>CM016621.1:131083006-131806157 GCA_005393395.2 Gossypium australe
ATCTGAGTCCAAATTAAGGTGATAAGATGTCGCGTCAGTAACACAATCCTGACGAAAAATGGGCACTGTTGACCCAAGGAAATGACATTCTGCATTCAAGTGAGCATCACGCATATACACCCGATCGGGTCACCTAATGGTGATCGTTAGAGGGAAGCTGATCCTGTACCTTTGAGTAACAAGAGAGTGGGGCAGACTATATGCTTTAGAGTCACAGTGGGATGAATGGAGGACTTTTCAAATCCTCTACCCCCTGTGCTAGTACCACCGACACCCGGGAGACCGTTAATCCTGTACCTGACGGTGTTCGAAAATTCAAGGGTGGTTGTGTACTGGGGCAACATGACGAGTCGGGGAGAAGAAAGAGGCCGATCTATTACCTCAGTAAGAAGTTCACAGAGTATGAAGCAAAATATCCATCAATCGAAAATTTCTGTTGTGCTCTGGTTTGGGCAGCTCGAAGGCTTAGACAATATATGTTGTATCATACGACATGGTTAATCTCTAAATGGGACCCAATAAAGTACATGATGGAATCCCCTGCACTCTCAGGAAGAATGGCGCGATGGCAGATCCTGCTATCGGAGTACGACATCATTCACGTTAGCCAAAAGTCAATAAAAGGGAGCGCAATAGTGATTTCCTGTAGCTCGAACGATGGAGGAATACGAGCCATTATGATTTGATTTCTAAGACGAAGACTTGATGTGTATTACAGAAAAAGAATGCGAGTCGTCAAAGGAGGTGTCATGGAAGATGAGCTTTGATGGTGCCTCAAATGCATTGGGGCACGGGATTGGAGCCGTTTTAGTATCACCAGAAGGGAATCATTACCCATTCACTGCCAGATTGAACTTCTTCTGTACCAACAATATAGCAGAATACGAGGCTTGCATCATGGGGTTTCGCGCGGCTATTGAACGAGACATCAAAGTCCCAAAGGTATCCGGGGATTCGGCATTGGTGATTTACCAAATCCGTGGAGATGGGGAAGTGAGAGACTCAAAGCTGGTCAAATATCACGACATTGTTATGGATCTGGTCAAAGAATTCGAAGAAGTGACCTTCACTTACTTCCCACGAGAGGAAAACCAATTGGCTGATGCCTTGGCCACCTTAGCTTCTATGTTCAAAGCGAATCGAGAAGCAGAAATAAGGCCTCTCCAGATGAGCATATATGAGGCCCCGGCGCATTGTTTTAGCATTGAAAAAGAGGCGGATGGACGACCATGGTTCCATGATATCTTGGAATATATCAAACATCAAAGGTACCCGGAGCAAGCAAACGAGAACGACAAAAAAACAATCAGAAAAATGGCAGCAGGATTTGTTCTTGATGGGGACATCCTATACAAGAGAGGAAAAGATCAAGTGCTTCTAAGATGCGTGGATAATGTCGAAGCCAGAAAAATACTTGAAGAGGTTCATGAAGGAAGTTGTGGGACCCATGCCAATGGTTTCACCATGGCCAGGAAAATTATGAGACTCGGCTACTACTGGTTGCAATGGAAAGTGATTGCATCAGCTAGGCACGAAGGTGTCACAAATGTCAAATTTATGGACAAAATTCATGCAGCACCTTCGCCCCTCCACGTGATGACCCCCCGTGGCCTTTTTCCATGTGGGGCATGGATGTTATGGGTCCAATTTCCCCAAAGGCTTCTAATGGCCATCGATCATCTTCGTGGCAATAGATTACTTCACGAAATGGGTTGAGGCCGCTTCGTTTGTGAACGTGACAAAAACCACGGTTTGCAAGTTCTTGAAAAAGGAGATTATATGTCGATATGGATTACCCGAGAAAATCATCTCAGATAATGCCTTGAACCTGAACAACAGGATGATGAAGGAAGTGTGTGAACAATTTCAAATAAAGCATCACAATTCCTCACCCTATCGCCCAAAGATGAATGGAGCCGTAGAAGCTGCCAACAAGAATATCAAGAGGATTATTGGAAAGATGACTGAGACATATAAAGACTGGCACGAGAAGCTACCATTCGCCCTATACGCGTACCGCACATGTGTGCGGACCTCCACGGGGCAACTCCCTTTTTCTCTAGTATATGGAATGGAAGATGTACTACCCATCGAGGTGGAAATCCCTTCTTTACGAATCTTAATGGAGTCAAAACTGAAGAATCAGAATGGGTACAAGCTCGATATGACCAACTGAATCTGATTGAGGAAAAGCGCTTAAAAGCAATTTGTCACGGACAAATGTACCAGAAGAGAATGATCACGGCCCATGACAAGAAGGTACGACCAAGAGAGTTTCGCGAAGGAGAGCTCGTGTTGAGAAAGATTCTCCCAATACAAAAGGATTCTCGAGGAAAATGGGCACCGAATTGGGAAGGACCCTATGTCGTAAGGAAGGCCTTCTCAGGTGGAGCTTTGATTCTCACTGAGATGGATGAGAAAGAGGTACCAAATCCAGTAAACTCAGATGCCGTGAAGAAGTACTACGCCTAAAAAAAAAAGAAAAAAAAGGAAAAAAAATCAGGATGAAAACCTGAAAAGGCGTCCTAACGAAGGGGATTCACATGTAAAAGAGCAAAGATAAAAGTTCAACCAGGGGACAAAACGGATGATATATGGGAGGTACAGACTACTCGTAAAACTTGAGCACTAGTACAAAAACTGAAAAAAAGTCAAGAATCGAAGCAGTGGGTACAAGTCATCATAACAAGAGATACACGACAAACAAACCCAGAACGCATGGCATAATCATGTAGGCATTCAGACAAAATATGCATATCATGATAACATCACAGGGTACGCCAATGAAGCAAGAAATTCTGGTGATAGTCGTACCAAACCAAGGAAGAAAGACGTCCGAGTTCCACCAGAGAATAAGTTTTAAAAAATCAACTCATAATGCGAGAGGTGAGTTGGGCCTCGGGACACGCCGAGGTATTTAATTTCTGTCTTTAATTTCTGTTCAAAAATCAACTCATAATGCAAGAGGTGAGTTGAGCCTCGGGACACGCTGAGGTATTTAGTTTCTGTCTTTAAATTTCTGTTCAAAAATCAACTCGTAATGCAAGAGGTGAGTTGAGCCTCGGGACACGCCGAGGTATTTAATTTCTGTCTTTAAATTTCTGTTTCAAAAATCAACTCATAATGCAAGAGGTGAGTTGAGCCTCGGGACACGCCGAGGTATTTAATTTCTGTCTTTAAATTTCTGTTCAAAAATCAACTCATAACGCAAGAGGTGAGTTGAGCCTCGGGACACGCCGAGGTATTTAATTTCTGTCTTTAAATTTCTTTTCAAAAATCAATTCATAATGCAAGAGGTGAGTTGAGCCCGGACACGCTGAGGTATTTAGTTTCTGTCTTTAAATTTCTGTTCAAAAATCAACTCGTAATGCAAGAGGTGAGTTGAGCCTCGGGACACGCCGAGGTATTTAATTTCTGTCTTTAAATTTCTTTTCAAAAATCAATTCAAATGCAAGAGGTGAGTTGAGCCTCGGGACGCCGGTTTAGGTATTTAATTTCTGTCTTTTATTTCTTTCAAAAATCGACTTTGCGAGAGGTGTGTTGAGCCTCGTCACTTACCGAGATATTCTCAAATTCTGTCATTGTACTTCTATTTCCAATTTCTGTCCCAAAAAAAAAAAAAACTCATGAGAGGTACCGAATTGGTCATTGAGCAAATTTGACGAGGAAGTTCCAATGGACAAAGAAGATTGACCAAGGGCAAAATGAAGATCGGATCGAAGGTACAGATCATATCTCTCAAAAAAATAGCAATGGAGGAGGTCAAAGCGATGGGGTGCGTTGGAGCTTGAAGACGTTTGGGGAAGACAAGAACCAAGAAGTCAAAGCTTGGACAAGACCGGGCAAAAATTGGTTCTTATGTTGTCTTTGCTCTATTCTCGTTTCACGACAATGAGCAAAGAGGGGCAGCTGTAATAACCATTTTTTGCCCGGGGAAGGGCCCACTATAATTCAAACCCAGACGGCCCATTTTAACCTTTTTTACAAACCCAAGTTAAGCCCAAAATAATACATGACAAGTCTTTTGAATGTCCATTTACAAGAGAGCTCAAGGCCCAATAAGTCAAAATAAATAAACAGAAAAAGACCCAATGAACCCAATTTAAAACCCGATAAGAAAAAACCCAATAATAACAGTCCAATTACCAAAAACTAAATTAAACAAAAATCCAAAAACAGAAGTCCAATAACAGCCAAAATTCTAAAAACCTAAAACCCAATTACAGCAACCCATTAAACCAAACCCAACTAAAACAGACCCAAAGCCAGCGCCGCATGCCCCTAACGGTTCCTCTCCCCTCTCGTGCCGATTGGCCAACCCTAGGCGCCACAGACCACTGCTCGTCACCCCATGCCCCCACGCGTCTTTCTGTCGTCACGCGCGCCTCCTGACATTCCACTCCCACGCGCATCATTCCCCGAGCCCGCACACTGCACCATAAGCATGTTCCTTGCACCACGCCACTGCCGCCCAACTACTGTCGTGCCTCGACCAGACGCTCGCTCATGCCCAAAGCATCGCCCATACCCTGCAAGAGCACAACAAGACAACGGAAACGAAGCCAAGAACAGAAAAAAAATAGAGGTAAAATCGATTATAAAAGAACCGAAGTAAGCTTTGTAACGGGGGATGGAGATACATGAGGAAAAACCAAAGAAAAACAAATAAAAAGAACTCTTGTACTCCTTTACGAATCATCAGCAACCAGCAAGAATAAAAACTCGAGGTTGATTTAGCTTTCATATTCTATATTATTATTTACCTTTTATTTATTTTTTATATTTTTTATTTAGTATATAAAATTAAAACTTGAGGAAACGAAAGAAAAACTTACCTGGACCCGGGAGTTCGCTATCGGAGACCTCTCTCCGGCACCGGGACTAACCCGAAACCCCAAAAGGGGAATTTCTTTTCGCGAGTATTGGGAGCCTGGATCTGGTTTGGACGGGGTTTCGAATCGGAGCCAAAGGCTCCTCTCTGTGCCTTGTCGGCCACCAAGTTCGGTGGTGACGCGATGGGTGGTCGAGAGGGAGGACCGATCGGTGACGCAAAAAAGAGGAGAGTGGTTGTGTTTCCTTTTTGAGAGAAATGGGAGCTGTTAATGATCGGTCTAGGGCTAAAGGGGTGTTAAAAAAAAATGGGTACTTAATTAGAAGTAGAACGGCGCCGTTTAGTGAAGAAGGAGACCGCATCTATCCCCTTAGGGGGATATTTTCACAATGCCCCTCTCCCTTTTGCTGCGTTCCTAATCTCGGCCGAATGCATCACTTTTTTTAAATTTTTGCCCCATCATTTTGTTCGTGTTTCGATTTAATCCAGAGCAAAACACAATGCATAGGTGAAGGGGATAATTTTGTTTTTGGTCCCGTTCTTTTCATACGCATTTCGAATAGGCTCTTCCCCCTGTTATTTTATTACGAATTGACCCCCTTTTTAGTTATTTTACCGTTTTTTAGTCCTTTTACCATTAAAATGGCAATATTATTATTATGTTACAATATTTTGTACTATTATTATTATTATTATTATATTATTATTATTATATTATATTATTATATTATTATTATTATTATATTATTATTATTATTACTATACTCACATTGGCATAATATATATCTATATTTCATATCATTATTGTTATTTTATTATTATTACTATTACTATTATCATTAATATATTATTGTTACTATTATATTTATTATCATCATGTTACCATCGTTAGTATTTTTGTTATCATTGTTACTGTCATTACACTATCTGTATATGTGTATATGTCATTATTCGTCCATTACTTGCCATCACCATTATTGATTTTTAATTTATTTTATTTTGTTATGTAAAATACTGTATAGTTCGTCAATCAATATTTGTAAATTTGCGTACTTTGTGGTTAACGTTTACGTTTCTCATCCTTGAACTATAGTTCAAACTCCGGCATTTTATAAGATTGCGATTTTGAAAAACAAAGGCAATATTCGGATGTTTAGAAGCTCGAAAGATAACATCCTAACGTGTTGGGTGTCCATTTTTTCGATCAACTAAAATAACCAAATATCCTTCTCATACATTTGAGGGCTAAAGATGGTCTCGGTATCGACGTATGAACATGTCATGTCCTAACGTGTTGGATGTGACATTTTCATTTCTTCGGAACGAGTTAAATCTTAGGACTCAATACTACTTGAAATATCCCCTTTGTAAGAGTTTTTCAACCCCAAATGTTTTCAAGTTTTCAACAGTGGGACAATGTCAATCAATTTGGTACCGATTTTGGGCGTTACAAGGGTGCTAATCCTTCCTTGCACGTAACCGACTCCTGAACTCGTTTTCTCAAATTTTCGTAGACCAAAACACCGTTTTAGTAAATCAAAAATGTTTTATTAAAACAAAGGTGATCCGATCACACCTAACAAAGATCGGTGGCGACTCCCCTTTTTTAGTCGATTCCCGTTTTGTCAAAAAATGGTTACGACACATCCCCTTCAGGTATCTGAAGGGTTTAGTTCATAACAAATAAAGAAAACATCTCAGGAGAAAAAATAAAACAAAACATAAGAAATCCCTAAAACTCTCTGAAGGAATTGAAGGAGAGATCCGCCGTCTTGAGTAGAATTACGGCTCATTGAGATGGATCAACTGGCTAACTTCGAGTGATTCTCCACAAATCTGGTCTTTCTGGCTCAGCTCCTTGGCCTAGCTAACCGCCCTCTTTTAGGTAACACTTAGGGGCTTTATATAGGCTTTCGAAATATGTTTCTTCTCCCCAAAGTATCCAAATCCGAATGAAATTGCTCTTTGCCACGACAGGGACACGGCCATGGCACACGCCCGTGTGGATCGTGGCCAGGTCGTGTTCGGACTTCTTTAATGAGGCACGGCCGTGTAAGTCGAGATCAGGTTGTGTTCTAGTAGATTGGCATGGCACAGCCGTGTGGGCTTAAGTCCAGGCCGTGTCGATTTCCTCTTTAGCCAAAATTACTCTGTTTTAGGCCCGTTTCTCATTCTTTTCATCCTCGGGTGCTTCCCTAGGTATAAAACATGAAAAGAAAGGATTAAGAGCACCTTTTTACATAAATCGAGGCTTAATTCATCCAAAAGCATACTAAATGTGGGCTTATAATATGTTACATTTACGGTTTATCAAATACCCCCACACTTAAGCTTTTGCTTGTCCTCAAGCAAAATTCTCAACTTATAATTAAAACGAACTTTCCATAATTCATAATTCCTACTGGCAATGTCTCATCATAATTCATAAATAATTTATACATGGATGATCTAACTCGAAGAGTCCTAAAGATTCAAACAATCAAAGTCATACATTTGTAGCACAAAAACGTAGGTGTCCCCTTACCTGAATAATTACCTTTAATTCAAAACCTACAAGAACTGACATCCTCACAAAAGATTCACTCAAATCACTCGAGGTGTTTAAGGTTCAAAATTAAGCACTCAAAAGTCGAACCTGAAAAGTTAATCCCGTAGGCTTGCCTGAAAATCAAATCTCCACCACTGTAGTATGAGATGATACACAGATCAAAAGGTCTTTAACAAGGTTGTAACGGGGCTTCGGTTAAGGGTATGGATATAGGCTTTAGAAGGTTAGAATCGAGATTGAATTGATAAGTTACCTACCTAGAAAAAAAAATGAACTCATCCTAAATAATTACATCAATTGGAAACTAATAATACTACTATTGATAATACTCTAATACGAGCCTTTTCTTCAATAATTGGAATTTAATGCATATGCTCACTTAATCACACAACTAATAATGAATATAATTCGATTTTTTTAGAACAAGTCAAACATATAAAGGATAAATTTAACTACTGAAATAATATATTAGGTAACTAATCAAATCAAATCTCGATATAAGGGTAGTCAAAACGGAATGGTGATAACGAATACAATGGGTTTTGGGTTAATATTAGCTGGTGAGTCAATAAAAAGGGTTATTAGGATCAACGGGGTTCACTAGGGGTTAATTATGAAGGTAGGCTTTTAGTGGAGTAAGTGGGTTAAATCCTAGGTGCCTTAATCATCTCTGTATATCAAATCAAAGGTGTGGTCTCAACATGTATGAGCGAGGCAAGTTCTAGAATAACAATTCAAAGTTGACACACTCATAATCAATAAAGTGAGCATGAAAAAGAATATATGCTCTAATAGGCTCAAAATCTCACAAAAATTATGGGTGTTTTGATGTCAACCTCGTAAATTTCAAACTTCAAAGTAATATTCAGATTTAGGTTAACAACCTAACAAAAATTTTAATTCTATAAAATAGACTTATCATGCTTGATTCTCTAATATTCTTCTAATTTAATCATCAATGCACAATTAACTATGACTTACTCAAAAACATATCAATAAAAATCATAAATTATCAAAAATTTCATGCTAGTTAGTAATATGAGAGAATTGATTAAAAACAAGACTAATTTCAGGGATTTGAGAATAATGAAAAAAGTTAGGCCGAATATGAGAATAATGCAAAAAGTTAGGCACTTTCTTCAAATAAATATTCACCCCCACACACTTAAGTTGTACATTGCCCTCAATGTACAAAGATAGATAATTAATCATGTAATACTAAATCAAAAAGAGAAGGGGAGAAGTAACACTTCATGAATTTTTAGATGGATTCCTTGAGTTGGCAGAGGTCGTGATAAAAGATGACTTATGTAATAGTGAATTACTCCTAGTGGTTTGTTTGTTTAGATGGAGTGTATAATTGAAACTGCGAAGTCATCAGTTAGATATCTCGGAGGCGTAAATAAATATGTGTTAGGCATACTCGAAAGTTAGATAACCAATGATAATCATAAGAGTTTGCAAAAGTTCAAATTAAGACAAATAAAAATTAAAATTGAGAAACAATAAAAAAAAATAAACTTAAAATAAAGAAAAGAAAAATTAGATAATTAAAAAAGACTCAGAGGTCCTCATCATCTGTCGGGTCGAGTGGTGGTGTCGGTGATGAGATATGGAAGTGATGGCATATCTGCTGAAGGGTGGCCTCGATCCATCAAAACGTCGAGCAGTGTCAGTGAACTACTGGGTACAGTACTGCTCGAACTGGGTGAGGCGTGCAGAGATATCTGACAAAGAAGCTGCTGTATGTGAGGGCCGCTGGCTCGGGACTAGTGCCTCCTGTGGTGGTGGTGGGACATCATCAGGAATGTCCTCATGCTCCTCCTCCTCAGTGGGGATGGCTAATCAGTATTGGGGAGGGTCTGTCCTACATCGACGCTGCATCATCTTCATATGTAGCATCGTCTGGATGCCCTGTGCAGTCATCTGCCCAATTAATATGAGTGAGGAGGTTTGAGCGTCGGTGTGGAAGAGACAGAAATATCTAGCGAGTCGTGTGATGTAAGGTCCCATGGATATGGTAACTCTCCTGTGCTGCTCTGTCTGGTGTTGACTGGCTCGGGCTATAAAATATGCTAAGTCGACGACATGTCCCTCCGCCATGCACCATAGATAGTATACGTCATGAGTATTGACGACGCCTGTGCTCTCTCGTCATCCTGTCAAAGTGTGAGCCAAAATAGCGTGTATGTACCTCAAATACGGAGCTAGGGCTGTCGGTTTTGAACGACTGGGGTCATAATCGAAGGAGTGGGAAGCTATCTTATGCCAACATTGCATGGGACTGAAATGTATATGGCGATGCAACTCCGAAAGGTCATTTTCTGCGACGAATTCTTCTGTATAAAGTCCTAAAGCAGCCCCGAATTGTGGTACGTTCAGCTGTCGTATGGTGCCTCCCAGATGGAATTGTATCGTCCTCGGATCATCGTATCGTGTCATCACCGTCTAAAGTTGGAAAGTGGAGCAGAGTTCTAAAGTAAGCTCCAAGTACGTGGGCTCGGTGATGGTAAAAAATTAATCCCATAGATCGGTTGTAAGCAGTGCTCGGACATCGTCTGCGAGATGAACCTGCTTTAAAGTGGCCCAATCAATGCATCGACCGGTGCCGAGAGGTCGCACTCGTAGTGCCTTGTAACGGTCTTCTTGGGCGTCTTGAGAGAATTGGAGGAATCGGTGGCGTACTTCGGTGGTTGTGCTAGCAGAGGATGAGCCGAGTCCCTTTCGTTTTTTAGAAGTGGTGGCTGCGGTTCCCTTTCCTCGTGACGACGACATTGTACCTGAAAATAGTTGATATTCAAGGATTTTTCTACCAAAATAGAGTAGGTATTTTAATACCCAAAATATTCAAAGTCTAAATAATAATATATCAACCATGATCAACCATTTCGACAGTGAGTATTTCTATCTAATTCTAATTAACTACCTAAACAATGACTAAGATAATCAAGTTAGTTCTAAAATTCAAGAAATTATACTTAAAACTAATAATACTAAAACTAAAAAGAAACTAAATAACATGAAGTTTTAATCAAACAATAGTTAAAATAGATGAAAATGAAATAGTAAAGAGTGACCAGCAATGTTTTGGGGTGTGTGGTGACGTGTACGGTGGAGCACGGGCGTGTACGGTGGTGCAGGGTCGTGTGCTGTAAAATTCTGGGTAGCACGGCGGTGGTAAGGGTGTGGGCTCCTGGTAACACGGGCATGGCTTTGTTTTTGTATGAGTAATTGAGAGTTTGGAAGATTTGGGTGGGGAGAGGCAATAGTGAGGGAGTTTCTTGCTAGTGGCCGAATTTGGGGGGAGTTTTTGAGGGGAAAACGGCTAGGGTTGGGGTTTTAGGGAAAAACGGGGCTATGTTTCTTTAAATATGGAGGGGGCACGGGCAAGTGCCACGCCCGTGTGTGTTTTATTCAGCCTGTGTTTTTCGCGTGTTTTCAAATTTGGGCGCGTTTGCTATGTTGGCCACGCCCGTGCTACGTTTGCTACGCCCGTGTACATATAGTCAGTGTTACACACGGTTGATATGCACGGGCGTGTCTTGTGCCCGTGTTGGTTTTCTCAGGATAGACCACGGTCGCCTCGCACGGCCGTGGTCTTTTTATCACAGCCCATGTTCGTTTACTCAGGATAGACCACGGCCGCTTAGCACGGCCGTGGTCTTTTTATCGCAGCCCGTGTTAGGGAAAATTTTTCTTCTTCTTTTTTGTACGTCTACCTGCATGCTCGTTATCTATCCTATGGAGACCACACGGCCACGGGCACGCCCGTGTGTAAGGCCATGTGGTATGAAACCTGCACTTTCCTGCATCAGTTAGTTTGAAAAATTAAAATGTGAAAATTAATGTGGTTAGTGGAGTTAGTGCTCGAGTTGCCTCCCGAGAAGCGCTCGTTTAAAGTCTTAAGCTAGACTTACCCAGTTTTTATTTCTAAAAGAAGGTTCACGGATCTAAAGCTCCTCTCTTAATTCCTTGAAATCCTCGCCATTATAAATTTTCAGTCGATGGCCATTTACCTTGAATGTTCCTTGAGTTGGATGGGTTGCCTCGACTGTGCCGTAAGGGAAAATAGATTTTATCACAAATGGTCCTGACCACCTTGATTTTAGCTTTCCAGGAAATAATTTGAGCCTTGAATTATACAGCAGGACTATGTCTCCTACTTCGAATTGCTTTGATTGTTTTAAACGAGCATCATGGCGCCGTTTTGTTGCCTCCTTATATAGTCGTGAATTCTCATAGGCCTCAGTTCGCCATTCATTCAATTCGTTTAACTACATCATCCTTTTCTAACCTGCAGTTTTGAGATCGTAATTCAAGAATTTTATCGCCCAGTAGGCTTTGTGTTCTAACTCAAATGGTAGATGACAACTCTTTTCGTAAACGAGTTTATACGGGGATGTCCCTAGAGGGGTTTTTAATGTTGTTCTGCAGGCCCATAAAGCATCATCTACCTTTACTGTCCAATCCTTCCTATTTGATTATACGGGGATGTCCCTAAAGGGGTTTTAAATGCTGTTCTGTAGGCCCATAAAGCATCATCTATCTTTACTACCCAATCCTTCCTATTTGATTCAACCGTTTTCTCTAGGATTCGCTTAAGCTCTCGATTTGCCACTTCCGCTTGCCCACTGGTTTGGGGATGATAAGGGGTAGCTGTTCTGTGGTGTACTCCATATTTTCTTAAGACTTTTTCAAATTAAGTGTTGCAAAGTGAGTACCTCTATCGCTGATGATTGCTCTGGGTGTTCCGAAACGAGAGAAAAGTTTCTTAAGAAACTTTACTATAGCTCTAGCATCGTTCGTAGGTAAGGCTTGGGCTTCCACCCATTTTGACATGTAATCAATCGCTACTAAGATGTATTTATTTCCAAATGAACAAGGGAACGGACCCATAAAGTCAGTACCCAATACATCAAATATTTCACATGATAACATATATGTTTGAGGCATTTCATCGCGTTTAAAAATATTACCTGATCTTTGGCATTTATCATATGAAGTGGCATACCTGTTGGCATCTTTGAAAAGAATTGGCCAATAAAATCCAGATTCGAGTATTTTGTGTGCTATCTTGATCCCGCTGTAATGTCCTCCTGAAGGTCCAGAATGGCAGTGTTCCAGGATTTTACTTGCTTCCGCCCTTGTAACGCATCTCCGAATTACTTGATCTGTACATATGCAGAAAAGAAAAGGGTCTTCCCAAAAATAGTTTTTCACATTAGCAAAGAATCGTTTCTTTTGATGATGTGTTAACCTTTTTGGTAAGATGTTAGCAGCTAAATAATTCGCAATGTCTGCAAACCATGGTACCTCGAAGTTGGTTATAGAAAAGAGTTGTTCTTCAGGGAATGAGTCGTTTATCTCACTTTCGTCAAGCTCTTCGATATGTGGGTTCTCAAGTCTGGAGAGGTGATCTGCTGCAAGGTTTTCAGCTCCCTTTTTATCCTGTATTTCCACATCAAATTCCTGTAAGAGTAAGATCCAACGTATGAGTCGAGGTTTTGCATCAGGTTTAGTTAAGAAATAACGAAGAGCTGAATGATCAGTGTAAACAACAACTTTAGATAATATTAAATATTGCCTAAATTTGTCAAAAGTAAAAACTACAGCTAGCAATTCTTTCTCTATGGTGGTATAGTTTTCTTGTGCGGGTGTCAATGTTCTGCTAGCATAATAAATTGGCTGAAAATGCTTGTCTCTTCGTTGTCCCAGAACTGCACCTACTGCAAAATCACTCGCATCACACATTAGTTCAAAGGGTAAATTCCAATCAGGTGCAATTATAATCGGGGCATTTATTAGTTTATCCTTGAGGACATTGAATGCATCTAAACATTCCTGATCGAAATTGAAAGGAACATCTTTTTCTAGTAATTTTGTTAAAGGCTTAGCTATTTTAGAAAAATCCTTAATGAATCTTCTGTAAAATCCAGCATGTCCTAAAAAGCTTCTAATAGCCTTAACTGAACTAGGGGGAGGTAATTTTTCTATAGTTTCAATCTTTGATTTATCTACCTCAATCCCTTTACTAGAAATCTTATGTCCTAGCACAATCCCTTCTCTAACCATAAAGTGACATTTTTCCCAATTCAAGACAAGATTTGTCTCTTCACATCTTATTAGAACTCGTTCTAAATTTTTAAGGCAAAGGTGGAAAGAATTACCGAACACCGAGAAGTCTTCCATAAATACCTCCATAATGTCTTCCACAAGTTCATCAAAGATGGCCAACATGCAGCGCTGAAAAGTAGCAGGAGCATTACATAATCCAAAAGGCATTCTAAGATAAGCAAATGTACCGTATGGACATGTAAATGTTGTCTTTTCTTGATCTTCAGGTGCTATTGGGATTTGGAAGTAGCCGGAGAGTCCGTCCAAGAAGCAGTAGTACATGTGCCCAGATAACCTTTCTAACATTTGATCAATAAAGGGTAGAGGGAACTGATCTTTTCTGGTTGCGTCATTCAACTTCCTATAGTCTATACAGACTCTCCAACCTGTGACTGTCTTGATAAGGATCAATTCATTCTTTTCATTGGTCACCACAGTCATGCCTCCTTTCTTTGGAACCACTTGCACGGGACTTACCCAAGTGCTGTCAAAAATAGGATAAATTATTCCTACATCTAGAAGTTTAATTACCTTGGCTTTGACGACTTCTTTCATATTGGGGTTTAACCATCTTTGAGGTTGCACACACGGTTTATACTCATCTTCCATTAAAATTTTGTGGGTGCAAAATGATGGGCTTATTCTTTTAATGTCCGACATTTTCCACGCTATGGCCCTTTTGTGTTTCCTTAGTACCCTTAGCAACTCTTCTTTCTCCTGGGGTCCTAGTTCCGAAGAAATGATTATTGGTAGCGTAGAATTATCCCCTAGGAATGCATATTCTAGGTGCTTTGGTAATTGCTTTAGTTCTAGCTTGGGTGGCTCATCCATAGAGGGTTTTTATTTTAATTCATCATTAATCTTGATGTCCTCTATTTTCATCTGTCTAGAGGGTAATGCATTGGGATTTTCTTCATCGCTATCGTCATCATTCCCCTCACCTTGTGAAAGACACAGTTCCATCGTGTCACTGTGCATGATTTCCTGCAAAGATTCTTGAAAAATGTGATCAGTGGCATAACAAAGTAACAAGAATCATCTTGTTCTCTAGAATATCGCATGGCATCATAAATTTGGAACACAATTTCTTCATCTCCTACTCTTAATGCGAGTTTACCATCACCAACATTAATGACAGCCCTAGCAGTAGCTAGAAAGGGTCGCCCCAAAATTAAAGGTACCTCTACATCCTCATTCATGTCAAGCACAACAAAATCAACGGGAAATATAAATTTATCTATTTTTACCTGAACATCTTCAACAATTCCCCTAGGATACTTAACAGATCTGTCAGCTAACTGAATACTCATCCTAGTTGGTGTTGGTTCCCTGAGACCAAGTTGCTTAAACATTTTATAAGGCATTAAATTAATGCTGGCACCTAAATCAACTAATGCTTTTTCTATACTCAAACTACCAATTAAACAGGGAATAGTAAAACTTCCTGGATCTTTCAATTTGGCTGGTAGCTTGTTTTGGATGATAGCTGAGCATTCCTCATTAAGTTCTACTATTGAAATTTCCTCAAACTTCCTTTTATTTGTTAGAAGCTCCTTTAAAAATTTTACATATGTTGGCATCTGCGAAATAGCTTCAACAAAAGGTAAGTTAATATGTAGCTGTTTAAAAAGTTCAAGAAATTTACCGTATTGTGCGTCTAAGCGGTCTTTCTTCAAATTTGCTGAATACGGGATTGTTGGTTTAGTTTCCTCACGGGTCGAATTTATCTTTGCCTTATCAGGTTTATGTGGTACCTCCTTCTTTGTTTCGATTAACTCCTTTCCACTTCGCAGTGTCACTGCCTGGACCTGTTCTTTTTCCCTAGGTAGGATTTTTGATCGTATTTCAGAAACGAACCTGGTAAATTACCTGATCTGATCCTTGAATTCCTGTGACAATGCTTCAAGTTTTGTTTCTATTTTCTGGAAACATGTGTCTAAGGCTGTTATAAATTTTGTCAGGACCTCTTTAAGGTTCGGCTTCTTTTCCTATAGGTAGGGCTGTTGTTGGAAGTTTTGGGATGGTTGTTGCCTTTGATTTCTTTGACCGCCCCATGAGAAATTGGGGTGGTTCTTCCAACCTGGATTATAAGTGTTACTATAAGGGTTATTGTTAGATCGGAAATTATTACCCATATAGTTCATTTGCTCGCTCTCCATGCCCTGTCCGTAGGGTGGGTACTCAGGATTCACCACTCCTTCACTTGCGTCGTACTGCATAACTGGATGTACCTGCGAAGAACCATAGAAACTATCAAATTTTTTATGTAACAATTCCACCTGATTTGATAGCGCGGTTACTGCGTCAATGTTGAAAACTCTGGCTGCTTTGGCTGGCCTTGTCCTTGTAACTTGCCACTGATAGTTATTCAGTGACATCTCCTCTATAAACTCATAGGCTGCTTCAGGAGTTTTGTTATTCAGGGTTCCACCGGCAGCTGAATTGATTAGTTGCCTTGTTGAAGGGTTCACACCATTATAAAAAGTTTGGACCTGTAGCCACAATGGTAATCCGTGGTGTGGGCACCTTCTCAACAAATCTTTGTATCTCTCCCATGCATCGTATAGTGTCTCTAAATCTATCTGCACAAAAGAAGAGATATCATTCCTTAATTTGGCTGTTTTGGCCGATGGAAAATATTTTAATAAAAAATTTTTGGTCATTTGATCCCATGTAGTGATTGAGCCTCGTGGAAGAGAATGCAACCACTGTTTGGCTTTATTTCTCAGGGAAAAGGGAAATAATCGAAGACGGATGGCATCATCAGAAACACCATTTATTTTGAAGGTGTCGCAAAATTCTAAGAAATTTTCTAAGTGTGTGTTAGGATCCTCATCCTGCAAACCATCAAACTGAACAAACTGTTGTATCATCTGTATAGTGTTAGGTTTCAGTTCAAAATTATTTGCAGCAATAGTAGGCATAACAATACTAGATTTAGTTCCTGTTAAACTAGGTTTAGCATAATCATACATAGTACGTGGAGCATGATGTTCGGCCATCTCTGGAGGTGGCGAATTATTTTTAGCCATCTCTTTTGTGGTATTTATTTTGGCTTCTTAGTCTTCGTCTATGTAGTTTAGGCTTTGCCTTATTTCTCTGCGATTTCTACGAATGGTACCTTCAATATCATTGTCGTAAAGTAGAGGTCCTGTCGGGTTCCTTCTAGTCATAAACTAGAGGTACCTGAAAGGGACAAAAGAAAGAAGAAAGAAAATTTAGAAAAATAAAATAAAATTGCAAAAATAAAAATAAATAGTAAATATGGCTAAAGTAATAAAAATTTAGCTTTCTTAATATTTTAGTTCCCCGGCAACGGCGCTAAAAACTTGATCGTCGAAATCAAAGCTTTAAAATTTATAATAAAAATGATCGAACCTGGAAACTAACTCTGACAATGATTGTAAGGCAAGCGCACCTATCGAACAATAGTATAGTTTAGGCAAGACCGGAATATCGAATCCCAAAGGAACCAAAAGTACTAATACTAACTCTCTTTCTATTATTTAGCCTAAGAATTAAGTGAATGGTTATCTAATCTAAGTTTAACTATTAACTAAACTAAAGACGCAAAGACAAAAAGAGAATGAACTGAGGAAAATACTATTGGGAAAACTCAGATGATTAAGACGATACCCTAGGAAGAATCCACCTAGACTTCACTTGTTATCTAACACTGAACCAGACGATTTATTCATTTGACTTGATCCGTAAGATTCCCTAAGTTATATTAAACCCTCTCTCAAAGTGAATAACGTCTAACCCTAGGTTGATTAATTGAAATCACTTTCTAATTAAAACCCCTAGAATCGCATTAACTCGATCTATGGACTCCCATATTAGGTTTCACCCTAATCCGGCAAAATCTTGTCACCCTATCTCTAGGCGCATGATCCACTCCGCTTAATTATGCTAGATCTACTCTTAAGCAGGGACTTTTGCTCCACCACCTAAGCACATCATACTTGAATCAATATCCCGGAAATATCAACACAAGACTTAAGCACACATAATTAAGAACAAGTCAAATATTTATCATATAGTTCAGAAAACAATAACAAAATCTGTCTTAGGTTTCATCCCCTTCAAGTATCTGAAGGGTTTAGTTCATAACAAATAAAGAAAACATCTCAGGAGAAAAAATAAAACAAAACATAAGAAATCCCTAAAACTCTCTGAAGGAATTGAAGGAGAGATCCGCCGTCTTGAGTAGAATTCCGGCTTCTTGAGATGGATCAATTGGCTATCTTCGAGTGATTCTCCACAAATCTGGTCTTTTTGGCTCGGCTTCTTGGCCTAGTTAACCGCCCTCTTTTAGGTAACACTTAGGGGGTTTATATAGGCTTTCGAAATATGTTTCTTTGCCCCAAAGTATCCAAATCTGAATGAAATTGCTCTTTGCCACGACAGGGACATGGCCATGGCACATGCCCGTGTGGATCGTGGCCAGGTCGTGTTCGGACTTCTTTAATGAGGCATGGCCATGTAAGTCGAGATCAGGCCGTCTTCTAGTAGATTGGCGTGGCACGGTCGTGTGGGCTTAAGTCCAGGCCGTGTCGATTTCCTCTTTGGCCAAATTTGGTCCGTTTTAGGCCCGTTTCTCGTTCTTTTCATCCTTGGGTCCTTCCCTGGGTATAGAACATGAAAAGAAAGGATTAAGAGCACCTTTTTACATAAATCGAGGCTTAATTCATTCAAAAGCATACTAAATGTGGGCTTAAAATATGTTACTTTTACGGTTTATCATGTTCGCCCTTCATCTAGTTCATCGAGTTGTAACACTCGATCTTCATGAGTTGTTCTGTTTCTGCACCTTGATCGCAACATGGCTCCATCATGTTTTCTCGAGGTCTTTCCTACAAAGAAGGTTGAGGCACATGGTTACTCACATTAAGAGAATATTTAAAATCATCTCGATCACTAGATGTTCTCACAGAATCGAGTGCTTGGATAGTAATTCTCTCATCACCTACACGAAGTACAAGTTCACCCGTACCAACATCAATGATAGTCCTAGTAATGGCTAAAAAAGGTCGACCTAAGATTAAGGGTACCTCATTATGCTCATCCATGTCTAATAAAACAAAGTCAATGGGAAATATAAGTTTATCAATTTTTACAAGCACATCCTCAATAAAACCTCTAAAATATCTAATGGTTCTATCCGCTAATTGAATACTTATCCTAGCTTTTTTTGGGTTTCCCAAGACCTAGTTGTTTAAACATTTTATAGGGCATGACATTAATACTAGCCCCTAAATCAGCCAAAGTATTATCAATATTCAAACTACCAATTAAACAAGGAATAGTAAAACTCCCTAGATCTTTCAGTTTATTGGGTAGTTTATTTTGTAAGATGGTTGAGTAAATTGCATCGAGCTCTACAATCGATGAATCTTCTAACTTCCATTTGTTGCCAACAGCTCCTATAAAAATTTAACATAATTGGGCATTTGCAAAAGAGCTTCAACAAACGATAAATTAATATGTAATTTTTTAAAGAGTTTAAAAATTTTACCAAATTGTTCGTTCGTGTGGTCTCTCTTCGTCGCGTTGGGATATGGAACTCGACGTTTATATTCTTTGGCAACTAGCTTTTATTCTTTCTGGCTTACCTCAACCTTATGGTTATTTACCACAATTTCTTGCCTCGGTTCTTGTTCAATTTCAACTAACTCTTCTTCATCTCGAACAGTAATTGTATGAAGCTGCTCCCTTGGGTTAGTTTTGGTATTGCTAGGCAAACTACCTTGTGGTCTTTTCGAGATTAATTTAGCAAGTTGACCGATTTGATTTTCGAGCCCTTGAACCAATGCTTGTTGATTCTTCAATACTACCTCAGTGTTTTGGAAACGAGTTTCTAACACCAAGGTAAACTTCGTCAACATCTTCTCAAGGTTCGGCTTTTTCTGTTGCTGATACGGTGGTTATTGGAAGCCTGAAGGGGGTTGTGCTCTTTGATTTCCTTGACCACCCCAAGAGAAATTGTGAAGGTTCCTCCAACCTACATTCTAGTTATTACTATACGAGTTATTTTAAGGCCTAGCATTATTACCTATAGAATTGATTTGCTTATTCTCTATGCTAGGGGTGAAGGGTAAACATTCTAGATTATTCATTCCTCCTCTATTTGTGTCGCATTGTATCACTGAATGTACCTACATAGAAAGATAAAAATCATCAATTTTCTTATTTAATTGTTTTACCTAATTTGATAACATGGTGATTGCATCTAAATTAAATACACCGACTACTTTCATGGGCTTTGTCCTCATGAATTGCCACTGAAAATTATTCAGTGCCATCTCCTCAATGAATTCATAAGCCACTTCAGGTGTTTTATTGTTAAGTGTACCACTGATTGTTGCGTCGATTAATTGCCTAGTTAAGGGATTCAAACCGTTGTAAAAGGTTTGAACCTGTAACCATAAAGGTAACTCATGGTGAGGGCACCGTCTCAATAAATCCTTGTATCTCTCTCATGCATCATATAATGTCTCTAAGTCAATCTGTACAAAGGAGGAGATATCATTCCTCAACTTGGTTGTCTTAGCCAGTGGGAAGTACTTCAAAAGGAACTTTTCGGTTATTTGAGCCCATGTAGTGATGGAACCTCATGGTAAAGAGTTTAACCATTGTTTAGCTTTGTTCCTCAATGAAAAAGGGAATAACCGTAAACGAATAGCGTCGTCAGTGGCGCCATTTATTTTGAAAGTGTTGCAGATTTCTAGAAAATTAGCCAAATGAGTATTTGGGTCTTCATCTTGCAAACCGTCGAACTGAACAAACTATTGTACCATCTAAAGAGTGTTCGGCTTCAGTTCGAAATTATTTGCAGCAATGGTGGGTCTCACAATACTCGATTTAGCCTCAGTCAGAGTGGGCTTAGCATAATCGTACATAGTACGAGGAATAGGAGTTGCCGCATGAGGTAGCTGAATATTCTGGTTATCGTTCATCTCTTTAGTAATAATAATGTCCTCTCGTTCGTCTACTATACTTTTTCGAATCTGCCTTGCTTCTCTACGATTTCTACGAGCTATACTTTCAATTTCACTATAAAATAGCAATGGTCCCAATGGGTTTCTTCTAGTAATAAACTAAAGGAACCTGCCATAAGCAAATAAAAGAAAAATTAGAATGTAAAAATTAAACTAAAAAAATAAAAAATGGCTAAATTAATAAAAATAAAATGCTCCTAATATTTTAGTCCCTAGCAACGGCTCCAAAAACTTGATAGTCACAAAACTAACTATAAATACGACAAAGGCAAGCGCACCTATCGAACAATAGTATAACTACGGTGAGTAAAGATATCATATCCACGAGGACTAAAAGTATTAGTAATTACCATTTTCTTATTATTTAGCCGACAATTTAAAGTGATGAGTTTTAATCTAAAATTACTAAACTAATTTAACTAAGAACGCAACAAAGAACGAATCAGGAAAATAATCGAAAGATAACCAATGAGAGAGACAATACCCAGGAAAGAATCCACCTAGACTCCTCTTATTATTAATCTGATTTTAACGATTTATTCACTCGATGTTTTGGTCCGTAGAAATCCCTAAATTATGTTAATATCTCTTTTGAGAGTAAGAGCAATTGACTCTAGGTTAATTAATTGAAATATCTTTCTAATTAAAACTCCTATTGTTGCATTAACTCGATCTATGGATTCCCCTATTAGATTTGACTCTAATCCGGTAGATTTATGTCGTCCTATTTCTAGGATTGTATGCAACTCCACTCAATTATGCTAGATGTACTCTTAAATAGGGACTTTTTCTCTACTGAATTAAGCACATTGAACATGAATTAATATCCCAAAAATATTAAAACAAGGAATAAGCACATATAATTGAGAATAAGAATCAAGTATTTATCATGTAAATAGAAATTAAATAATAGAATTCGTCATAAGTTTCATCCTCCCTATGTATCTAGGGAATTAGTTCATATTTCTGAAATAAAACATCTCAAAGTTAAAAAAACCACAAGAAATAAAGAAACTCATAAAAACTTCAGAAGAAATTAGAATGAGGTCTTCGATCTTGATGGAAATCTGCTTCAGAAGTGGCTTCAATGGTGTTCCTGTGTTTTCTTCGATATTCTCCATTGATCCCATATCTCTTCTTTTATTTGGTATTTATAGACTTTAGAATACTCAGAAAGCCTAAAAATTGTATTTTTCAGCGCATTTGAGAAGCAGGGTGCGAAATTAACACGGGATGGCACATGGGCTTGTGTCCAGCTCGTGTGGGTCACATAGGCGTGTGCCCATCCCGTGTTGCTCCTAAAATCTTCTTTTTTTCTTTGATTTTCACTGCTTTTGCTCCCAAATGCTCACCTAAGTATAAGAACATGAATTAAAGGGATTAGGAGCATCAAACTCACCAATTTGCATAAATAATTATCCAAAAATACATTAAGAATGGGATTAAAATATGTTAGGTTTATCATTTATCAAATGGCCTTCAAGAATGCTTGATTGTTGTTGCTCCAAGAGACTTTCTAGCTCTTTCTCAATAGGGAAAATCATCAAAGGGAAAGGGAAAGAAAATGAAAGGCAAATGTGAAGAAAAGAGAAAAGTGAAAGAAGATATAAGTGAATGATGAATGGTGTGTGAAATGAGGAAGTGAAGGGGGCTATTTATACTTGAAATTGGAAGCTCAAGTTAGCTAAAAATAGCATGAAATCCCCCTTCATAAGGTCGGGCATGCTAGGTGGAAGGAGTGGTTAAATGAGTCTGTTATTTTCAGCTTGTGGCTAGAAAGAAATTGCATGAAAAGGAGAGTGGTTGGACCGTGTCTTGAAAAGAAGTTTAAGGATCACTTTGAAATTGTTATAATCAATTTAGTTAGCTGATTTGGGTAGCAATTGGGTCGACAATGGGCTGTTATTCTCTTAGTGGATCAGTCCTCTATAACTTAGCAAAATTGGGCCCCTTTCTCTGCATCAGGCTAAGAGTAAATTTAACCCAATTTTTATTGGACCAAAAAAATTTTTTCAATAGGTTCAAGGAGTCTAATTGGGACGTCCCTGGCTGGAGAATAATCAACCATCCTCATGGGTTAAATGATTTAAGAAGTGCTTCAACTGTCTAATCTACTCAAGGTGATCGCCGAGCTGATTTTTCATCATTTGTGCAAAACTATCAAAATAGACCAAATTATGCAAAATTATTATAAAAATAACTAAAATTAAAAAAATTTCATAAATTGAGCTCAAATTAATTATTTTATAATAAAAGTATAAAATTCGATAAAAATTACTTAGAAACTACATGAATTAGTGCTCAAAAGGTGCTAAACAAATCTATATATTTTAGCGTTTCCATTAGCATACAAGAGAGAGCCTAAGCGGCTACTCATACAATTTTATAGTAAGACAAATCATAGTAAGAAAATATGATAGGAAAATTAAATGTGCTAATCTAAGGACTAAATTTCAAAGAGTATAAAACTATGAAATTAACCAAATACTTAACTAGTGGTGGTTGGTTGATTTCAATATGGTGTGGCCCCTGTTTGCAGATTTTTACCATCTTTTCATTTTAACTTCAATTTAATCCCTTTTTGTTGTCGGGTTGGTTTAAAGTTTTCATGAGCTTGATAGTAACCCGAAATTGATTTAATTGTAGGATATACTTGTTCTTAAGTGATGGAATTATATTTAGTTGAGTTTTGAACGATAATTAAATGTAATTGTTTGGTATTTATTCGTAACATCCTATTGCTCAGGTTCGACAACTGGACTGGGTAAGGGGTGTTACATGAGTCATGTCCAATGTATTGTCAATCCAATCAATCACATCTATGTCTCTATCTTTTGGGGGTCATCCGCTCTGATGCCCAAGACAAGACATCCCCTAATTGGACTTGATAAACGACATATTAGTCTTTCAATCGGTTTGCTCATTTCGGATCAAACTAAAGACATGTTTAGGTTCGTCTACTAATGCAAGCTATCTTTCCACACTACGATTCAACCATGTAATATTGTTTAGTATTAGTTAAACATTTAGACAACTAGTAAGCAACATTTGCTACCATTTTTTTTGCTCGCAATAACCATGTGATGACAATTATATAAAGTATATTAATGTAATTAATGAATGTGTTTTATTAACCAATCTGTTCAAAAAAATTACAAGTGTATCTTGAAGAAAATGCTACACCTAGGGAGCTAGATCCAACATGTGAACGAGACGAAAGATGAATAGAGGCTTTAAGAAAGACTTTAATTGATCGTGATTTGCATGATTTAGGTTTTAAGGGTCAATGGTTTACTTAGGAGCAAGGACGGTTGCCAAAAAATAACATTTGGGGACGACTTGATAGGGGGTGGCAAATAGTGGGTGGTGGTAGGTTTTCCCCAGTTATGTAGTTCAGCCTCTACAGTATGGTTTTTTCTACCAATGTCCAATACTTATTGATACAATTGGGGTGTTTGTTCCAACTGGATACTGGAATATGGTTGTTCAATTTCATTTTGAGAGGAGTTGGACTTTCGATGTTGAATGTGAATCGAAGATCCGTAGGCTATTGGGAAACAATGGTGGTGATGTGCCTTCATGCCTAAAGAGTTTGGGAGAGGGTTTGAAGATTTGGGGTGCTCGTAAGCACAGGAAAAATGGGAGGCAGATGAAGTTTCTCAATCGTTTCTTGGAGGAACTTAATAGTTTGGCCCCAGATTCGGAACTATTATTGGAATTTGTTGATAAAAAAATGGCCCTTAATTTGGAGGCAGATAAAGAGGAGGCTTATTGGGAGCAGCAAACTCGAGTCAACTGCTTGAAGAATGGAGATTGCAACACGACCTTTTTCCTCAATTTTGCGTCACTTTG
This sequence comes from Gossypium australe, assembly GCA_005393395.2. Taxonomy (NCBI): domain Eukaryota; kingdom Viridiplantae; phylum Streptophyta; class Magnoliopsida; order Malvales; family Malvaceae; genus Gossypium; species Gossypium australe. The sequence goes on from CM016621.1 coordinate 131,107,353, forward strand.
GAAACAGAAAAATGAGGTTGTTTGCTTGAAGGATGGCTCGGGCAATCGACTTTATCATGAGGACATGGTTGCCATAGCAAGGGATTATCTCATTAATTTATTTGGCTCACATTGTGAGAAAAAATTTGAGTCACTTACTTGTTGGGAAATGTGCCCATATTGTAGTAAACATATAACTGTTTTCTATTTATTTGAATGATAAATAAATAAATAAAGTTAATTTCACATTTCACTATCATGTCTTTTGTATTTTTTTTTCTTTTATATTTTGCATGCATAGTGAAATTGCGACAAGAAAATATTAGTTCATTGATTGTCTAAAGTTAAAACTAAAGATAAGTGGCATTGTAAGAACATTTACATTACGAGAAAGACAACTTACTTCAGTAGATAATCTAAATGAGTCTGTAATCCCGTAAAAGAATCAAAATGAGCATTTGATTCAAACACTGAGAAGGATTATTATGTCGTCTACAATTCCAATTAGGGAGATGACTAGTCTTGGCTATCGGAGTAGTTGATTCCACGAGTAGAGACATAGATGTATTCATTGGTAGAATGATACATTGGACTAGACCCAAGATGAATTAATTCTGAATCTGTTTGTGAATTAATTCACTTGTGACGTTCATGGTGTGATTTACCTAAATTTTGAGTTAGTCACTGTCCATGCGTATGCAACTCATATGCTTTGATATAAGTGGAGGCTTATGCTCTAAAGATGATCAAGCCCATAGCCGATATGTTGGGCACATGTCTTGTGTATGGCATGGCTTTACTAGCAACAGTGGAATTCATAGCTCAATTAAAGAGTAATGATATCCTTTCATTGCCATTGTGTGGATTGATAAATATGCGATGTGGCTCGATTGAGCAATTTATCACAATCATTTGTTGACAGTGATCATATTAATCATTAAGAAGACACAATGGTGACAATGAGATAAAATAAGATTGTATTGAGTGAACGGATTTAACTCAAAGGAATCAAGGATATCATATGAGGGTAACACACATATGACGAGGTCATTGGACAAAGCAGTTGGATGAATTGTTTTCGTAAAGAGTATACAATAAGGAGTTTTCAATCATGGTACGTATTGTAGACTGACTCCTTGATTAAGTAATTGCAAATTATTGGAACGATACTTCTGGACATAATTACAATCACTAAAGCCTAATTGTATATGTTTGATTGGTCCCTCCGCTAGCTTAACAGAAGCTCGACCGGACTGCATTTGAATTAGAAGAAAATTCTACAACTTTGGGAATAATTTAATTGAGTCGATTTATTTGATGTGGAATTAAATTAGGTGGTTGTGAGAATTGTTCAACTAGAGAATTTGATTAAAAAAATTTCTTGAAAAATTAATTTGGAAAATCTAAAAATTAATTTTGATCAAGTAAAATTAAATTAATCAAATTAATTAAAATTAATATGATATTTTTGGAAATTAATTTTCAAGTCAGACGATTGGCCCAACGGGTAATTGAACTTTAAAATCAGATCTGAGATTGTAAATTGGGCCTAGGAGCCCAAAACCGAGACCAAGACCCAAAAACTAGTCGAATCGGCCCAGTATGTGAAACCGGGCTAACTGTCCAACATGTGGCTAGATCAGACCGGTCGGGTCGTCATTGACCCGGACCAAATCGGTAGTAACCGAATTGACTCGGGGTGCCGTAAGGGTGTCGCACCTACATCACCGGACACGGCAATGTCGGTGGCTGCAAAAGTGGTGTCCCGGTGGCTAGTGACGATTAGTCATCGGCTATTGAGCAGTAGAAGAGTTACACTCCTATTGCGACTCTACCAAAGAATTTTAATTTCAGATTAATTATTCCAAAAATAATATTAATTTTAATTTAATACATATTTTAATAGTATTTTATTAATTTAATATTGAAGTGATTATCTTAATATTAAATTTATTTTAATATTTATATTGTAGATAAATATTCTATTCGTTTAATAAGATTTAATATTAAATTTAATCTAATATTTATCAATATTATATTAATTTAATATTAAAGTGATTAAGTTTAATAATAGTTTAACTCTCTAAACTCTCCATATATAAAAAGAGCCTCGGGTTATCTGTAACACCCCAAACTCGTATCCGTTGCCGAAGTAGAGTTATGGAGTATTACCTTCTAATAGAAACATTTAACATACATATCATAAACAATCATAAACATAGATTAATACATCATTCAAATCAAAGTTTAAAACATATCAAAATCACTCCATTTAACCTAGTTTATAACCACTTATACATCAATAGAAAATTTCACATACACCTAACCATCTTAGGTTCAGATCAACATGCCCAATTATAGCTCCAACACAACATATGATCATATACATACCAAATCAACGTTATACTCAAACTCAACTTAGGTAAATCATCATGATCAAATCATTTAAGCAAACATTACTTTTAAGTAATGCATAAAACTTCAAACATGTATTTACAATCATTTAAACTTATAAATTCATATTCCCTAGGACTTACTAACAAAAGGGACATTATCACTAAATTTGTCTCCTAAGTACATGCCAAAAAGAAACACAAAAGACAACATCACCAACATTGAGTACGGGATACTTGAAGGATGTTGAGTCTGGTTCTGCAAACATACAAATCAAATTACATTCAATAGACTTCATTTATTTAGCTAATCACAACAACAATCGACAATAATATAAAATTTTAACTTAACCAAATGAAACTTCAATTATTTCGATAATTCAAGTAACCTTGTTGTATGATCTATTAGCTATGTGGCACCCGGTGCCTAGAGGATAAACTGCAGAGGAGTTTGCGTCCAGCGCTAGTCGGATATACCGATGATAATAAAAGTGAGCCCAGCTCTAGTTGGATGAACCAATGATGTTTGCACCCAACACTAGTCGGATAAATCGATAGTTGTGTGCTCAGCACTAGTCAGACAAACTCACAAAGATTGTGCCAAGCGCTAGTCGAATATATCGACAAAAATCCACAGTGAGCCAAGCTCTAGTCGAATATATGACAATTATACAATTATTTACTTCCGCAAATTCCTCATTCATTTTCCTTAACATTAAATCGATAATATACATACATTTTATATCAAGAGCTAATTTAGCATTAATTAATTAAATAGTAATTAGAAAAATTAAGTTTGAGTCCACGAACTTACCGGAATTATGCTTGTGAACAATTATTCAGTAGTTTTCTCTTTTCCACGATTGGCAAAGGAAGCTCTCGTATCTCGATCTAGAAATATTAATTTAATTAAATCAATTACTCAACAATTATAGTTACACATTTAACCATTAACAATTGCTATTCAATCAACTTAACCCTTATATAACTAGACATCTGATTCCTACAATAATGTCCTCATACAACCGAGTATATTTATATACTTATGTGTATATATATATAATTCTCAACAATCCTTATACTCTTGGAATTTATCACTCATTACCATGCCATCTAAAAATTTAACAGCAGCTACATCCTTAACCATTAATCCCATTCAAATCATCATACAATCACATTAAAATGACAATTGAAATTAACATCTCTACTTCATTTAATTATAATTTTTTTGCCAGCTCATAAACATTCAAAGCAAAATAGCCTTTGCATGCCAAATTTCTCCCAACAACATTAAACTCAATCTCATTATTCAATATATTACCAATGTGCAAATTATAAGATCATCCTTAACAAGTTTTTCCCTAAAACATCCATGCATTTAAGCTCACCATTATATCCAAAAGAAATTTTAAACTACATCTATTGCATTATCCACTACTTCCAAAAATTCTCCATTCTAGCATAAAGATTAGCTAAATTAATCTATTCCCAACTCAAAAATATAACAAAAATGAAAATCCCTTTGAAGAATACTTACATGCATTCAAAGATAGCAAATAAAATAACCAAGCTTTTCCCTTTTTCCTTCAATGGTTTTTCGGCAGTAACAAAGAAGAAGAAAAACATTTCCGCCCCCTCCCCACTCACTTACTTTTCTTTATTATTTTCTTTTCCTATAATCATTAACATTTTCTTTTGCTTTTATTTATTTCTCTTACATATAATAATTATCCTATCATAATTATTAATGATATCACCTGTATGTATGTGTATATATATATATATATATATATATATTATTCTCATACTCATCCACCAACCCCATATGACTAAAAAAAATAGACTATTTAATTAAATAGTCCTTGCAACTATTTCTTTTTCTTATTAAACCGTCTCTTTTAAATTTTCTTTTAATTTATTATATATTCTAATTACCAATTGTTTCAATAATTTATATATATATTTAGAAAATATATATATATACCATCATAAACTTCCACTATGAAAATCTATATAAGTAATGGCCTATTTATTGAATAAGACCTTTAATCAATTCCTACTTTACCATTTAATAATAATTATTTTTTTCTCATAATTAATTTAGTCCCTAACAATTAAAATTATCAATTTAATATTCAAATATTAACTTCTAAAGTAACTCCCGAAATTATAATATTAATATTTTTAAACTCGATACACGAAGGCTGGGTCCCGGAAGTATATATCCCGACACCCCCGACTTACGGGAGTTACATTATCATTTACATACACTTAAATTCAAGAGAAAGTTGTAGAGAGAAAATTCTCTAAAGAGATTATTCCAGAAAATTTCTAAAGATATTTTTTTATTTACAACTGACCTAAAAGTTTAGAGAAATTACGAAATTACCCCATTGGTAATTTTTTTGAAAAATTTTTCTGATTCAAAGCAAGCCCACACTCAGCAGACGTGAGTTTGAGAATAGCGAAGAATACTACTCGATCGAAGCACTCATCCTAGACGAATAAAAAAAGGTACAATTTTGATTAAGTATTTATTAATTTAGATATCACAACCAAGATCTTGTTTTGAAAATAATTTTAAAATTCTAATTTTTCCCTAAATTTATTTTCAGTTGCGTTTTTCAAACTCGTTTTTCCAACATTATTAACAAAATCATTCACTTTGTTTTTAGTATAGAATATAGATGCATTTTTCTAAAGCTTAATGCTCATTTTGGCCCCTGAATTATATTTTTTTTTCCACTTTGGTGCCTAAGCATTTTTTCGTCACACTTTGGTACTTAAATTATCCTCTGTTATCTGTGTGAGAGATGTTTTTATAGGTAAAAGTAGATGTAACACCTCTCACCCGTCTTAGGTTGCGGTACAAATGGAAAATGTCACCGGAGCATATACGAAGCAAAAATCTCAGAGATCTTGAAATTTTCAAACTTTAAATATTATTTATAGAACATAAAGTTTTGTTTAAGAACAAATTTAAGGCTTGGAAGCATTTTTAAATCATTTAGAATCATTTTGGAAGTGATCAAAAGTGTTTGAGGTCAAAATCTGAGCTTGAGCGGCTCAAAAAAACTCAAAATAGTGTAATGATCTAGGTTTAGGGCCTATGTATCGATACACAGAATCTATGTATCGATAATTGGGCTAAGGTTCTAATACATAGATCTTATGTATTGGCAACTGGGCCAAAAATTGTAACTTTTTAACTGTTGACTTGCCTTGTTTTGAAACTTATAGCATGGGTATCGAAACCTGGTTCTTGAAGCTAAAAACTAGTCCAGAAATACTTAAAAACATGTGCAAACACATCCGTATCATTTCCACGGGTTCTAAGACATTATAAAACAAATTTAAATCCCTTTTTAAACTTAAATTACACATCACGATCATATTTAAACTAAATGACTAATCAAAATTCGTTTGATAACACAAAAAGGGGTTTGAATTACAAATCAAATTTACATTTTTCATATTCAAAGTAAGCCTTAGTGTACATGTCATTATTCTTAGACAAATAATAACCAATATAGTTACGAAAGAAACTTTAAAACCTCAAATAGTGATGCGATGCTCCCAAGTTGAAGTCCAAGTTCCCTGATAAATCCTTAACCTACGCGTTTAAACAATTAACATGTGAGCTCAATAAACTCAATAAGTAGACAAGGATAGTCGTACTAGTCTTATATGGTAATTGATGTTGAGCCCGAGTATTTTATTACTGAACTCACTTTGCCACAGGGGTGAAGCCAGAACAATTTTTTGGGGGGACCGGATAAAATTTTAATTTTTTATAGTTTATATCTTTATAATTTGTAAAAGATTAAATTGAATTTTTATAATTTTAGTGGGGGCTAAAGTGTAATTTTACCTTTACTAATTTAAATTTTTTTAAAAATTCTAAAGACCTAAATAACAATTTTTTATTTTAGAGGGGGCCGGGCCCATGCCAGCGCCCTATGTTTCAATCAAATTCATTTCTTATTATCAAATTATGGGGATCAACTTATCATTAATGGTTTATGGGTCATTCACATTCATAATCGGGACTCTTGTCAAGTGCTTAATCATGTTTAATCAAACATGTATCCCTTTTAGCCATAGTTTCTTAATGTTTTCACACATAAGTTCCATTTATGTTCATTTGATCCATAAGTGTCAACAGTCCATTTTCATTTCAGCATACCGAATTAGGAATTTAATTCTCAAATCTTTATCTTTTAATTCAATATTCTTATACGATTATCAATCATCTTAATTTACTTAAAATTAAATCCAATTATGCCATAGTTACCATAACATATTCTTTATTAACTACTCATTCATTAAATTTCTTTTCCTTTCATTCATTTAGCCCCTTAGTTCATATATACCGATTTACATTCATTTAGAAAGTTTCATTATTAAAATTTTAATTTATTTCGTCCTAGTAAAATATAATTCGAATATTCGGTATTTCATCCAAAATAGACCAAAAAACAGACAATAGAAAATGCAAATAAAGATACCTTAATAATAAAATTTAAAAAAAGAAAGAATTGTTGTAATAATTAGAAAGCAAGTAACACTAATTTAGTTGAATAAAAAGCAAAAAATAAAAATAAAAAAATTTCTAGAATAAAATTATATAAGTATATTACTTAAAAAAACTATTTATCTCTTGCTGCCTTTTTTTTTTTCCTTATAAATCTCTCGCAGCATTATTAAAAACCACCATATTAATTCCTTAGATATTTTTCATAACATTTTTCAAAATACAATTTCAAATTTCCTTTTTAACTCACATTAATATTAATCTATTTTCTCTCTTTTGAACAATTATTTTATACGGATAGAAAAGAATAGTATAAGAGAGAGACGTCACACCATCTTGTATCTCTTATCACTTATTTAATGTCATTTCAACATTTTTTTTCATGTAATTAACACATCATTTTGATAATTTTTTAAACTTGAATTCTGGATCCTAAACCTTTGACCATAGACCCTATAACTTGAACTCTAAATCCTAAATCACAATACCTAGACCTTGGAGCATAGTCTTTAAACCCTAAACTCTAAACTTTAGACCCTAAAACTTTGAACCCTAAACCTTAGACCCTAAACATTGGACCTTAGACCATGGACTTAGGGTTTAGGGTCCAAAGTCTATGGTTCAAGTTTTAAGGTCTTGGGTCTAAGGTCTAAAGTCTAAGGTCTAAGGTTTAGGGTCCATAATCTAAGGTTTAGGGTTCAAAATTTGTGGTCTAGGGTCTAAAGTATAAGGTTCAAGATTGAATGTTTAGGGTTCAAGGTTTAGAGTTTAAAGTCTATGGTCTACAGTTCAAGATTTAAAATCTAAGGTTGAGGGTTTAAGGTTTAGGGTCCAAAACTTAAGGTTTTAAATTATGAGAAATTATTGTGTCAATAACATGATATGTCAATAATTGGTCATGTGACGTCTTTGGTTCATTAATAACCAAAGCAGTTAAGTTCACTTTTTGTCTCTGGTTCTGGGTCCAGGTCATTCACTTTTAAAAATTTTGGTTCTTTCATTAATAATCACACAGCTAAGTTCTTTCACTTAATTTATGGTATTTTATGTAGTTTATTATAGAACCGAAAGAATACCAGTATCAGATGAAAAATAAACATATTTAGAATTAGTACTGGAAAAATTACATATTGGTATCAGATGGAATTTTATTAGCAAAAATCACAACTTTCATAAATTTGATTCTGCAAAATCACACGGTTTTAACAAATAAATAAACATAAACAGAACATATTTGCATTGGTATGCAAAAGCTGATCTTACCCTAGCACAATGCACAAACCTATGAATTGTGGCAAAAAATGCTCAAAAAACAGCATATGAAGCACTGTCTTTATTTCTCACTTAATATCTTCCCAGGAACTACTTCATTCAGAACCCGGTCAAGAACTTGCTGTGATATTGCCAAACAAATCAAACCCAGACTGATTTCATACAAGGACGTCTTTTGAAACTTGTATTGTTTACTGTGAATCTAATTTCCTTTGCTATCCCATCAAGATGACAGTGTGCCCTCTAATTGACTTGATTTAAGCTTAGGCAGCAACTCAGAAACCACCTTTTGTAATGTAACATGCTTCATCCTGCCATTGCTTCCATTTAGAACCATTTTCGACAGAAATGTGACCTCTTGTGAGTCCAAATGTTCCCTCAGTAGCTCATTCCAGAACTTATCATCCTCATTGAGGTCGGGTTTTTCCATCAATTCCACCACTTGCTTCAATGTAGCTACATTCCTACCAGCACCACAACCCATGGCGGTAGCAGCACCTACGGCATTTGCAAATGCTAACGTAGTAACCAATGGAATATTATGTATAAAACCATATGCAATGGCAGCAACAAAACTATCTCCACACCCGACAGTGTCCATGATTTTCACCTAATCAAATGTTGAAAAGAATTCGGACAGGTTAGAAGAATGACCAAATCCAAAAGAATGGTAATATTAGACCAATCAATTAGGTGGGTCAGATTGATTTTGGGTTAGATCTATCTAGATCGTGTCGATTCAGATTTAATACTTTTCTATAATTTTGGGTCTGAGTCAATTTCGGGTTCAGATCATCTCAAGTGGCCATTTGGATCAAGTCGTTATGGATTTGAATCATTTTGGATTTTGGCCACTTTAAGTTCAAGTCATCTCAAGTTAGGTGGTAGGTTTGGGTTGTCCCAGGTTCAGATTGCTTCGGATTCAGGCCAATTTAGGTTTGGGTTAGGCAAATTCAAGTTGTTGACTTTTTATAATCAAATTGAGTTGGGTTGGACTTGAGATCAAGTTGGATTTTCAAGTTCGGATCAGAATTGATAGGTCTAGTCATATTTAGCTTCTTTACAAGTTGTAAGGAGGCAAATTTTCAGAAAACAGGCTCCATATTTTCAGGGATAATTTACATTTTAAAATATGTATCTGAAACTTCTGTTAGTTACTACTTAAGGTATACATGACCACGAACTTTAAAAATACATTTTCAAGCTAAAATGAAAGGCATCCAAGCTTAAAGCAACTTGACAACTTATTCAAGGAATTTCCATAAATAACAATCACCATGTAGCTAAACCCTTTTTTAAGTTTTTGGATATATGAGGAAGCTATAACTCACCTTAAATGCAGATGCACAGGTAATACTGAACTTGGTTATCAGAATTGAACCCTTAGGGCCCATCTTCACAACCACCCATTTCGTGCGGTTTCCTTTCCTCAGCAACTCCTGCCCTGCAAGAATCGGGTCCACTAGGCCGGTTAAAGATTCAGCCTGAAAGTCCATAAATGTAAGTAATTAGGTAAACAGCCAAAAGAGACTATTAGATAGATATATTCCACATCAAATACCATAAAAGCCCAAATACTTCCTACTGGGAATCAACCCTCCGAAGCTGCGGGCATTCCTAATATTAATCAAAGAATGACGAACACTCATGTTCTATAACCTAAAAACACCTGTGTTTTTTCAGGCAAAGAAAGACGAATATTGATAAAATGAATGCACGAAGTATAGAGTTCAGCATTTTCATCTCGGATAGTTGACAAATATTCTTAGGTTGATGGTTCAGCTAAAGAACTAATCAGTAAAGGAACAATCATTCCAAGTGATTAGACAAAAGTTGAGATGATTCGGGCATGAATTGAAACAGGTCTAATAGGAGACTGGACCATCAGGTTCAAATTGAAGGTGCTTAGACCACGCTTAGACAACAAGGAACAAAAAGGACTGCAGCAAAAATATAGAAAGAAAAGGCCATGGCCTGCACTTTACAAACGATCAAGTGAAGCAACTTCAGAATGTTGAAATGATTACAATTACATCAAAATGAGATATGAAAGCATTGGAAAATAGATATAAAAGCACAACACAAACAGAGAATAAAGGAAAATAGAATGAAAATGTCCATAGATTCAGAAAAGCACCTCGTCAGATGTTAGAAGGAGGACATCACTCATCCTTAAGAAATGCTTAAGTGCTTTTTGCTCTTCCACAGTTCCACTTAAAAGACTCTTCCCACGCGGCCCTGGATCGAAAAACACCGATGTGCCAACTTCGACTGCATACTCCACAGCTGAGATTATCATATGAGGGGAAAGCTCATCAAAGTCATAACCATTACAAAACAGGATTCTCGAGCGTTTAAATGCCCTCTTTACTTCTTCAGAAAGTGTATTCATCCAGCTAAAAGCAGGTTCCTTACTAAAATCCGCCCGACTAATGAAACAAAAACAAAACCACATAAAACTTCAGCAACCATTTTCTCAACCAAATTTGGTGCACATCATTAAAAAAACAGCCAAAAGACAAGGTTTTTTTTTTTTTTGTTTGTTTTCTTTACCTGCAAAAGCCATGTTTTTGCAAAGGGTCAACAAGCACCCAGCATAGGAGGGTTTCATAAGAAGAACTAGGAGCGTTGAGAACATCAGTTTCTTCACTCATTCCAACCATACCAATTCCTTCAGCTTGAAGCACATCTTCAAGAAACTTCCCATAAATTTCATTACCAACGTGACCTATTGCAACACACTTAAGTCCCAGCCTTGCAGCTGCTATAGCCATATTACAGTTTCCACCAGCTTCCCAGTATTGCTGTGACCCAAAAAGAGAATAAATTTGAAAACCCATTTGGAAAAAGAGTACCATTCCTTTTACCATTATCCAAAAAACTAGGGAAAGAAATCTTTTTTTACCTCATCGGGAGGAGAGGAGGATAACTGCTCCATGAAGGCCTTGCGAGAATCTGGGGAAGGAGGGGGTAATTTAGGAACATTGAGGACAATATCGACGCAGAGGTTGCCGAGAGTGGCGACATCGACGGTTTTGAAGGCGGCGGGTATGGTAGCGTTGGAAGAGTGGAAAGAGCTAGAGGGGTGATTGAGAAGTGGGGTATGTAAACCCCGGCAAGAGAAGGCAGAGTAGGGAGATTTGGTGATGGTCTTGTAAGGATGGAGGGAAAAGGGAAAGAGGAGGCGAGAAGGGATAGGGGTGGAATGGTGAAGGTGGGGAGGGAAAGGGAATTGGGTGTTCTTAAAGGCTACTGATTGGTGATTCATTCAGCTGAATGCCTAAGTGAAAATGCGTCAAAAAAACTGATGATGACGACGAAGAAGAAGAAATGGAAGTTGAGAGCAAACAAATTGGAATAGTAATTTCAATATAAAAACTATGCTTAAACTAAAAAGGAAAAGGTTACGGAATAAATGAATGGGTGGCGATTGGCTAAAGATGTTACTTTTTTTATTTCCAAAGGGTTGAGTCAATCAAAGTTCCAACTCTCATAACAATATTTATTCCAAAATCAAATTTAATTAATTAGTTTGTATATATTATATTAAAAAGTAAATTATTTTTTTTGTTAGAAATTTTATCCAATTTATTAAAAAAATTCCATTTGTACATTAATTAATAAAATAATCAAATAATATAAATGAATTAAATTTTTAACAGAAAGATTAAAATTGTTAATAGAAGAGAGAAAAAGTAATGACTCCTATAAAAGCTTGTTTTATGTTCATTCATCTTTTAACTTTGATTTCCAGTGGGGGATTCCTCGATGGAATCTGCAATTATGTCGTCACTTTCCATCATAATTTTCATTAGAATGGTTTTCAAAGACCTTTGAATAGCTCGTACTTGTCTTTAGAAAAAGATAGAATCTATGAAACTTTTCAAACAATATAATCTTAAGAAACGTTCAAGGATAAATGTGGCAGTGGTTTTCTTTGGCAGAAAGAGTGACCGCTATCAAAATAGCATATGAATATGCTCAAATTACATTATTCAATGTATCATTGATTTAAGACTTCAACATCTTTTGCCTATTTGAACGATTCAAAGCTCAAGTACCAAAAGTGTTGCAACACCCAACCTATGTTTCTTGTTGGAAAGTTCTTGGATTATTTTCAATTTCGAAAATTTAAATCATTCCAGTGTCATCTAATTTCAGAATAGTAAATTTACATGAAACAATCAGAAACCGTGTCCAGCATCCATGTAAAGACAGACCAGATAAAAATGTACAGAGCAAGGGCTCATCCCTTCCATCTGCGGTGCAGAAATGCAGACTGTAAATCGTATGCTCCTAGCTAAACTGGTCTGAGTGTGTACATCAAATAAGTTTCCTAATCACTATGGTCCCAAATGCTTAATAGTGTCATCGCATGACCAAAAATGCTCAAACTTAAAAATTATTTATATCAGGATGAACAAAGCACCACCATGAAAACACGGGAATGGAGATGGTTGACACGAGTAAACTTCACTGACCAACCTCAAGAGTATTTTCATGCCTTCGCCAGATCCTCAAGTCTCATGACAACAGTTTGAGCTACATCATGGTAAGCCTTGGAGACAGTGGAATCAGGTGCTGATACCACTATAGGCATGCCTTTGTCACAGCCTTTCCTAATGTCCAATTCAATGGGTATCTGAGAAGGTATTGGTAACGGATCATATAAATTTGCAGCTTTGAATATTAGCAGCTATGATAAACAATATAAATAGCCATCAAGTTAGGCCAAAGAAAGTCCTCCTTAATGATTTTCGATTTGTTATAGCTAGTCACTTTAATACTTGCTTGTAGTTGGTTAACTTTAATCAACAACTGACCTCACCAACAAGTTGCAAACCCATCTCAGCTGCTGTTTTACGGGCTCCACCAGCACCAAAGATGAACGAAGGTTCACCACAGTGTGGACACTTGAAGCAGCTCATGTTCTCTATTAATCCCAAAATCTATAAAAGCAGTCGGAATTTCAAAATTAACTCCACAAGAGTAGAGAGGGTATAGTTGTTATAATGATCTATAGTAATAACAAAACTATTACATCACACCGTAAGGAAGTTCTATGGAAGGTGCTGACACCATCCACATGCTCAAAAAGCTTAGCCAATATGCTTTAATGCAGTCATGCACAGTTGGCAACAGTTCAGATATTATACTCTTCCCAGAAAGAATTTCATAAAACCAAAATCTTTCAATGACAACGACATTTCTATCCCACAAACAGATTTATAACTTAAAGTACCAAGTAACAGTAACTGGCAATATAAATGCGTAATATCACATGCAGTTGAATGCAGTCATTTTTAAGAACTTCATAACAATACCAAATTTAGGCACCATACACAAATTTTCAACAAGCTTTGGAGTCCTGATAAGAGAATACATGCAGAACTTATGACTTACAGGAACTTGAACTTTAGAGAACATTCTAACTCCTCTACGAGCATCAATCAGTGCAACATCTTGTGGGGTTGAAACTATTAACGCACCTAATAAAAGCAAACAATGATTAAAGAAAAAAAAACCATCAAACATAAGTTTTTGAATTTAATGAATATATCAGATAGGGCAAGTGAAGTAAGATATGCTTCCCTTCATTTCCGTTTGTCCCCTTCAAGGATGTTGGTGGTTGGACAGTAGGAAAGGAAAGAGAGTTTGGGGAGAGGGTAAAAGTGATGTTCTTATCCTTCTCAAACTAGACCTTAGAAAATAAAAGACATCATAATTTTAGCCTCTTATTCGCGCAAGAAAGAATCGGGCGAAGGTGATGCCAAAAGGTAACATAGTAAGGTAGTAATTATTTTCATTCAAGCTATTGTGATGTCAAAGTGAATCAACTTTATCAAGGAAATCAACTAAAAATCATATATAGGCACAAATGATCTGAATGATGATGACATTAATGAGGTTTGATAGACGAAGCTTGAATTTACATAGCGAGTAGAACACCTATCCAGCCAAAGAGGTATTTCATGTTTTATGACTAGTCCAAGCTCATCTTGATTTTGTTATATGTCAGTTTTCAAGCACAGTACCAAACACCTTTCTACCAAAAGAAGGGGAAAAAAAGAAGCTAAAATTTTATTATCCACCTGACAACTGAAGCTTCTGGGACATAGTTAGCTGTGCATCACCTGTGCCAGGGGGCATATCCACCACAAGGATATCAAGAACTCCCCAAGCAACTTCCCTCGACATTTTCTGAAGAGCACTCATCACCTGAAATAAATTTAAGCTATTATAAAATACCATGTAAACTTAAAATGTGAGAAGGAATGTTTAAAACAGTTTAGCTTCCAAAATTCTTAAGATCGTAAAATGCATTTGTTAGACAGGTAACACATATTATGAGCAGTCTTTTTTTTTTGCAGGGGTTGTAGATTTTATGAATAACAAAAGTATGCAAAGGATGGAAATACACAAGTTCCAATTTATGGGACAAACTCTCAAATGAAGCAACCGTGACTTATAACACAATATCTACATTATATGAAATAGGGAAGCCAACTCAACTAAGGTTGGATTTGAAACTAATAGGCTGGCAGCACAATCTTGCTTTCTCTGCTCTCTGAATTTAAGAAGAGATAGATGGACAGCTGGATTGTTAAACAAGCCACTCTTTACACAGAAGCTATAACAATGTTTATGTTCCAGCATGAATGAGGGAAAGAAAAAGAACAAGAAACTTTATAAATTAGAATACCATGGGGCCTCTCCAGACAATTGGTGCATCCTTATCCACCAGGAATCCCATTGACATACACTTCACTCCATAGTTTTCAATAGGAATCATCTTCATATCTGTGCGTGTGTATGAGAGAGAGAGAGCTTTAAAAACATATCTCATGTAAAAGGTAGGAAATGATTGTAAACTATCAAGCTAAAATTCTGCTGTCAATGATTCTTTCTGAGCTAGTCTAAAAGACCACACAATTTTTGACTCAGGCATGCATTGATCCAATTCTTATTAAACTAGAGATAGAGATAAAGAATATGATCTTTAACCATTTGTTAATTGATCATTGAAGACTCAATCTGCTATGTAAGATTTCATACGTAACTGAAATCTACAATGAAACACATTCAGCACTATCAGATGGAACTTTTTTAACCTCCCCCACTCCCCCACCCCTGGCCAAAAAAAAAAAAAGATTACACTTTTAAGTACATTCCTGTTGTAACTTGTAATTAATGGATAATTAATATACAAATAGATATAACATTTTCCACATTTTCATCCACTGACAGAAAGATATCTATTGGAAGATAGAAATGTTACCATTATTAACTTCTGGCTTTTGGTGGATGTTCATCATGGTTGGAACAGATGGTCCATACACATCTGCATCAAGCACGCCCACCTTCAATCCGCACTTGTTAGCTAATGCAACCGCCAAATTAACTGCAAAAGATTGCACAACAACTAATATTAGTGGAAACCCCTGGGAAATGGCATTCCTACCTCATAAATCTGAAAAGAATAGATTACCTGCAGTCGTAGACTTGCCTACACCACCTTTACCAGAAGCAACAGCAATTACATCTTTAACCCCGTTAATTCTCAGTTGATCATTGCTTAACACTGAATAGCTCCTAACACCCCCAGGCCTCTGCCCAAAGAAAAAAAGAATCAACTTTTGAATCAACCCCAAAAAGAAGAGTAAATTTCTCAAATATCAACAAGAAATGAAGCTTTAATAAGTGAAACCAGCGAAGCACAAGAGCCTTTAACTTACAGCAAAGTGTCGCCAGAAGCCTTTCATTAGGAAGTAACAGTTAACGAGTCTCAGAAACACACAACAGCAAAAGATCGCATCTTTCTTCACTTAGAGATACTTGGTGTATTGGTTTTGGTTGTTTGCCCATCAACAAGCATGAGGCGAGGGCTATGAAGAACCTACGAAAGGAAGGTGAAGCCCACTTACCTGGACGGGTAGTAGGGGCCATCAAGAAGCCCATCGACTAGATTGGTGAGGTGGGTGCCCAGCTTCTAAGGCCCTATGGGTGCGTGTTAGAATGGGTGGACCCTGCCAGCATGAAAACGCTGCCCTTTTAAATTCGGAACATTTCGCTGCTAAAATAGCGCAATCCTAATTTAGGGTTTACCATTTTTCATTTCAATCTTGAGTTTCTGAAAAGAAAACATATTCTAGTAGCGGTCATCACCTTACGTTTCTTTTCCCATCATTTTACATTTGAATTATTTTGAGTTGAACCATTATCAAACTCCAAACAATTCACAAGTAAACAAAGTTTTTCATATTTTCAAGTTTAAGTAATTTCCGATTCATATTATTTAAATTATTTAGATGTCTTTTTTTACTGAACCATTGCCTTTTGGGGAAAAGATTGTATGAAACAGTGACCTCACCTCATCTGTATCTCTTTTCCAACAATTTTATATTATATCAACATTTTCATCCTAAAAAAAATAAAATCCAAATTCAAATATTGAGATTCAGAATGAAATTACTAATATGGTACAAAATTGATGTATCCAGTTTGACTCTTAACTTTGGATAAGTTTATATTATTTGTTAAGGTAAATTTAGGTTTAGGTCATTTTGAATTCGGATAAACTCAAGTTTGACCCTCCTATTTGAATAAGTTTGAGCTATTTGCTAAAATTATCGGGTTTGACACCTATTTGGATAAATTTAGACTATTTATTAAAGATATTTTAGGCTAGATAATTTTGAATTAAAATCATTTAAAGTTTAGATTATTTTTTATACAAATTATTTTTGACTCTAAATTGAGTGAAGTTTAAATTGTTGACTTTGATTTTAATTTTAAGAATAAAGGTTTACTTTTTTCTTTGAAGTGTTTTCAACACAATGACGTACAAATAGTGGTGCAAATATTCAATATCGTGTTAGAAAATGAGCCCACAAGACTAATGAACTTTTCTCTATTGTAAATTCCAAGCTAAACTAGTTCCTTTAGATCCCAATCCGATCACTAAATCAACACCCAAATGAACCATCGTAGCTAAATTCGAAGCGCATCTCTATTCCATGGTGGAAGCTAAAAGCTTGTAAAACAAGGCCACAAAAGGTTTTCAACACCTTGTATTCTTTTTCTTGGCTACATTACCTCAACATACACGCATCTTTTGTTTTCTTCGCCCTTAACTTCCCCATACGCACTATCTTTTTCACATTATATAATAAGTCAGGATTGACATAGATGATTCAAACCATTGACATATATAATAACATAAAATGGTGCACGTTCCCCACTTTTTATGACTGTCAGTGGTTGAAGGTGCCGTGTTGTTTATCAGTTCCACCTCCTTTCCACCTTCAAACTACGGCTTAATTTAGTCAAATTTCTGAAATTTCAGTAAAGCCAAAGCCCTATTCAGGCTGCAGTCAAACCACACCCATAGGATAACCACTCAACACCGCTGCCTCTCTCTATATTTATTGAACCTTCTCACCATTCTCACCCACCTCACAGCAATAGTATTCTGCCCTTTCAAAGAAGATGGTAATCGAAAACCTGTTTACAGCTTTATTGGTTTTCACCTTATTAATAGCCTCGCATCAACTTGGTGCAATGAGGCCACTGGATGGGGAGCAATGGCTGGCAAAACATGAGCTTCTGCTTCAATCACTACAGAAGGGTCCGGTGACGGGGACCGGTCACAATCCATGCACCGAAATCCCCGGAAGAGAAACCGGTATCTGCAAGCTGGGTGGCATGAACGTAGCCGGTAATGTTATGCACGCACTTCCGGCGCTTACCGGAGTTGTACCTGAGTTTGGGGTACTGGCTTCTACATCCAAGGAGACTCATCATGATTCTTAATATGATGGAAAATAATTTTCCTAGTTGTTTAACAACATACTTGATTGATGACTTATTTTTGTTTATTCTTAGTACATCCAAAGTCCAAGTAATGTTGGGCTGGAAATGAAACCGCTGTTAATTGACAGTTTATTCAAGAAACATATGTATAGTTTGATTGCTTCATTCAAAATATTTGTATTTTTTCTTTTTAATTTTAAAAGTTGCATGCTTTCAGTTTATAATGCTTTTGCTTATCTTTTCACCAGTCATATGGACAAAACCATGTTCCCATTTGGTTCGGAACGATGGACATATTTGTTCAGGATTATTACCAGTCTTACAGGTTTATTACTTTTTTTCCGTAAAAGTAGTGCATCATTTATTTAGGGGTCGGGCCGGTCATTTAGGTTCGTTTTCTAGGTTTAGCTCGGTCCAAAAAATAAGCTTAAAATTTTGTATAAGCTTGAACCAAATGAAAAAAAATACTAAACTCGAGTTCGACCCTATCCATCCGTATTAAAATTATCTTATTTAAAAATAATTTTTAAAAATATATAATACATCAAATATACTAAAAATATTAAAATAAATATTTCCCAACAAAATAAAAATACATTAAAAAAATTTATACTTAAATAATATTAATATAGTTGCAACTTAGCAAGCAAATGTTTATAAAATAGTAACATAATTAATAATAAAACACGAGTTATACAATATTCAATGAATGACAACAAAATAGTAATAAAATAATAGCAAAATGATAGCAAAATAACAATAAAATGATAGCAAAATAGCAGTAGAAAACAAATTATAGGTTGATTTGGGTCGGGCCAAAAAATTTTACATGAGGTGCTTTAAAAAATTGGTCTTATTTTTTGTCCAAACCTTTTTTTTTTCAGATTTATATTTTTGTCTAAAACCTCCTATTTTTTGGGTGAACCTTCAAGTTCGGGTGGATGATCTGACCGTAATGAATTCTAGTGAAGATATATATATATATATATATATATATATTTGTACATTGTTTTAAAAAAAGAAAAGTCCACAAAATGCAAATTTGCATGCATTGACTGAAAAATAATATTTTTTTCTTGAATGTTTACTTGGGTGGAATCCAGAAAAAAAATTATTCCAAAAACTAAATTCGCTAGGAAATTGGTAAAAATCTTATATAGTCATGAAATAAGTAAAATAGAATGTGTATTTTGGAAGAAAAATATATAAAAAAAAATTCTTTATTGGTAAAAATCTTGTTTATTCGGTAAATAAATAAAATAGAAAGCGTATTTTAAAAGTAAAATATAAATTAAAATTACTAAAATGAAAATCATATAACAAGAAAAGAACATCAACACAAAAATAGCTAGCTATACAGTTTCATAATTACTTATATTTGTGGGGCCTAGTTTGAAATTTTGATCCACCATCTTTAACCTAGTATAAGGAATGACTTTAATCATATCACTCGTCAGTGTAGCAACCTCACATCGTTTTGGTCTTAATGCATGAGAGATGTCATTGAAGCACATATATTGTAAAAATTTTGAAAAAAATATTTAAGAATTTAAACTTTGAAATAATTTAATTAATTATTAAATTTTAGATAAAAATTTAAAATTATTTAAAAGCATTTAATTAGTGATTGAAAATATTAGAGGATGAATTCCGAGCTTCAATGAGCTCAGAATGTTTGAAACGGTACAAAAATACAAAATCAAGAGTTATGTATCAATACATATACCCCATGTGTGGACATATATAGTAATGATTTTATTGTGAAAATAATCATAAAAATTGCACACCTTAATTGTTATTTTATCAATAATATTAATTTGCATAAGATTAAGAAATCATTACAATGTGTATTATCAAATTATTATTAATATTAAGACACATTGTAAATATCAATAATACTTCAATCAGTTTTTTTTATTTAATATTTACAGTGATAAATGTTTCACAAATAGAGGCTCAAAATTAATAACAAGTTCTTTTAAATTTGGTTACAAACAATTTTATTATACCCCAAATTAAATGGAAAAAACCCATTAAGGCGTGAACAGTGGTTCAGAAAGGTTCCAACTCAAAAAGAGCACAAAGCCCATGTGAGGCCGACGGCATTTAAGAGCTCCGGCTCAGCTATGGCATAAAGCCTAAGGGTAGCATTCAATTTAGTCGACTTAAATTGAGTCAAAGAGTTAATGAATTCTATTTTAATAATAATTGAATTCAATTTAAATATTTTTCGTATTGAGTCAAAAAATTCAAGCCAAATTTAGTCGAGTTAACGAATCCTATCATTTATACTGTTAGAATTAAATGACCCCAATTCTTATTTAAATAAAATACAATAGTAAAATAAAATAAAATAAAAATCTCTATAGAATTACACTTCTTTTATTTTATTTTAGAATAATATTTTTTAAACCTTATTAAACTCCATCTATTTGATATTGATTAGAATAAGATGTTTCAATCTTACTACACTCCTATTAGAATGTGGTTTTACAAGCTTATAAATAGGCATGGTCTATTCCTCTTGTAATCATTCGAATTCGACATAGTGAATTTTTTTCTCCTCTGTCTGTGGTTTTTTCTCGAAAGGATTTTCACGTAAAATCTGTGTTATTTATTTTATTTTCTCTTTTTTTTTTGCGATATATTGTCATTACTGACATTCTATTTTATTTTCACATATACACAATATTCCGTTTACATGGACGAAATATTTAACTAGTAGATGAAGTACAAAATTATTTAACTACATAAGTAAGGTTGATGGATAAACAATTATCAAAATGACGTGGTTTTACCTTTTAACTTAATAATTTTTACTTTTTTATTGAAGTTAATCCGAATAACTCGATTAATTCGAATAACTCGAACTATTTAACTTAAAATTTTAATTTTTAAATCGAATCAAATTTTACTCTTCTCTAATAGACTTTATTATAAGCCAAACCCAATAAATCTTGTTAGCATGCCATGTGGCATCATCTGCCTCTTTCTTCCTCTAACAGAATCAACATTCTGCAAAGCTTTCCCAATTCAGCAAAGTATACAAAGGAGCACGTGCATTTAATGCATGGTTTTGGGAAATAGAATTCATCGGAAATTAATTAGGGAATTGATCTAAAATAAATGGTTGGGTTGATTAATTCAATATAAATTGATTCAATTGTATTAAAAAATTAGTTAGGTTGGCAGTTGAATCAGATTTTTTTATTTTTATTTATAAATTTTAATTAAATTGATGAATCAGTGATTTGTTTAATTCGATCACTGATTTAATTCTGAAATCGTGGTTTAATGTTCTTGAGATGGTAAGACATTGTAATCAATTAATAATAAATGACAATTTGATCTAGGTAGATCAATAGGTAACTCACCGTACATAAATAATTATATTTAATTTTTCACCAAAAAAAATTATATTTAAATCCAATTATCATATACCATTTCAAACACACATACATATTTAAATAGTTATTTTTATATAATGTTAATATTTTAATTTTTGGACATATTTTATTTTTAAAATATAATTATATGTTATTTTACTTTGATCTACTAAATATTTCTCGTACATTTTACTGTGAGTATACCCATTTCAACTAAATTGCATAGTATACTTATACTTTATTCAAAAAATATATATATTTATACTTATCCAAGGACCAATTGATAATGATATATTAAATATTAAAGAGGAAATAGTCCAACAAATATAAAAAGCTAGAGTAAATAGATAAAATTGTGTACGATATTTAATTTTCTTGTTAATGTTATTGGTAAGTATTGCCAATACTTTCATGGGCTAACATACTATATACGATGATTTGATTTTAAATTTACCTATTAGAATTTTTCCGTAAGCATTATTGATAATTTTTTATATTAATTAATATTATTTTTTAGAATTTAAAATTCTATAGTTACTTAATTACAATTCATACTATCAAATATGATATAGAAAATTACAATATAATTAAATTTTGTTAGCCAAACATGTTTAGGAAATTGAAATTGGTTATAATTACAATAGGATATAATTATTAGCCTAAATCATGGTAAAAGTGCCATGGCGGCTCCTATACTAAGAGTCAGATTGCATTTTGCCTCCTCTACTAAAAAAAATGGGTAAATTAGTCTCTAGATGAAATTACAAAGTGGTCTTTTTGTTAAAAATTTTATCCATTATCACTATTAAAAATGGGTCCATGTATGTCAACATAATATACATATAGCACATAAATTTTTAATAGTACAAATGAATAATTCAATAGAATAATTAGTTTTTTCTTTAATCTAATATACATAAATTAATTTACTTATTTTTTTAATAGAAACTCTAATATAAAGTCCTCGATCATTCTTTACCTAAATCATAGAAAAAGAAAAAGGAATGTTCCCATTTGGTCATACACAATATACACGCAAAATTTATCTAATATATGTAAGCAACTAATTAACCAGTTGCTGCAATAAGGAAAACAAGGTGGATTCATTTGAGATTAGCGGAGGCACTGAATCTGGTAGCAAGCGCCTAGGAGGAGTCATAACATGGTCTACGAGGGCTCTCTCGTTGGTGCAAGGTGTGCCACCAGCGTCAGGAATGTAAGTGCATCCATTGTGTCCAGAAGGTGGGAGTGGGACAACTTCCTTTTCAAAAGACTTTAATGAAGCAGTGTCTTCGTTTAAAACCCGAGACGACTCACATTGATGGGCTCTTACAAGGAAAAACACAACAGTAATGACAAGAAAAAGATGTAAACACCTCATTGCTATGTATATAATAATAATATGGGGCAAAGATAGCAAAATCAACCAAAATGGACGAGCTCTCATGAATATGAGATTTAGATGGTAAGGTAGGTGTGAATTTATATGCATTTGTGACAAGTTGAAGGATGAATAGGAGATAGCTGAAATTGAATGCATGGTTTTGGGCGGTTTTCATGTCAGGCTTTGCTTTGTGTTCCTTGGCGGAGAGCTGCGGCCTTTAAATCAAACATTTGTCACGGGATAGGGGTTGTGCAGTTTTAGGGAAGCTTTTAGAACAGCAAATCACTATCATGAAGTCGCTTTATCTGTTGGCAATTGCTACCCATCTTTCATCTGTTTTTACGCATCTGCATTCACATGAAACTAGAAAGAGACGTGGTTATATATGCCGTCATGTTGATAGGAAATATATAGACGATTGAGATGGAGATTTTTTTTTCTGGATTTTCCATGGAATAAAAGTTACAGGGCTGCTGCCTGCAACTTGTGAAGTGGAGCTTTCGCTTTGTCTAGTATTCCAGGAACTGTGGTTTCTTGTGAACCCATGATTAGAAATTGAAAGCATGCAAGTGTGTCATGAAGGAAAAGATCATCAATGTGCAAGTTAAAATCCCTTTGATTTATTGCATATAATAATTTATATAAAACCATTGCCCTGAAATGAAGCTTCCAATCTCATTGCTTGATTCCCTACTAGCTAGTCAAGTCTCTGGAAGCCGCAGCTATCCCTGGCACTTGGGTTTTGGAGTCAAAAGATGTACCAATGTCTAAGTTTCCATGGGAGGTTAATGCTATAATTCATGCATCACGTTCATGATTTCACTCATATAGGGTTGCTGATTCGGTAGGTAAAGCATCTATACTCTATCCTGTTGATTGGATGTTTACTGCTACGAAACCTTGATTCATTAATGTAATTTCACATTCTTAGAAATTACTGAAAGTGATAATTAGGAATTTCTGAAAATTTTATTTTTTATAGATTATAAAATAGACCTAAAAGATGTATTGATTTCACCGAATGCATATAGTTTTCACTTGAATTATATCATACAATCATATTAATTAAAAATGACTATTCATTATTTATTTCAATAATTATTTTGCTATAATGATATAATTTAGATTAGATTATGACACCTATGACATGAATAAAAACATTTATATAACAAAATTATAAAAACTTATAATATGACGTGAATAAAAACATTTATATAACAAAATTATAAAAACTTATAAAAATCAAATATGACTTTGATTAAACGGATAAAGTTGATTTATTGAAAAGCATAATGACTTGGATATAAAAATCAAATCTAACCCATTATCTGTACTTATTTTTCTAAATTTATTAAAATACAAAAAAAAACATAAATATTCTCCAAATAACATTTCTTACATGGTAGAAAAAAAGAGCTTTTGGTTTTTTTTTAACTAAACCAAAATTAAATTGATAAATGACATTAACTCAATCAACTTTTAATATGTAAACATAATGACAAATTTATTGTTTAGTGTTGACATCTTTTGTCAATTTGAAATTTTTTTTAATTAAATTTGCCCTTCAATTTAAAAAAAAAATTTAAATTTAACCATTGACCTTTAAAAATAGCTGAATTAATTTTTTAATAAAAATATTGACAAAAAAATTAAAATTTTAAATATAACCACTTACGTAGTAATCCACATATACTTTATATATATTTTTTAAAATTTTTAAAATTTTATGATTTTTAAATTATTTGTTAACATGACAATATTTGTCATTTTATAATGAAGAACACGTAAATAATTTTAATAAAAAACGATTTTATTCTTTTTTTTAAAAAATAATAGTTAAATGTAAGTCATCTTTCCTAGTATTTACGTAACCCTTACGTTCTTTTTATAAAACCAAACGTCATGTCATGTAACCGTTAACTGTGATCACTTGAGGCGGAATACAAGCATTTCTAAGACAAGTGATAAACAAATGTGATTAATGCAAAATTTTTAAAATCTAATGAATATAAATATTTTTAATTAACATTTAATCAGTAGAAACTCCATAAACGACTGCTAGAAGAACCATTATGTTTATTCTAGCAGATTTTAGACCTCAAATTGATTTCATTATGTTTATTCTAGCAGATTTTAGACCTCAAATTGAGCTAGAAGAACCATCAAAAACTGAAACTATGTAATTATTATAGATTTTACAGGATATATACTGGACCCTTCACACAATCTATATGAATAATGATGAAGGATAAAACTTCCATAGTTATGGTTCTACCCTCTAGCTAATATGAGATTGATGTTTGAAATGAAAATGCAAGAATAGGACACAAGTAACATGACAAAACGTAGATTATAGTAGTTCAATTGCGTAAGCTATTGTTTCTTCTATCCATGAGGCATTTACATATTATATTTCGATAAACCACATATCATACAGACTGCACAATACAAATAAAGAACCAGAAGTATCAACAGACATAATATATGAATGGCCAGATTATTTACGTGTGATTAACTGCAATAAGCAGGGGATTTTCTTACATTTACAGTTGAATTGGGCACATAACTGTGGTACTGAAATCCAATGGTTGCCGGAATGGTGGCTTTGTGACAAGGCACCTCCAGGTCTTCTTCCTAGGATGATATATCTGCATGAACAATGTCCCCACCCTTTTCTGCTGCCGTGATCGTCGAGTTTCAGTTGAATCAATTCCATTTACAATTGTCATTACATGTAACTCCTCGTTCAGGACAACTAAACCATAAGAACTCTTACAAGGAGCTCTCCTTGGTACACTGCATTCCTTTTGCCAACGATTTGAAGCCATGTCGTATCTGCACATAGATAAAGCAAATATGACTGTGCCATTTTACCCAAGAAGAACATAAATGCAAAAAACTTCAAATTCTGTCTTTCCTTCAAAAAAGAACATCCAAAAGGGAAACTAAAATTGCAGAGAATGTTTATATAAAATGCAATTGTTGTTTGATAGGAGAGGGAATCACACAGTTCAATACAAGCATCTAAGTAAATAAAACCTATCAAAAAGAGGCAAATGCCATAGGAGATTTATCAGCTTTCTAACAGAAGAGATAAGACAATTATCTGAAACTGGTAATTAGGCTAAAACAAGCTCACATGCATCTACGTCAAGGAAATGCTGAAATGTAAGCTTATTCTCTCAAGTAACCAAGACTTAGCAAGCGGTTAGGGAGAAATACATTGATAAAATCTGTGAAGAAGACAGGATTCTAGGTATCAAATGCTCCACCTGCCAAGTGGGAACAAAGTTTTTTTTTTTCCCTTCCTTTTTAATGATAATATTATTAAATGATAGCAGTAGCATCACAATTATAAAACATAGTTTGTAAGACCATTAGAAGTTTATAGGGTTTTAAAATCTTGATGCATACAGCTTATATTTTTTCCTCACAAAACACACGAAGTTATGAAGTTCTGCTATCGAAATATTGTAAATTCTAGCCAAGTTAAAATTGAACAGAACACTCCAAAAGATTTGGACTCGCCATTATCTGCATCCGTCTAATCTAGCTGTGATTTTCACTGCTGAATAATACATACGAATTTAAAACATCAAATCTAGCAAACCAGATAGTCGGTCAGATCCTCACTCAAGTTGTTCAGTACATGAATCAATTAAATAGTCGATAGGAACTAGTAACTAATCAAACAAGTACCAGTGATTAAAGTGAAATATTCTAACTAGACAAGTACATTTGAAGGGAAGGATGGTTCTAATCATTACCACCAAAAAGAATAAAAAAAAAAAAAAACACATAACGAATCAATGTTTTGGGCTATGTTGTTGCAATATATAGTTGTGATACCAATGGAAACACAATGTGCAATTTGTTCCAATATTTGAATTTAGTTGATAACGATGCTTTCATTACTGATAGATGTAATGCATAAAACTTTGATATAAGAATACAGCTCCCCGACCACATAGTAGAACCGAAACAAGATTTTTAGTACTCACAAGTCACAACAATGTTTAATCCTACCAAAACTATCAACTCATTGAAACACTTGGCAACCTTATAATACTATCTCTAATATCCTCAGATAAAAGCAACTTTGCAAACATGCTAGAATTCCACAATTAATTTTTCCAAGAAAACAATAAATTCGATGATACCTGCATAATTGTTGTTATCTAGAAAAAAGAAGTGTAATTTACCTGAGGATATCATTATGATCAAGCATGAAAATAGCAGGAGGACTACCCCCATCTGCATCCTCCACCATAACGATTTTCCCAAACCTAGGAGTCTCCCCTGCCCCCCACATATCCCCAAGTTCCCTCCATTTCCCACCGCCATTTCCCTTCAATTCCATCACCAAAGCATCCTTATAATACTCGTCCACTGGAAACACTCCCGAGACAGTCCTCGAATCTCCATACCCTCCCATCACCCAAAACTCCCTTTCTTCCCCACCTTCTCTAACCGCAAACCCCACGCAACCAGCTCGAAACCTGGGCAATCCGTCTAATGCTTCCCACTCATCTCTTTCCACGTCGTACCTCTCCACCGAACATATCCTACTCCCAGCAGCCCTAAACAAGGTGTGGCGGGAGCCACCCCCGGCTACGATGATTTGATCAGCGCTGGGAATCGCAGCACAGGCGAAGCTCCCGCGTGGAGAAAGCATGGGAGCGAGGCGATCCCAGGAGGAAGTAAGCAAGTTATAACGAAAAGCGGATGAAGAAGGAGAAGGACGGTCTAGAGGGAAAGAGCGGGTGTCGAAGAGGGAGCCGCCGAGGACGTAGATGTGGGGGCCGAGAGAGACGGAAGTGAAATTGCAGAGGCCGTACTCGTGGGGGTTGCAAGGCAGGGGAGGGAGCGGGCGCCAGGCAAGGTGTTGGGGGTCGAAGAGGAAAGGGGAAGAGATGTGAGGATCCTCGGGGAAGATGCAGAGGAGGTGAGAGAGGGAGCGGCGGCGGTGGTGACGGCGGAGGGAGAGGAGAGTTTTGGAGGAGAGGAAGATGTACCAGGGCTTGCAGGTGGGCTTGAGGCGGCAGTGGTGGGAGTATGGGAGGAAGGAAAGGATAAGGGCAGCGACGTCGTTTGGAAGGCCGGGGATTAGGGCTTGGTCTTGATCGATCAGGTGAAGAAGCGTGGATGCTGATGATGGAGGAATTGGCATATTTTATTTTTAATATTCCCCTCTGCGACAATTGAGTTTCAGTTCCAGAAACTAAAATCGATTAATTTCCCAGCAAGCTGTGCAGCTTGCACCTTTGATTTACTTTTACCTTATTAAAAAATTATTTTCCATAGATGCAGGAAAGTAATAACTCCTATATGCTACACTTCCTTGACACGTACAAGTCGATATCTCACACAAATATCTAAATTGTAATTAGTTCAAAAAATAGATAAATAAATTAGCATCCAAACTTGTCTATTTATTTTATATTAATACATATAATTTTTTTTTGTTCTAGATTGGTATTCGAATTTTTTTCCTGTCCACTAATTTGATGCTTTTTTTTAATATCGTCAAGTCTGAAACAAGTGACAGAATGAAATTGTGACACGTGGCATAATAATGTTATTTTCTTTTTCTTTTTATTATTTCCTTTACCCGTTTTTCTCTTCTCTTTTATTCTTTCCCACTTCCATTTTATTTTTTTTCTTTTCTTTTTCTTCTCCACTTTTCTTTCCCAACCCTAGTCGCCGCCAGTATGCACCACAATCGCACTTCGACATTGTCACCGAAGTTTGTTCTCCGGTCAACTTTCCTCCTGCTCTTTCATTTCCTTTGAGTCGTCACTGATCGGAGAAGCACCAAACGATCCACCTTTCCTTTCTCTCTCTCGCTGTAACATCCCGAATTTGGGGTTGTTTGCGTTTTATTTTATTTTCTGTGATTGCCTGAAGAAATGCGTATGTTGATGTATTCTAGGGCCTAGTCATAACCCCGGGCTAGGTCTGACTTAGGATTAAAAATTTCTTTTAGCACTTGAGGAGAAAAAGGCTAAGTGAGGAAGCTTTAAATATTTTTTTGGTGCGAATCATGCCACAAGGAAGCAGGTGATAAGGTGGTTGGGACGCTACCTAGGTGTTGAAGAGGTGCGGCAGAACAGGGGTTCGAGCTGCCAAGTTTTCACTTGGGGCTTTTATTTTTGCGTTGTGGGTGGAGTGATGGGCTAGGAAGGCCTTAAAGAATAAATGGTACGGGTTAAGGGCATGAAAGTCGGCCTGGCAAAGTGGCTTGGGAGCGCCACTTAAGAGCCTTGGTGTATGGACTCGAGTTCGAGTCACGAGGGACGCAAGGGGTGTTTTATTTTGGGTTTTGGCGTCTAAAAGGAAAGGGCTAAGTAAGGAGCGCTTAAAAGAAATTGTGTCGAGTTGTGTCACAAATGAACGCCTTGGCAGAGTGGCTACGGGCGTTAGTGCAGCGGCTCCAACAGGTCTTGAGTTCGAGGAGTGGGAGCAGCAGTGGGGCATTTTATTTTGGCTTTTGGCGTTAAGAGAAAAAGGAAGCTAACAAGGGAGTGCTTAAGGGAAATTGTGACGAGTTTATGTCACGAAAGACGCCATAGCAGAGTGGCTGGAGGCGTGGGATGTTTTCATCAGGTCTCGGGTTCGAGACCTAGGGGCAGCATCTGGATGGTTCATTATTTTTTATTTCTGGCGTGAGTAGTGGCCTGCACAAAGGCTCTCTTATAGATGAAAACAAGTTGTATTTGTTTTCAAATTTTGCTGGAAGTATGGGTTACATTTCTTTTATTTATTTTATTTGTTGGAAGAAGGAATTAGAGATGGGAAAAATTGATAAATATTGTTTTGTTTTATGGGTGATAATTAAAAAATGGGATTTATCACCTTATGGGGAGCATGGCCGAATGTAGGATTGTATAGGGACCTTCATAGTCGGCCTTGAGTATAGGGGGGAGGTGCCGAAATTCATCAATTTGTTCTTCTTTCTTTCCAATTTGTTCTTGGCCAAATTCTCTCTAGTACATGTGCCAAAAATTCTTCAAATCCTTTTTCTTCTTTTGTTCCTACTTGGCCGAATTTATCACCCCCTATTCTACTCAAATTTCACCTTCCATTTGGTGTTAGCCGAATCTCTTAGGGGCTGTCGACTTTTCTCTTGTAGTTCTTCAAGCGGCATAGTGGTGAGTATTTATTAGTTAAGGCAATCGGGTTGTTTCTTCCCTTTTGGAATGGCCGAATGTACATAGAATCACAAATGGTATTTCTTTGTTGTAGCTAACGGCAAGGTGCATTGAAGGAGCCTATCGGGATTTGATTCTTTGAGATAAGGTATATATATATACTATTCGGCCAAGGGCCCTAAGTATGGATATAAGTGTGCATGTCGATTCTAACAAATGTTTTGGTAGGGATCTCGACAAGTCAAGTGACAACTTCGGGATTTCGGTAAGTATGGTAAAATGGTTGAGCATATTCAGCCAAAGGCCATTTTTGGTATTTATGTGTAATCGAGTGTACACTATAGTTTTAGGGGCAAATCGGCCAAGGGGAAATCGGAGGCTTTCGAGATTTCAAATCGCATTGGTAAGTGCTAATAAAGATTCGGCCTAGGGCCATATTCTGTTTTGAGTGCGATTAATCCTTGGGATTGTTAGTTTAGTCGAATAAGGCTTTTTAATACTAACCTATAGTGGCCGAATATAGGAGCAATACGGGAATACGGTTCGAGACTTTTGTGGTATCGCATAGATTTGGGATTTCCCCTTAGATCTACGGTTAGACAGGTGTGTAAACTCTTACACACTTTATTAGTATAGACTGTTATTATGATGATATATGACCTCTCGTGTAGTAACTTTGCCTTGTGGGCATAGGCTTGGATTCCGGGTAAGTTCCCTATTACGTGATCTACGATGCGTGTTCGTGTATGCCATCACATGCTGTTAAATGCTATGCTATATGTAAATGCATGATATATGAGATCATGATACTTGTTATGTGAGCATGATGATGGTGGGATTGATGAGAGGAGGGAGATGATTTCTATGGACTGTCACCAGTGGTTTTGACCACACGATGGGTTAGCCCCATCACTTGAGATATTTGTGACTTCGGTCACCAGTGGTTTTGACCACACCGTTGATATAAATTGTGACTAAGTCCCAGTGGTTTGGTACCACCAGTGGTTTTGACCACATGTTGATATTTGTGACCTATGGTCATCAGTGGTTTTGACCACACGATGGGTTGGCCCCATCACATGATATATTTGTGACTTCGGTCACCAGTGGTTTTGACCACAGTGGTTTTAACCACACGGGGTAGAAAAAGGAGTATGGATGGCTAGCTTGGGTTGCATGTCTTACTAATATCTTGTGTATGAGTTGCATTTTCGGGTTGGGGATTTATACACTGAGTCTTGGTGACTCACCCCTTCCCATATCATTTTACAGGTGAGTAGATCGCGGAGATGGAGCCGGAGAGGACTCGAGGCGGCCATGCTTGTTCCTTGGATTTGAAATTTTATTTCGCACCGTTAAAGTTTATTTACTAAATTTTGGTTTGGTTTGTAATATGGCCGCTAGTTGTTATTTTGGATGTTTAAGTAGTTGTTTTTACTTTACTTCTATTATATTACTAATGAACTTATGAACTGTTAAATAAATTGGTTAAAAGTAATGTTTTCAAATTCGGCAACCTTTACGAGTTTTGCAAAGATGTTACCATCGGGTAGCAAAACTTACCAAGTTAACAATAACCCTGATGTTTCTAAAAATTTGATGATCAAATGTTTTCAAAGTTTTCAACTCAACCATGTTTATAAAATCAATCCCACCTGAATTTTAATAGACACCGTTTTATAATCTCAGCAAATTTTCAGATTTTTACCTGTTAATCAAAATCTTTCAAAACGTTTTTGCTCTGTGACATACCAGATCCGGTCAAGGCTCATGGGCCGGGTTTGGGGTGTTACAAATTTGGTATCAGAGCCCGGTTCAAAACTCGGCTGTGGGGGCCCAAGGCCCAAAAATGTTTTTTTTGATAGGCCTCTGTGAAATATTATGAAAATGGTTTTGTTTTGAACATCATGGCATCGAGTCTCCGGCACCAATCCGCTCGGGTAAGTATTTCTAAACTCTGTGTGAATTATTATCTGTAAAGGGGTAGAAATGGAACGTAGATAGTATGAAAGGTATGTGAACCCTAGGACTAGTTTACCCCAACAATCGCATAAGATCTTTAATTGCCTAATTAAACAAACCTATGACTAAGTCGCCGAGTTAGGGTGTGGCAACCATAGTGCGCATGTCTAGGAGTGAATCCGGAAGAGCCTGTACTTAAGCAGCCCTAGCGACTCACTTCCTCTTCGCAGGAATCCTACCTGGTGCGTAGCTTCGGTTCACCCTAACCGTGAGGACTTGTTCATAGGCTAAACCCAATAACTAAAACCCGAAAGGGAACTAGTCGCATTTTTATAAAAACTCTAGTTTTAAAACTCTTAAAAGTTACCCTTTAACTTGTGAGAACTATTTTACAAAAATTTTTGGAAAAATTTTGATTTATGGAAATTACAAAAATACCCTTAGTGGTAAAATTTCAAAAATGCCCCTGGTTTCTAAAATTACTAAGCTACCCCCAAATTCAACAAATTTTTCTTATTTTACAAGCATACTCAAAACCCCTAATTTGCAAAATATCAAAAATGCCATGATTTTGGAAATTTACAAAATTGCCCCTAACTTACAAAATTACCAAAATAACCCCGGTTTTCAAAATCTTTGCAACACTACCAATTTGGATAACAAATTCCCAAAAAGAACCGTCAAAGTTTTGCAACTTTTGAAATACCTAGGAATTATTAAAACCTTACAAATTTACCCTGGTTTATTACCAAAACACCCCTGTAGGGCAAATGACGAAAATACCCCCAGGATAGGAATAGGACAAAAGGGTGATGGAATAAGTGAATGTGTGTGGTAGGCGTTGCTGAATAAATGTGTATCTTTGAATTAGAATAGAAGACTTGAAACTTGATTGATCGAAAAAACCACTTTTAAACTTTGTTCATAAAATTTCTTCGCTAATAATCAGTGAAACAATGACTAACTCATAAAACTTTTTTAGACAGATTGCGCGATAAGAGATGAGTTCTAGAGGCCGTGGCCGTCGTGGACGCGGTAGAGGCAGGATGGCTATGTCAGAACCCGTTAGGTCGGGCCAGGGGTCTGATAATGAGATACCACCGCCACCACCCCCCAACTTTTGGTGTTGAACAACAGGATCAGACAGGGGACGAGACAGTATCGCAGGCTGTGCTGCGAGTTCTAGAGATGATGGTTGGGGCAAGTGGAGGTAGAGGAGCTCAGAAATCTGTACCTGAGCGACTCCGAGCGAATGGGGCGGAGATATTCCGAGGTGTATCAGGTGTAGCACCCAGTACGACGGAATATTGGCTGGAATCGACTGAGAGGATCATGGATGACCTGGATTTTTTGGCTGAGGAGAAGCTGAAGGGTATAATCTCTCTACTTCGGGATGAGTCATACCAGTGGTGGCTCACCGTAAGGGATGGAGCGATAGCGGAGGATCTCACATGGGAATTCTTTAAGGCCGCCTACCAAAGGAAATATATAGGAGCTAGCTACGTGGATGCGCAACGGAAGGCTTTCTTGAACCTGGTTCAGGGTAATAAGACGGTGGCAGAGTATGAGGCTGAATTTCTCCGATTGAGCAGGTATGCTCGTGGTATTGTGGGTACTGAGTATGAGCGCTGTGTCAGATTCGAGGATGGGCTGAGGGATGAGCTGAGGATGATGATAGCTCCGCAACAGGAACGAGAGTTCGCTGTCCTAGTAGAAAAGGCTAAAGTTGCTGAAGGTGTAAGACAGTCTTTTAGACGGAATCAGGATAGGAACTGGAATAAGAGGAGCTCCGGATCTTCGAGGTTTTCTGGAAATTAGTAGAAGAGGACAAGGTATGGTGGGTCAGATCAAGCTGCAAGGCCTGCTGCTGCTGCTGCTAATACTCAATGGCCGCCACGGTGTGCTCGGTGTGGAAAGTCTCATACGGGGGAGTGTTGGAATGGTAATCGGGGATGTTTCGAATGTGGATCCATGACACATCGCGTTAGGGACTGTCCGAAAAAGGCAGTTAGGCTCAGGTCTGAGGGTCAAAAACGTCTACTAAATAGGAGGGATAACCAGCAGCCACCGAGAGGTCGTGGTGCAGGAAGGGGAGGAAATGGTGCTGGCAGAGGTCGTGGGACATCGAGTGGAGGTACCAGTGGTACTGAGGCTAGGCAACCTGGTTTGGTCTATGCCGCGAGGCATCAAGAGGAGGGCGGCACACCGGACGTCATAACCGGTATGTTTTTGATCTTTGGAGTACCCTATAGCACCTTGATTGATGTTGGCTCGACTCACTCATACATTGCTAGTAGCGTAGTGGAAACACTGAACTTAGACTTTGAGCTTACTTCTAAGAAGATGACTGTGTTAAGCCCTCTGGGTCATTCTGTAGAAGTAAGTAAACTCTATAGGAACGTACCCTTAGAACTCCAAGGGGTCGTGTTCTTGGCTGACTTGATGGAACTACCTTTTAGGGAGTTCGATCTGATTCTCGGGATGGATTGGCTAGTAAAGTATCAAGCTAGCCTGGATTGCGCAGCTAAGCGCATGGTGTTAAAGACCGTGAAAGGAGATGAGGTAGTGATGATAGGTAAGAGGAGAAATTACCTATCTAATCTGGTTTCTGCATTGAAGGCGGAAAAGATGGTTAGGAAGGGTTGTGAAGCATATGTAGTGCATGTTTGTACTTTGGAAGCTAAGGATACAGCTGTGAGGGATGTGCGGACTGTAAGGGAGTATGTTGATGTGTTTCCAGAAGAACTCCCGGGTCTACCTCCTGATTGTGAGGTTGAGTTTGGTATAGATTTGTTACCCGGAACCGCGCCAGTATCCATAGCCCCGTATCGGATGGCACCGAAAGAATTAGTGGAGTTGAAGGCTCAGATCCAGGAATTGTTGGATAGAGGGTTCATCCGACCGAGTGTATAGCCTTGGGGAGCTCCAGTGCTTTTTGTCAAGAAGAAGGATGGAACAATGAGGATGTGCATAGATTATCGACAGCTGAACAAACTGACAATAAAGAACCTGTATCCTTTACCCAGGATTGATGATTTGTTTGATCAACTCAAGGGTGCATCGGTTTTCTCTAAGATCGACCTTAGATCGAGGTATCATCAGCTTAAGGTTAAGGAAGCTGATATCCATAAGACAACATTCCGCACTCGGTATGGGCACTACGAGTTTTTGGTAATGCCTTTTGGTTTGACGAATGTACCAGTCGCGTTTATGGACCTGATGAACCGGGTTTTCCAACCCTATCTGGATCGGTTCGTCGTAGTGTTTATAGACGACATTCTGGTGTACTCAAAGTCTGAAGAGGAGCATGACGCACACCTTCATGTGGTTCTGCAAGTGCTAAGGGAAAAACAATTGTACGCCAAATTCAGCAAGTGTGAGTTCTGGCTTAAGGAGGTAACCTTCTTAGGGCATGTTGTTTCAGCTGAGGGAATCAGGGTGGACCCTAGTAAGATTGAGGCAGTATTGGAATGGAAACCACCAAAGTCGATTACGGAAATCCGAAATTTTCTGAGGTTGGCAGGATATTACAGAAGATTCGTGGAAAATTTCTCCTTGATCGCAGCACCGTTGACCAAGTTGCTGAGAAAAGGAGTTTCGTTTGTATGGTCTGAGAAGCAGCAAGAGAGTTTCGACAAACTAAAGAAGTTTTTGACAGAAGCACCAGTCTTGATTCAGCCTGAGTCAGGAAAGGAATTCACTGTGTATTGTGATGCATCGCATACTGGTTTAGGGTGTGTGTTGATGCAAGAAGGGAAAGTGGTCGCTTATGCGTCACGGCAGTTGAGGCCTCACGAAGGTAACTATCCGACACATGATTTGGAATTAGCTGCTGTGGTTTTTGCCTTGAAGATTTGGAGGCACTATCTGTATGGGGAGAAGTCGGTGGTGTACTCGGATCATAAGAGCCTGAAGTACCTCTTGACCCAAAAAGATTTAAATCTGAGGCAGCGGAGGTGGATTGAGTTGCTGAAGGACTACGATTGCTCTATCGAATACCATCCGGGCAAGGCTAACGTGGTCGCTGATGCTTTGAGTCGTAAAGTGGTGGCAGAATTGCGAGCAATGTTTGCTCATCTAAGTCTCTATGAGGATGGTAGTCTTCTGGCGAAATTGCGGGTAAAACCGTCTTGGATCGATGAGGTTAAAGAGAGGCAGTTGACCGACGAAGTTTTGAGTACTCGGAGGTTGCAAGTACAGAGTGATGAGGCCGAGGGTTTCAGTTTGGGTAGTGATGGAGTGTTGTATTTCCAGGGGAGAGTATGTATGCCTAAGGATGATGATTTGAGGCAGCGGATCCTCAAAGAAGCTCATGACAGCCCGTACGTTATGCATCCTGGTGGCAGCAAGATGTATCGGGATTTAAGGGAGCAGTTTTGGTGGCCGGGTCTTAAGCAGGAAGTAACCGAGTTAGTGGGCAAGTGTCTGACATGCCAGCAAGTTAAGGCTGAGCATCAGTTGCCATCAGGGCTGTTACAGCCGGTAAAGATCCCACAGTGGAAGTGGGAGGGGATTACGATGGATTTTGTAAGTGGGCTTCCCCTCACGCCCAGTAAGAAAGACTCAATATGGGTGATAGTAGATCGAGTAACTAAATCGGCCCATTTCATACCGGTAAGGGTTGACTACTCGCTTCAAAGGTTAGCCAAGCTGTATATAGCTGAGATAGTGCGGTTGCATGGAGTACCTGTGTCCATTATCTCAGATAGAGATCCCCGGTTTCTGGAAGGCTTTACATCAGGCGTTGGGTACGAAGTTGAATTTCAGCACGGCTTTTCATCCACAGTCTGATGGACAATCTGAGAGAGTAATCCAGGTGTTGGAAGATATATTAAGGGGCTGTGTTTTGGACTTCCGTGGTAGTTGGGAGGAGTACCTGCCTTTGGCAGAATTCGCTTATAACAACAGTTATCAAGCGAGTATCCAGATGGCACCGTATGAGGCGCTGTATGGTCGGAAATGCCGTATTCCTACTTGTGGGACAGAACTGGGTGAGCGTCAGATGTTGGGTCTAGAGTTGGTGGCAGAGACGGAAGATAAGGTTAGGGTAATTCGGGCTCGTCTGAAGGAGGCATCGGACAGGCAGAAATCCTACGCTGACCTTAAGCACCGGGATGTGGAGTACGCAGTGGGTGATAAGGTCTTCTTGAAGGTATCACCTTGGAAGAAGGTGCTGAGGTTTGGCCGGAAGGGCAAGCTAAGCCCTAGGTTCATCGGGCCGTACACGGTGTTGAAACGTGTGGGACCAGTAGCTTACCAGCTCGATGCTTAGGCGTTATCGATCAGATCCAGCACACATCGTGCCGATTGCGGATATTGAGGTGAACGCGGACTTGTCTTTTGAGGAGGAGCCGGTACAGATTTTGGATCGAGATGTCAAAGTTCTGAGGAGGAAGTCGGTACTGTTGGTAAAGGTGTTATGGCGAAACCATAGTACGGAAGAGGCCACGTGGGAACCCGAGGATGTGATGCGGCAGCAATACCCCCAACTCTTCTGATCCAGGTAATTTCAAGGACGAAATTATTTTTAAGGGGGGTAGAACTGTAACATCCCGAATTTGGGGTTGTTTGCGTTTTATTTTATTTTCTGTGATTGCCTGAAGAAATACGTATGTTGATGTATTCTAGGGTCTAGTCATAACCCCGGGCTAGGTGTGACTTAGGATTAAAAATTTCTTTTAGCACTTGAGGAGAAAAAGGCTAAGTGAGGAAGCTTTAAATATTTTTTTGGTGCGAATCATGCCACAAGGAAGCAGGTGATAAGGTGGTTGGGACGCTACCTAGGTGTTGAGGAGGTGCGGCAGAACAGGGGTTCGAGCTGCCAAGTTTTCGCTTGGGGCTTTTATTTTTGCGTTGTGGGTGGAGTGATGGGCTAGGAAGGCCTTAAAGAATAAATGGTACGGGTTAAGGGCATGAAAGTCGGCCTGGCAAAGTGGCTTGGGAGCGCCACTTAAGAGCCTTGGTGTATGGACTCGAGTTCGAGTCACGAGGGACGCAAGGGGTGTTTTATTTTGGGTTTTGGCGTCTAAAAGGAAAGGGCTAAGTAAGGAGCGCTTAAAAGAAATTGTGTCGAGTTGTGTCACAAATGAACGCCTTGGCAGAGTGGCTATGGGCGTTAGTGCAGCGGCTCCAACAGGTCTTGAGTTCGAGGAGTGGGAGCAGCAGTGGGGCATTTTATTTTGGCTTTTGGCGTTAAGAGAAAAAGGAAGCTAACAAGGGAGTGCTTAAGGGAAATTGTGACGAGTTTATGTCACGAAAGACGCCATAGCAGAGTGGCTGGAGGCGTGGGATGTTTTCATCAGGTCTCGGGTTCGAGACCTAGGGGCAGCATCTGGATGGTTCATTATTTTTTATTTCTGGCGTGAGTAGTGGCCTGCACAAAGGCTCTCTTATAGATGAAAACAAGCTGTATTTGTTTTCAAATTTTGCTGGAAGTATGGGTTACATTTCTTTTATTTATTTTATTTGTTGGAAGAAGGAATTAGAGATGGGAAAAATTGATAAATATTGTTTTGTTTTATGGGTGATAATTAAAAAATGGGATTTATCACCTTATGGGGAGCATGGCCGAATGTAGGATTGTATAGGGACCTTCATAGTCGGCCTTGAGTATAGGGGGGAGGTGCCGAAATTCACCAATTTGTTCTTCTTTCTTTCCAATTTGTTCTTGGCCAAATTCTCTCTAGTGCATGTGCCAAAAATTCTTCAAATCCCTTTTCTTCTTTTGTTCCTACTTGGCCGAATTTATCACCCCCCATTCTACTCAAATTTCACCTTCCATTTGGTGTTAGCCGAATCTCTTAGGGGCTGTCGACTTTTCTCTTGTAGTTCTTCAAGCGGCATAGTGGTGAGTATTTATTAGTTAAGGCAATCGGGTTGTTTCTTCCCTTTTGGAATGGCCGAATGTACATAGAATCACAAATGGTATTTCTTTGTTGTAGCTAACGGCAAGGTGCATTGAAGGAGCCTATCGGGATTTGATTCTTTGAGATAAGGTATATATATATACTATTCGGCCAAGGGCCCTAAGTATGGATATAAGTGTGCATGCCGATTCTAACAAATGTTTTGGTAGGGATCTCGACAAGTCAAGTGACAACTTTGGGATTTCGGTAAGTATGGTAAAATGGTTGAGCATATTCGGCCAAAGGCCATTTTTGGTATTTATGTGTAACCGAGTGTACACTATGGTTTTAGGGGCAAATCGGCCATGGGGAAATCGGAGGCTTTCAAGATTTCAAATCGCGTTGGTAAGTGCTAATAAAGATTCGGCCTAGGGCCATATTCTGTTTTAAGTGCGATTAATCCTTGGGATTGTTAGTTTAGTCGAATAAGGCTTTTTAATACTAACCTATAGTGGCCGAATATAGGAGCAATACGGGAATACGGTTCGAGACTTTTGTGATATCGCATAGATTTGGGATTTCCCCTTAGATCTACGGTTAGACAGGTGAGTAAACTCTTACACACTTTATTAGTATAGACTGTTATTAGACTTTGGTATAAAAGTTGCTATAAAAGTTTATTAGACTTTGGTCCTTTATTTTTTTTCTATTAATTGCTTAATTAATGTACATGGACTAAATTGTAAAAGTTTTATCGCTATATATTTTTAATTAACCAAAAGACCAAAATTGAAATTAAACCATTTTATAAAGTGTGTTAGTGGAATATGATGAAAGTATCCACTAACTTTTGGTTAAGGGTAAATTAAATTAATTAAAGTAATATTTACTTAATTAAATCAAATTATTAATACTTAAACATGGTATAAAAAGATAAAATGGTAGAGAATTGTCATATTTTTCTTCTTATTCGTTTGTGCATATGAAAACAAAGGAAGATAGGGTTTGTTGCTTCAAAACTTTCAGCTATCAATTGGTGAGTTCAATCAAGCCCTTTTATTGTAATTTCTATGTTTTTGAGGTCATGAGAACTTGATTTAGCTAGCCTATGTACCAATTTGTAAAACTGTTAAAGTTTTTGAAAGTTTTCATTGTTGGTTTCTTGAAGATTTGGGTGTTAAATTGATAGAGTTTAAGCTTAGATATGAAAAATGACTAAATTGTAATAATTAATTGTTAGTTTTTTTACATAAGGACTAAAGTGAATAAATTGTGAAATTTATGAGAAATTTCTATAATGATAGATAGTAGAGGGTCTATAATGGATGTGATTAAGATCAGTTTTGAAAATGAAGCTCAAATTTGAAAGATATAATTATTTTGATTTTAGAGACTAAATGTAACACCCATAACCTATATCCATCGCCAGATTAAGGTTACAAAGCATTATCGTACAATCAGAAACATTTAAACTTAATATCATTCAATAATTTAACATACCATAAACCATTCATATACATGCATACCGTCCCTAAATTGAGCCCTCGAGGCGCTGAAAATAACCTAGAAACAATTCAGAACCAATTTGAAAATGTTTGGCAATTTAGGAAAAAGATGCAAAATTTGCAAAACAGGGGTCACACGGACGTGTGCCTCACACGGCTGAGACACACGCCCGTGTCTTAGGCTGTGTAACCTTTGAACTAGGGACACACGACCGTGTCCCAACCCGTATCCTCACCCGTGTAACTCTCGGAGTAAGGTCACACGCCCGTGTGCCAGGCCGTGTAACTCACTGACTTGTACCCTAAAGAAATCATCAGATGACACACGGTCGTATCACCAGGCCGTGTGTCTTACACGGCTGAGTCAGACGTCCATGTCTCAGGGCGTGTGGACCCGAATTTACTTAAAATCAAGCCATTTCAAAACCATGTCATGCATAAACATTTAAACCAATAATGCACACCTTCAAAGCACCAAAACCTCACCTAAACACACATATATATGCCATTTCCAAGACCCTAATTCAACTAACCAATATGTCATTCAGAGGCACCACAATATACCAAGTCATCAAAACATCATTTATCAAAACAAGATAACATTGCTTCATTTCATGCATAAAGCCCTAGTTCAAATATGTACTAAAAATTATCACAAATTGACCATTTTCAATACACCACAACATACCAAAAGGGATCATATTACAAGTATCAAAAAGTGGTCAAAATGACCTAACTTGTCAAGACATTAAGTCCTTTAATAAAACACAAACTCCAAAAATATATACATATTAAACACCCTATTTACATGCCATTTTTAACCAACTTCCAAAATTAACAAAAGATATCTACCAAAAGTGTGGATGATAGTGTGAACTCCTGAATTGATCCAATCGATGCCAAGATTCCAGAGACCTACATTCATGAATACCAATCATATAAGTTTGATGTAACTTAGTAAGTTCGATGAGCAACTTAACGATCATAACTCAATGCAAACTTTATAATGTAATTTTAAGAGTCAATTTAACAATCCTGTTAAACACCGACACGAAGCCTGCTAGGCACATAGCCCGATAACACCGGCACAAAGTCCTGCTAGGCATATAGCTTTATAACACCGGCACAAAGGCCTGATAGGCACATAGCCTGATAACACCGGCACAAAGGCCTGCTAGGCACATAGCCTGATAATACCGACATAAGGGTCTGTTAAGCACATAGCCTGATAACACCGTATATACAATCATACATTTAAAAATATACTTAATAAGTTAACATATATTAACTAATATAGAATTTAAAGATCAACCCATTGACAAAGAACTTATATAGCATACAAATTAGTAAAACGAACTTACTGGACTGGTTTGCAGTAACCGCAAAAACACAGGAACTACTCAACAATCTTTCCTTTTCCATGATCGTCAACACGCTCGTGATCTAAAACAATAGTTTCATTCAATTAACGAAATCAACAACCATAATTAATCATTCTATACAATTTATGTAATAGCCCAAATTTCAGTGATGTCAAAAATAGTGGTTTGAGACCACCAAATCTGACAAATGAACTCGTAGACTATATTATTTAATATTTATGAGCTAAATGTAGCTTTTAAAATATTTTTGAAATAGTAAATTGTGTTTTATAAAGATTTATTTGGTCAAGAAATCGAGAAAAAGAGGTATCGAGATCTCGATGTTATAAACCGAGTCATAAATATTTTTATGAATATTTACGGAATGTTAATAAGGTAGTATTAAAATTTCGTTAGACAATTTTGACGTTTGGGTGGTTAATTAAATAAAAAGGACTAAACTGAAAAAGGTGTAAAAGTTGCTAGAAGGATTAAATAGCTTAATTGTCAAATTAGGAAGGACCTAAAGTGCAAATAAGCCCAAAGGAGATATTTTGGGCGGCAATAGCTAAGAAAAATCAGGAAATGGGTGAAATAAGGGCAAAATTGGAAAATTGCCAAAATTAGCTAAATAAAAATGGGACCAAATTGGAATATCTAGAATTCTCTTCATTTCTCTTCATTTACATCAGCTGAAAAACAATCATGGAAGAGGGTTCAAGCTGGTTTTCATACTCTAGCTTCATGTAACACCCCAAACTCGGCCTATGCGTTAAGACCAGACTTGGCATGCCACACAATTCGAACTTACGTCCAGTCATCAATGCTTTTAATGAAAACAATTTTTCAAAACGATTTTGAAGACGAGTTTATCAAAAAATCGAGATTTATTAGAAAACCATGATTTTAAAACATGAGAGTTTACAATTTGATTTTCAGAGAAATAATTGGTTAAAAACTTAAATAATTGGTTGAAATAAATTTATAAAAGAGTTTTCACGGAAATTTTACGAGTAAGTGATATTTAAGAAAAACCCTTTTTATACGTAAGTTTAAGAAAACATTTATAAGAATTAAACAGCCCCATTTAAGTAACTAAAACATATTAAAATCCATCCACGAATAAAAATCCATAATAATAATACCAGAGGCCTTATTACATTGCAATTGAAATAGTACTTAGATAAAAATACTTAAAAGAAGTTCAAAGTTTTTATAACTCATCATTCGTAGTATGGCCTCCACACGAAGTCATCCCCGGCCCGAGCCTCCATCAATTACCTGAGAAGGTTAAGAAAAACAGGGTGAGTTACTAAGAACTCAGTGCGTAACCCACTTACCGTGATCATTGGGCCAAAACCATTTAAGCATTTAATTGGGCTTGAATGTACAATATATATAAATCAAATATAAAAATAATGCATATGATATGCAATTCCCAACCAAACCTAATTTCCATCCGCTACACACCACCCGTACCAACCAACACACCTGTGGGGATCAAGTCAACCCACCCCGCCAACACACCAATAGCAGGCATTAAGCCAATTATAATATTTCTGGCAGAGCCACCGAACTAGATTGTGACAGAGTCACCGAACTAAATTTTGGCAACAGGCCTTTCTTCTCTTCATCAATTATCCCAACCCATGCAGTCATGTATATATATATAATGCTTAACAATATATTCATAAGGTAAATTTTAACAAAAAGCCCATATTACAAGTTATCAATTTGGCCCATTAGTCAAAACAGTAATTTGGCCCATTTAACGATCTAGCAAATTTTGGCCCATATAACAAATACCAAGCGGCCCATATAGCAACATATCACATTTGGCCCATAAAGGGTATTTTCGTAATTCGGTCCGTAGGGACATTTCATAATTCAGCCCATTAGGGGCATTTTCGTAATTTGGCCCGTAAGGGCGTT
This sequence comes from Gossypium australe, assembly GCA_005393395.2. Lineage (NCBI taxonomy): Eukaryota > Viridiplantae > Streptophyta > Magnoliopsida > Malvales > Malvaceae > Gossypium > Gossypium australe. The sequence continues at coordinate 131,150,870 of CM016621.1, forward strand.
TTCATAATTTGGTAATCGTATCCACTAAGGGTAATTCGGTAATTTACCTTCTAAGGGTATGATGGTAATTTTCGCAACCTAGGCTTAATTACTAATTTGGGGCATAAAAATCAAAACTGTCCATCTGCGTCGTACTGACTAAACTGATTATAACTCGAGTTGGAAAACTCAAAATTTAGATCCGTAAATTTTCCCTAAAACTAGACTCATATAACTTACTGTAATTTTTCCAGAATTTTTGGCTTAGCCAATTAGTACAGTTTATTCTTCAAAGTATCCCTTGTTTCACTGTTTGACAGTTCTGCCCTCTCTTCACAAAATCTCAGATATCTTATTGTACAGAACTCAAATACTGCTTTCGTTTGATCCAAATAAAAATAGACTCAGTAAGGATTCTAATAATATAAACCATGTCCCGTAATTATTTTTCTACAATTTATAGTGATTTTTCCAAGTCAGAACAGGGGATCTCGAAATCACTCTAAACCAGTCTCACAAAAATCTAAAAATCTCAAAATATACTAATCCTTTGCTTGCTCCATTTCTTTTATAAGAAAATAGACTCAATTATTTTTCAATCCATATCTCCTTCACTTTCTAATTTGATTTCCACTATTTTTGGTGATTTTCCAAAATCACGTCACTGCTGCTAACCAAAACTGTTTTGTTACAAAATATGGTTACCACTTCGAACATACGTACGCCCGAGTGGCCATAGATGCTGGTTTGCGGCTTTTCAGTCTTTCGACCGAATCACAGAACATTTCATGCAAACATTTAGAGAGGTATGAGATTACACACCCTATTTCAAACATGTATTCGGAAAGTAAGGGATTACACACCTGATTTCGATCTCCTAACGAACCACTTGTCGTTGACCTAGAACAGTACCAACCAAAAGTTAGCCTCAGATTTCGAAAAGATTTCGTATCGCTTACACTTGAATCACTTACCACTATGTCCGAAGGTTGAATACATCGAGTGATTTGTCCCTAAAACATATAGTCGATTATTTCAAATTATTACTCCGTTAGCAACCAATCGAATATTGAATAATATCAATAATCCATAAGAACTCCTTACCTTATTAATATTGGATCCGATTTTCTCCGTTTGACTTAAGGCTAGAATGATGTTCGGCCTCCCACTATATCACTACGAAGAAGAAAAAGATCTTGTTAAGAGAGAATAAGGTGATGATCTCGGTCAAAATGACCATCCTGAACCAAAACATAGATTCGGCATCAAGAGAAAGAAAATAAAATATTGAGAAGAGTACTTACCGATTGATCAAGAGGTGGATGTTAATATGGATGAGAAGAAGAAATAGAGAAAAAATGAAAGTTCGGTTATGGAGGAAAATATATGTTGATATTCGGCTATGGGGAATAATCAAACAAGAATATGTGATTTAATGATGGTGTTGGTTTAGAGAAGAGAAAAGATTAGAGGAATGGTTAAAAGAAAGGATGGGAGGTTGGATGGATGATAGGTTGTTCGGCTATCCAAGAAAGATGAATAAGGGATGAAGGTTTTGACCAAACAAAAGAGAAGAAAGATTGAAAAAAATGCACAACTGTGCTAGGAGGTTTCGGCAATGGAAATAACAAATTGGGAGAAAAAGACACAAGATTTGCAAATAGGAAATTTGGCCAAAACCATCTACATCCATTCCCCTAAAAGTCAAAATTTGCCATAATTATGTTTTCCCCCTTTTCTTCTCCATCCTTCATTTGCCATAATTGTGTTTTTCCCCATTTTCTTCTCCATCATTCATTTGCCATAATTGTGTTTTTCCTCATTTTCTTCTCCATCATTCATTTGCCATAATTGTGTTTTCTTATCACAACACCCAAATAATTTTTTTTTGGATGTTACACTTCATGTAAGTTTAATTCTTACTTTCTCTTTGAAATTTCTATGTTTTTGGACTTTTACAATTGGGTCCAACTTACTATGTCATTAGTTTTTGATTCTATGGCTAATTTTTAAAGTTTTTATGGATTAGTGCTGGAAGAATATGATAAATAAACATAGAATTGAAGCTTTAATTTTGATATATGATGATTTTATCAAGTAAAATTGATGGAAATTGGTTTTAGGACCTAATTGTGAAAGGGTTTGGAATTAAGGTCTAATACTAAAGTTCTGATTTTCAAAGGTTATGAAGTAGTTTAATGTAACAGCCCGTTTATGACCCTAATCGGAACGGTGGTTTCGGGACCACGAATCCGAATTAAAAAGGGGTAATTTTTATAAATATATTATTATTTTTCGTGTTAAATAAATATGCTTGAACATGTGCTAGTATTTCGTGAATTTAATTTATAGCTAATGTGAATAATTTAAGAGAGAGGGTTAAATTGCAAAAGGGTGATAAAGATAGCTTTTATTTAATTGGGTGGCTAAATTGATTTGTCTTTTTCAAGGTGAGGATTAAATTTGCAATTATACAAATTGTAATTAGAGTGGACGGCATCATGCTCCACTATGCATTATTTAATTTTTATTTTATTAGTTTAGTGGAGAATAATAACTTTAAAAAAAATAGAAACACCATTGCATGTTCATCCTTCTCTTCCCTCATTACCGAAATCACTAAAGAAGAAGAAGAAAATAAGCTCTCTCATATTCGGCCTTCCCAAGCCAAAATTTGGTATGTGTTGTTTTAGATTTTTTTTTTTTTTATAATTCTTGCATTTTTGATATGGTTGTTTAGAGCTTTACATAGCCCATGTGGTAATTTGTGTTTTGGTTGTGATTTTCATGAGATGCCATTGATGGAAACTTGATGTTTTTGTTGATTAATGGTGAAATATTAATGTTAGGTGATGGATTAGTAAGCTTTGTTCTTGCACTCTTGATGAAATTGAGTAAAATAGAATTTAAAGTTAAAATAAATAGTTGAGGGATTAAAATGCTAAATAATTAGTTTGTATGGACTTATATGATCCTTAGGATGGTTCGGCCTTAAAGGATGTAAGTCTAATTTTGTGTAATTCGTGAGTATTTTATTAAGGACTAAATTGAATAGATTGTAATAGTAAGGGGTAAATTAGTAAATTTCTAAATTATGTGTTTATGGATCAAATTGAATGAATACAAGTTTAAATGAGTTTAAATTGGAATTATTTAGATCAAGAACAAAAGGAAACCGGATTGGATCGGGGAAAAGCAACATTAAACGAATAGCCGGGAAGCATAATTCGTTAACTTTCGAGGTAAGATTTAAACAATTGAGTTAAATTGAATGTCTTGTATGTGTTTATTTATGTTAATGAAGGTAATTAAAACAAATAGGGCATATGGCCGAATGTGATGTGAATTTTTATATAAAGTAGTGTAATATGATTTTCATGAAATGTGAATATGATTTCTTGAGAATGAATTATTTAGATGTTAATGGTGTATATGTATGGATTGAAGAATATTAAATTATGGTATAGATATATTGAAGGATAATTTAGTTATAACCTAATGAATTGGCCGAATATGGCAATTTTATTTGGGGTAAGAAATAATTATGCTATGTTAATATGTATGTGCTTATGCACATTTCTGTGGATTGAATTCTTGTGTTATATATATGCATATTGAAATAAATTATAGGACTATAAAAAGTACTAAGTGTACGAAGTTATAACCGGGCACTAAGTGTGCGAAACCGGTCGTTTGGCACTAAGTGTGCGGAAATGATAGGTAACGGCACTAAGTGTGCGGTATGTTATCGGGAAATTGGCACTAAGTGTGCGGAAATGATAGGTAACGGCACTAAGTGTGCGACACGTTACTAAAGCTTATATTTAAGTATGCAGGTAAAAGGTTCATTAAATGACCCAAATTGCTAATGTTGTCATGTATGCGGAAAGAATCGGGTAAAGTAACGTATATTATGTATGAATGGTAAAATTATGAAAGGTATGCAAATTAAAGGTATGTTATATATATATACATATATTATCTTGAAATTTATGGTAACTTGAAATGGTAGTATAAGGTTCAGAAATTAGAAGATGCAAATCATCTATTATGTGATGGTGATATATATATATATATACAGAAATAGGTATAAGTATGTTTGTAAATGTATGTATATATTTTTATAAGTTGCTTTGAATTTATTCATGAATAGTTGGCCATTCGGCAATGATATGACAAAAGGGATTAGTCTTGTAATCTTAATTTAGCCTATTTGTAAATGAATTGTTTAAATCTTACTAAGCTTTGGAAGCTTACTTCGAATGTGGTTGTTTTTGTATTGTAGATCTCATTTGGGTGCTCATCTCGTGCTCGAGGATCACAGTTGAAGTTCATCACATTATCATCAAAGTTTTGGTTCTTCTTTTGTATATAAACTTAAAGTCTATGGCATGTATAAGCTAGCTATGTTTTGGTAAATTTTGATGTTGTAATTACAAGCCATGCAAAAATGGCTAGTTATAAAGTTTGAGTTTATGCAAAATTTGATCATAGTATTATGTATGAAATGGCTATATTTCTATGCTTGGGTTGAATTGTTTAGGCCTGAAGTAAGGTATAGGTTTGTGCATTTTGGGTCTTGATATAAACATGTTTTGGGTAAGTATGTTTTGTGAATTCATGAAGAGTATTTTATGTATACATTTCGAATGAATGTTTCATGAATGATGTACTAGCTAAGTAATGTTAATATATGCTTGTGTTGGAAGAAAATAGGTTCGGTTAAGGCTATGTGTTTATATTGACGAAATAGGAATGAGTATACTAACTAATACTTTGATTAAAAAGTGCACAAAATCTACGTATATGGTTAGTTAATTTAGCTTTGAGTAAGAAAGCAAAGTATGATTATAGTTCAAATATTTCGACGGAAGTTATTATGGTTAATCAAATATGTATATGTTTTCTTTTAATTAATTCGATATGTGTATATATAATAAGTGTATATTTATAAAGTATATTTAGTTAAATACCTAGTATGCTAAATAGACATTGTGAATGCATTAATAAGCTAACCGATTAGTTCATGAGATGAATGGATAGTTTATACATGTGGATTGAATTGGTTAAAGAAATTTTTGCAAACCGAATATGCTATGAATTGTATCACGTATTCATTTTTCTTAAATAGTCAATAATAATTTGTTATATGCGCACATGGTTTTCTTACAATTTAAATTTTATGTTTGATCATTTTTGGTGATATTTCTTTTACTGAATATGTTTGAATTTGAATGTTGTGGGCTATAGACATATTGTCAGGTTCAATAAATATGCATGAATTTATGTAATAGATTTCATGATGCATGAGATGCATGGAAACCTGTCTTAAGTTGTATTGGTTTAGTAATGCCCTTTTACCCTAATCGGCGATGAATACGGGTTAATGGGTATTACATTTGATTGGTATCAGAGCCAGGTTTAGTCGGTTCTCGAACTGACGTAGCGCGTGAGAGTTTAGCTATACATGTCATATTTTGTGATATGATAATGTGATGACTTTTGACAGTGAAATGTATTTGTTTCTCTTATATAGTAATGGATCACGATCTCGAGTGAGCTGTAGCTGATGATGTCGAGAGTGTGGCGCCCGTTCCCGCACAAGGGACTGCGCTAGAGGAATCTCGACCAGCTACAAGTAATCCTGATGAGGGGCTAAACAAGCCTTATATAGTATGATGAATGATTGGTTTAGTCAATACATACGAACCAATCCGGCTGTTCAACCGCCCCTGAATCCGAACATTCCCTCTGTAGTACCAACGGTACCCTCGATTGTGAATCCTGAGAGAGTATACAAGCCTCCGGTTGATTGCATTAGAAAACACGGAGCTCAAGTATTTAGAGCCGAGGATGATGATGATGCAGAGTGAGCTAAATTTTGGCTCGATAATACTGTTCGTGTTTTCGATGAGCTGTCCTGCACACCCGATGAGTGTCTGAAGTGTGCTATATCATTGTTACGAGATTCTGCCTGCTACTGGTAGAATATTCTCGTATCAGTTGTTCTGAAGGAGAGAGTTACCCGGGACTTCTTTCATACGAAATTTCGTAAGAAGTACATAAGTCAGCGCTTCATAGACTCTAAGCGTAAAGAATTTCTCGAGCTTAAACAGGGTCGTATGGTCGTATCCAAATACGAGCGCAAGTTTGTGCGATCGCTACGCTTCTGAATGTGTTTCATCTGAGGCTGCTATGTGCTGGAGATTTGAAGATGGTCTAAATGAAGATATTAAACTTCTGGTTGGTATTCTTGAAGTTAACGAGTTCGTCGTGCTGGTTGAATGAGCTTGTAAAGCTGAAGAGCTAGGGAAAGAAAAACGGAAAGCTGAGCTTGAATCTAAAGATTTCCGGAAGAGATCTGCGAGTAAATTTTCGCAGATGGCAACGAAAAATTTCAAGAATGATGGTAGCCGATCTAAACCTAACACTGGGATTTTTATACGAGAACGACCACCAGTGAGTTCTCGGGCTACATCAGTGGCTAGTGTTGGCAATGCTCGATCGAGCAAATCTGAGTGTCAGCAGTGCGGCAAACGGCATTTCGGAGAGCACTGGGGTAAATCTATTCATCGTACTTGTTATAGGTGTGGTTCGCAGGATCACTTCATTTGGGATTGCCCGGAGACCATTGAGAAGGGTACTGCTCAGAGCGCGAGACCGAGCGGCACTACAGCTAGAGGTAGACCATCTCGTTTTGGGGGAGGTAGGAGTGGTGCACAGAGAGGGACTACAGATGCGACTATTCGATCAGAGGCCCGTGTACTGGCTAGAGCTTACGCCATCCGTGCTAGAGAGGAGGCTTCATCTCCAAACATCATTACCGGTATTTTCACTCTCTTCGTTACTAGTGTAACTGCTTTGATTGATCCTGGCTCAACTCATTCGTATGTGTGTGAAACATTAGTATCCAGTAAGACTCTACCTATTGAGTCTAATAAGTTTGTGATTCGGGTTTCAAACCCCCTGGGTCGATGTGTACTATTTGATAAAGTGTGCAAGAACTGCCCTTTGATGGTTCGAGGCTTATGCTTTTCGACTGATCTGATACTATTACCTTTCGATGAGTTCGATATTATCCTCAGTATGGATTAGTTAACAGTTCACGATGCGGTAGTGAATTACAGACGAAAAACTATTGATTTAAGATGCTAGAATAACAAGATAATCCGAATTGAGTCTGCGGATTTGAATGGACTACTGGCTGTGATATCTTCGATGTTGGCTCGACAATATTTGAGAAAGGGTTGCGAAGCTTATCTTGCGTATGTGATTGATAGCAAGGCAACCAAAAAGAAGATTGAATCTGCATCGATTGTTAGTGAGTATCCAAATGTGTTTCCGGAGGAATTACCGGGATTGCCACCCGTTCGCGAGGTAGAGTTTGGTATTGAGCTAGTGCCAGGGACCACTCCGATTTCGATAGCTCCGTATAGAATGACACCGACTGAATTAAAAGAATTGAAGGCTCAGTTGCAATAATTGACAGATAGAGGTTTCGCTCGGCCGAGTTTCTCTCCCTGGGGTGCGCCCGTTCTATTTGTGAAAAAAGGACGGAACTTTGAGAATGTGAATTGATTATCGACAGCTCAATAAGGTGACCGCAAAGAACAAATACCCGTTGCCACATATCGACGATTTATTTGATCAGCTTAAGGGAGCCTCGGTGTTCTTGAAAATTAATCTGAGGTCAGGATATTATTAGCTGCGAGTTAGAGAATCGGACATACCAAAGACTACTTTTCGGACGAGATACGGGCATTACGAGTTTTTGGTGATGCCGTTTGGGCTCACTAATGCCCCTGCTGTTTTTATGGATCTGATGAATCGGGTACTCAGACCGTATCTAGATCGGTTTGTAGTTGTATTCATAGATGACATACTGATCTATTCATGAGACGAAATCGAGCATGCTGAGCATTTGAGGCTACTGTTACAGATTTTGCGTGATAATCAATTGTACGCAAAATTTAGTAAATGTGAATTTTGGTTGAAAGAAGTCAGCTTTTTAGGGCATGCTATTTCAGCATCGGGTATTCGGGTTGACCCGAGTAAAGTCTCGGCTATATTAGAGTGGAAACCTCCGAGGAATGTTTCTGAGGTACGTAGCTTTCTAGGGCTTGCAGGAAATTATAGACGCTTCGTGAAAGGATTCTCTATGATAGCAACCCAGATGGCAAAGCTATTACAGAAGGACGTGAAATTCGAGTGGTCAGAAAGGTGTCAGAAGAGTTTTGATCAACTGAAGACCTTGTTAACGGAAGCTCCAGTGCTCGTTTAGCCAGAGTCGGGTAAAGAGTTCATTATTTTTAGCGATGCGTCTTTAAATGGGCTGGGTTGTGTATTGATGCAGGAGGGTAAAGTTGTAGCCTACGCTTCGAGACAGTTAAAACCGCACGAGAGATATTATCAGACGCACGACCTTGAGTTGGCCGCAATAGTTTTTGCTTTGAAAATATGGCGTCACTATCTATTCGGTGAGAAATGCCACGTCTATTCGGATCATAAGAGTCTAAAATATCTAATGACTCAGAAGGATCTTAATTTGAGACAGCGACGATGGTTAGAACTGTTGAAAGACTACGAGCTCGTGATTGATTATCACCCGGGAAAAGCTAACGTGGTTGCTGATGCCTTTAGCCGAAAATCACTATTTGCTTTACGGGCAATGAATGCGGATATAGCTATGACCGATGATGGTGTGATCATTGCAGAGTTGAAAGCGAGACCATTGTTTGTACAACAGATTCGAGAAGCCCAAGAGGTTGATGATGATTTAAAAGCAAAAAGGAGTCATTGTGGCTCGGGTGCGGATTCAGATTTTCAGATAGATGCTGAAGGATGTCTACGGTTCAAGAATAGGATATGTGTACCGAAGAACCCTGAATTGATTCGAATGATTTTTGATGAAGCTCATAGTAGTAGATTGTTAGGTCATCCAGGTAGCACGAAAATGTTTAACGACCTGAAACAGCATTACTGGTGGCATGGTATGAAACGAGACATCTCAGACTATATGTCGAAGTGCTTAGTATGCCAACAAGTGAAAGCTGAGCATCAACTGCCATCAGGACTACTTCAGCCGATTATGATACCTGAGTGGAAGTGGGATTGAGTTACTATGGACTTCGTATCGGGTTTGCCTTTGGCACCAAGTAAGAAAGATTCAATTTGGGTTATTGTTGATAGATTGACGAAATCGGCTCATTTTATTCCGGTACGTACGGATTTCTCACTCGATAAGTTAGCTGAGTTGTACATATCGTAGACCGTACAGTTACACGGAGTACCTATTTCTATTGTTTCGGATAGAGATCCGAGGTTCACATCGAGGTTTTGGAAGAAACTGCAGGATGCTTTAGGTACCAAGTTATACTTCAGTACAGCTTTTCACCCTCAGTCGGATGGTCAATCCGAGCGTGTTATTCAAATACTCGAGGATATGTTGAGATGTTGCGTTCTTGAGTTTGAGGGTATGTGGGAACGATACTTGCCTTTTGTCGAAACCATTTTTAATAGTTTGAAAAAATGGGGTCGACTTTTTTAAAACAAAAATGGGAGTCGCCACCAATCCCTTTTTATTTAGGTGTGATTGGATCACCTTGTAAAACGTTTTATTTTAAAAACATTCAATTTTGGTCCACAAAAAACAAGAAAACAGGTTCGGGAGTCGGTTACGTATGAGGAAGGGTTAGCACCCTCATAATGCGCAATATTGGTACCTAATCGATAAGATCATGTCCGAATGTTGAAAATAAAGAAAATTACAAAATATGATCCTTTTTATTAGAAAGAAAACCATGACTTACTTATCCCAAAGAACTAAAGCACTTTACCCAGTAAGTTAGGGTATAGCATCTCATGACTTTGAAATTAAGCTCATCTTTATTTTAGAAAATTCCTACCTCGAGACACAAAAGGTCGAACCCAGTAAGTTAAGGCACAACACTTTGAATTCCCAAGAATAGGTTTTTTTATTTGGTAAATCTCAAAATTTTTTTAAAAAAGGGGATATGTAATACCTAAAGTTTCACGAGAAAAATCGAACCCAATAAGTTAGGGCAAAATTCTTCTTGAAATTCCCCAAATATCACATATCACCGTATTTTGAAAACCATTTGAAATAAATATTTTAATTCAAAAGGTATTTTTATAAAAATGGTTCGAGTGAATTACAACATATATGCCAAATATCAGCTTATCATAATTACCAACTATATTAACAATTCTTACTAATAAAGAATAATAAGAAATAATGAATGATTTAAACAATAGAAATATCATACTAAAACCTGCAATTAAAGAATGAAAATAAACAAACATGAAGAATAGTGTAATAAATAACTAAAGATAAAAATTATAAGATAATATACATACATATAAATTATGATATTGAAAATAATTATAATAAATTATACATGTAAAATATATAAATGTAATAATTATGAAAAGTATATGTAATAGATAATATAAATAAATTTTATATAAATAACTTTAAAAGTAATATATAATATAATACTATATAATATATAATATAATAATATATAATAATACATAAACTATTAAACAAATAAAATAATATATAATAATAATTAAACATAAAGACAGTAAAAAATATTATTTATACTATTAATAAATATACAAATAATTAATAAAAATATAAAATTTTAACATAATAAAATATTTCAATATTAGAATAATTTAATTTTAAAAAAGTTAGAAAAATAAATAAAGAAACCGGGATTAAATAACAATAAAAACAAATATAAATGGGTTAAATTATAAATAAAAGGAAACAAACAGACTTAATTGAATTTTTAAAAAAATGTGGAAGGGCTGTTGATGCAATTAGACCATTAGAATAAAAAACACGCGAATCTTTTTACCCATCGGGTCAGTGCGCGGATCAGGCTAGGCGAAAACGGTGCCGCTCCGTTTTGCCTATAGAAGTCAGTTTTTTTTAAAAAATCATTTAGTTTTTAAGAGTTTTAAAAAAAATTTGAAAATCTTTTGAGAGAGAGAGCCCCGCCCCTCGTCTACGTTCTGTTCGTCAACTTTCTGGGCCACTCACCACACGCGCCTCCGTGGTCGGTGGCCAGAGGTCTCAATCTTCAATTTCTGTCGTCAACAAGTAATCTCCTTCCTTTTTTTACTTTTTTGAAATAGTGGTTATATTCGCAACATAAAAAGAAATAAAAATAAATAAATAAATAAAAAATAAACAGAACGGTAGATTAAAAGAATCACCTCTGAGAAATCAAGATCTTTTATTCCTTTGTGAATTTTTGACAACGCTTTGAGCCTACTGACTTTGTGTAAATCTATGTATTCGTATGTTTGTGCTTTTTTTTTGTGTTTGTGTATTTGTATCTCTGTTTTTCTTTAAAAATAATCTCTGTGTCTCTCCCTCCCCAAAATTACAAAATACTGTGGGTTTTTTATAACCCAAAGAATGAAACCAGAAAAGGAAAGAAAGATTTCTCTTTATTTCTTTCCATCTTTGCTGTCGTTTCTTCTTTCCTTTTGCAGGTGATTGATGGAGAATCTGGCGGCGATCAAGGCACGATCGAAGGCCGGACGAAACTGCGACGCGAAGGCTGGAGGCTGTGACATGATAATCGGGCTTCTGACATTACGGCACGACGATTGGAATAGCCCCTGCTTGCGGCGCCTAGGGTTTCAGAAAACCCTAGGCCATTCTGACTTCTGTTTAGGGTCTTGGGCCTTTTGGGCCATGTATTTGTTTTGGGTTTGGGTAGTTAAGATATTGGGTCTGGTTTGTACCTAGGCTATTCGGGTAATTATTGGTTCTGGGCCAAGGGTGTAAATGGGTCAGGATTGGGTAAATAATTGGGCTATGGACTGTAAAAGGACTGCTTAAAACATTGGGTTTATTATTTTGATTTTTTTGTTTGTTTTTTATTCTGTTTTTATGGGCCGGGCAAAATGGGTTACTATAGCTGTCCCTCTTTGCTCATTGTTTGTGAAACAAGAATAGAGCAAAGACTATAAAAGAACCAATTTTACCCGGTTTTGGCCGAGCTTCAACTTCTTGATCCTCGCATTCTTCAAACGGCTTCCAATCCCAACTGCATCTTCAGATGTACTGGAACTTCATCTTGATTTCAATAAGTCTGATAACTTCAATCTGCTTCACTGCAACTTCAGGAAGGCAATATCCGCTATCTTCGATCTGCTCCACTGCAAACTCAGGGAGACAGGATCTGATGTCTTTAGTCTGCTTCCTTACTATCTTCAGGAAGGCTTCATTCTTCAGTTTGATCCACTAAGGAACAAAATCTGAAATTTTCAATTCTTCAGTTTGCTCCACTAGGGAACAAAATCTAAAATTTTCAATTCTTTAGTTTGCTCCACTTGGGAACAAAATCTGAAATTTTCAATTCTTCAGTTTGCTTCACTAGGGAACATAATCTGAAATTTTTAGTTTGCTTCCTTACTATCTTCAGGAAGACTTCATTCTTCAGTTTGATCCACTAAGGAACAAAATCTGAAATTTTCAATTCTTCAGTTTGCTCCACTAGGGAAGAAAATCCGAAATTTTCAATTCTTCAGTTTGCTCCACTTGGGAACAAAATCTGAAATTTTCAATTCTTCAGTTTGCTCCACTAGAGAACAAAATCTGAAATTTTCAGTTCTTCAGTTTGCTCCACTTGGAAACAAAATCTGAAATTTTCAATTCTTCAGTTTGATCCACTAGAGAACAAAATCTGAAATTTTCAATTCTTCAGTTTGCTCCACTAGGGAACAAAATTTGAAATTTTCAATTCTTCAGTTTGCTCCACTAGGGAACAAAATCTGAAATTTTCAATTCTTCAGTTTGCTCCACTAGGGAACAAAATCTGAAATTTTCAATTTGCTTCCTTACTATCTACAGGAAGACTTCATTCTTCAGTCTACTCCATTAGGGAACAAAATCTGAAATTTTGGATTTTGCTACACCGTCCTCTGAGGGACCTGTCCTGTATATTTGAATGTATTATGGATGACTTTTGCATGAATGCAGAATGTCATGAGAATGATGATTAGGACGCATGATCGGAATGAATCTAATGCTCTTAACTAAATGATATTAGGGATGACATTTGCATGAATGCAGCATGTCATGAATTTTTTTTTAAAAATGATTAGGACACATGATCGGTATAAATCAGATGCTCCTAATGAGAGAATGATCCCTATGGGTTGTCATTGCTCATAGTTCATCAAGGTTCTATCACTGATGTGCTACCATGCTTTCTCATTCAGCTGGTATCTTGGACAAAAAAAACCCAAAGAAACAATCATTCTGCTTAGCAAGCTTGCCCCGCTGTAATTCCAGAGTCCCTGTCCTTGAACCTTAGGATATAAAACTTGTACCTCCTACTGCAATTTCAGGGGAATAATATTTGGTTTCTTCCATCCATCCAGTTATCACTTAGAAGTATGGAATCAACTTGGTCTATTACATCATCCCCTAAGTATAATAACCAGATGTATGTATGCAGGGTATTTTCTTCTCCTGAGAATGATCCCCTTTTACACTTGGCTTGAAAATGTTCATCATTTGTCGAAAATAGTATCACCAATGAAATGTCCTATCCAATAATAATCTGAAGAGATAATCATCCTTCAATATTTCCTAACCCTTAGGCTTGGTGAGTTCTGAACAATAGTCCCGTTTCAGATTCTCATATTATTTAGAAGCTTCCAGAGTAATATGCAAAACTCCTTTTATGAAAGTGTTTTTTAGTCCATTAATCATTATTTCAATATGAAATGCTTGAAAAAGATCACAACAATGGACAAGAAAGAAATTAATCAGGTGGATATCTCGAAACAAATTAATCAAAGATAACCAAGACAACTACAAGAAAATTGATTTAGGTGTATCAAAGATAACAAATTCAAAAATGGGTAAGATAGAAGCTAGGTGCCCCAGATATCGCAGCCTGAGCTTTTCTGTTCAAACTTCCTGAGGACCATTTAAACTCAAAATGTGTTTAGGGGATCCGGAGTACTTTGTCGATGCCCCAAGACGTAACATACTTCCTCATTGCTAATTCAGACGTAGCAAGACTACTGTATGCCTCACTTTTTGGTCAAAATTTGAGCTTCCCTTTTCGGGTTTTCAACTCAAATCCCCTTTGGTCTCAAAGCGCCCTTTGCGGGTTTTCGCTTTGGCCTCTCCTTTTTTTCTTTTCTTTTTTCATTCTTTCTTTTTTTCTTCTTCTTCTTCTTTTTTTTTGAATATTTGATCTCAAGGCGCCCTTTGCGGGTTTTCACCTTAGACTTTCCCCTTTCGGGTAAAATTCTTCTTATCTAAATTTGAATTCACTGAATTGGGCAAGTCTTCACCACCCGTCTCGGCCAATATCAATGCTCCTCCAGAACAGGTCTTCTTTGGCATCTGCTTTCCTCTAAAATCATTTTATAAAAGAAAGGTCCTTTTCAACATCAGGTTCCCTTGTGGAATTCTCTAGGATGAACCTCTTTATCACAAGCTTGCATCATTTGATCGTGATGGATAACTTTAATCTTTTCTTCAACTAGGTTCAATTGGCAAAATGTTTCAATTCCATAAACCAATGGGTAAGATGTTGCCCCAGTGAAGGTTTCGGCCGGCGTTCAATAAGACAGAGGGTAAATGGTAGCTTCTTATGCCCATCCTTATAAGTCTTAGTCACCTTTCATAGATTTTTTTTTTGAATTTGATGACTGTTGACTTTGCAATATTGGCATATAAAGCAACATTCATCTTCTTAGTGAAGTAGACGACAATCATGATGGTAGATTGATGACAACTCGAAGCGTTTGATAAGATTGGACCCATCACACCTATGCCCCACATATAGAAAAGTCTGTGAAGAAAAATAGAAGAGTTGCATAAATCTCGTCTTTTTCAATTCAGTATTTGTGGTATGACTGATGCAATCCCTTCCAATAGTGCCCCATCCTCTTGTTTAGCCTGCGTCTTAGTATCCCAGGCATGTCCTGATATGATCGTGCGAAAACATCTTTTAATTCTCGAAGATAATTCAATAATGTCGCGCCTTATTTCTGTCTAGGCTACAATCTTTACTCCTTTCCTAAACTCGCAATATCCAATGACCCTTTGTTGAGTAAAGTCTGTTTTTCATCTTGTTAAACCATTCTTAACAAGTCAGAAGATATGTCACAATCTCTGTTATCTTCAAAATCCTGAGATCCCCTAGGCCAATATCTTGTTCAAAAAGGGAGTCAGTAACAACGTCACCCATGTCGTTGATATCTAGGTACCTAGGTACGAAGGCAGGAAATCCAAAGAATAAATGATTATAAGGATGATTATTGGTATGGTCATGAAAGAATATTCTAAACACAAAAGAATGTACAGTATGATATGTAAAGAATAAAGGAATATGTATTCAAAAAGATGCATTTTATAAAGTTTCGGACACAAGCCTATTTCACAAAAGGGTTCGTATTGCCTTTAGGCTTAAGGCAACAAGCATGTTTTGAATATTACTATAGATCAGCTTTAAAAATATAGAGATTTCTTCCTCAATCCCATTATTCAAGACACTCCCAAGTACATAAGGGCTTGGAAACTTCGTTCTCTGATTCCTTCTTCATTTTTGATTTCTTAAAGGAGTCACAACTTTTTTGTCTCCTCTTTAACCGTATCTGTATTTGCGTTTACTCTATTCTTTCCAATCTTTGTTCCATGTTTTCCAGGTTAACTGAAACATCTTTTGTAAAAGTCTAATGCAAATGGTGCAATGTAATGCAAATGCATGAATGCAAAGAGGCATCTATTCTGATTCAGCTTCATTTTAGAAACTCTAGCCTTTAGTCCACATTTCTCCTCTTGTTTTTCTGCCAAACTCTTTTTCAGGGTCCCATTTCGCATCTGCATCTCTAGGAACTTTCTCTCCCAATGGTCAGCTTTGGCTTTTTCCATTTGCATCTCTTGTTGCCATTGTTGCGAAGTCTTCTCTAATCCGGTATTTTTCATTGATAGGCGCCGCTTTTTACACTTCGTCTTTAAGTCATTCAGATCTTCTTCGATTCTTCCCTTTTCTTACCTTTTCAGCTTCTAATTTCTGTACGTCCACATCTAGCTTCAAGTACATCTTTTCTTCTTCCAGCTTCTCTATCCTCTTTCCAACTTCTAAACTCTTCTTTTCAAAATCCTGCTTCAGAATTTCTAACTCTGAAGGGACCACTTGCAAGCATTCATCTCTTGATCGGGCGTCTTCTGGATTCAGCTCAGGGATGTTATCATTAATGTAACAGACCGAATTTGAACCTAATCGGAACAGTGGTTTCGAGACCACGAATCCTTATTATATGTGAATTAATGTGTGTGAAAGTCTCGTAGAAAAATTTTATTGTTTGTGTGTTTAATTTAGAAAAAGGACTTAATCGCGTAAAAGGTAAAAGTTGCAAACTATAGTGAAATGTACCAAATTGATTGTGGCTTTATAAAAGGAAGTCCTAAAAGGGTAATTAGCCCATTATTCAAGATAGTGGATGGCATAGGACTAAATTACCCTTATTTTATAAGTTAGTTTTATTATTAGTAAAAGGTTATATTAGTAATTGGTTTAATAATTTAATATATGCTAAAATATCACAAAATAAGCCATCATCTTTTTGCTTTCTCTTTGGTCGAATGTTAGTGAAGGAAGAAAGGGTTTGTTTCTTTGAAATTTCGGCATTTAGAAGCTCAAATTGAAGGTTAGTTTGATTTTAGTTTTTGTTAATTTTTACGTTTTTGAGATCGTTGCTTAGTATATTATCCGACCCATGCTAAAATTTTTGAGATTAATGTACATGTGATATTCGGCCATTGATGTGTTCATGTAGGTTGTGATGTTTGATGATTTTGAATTAAAGATATGTTAAAGATTTATATGTTTTGTCTTTGAATTTTTGGTAAATTTGAGTATTTGGGCTAAATTGCAAAAGTAAAATTTTAGAGGGGCTTATTTGTGAAATAAATGAAAGAAATGCCCTTAAGTGGTATTGAGAAATTTTGTGTATTTTGTGTTTTATGCAAATAGGACTAAATTGTAAAAATGTGAAATAGTAGGGGTAAAATGGTAATTTGCCTATTTATGTGCCTAGGGACTAAATTGAGATGAAATGTACTTGAATGAGATAAATTTTAATGTGTTTAGATCAAGAACAAAGAAAAAACGGATTTGGATCGGGGAAAGACAAAGGTTATTGAATAGCCGGTTTACGCAGTCCGTCGACAGTCGAGGTAAGTCCTTAAGCAAGTATACACCAAAGAATTATTTACAAACATAGTATATGATGATGTTTGAATATTTAAAGCATAAATATACATGTTGGTCGAATGTGAAGTATGAATTTGTAGTGAAATTAGTTTGGTTAATACAATGTGAATATGTATGTTTGGATTAATAGGTGAAAGTAAAATGAAGAATATGAGATGGTTAATAGTTAAGTACTAAGTACTGTGTATCGCAAAGTTGAATGTGTTGATATTCGGGCTTCGTGCCTAGCAGGCTTAGTGCCGGTGATATATTCAGGCTTCGTGCCTAGCAGGCCTAGTGCCGGTGATATATTCGGGCTTCGTGCCTAGCAGGCTTAATGCCGGTGATACTTTAAAACGAAGGAACCATAAATTGCTCGAGGTGTAACATAGTGAATCTATTGAGTTAAAAACTCAGGTAAGCATAAGTCCCATTTGAATTCATCAGAAGTAAGGTAAGTTGTGATTAATGTTACTTGAATTGAAATATTATGTTAAGAACGTTGTTATGTGAATTTGAGCTTATAATCGACGTGTATGAATATAGAAATAATAGAATTGTTGGTGTGATAATGTGATGGATATGAATGTTGAATTTACATGATTATAAACATGCGATTCATGTAATATATGTACTTTGTGCTTTGATGAGTTGTAGGTTGATGGTAGTGAAGTATAAGTAATTGAGTTAATATATTACTAGTATTCGGTTTTGTATCAATTGCATATCGAAATATACATATACAATGTCCTACATTTATTGATTAAATGTTAAAGTGCTTGATTAGTGAATTATCTTTTGCTTAAGACTTACTAAGCTAGTGAGCTTACTCTGTATGTGTTTGTATTTCTGTTTTATAGATCATTGATTCAACTACGGGCTCAGGGGATCATCAAGAAAGTTGACCACACTATCACTCTCTTTGGTATATATATGTTTACTTTTTGAATCAAAGGCATGTATAGGCTGTATTTTGATAAGTAATGAATGATGTTCGGTTTTGTAAATGTATATATATAGCCTTGCGAATAAGGCTGTTACTTTGGGATTAAGCATCGTTTATATGTTTGAAATAATGGTCTGTTTTAATCTTTGGTATAAGACGTATGCTTATAATGCTTGGAAGTTAAATGTAGTTGTATAGAAATGATTATATATATATATTTAAGTATGCTTATTATGTCGTGTGAATATCTCCACTTAGATTATTATGTGCTTGGTATAATTCAGAGATGATCATGAAAATGTATATACTAATGCTTTGGGTTGATCATTGAAGTTTTATATTGAGAACCGAATATATGGTCAATGGATTGGCTGTATTTATATATATAGTTTGAATTAGTCACATATCATGTGTGTTTGGTAGGTTATTCAATGATCTTGTATCCATGAATTAATAAGGTAAAATGAATTGAAAATTATGGATTGACATGGCTTATGTTTTAGGGACATTGCGCATATTATGGTAGGATGATGTGATTGTTTGGTCATGCTATACTGTCCGAGTGTCATATGTGTGAATGATAAGCTATTTAAGTATCATGGACCTATCCTTTTTAATATGCATATTTGCAGAATGTTTATAATAATATGCTGATATTCGGTTAATGAGATGGATGTATCATATATGTTTGACATACGAAATTTGGGGTGTTAGGTGGAAACTTGATTCGAAACTGGTATAGATTAGGAGTTATGATATATTGCATTATGGAACATGGTTTGTAAAGTAAGTCTTGTTCATTATTTGTGGATATGGAAAAACGTAAATATGCGTATTGGGTTTATTCCATAAATGACTGTGAAAAATTGTGTCTAGTTCGGTAACGCCTCATAACCCTAATTCGGCGACGGGTACGGGTTAAGGGGTGTTACAATTAACCCTTCTAATTCTCCATCCAATGTATTCTGGGATCGTCATTGGACCTGCGTATAACCTCTTCATCCTACGAGTCTGATTCGAAGCACCAGAAATCTCCTTAACTCTCTTCTTGTAATTGTCCCTTCTATACGAGAACTCACACTGAGCCAGCCCATGGGTTGCAGGTACGAACTGTCTCGACCCATACTGTCTTAGTACAAGTAGAGGAGCGTATCCAATAGCTCCCCAAATTCCAAGTAAAGGAACCCAGTCAAAACTCCTACATCGATAAAGAATTTCATCTGGAATCATCAAAGGGGCTCTCCACTCGACGTCTTCCTCTCGGAGATTTTGAAGTAGCGCTATCTAGCTCTTCTCAGACACGTCCTCTCTCCTCGGTGTAGCTACTATCTCTTTCAACGGAGTGTAACTCTAAAAAATAAAACCCAATAAGACGATTTCTCCACCTTCCAGAAATGACTGTGGAACCAAGCCAACAACAACTGTGCGCACCCAATGAACCTGCCTTCGCCTTTTCTCTGACATGCATTCAAAGATCTAAACGTCTCGGCTAAGATCGCAGGTACAGGCGTGACTCCTTTGCCTAGTCGATCGAATAAATCGGTAACTGCTTCATTTACATGTCCTAGAGCTTTAGGGAAGATTACCAAACTGTAAATACACAAGGCGAAGACGTCAATCTTTTTCTTTGCATCTGGATGTGTTAGGACCAGATCCTTCAAACTTCCCCAAGGAACACATTTACCTTCACCTTTCTCTTGAATTTTGGCTGTAACCCACTGTTCACTCATCCTCGTGATATTCATTAATTTCTTCACAAAGGGTGGGACATTAGCGGCCCTAGAATAAATTCTGCCGACTTGGATTCTCGACAACGAAGCAAGGTCGTATATTCCTCAACCGTAGGTACTAAGTCTAGTTTCCCGAAAGTGAAACAACTATAAGTGGAATTCCAAAACTGAGTCATAGCACAAAATAGATACTTGTCTACTTTGACGTCGAGCAAGTAAGGTAGGTCACCATAATTACGATAGAACAACTACTTTGCCTCATCGTCCCATTGGGTCCATATTCCCTTCAACTCCTGAAGCTCATTTTGCGTGACACTAATACGAGCGAAATCCCGTAGTTCCGACATATGCCCCTCAGCTAAGTTATCTCCTTTCTCTAATTGCCTTTGCTCTGACCATGTACGGACGACTGCATTGTCCTCCACTTTATCAAGGAATTCGTTCTCTATAACCAGCTTTCTAACTTTAGAAACTGACCGTGAATCGATACTTCTTTAAATATGAAATGACATACACAAAAGAATGAAACATAACAAGTTAGTGTCACAACATATAAAGCAAATAAAGTAAACAAACATCTAATCGGGTAATTGCTAAGGTTCGATGTAGTTCTTCCTAGGGTGAGTTCTTAGGGTTCACTTATATGTGGTTTAGCTCTGAGGTTGAGGTACCCGAACCAGCAAATTCCTCGATCTTCACCCATTATAGGCTCATATGGACCGAGTTCGGTTCAGGGGAATACATTTCCCTATGGCTATGCGGATGTGAAAACCTCACGAAGACATAGGTACAGATGTATCCAGGAAGCAGTCCACTAGCCCATGCGGAGGTGAAAACCACACGAAGGCATAGCTTCCCACTCCCACTTAAAGGTGCGACCACAACGGTCACGCAGTGTAATGCAGAGAAATATATTTAGAACCATATGTAATAAAAGGATCATGTTTTTTAAAAATAAAAATTTTAAATTCAGACAAAAGGACATGAAATTATCAATTTTACGGCTTGACTCTCTTATGTCCCCGGTGGAGTCGCCAAGCTATCGAAACCATTTTTAATAGTTTGAAAAAACGAGGTCAACTTTTTTAAAACAAAAATGGGAGTCGCCGCCAATCCCTTTTTATTTAGGTGTGATTGGATCACCTTGTAAAATGTTTTATCTTAAAAACATTCAATTTTGGTCCACAAAAAACAAGAAAACGGGTTCGGGAGTCGGTTACGTATGAGGAAGGGTTAGCACCCTCATAATGCCCAATATTGGTACCTAATCGATAAGATCATGTCCAAATGTTGAAAATAAAGAAAATTACAAAATATGATCCTTTTTATTAGAAAGAAAATCATGACTTACTTATCCCAAAGAAATAGAGTACTTTGCCCAGTAAGTTAGGGTATAGCATCTCATGACTTTGAAATTAAGCTCGTCTTTATTTTAGAAAATTCCTACCTCGAGACACAAAACGTCGAACCCAGTAAGTTAGTGCACAACACTTTGAATTCCCAAGAATAGGTTTTTTTTATTTGGTAAATCTCAAAATTTTTTTAAAAAGGGGGATATATAATACCTAAAGTTTCACGAGAAAAATCGAACCCAGTAAGTTAGGGCAAAATTCTTCTTGAAATTCCCCAAATATCACATATCACCGTATTTTGAAAACCATTTGAAATAAATATTTTAATTCAAAAGGTATTTTTATAAAAATGGTTCGAGTGAATTACAACATATATGCCAAATATCAGCTTATCATAATTACCAACTATATTAACAATTCCTACTAATAAAGAATAATAAGAAATAATGAATGATTTAAACAATAAAAATATCATACTAAAACCTGCAATTAAAGAATGAAAATAAACAAACATGAAGAATAGTGTAATAAATAACTAAAAGATAAAAATTATAAGATAATATACATACATATAAATTATGATATTGAAAATAATTATAATAAATTATATATTTAAAATATATAAATGTAATAATTATGAAAAGTATATGTAATAGATAATATAAATTTTATATAAAATAACTTTAAAAGTAATATATATATAAACTATATAATATATATATAATAAATAATAATATATATAATATATAAACTATTAAAAAAATAATATATATAATAATTAAATATAAGATAGTAATATATATTTATACTATTAATAAATATACAAATAATTAATAAAAATATAAAATTTTAACATAATAAATATTTCAATATTAGAATAATTTAATTTTAAAAAAGTTAGAAAAATAAATAAAGAAACCAGGATTAAATAACAATAAAAACAAATATAAATGGGTTAAATTATAAATAAAAGGAAACAAACGGACTTAATTGAATTTTTAAAAAATGCGAAAGGGCTGTTGATGCAATTAGACCATTAGAATAAAAAACATGCGGATCTTTTTACCCATCGGGTCAGCGCGCGAATCAGGTTAGGCGAAAACGACGCCGTTCTGTTTCACCTATAAAAGTCAGTTTTTTTTAAAAAAATCATTTAGTTTTTAAGAGTTTTAAAAAAATTTGAAAATCCTCTGAGAGAGAGAGCCTCGTCCCTCGTCTGCGTTTTGTTCGTCAAGTTTCTGGGCTACTCACCACACGCGCCTCCGTGGCCGGTGGCCGGAGGTATGAATCTTCAATTTCTGTCGTCAACAGGTAATCTCCTTCCTTTTTTTACTTTTTTGAAATAGTGGTTATATTCGCAACATAAAAAGAAATAAAAATAAATAAATAAATAAATAAACAGAACGGTAGATTAAAAGAATCACCTCTGCGAAATCAAGATCTTTTATTCCTTTCTGAATTTTTGACAACGCTTTGAGCCTACTGACTTTGTGTAAATCTATGTATTCGTATGTTTGTGCGTTTTTTTGTGTTTGTGTATTTGTATCTCTGTTTTTCTCTAAAAATAATCTCTGTGTCTCCCCCCCCAAAATTACAAAATACTGTGGGTTTTTTATAACCCGAAGAATGAAACCAGAAAAGGAAAGAAAGATCTCACTTTATTTCTTTCCATCTTTACTGTCGTTTCTTCTTTCCTTTTGCAGGTGATTGATGGAGAATCTGGCAGCGATCAAGGCACGATCGAAGGCTGGGCAAAACTGTGGCGCGAAGGCTGGAGGCTGTGACGCGACTATCGGGCTTCTGACATTGCGGCACGACGATTGGAATAGCCCCTGCTTGTGGCGCCTAGGGTTTCAGAAAACCCTAGGCCATTCTGACTTCTTTTTAGGGTCTTGGGCCTTTTGGGCCATGTATTTGTTTTGGGTTTGGGTAGTTAAGATATTGGGTCTGGTTTGTACCTAGGCTATTCGGGTAATTATTGGTTCTGGGCCAAGGGTGTAAATGGGTCAGGATTGGGTAAATAATTGGGCTATGGACTGTAAAATGACTGCTTAAAACATTGGATTTATTATTTTGATTTTTTTGTTTGTTTTTTATTCTGTTTTTATGGGCCGGGCAAAATGGGTTACTACACATTTGATTGAATTTGCGTATAATAACAGCTTTCAATCAAGTATTAAAATGGCACCCTACGAAGCATTGTACGGTCGGAAATGTCGTACACCTTTATATTGGACCGAGCTAAGTGAAGGCAAGATACACGGGGTTGATTTGATCAGAGAGACGAAGCAGAAAGTTAAAGTAATTCGAGAAAGTTTGAAAGCCGCATTGTAATATCCTAGATTTAGGGGTTATGCATTCGTGCATAATTCATGTGTTAGTATAGTCTTGTGAAGTTTTGATTTTATTTAGGAAGCTAGAATAAATTTTTAGTATGGTTTATTTAATGAAGTGGATTTAGTGAACTTGACACTTAAGTTAATTTAAGTGTTAAATTAAAGCATAAGAGGAGTAAGTGGCAAGATGGTTAAGGAGCTTGAAAGGTTGCTTAAGGTTAGAGGTTCGAGTAGCATGTTTAGCATTTTGATGACTTTATTTTTGTGTTCTAGCATTGATGGACGGTCAAACTTATTTATGATAGGTTGGACTATTAATTTTGGTAAGTTGAATATATGTTTAAGGAAAGCATGAATTTGGGGATAAGAATCTTAAGGTTATGGTATGATGAGGGGACAAAGGCATGGAATATGGAGGATGTTTTGGAAAGTAATCCTAGGCCATTAGTGCATGTATGTGGATGGTATGGGTGTCTAGGGGGGTGGCTGAATGTTGTTAGGTGGCTTGGGGGGGATAGTTGGTCAACCTTTGCTTTTTTGTGCATCTTTTGTATTGTTTTCTTTCTCTCCAAAAAACTCCCCTCCTTGGCCGAATGTGTGCTATGCTTTTAGTGCAAAATTCCTTTTGGTTTTAGCCTTATTTTGTTGGAACCAAATCCTACTTTTTCTTTCTTTTCATTCATCCATTTGAAACCGAAACAACATTTGATTTTTTGGGCATTTTGTGCACATTTCTTTTAGGCAAAATAGGTGTTGGCCGAACCTCATTTCTCCCATCTCTCTCTTTTCTTCATTTGACTTTTGTTCAACCACATTTTCTTTCTCTTCCTTTTTGGCCGAACCATTCTCTTCTTCAAACTCTCTCTTTTCTTTTGTTGATTAAACCGAATTCTCTCTCATTTCAATTCTCTTTTCTACTCACATATTTTTATCTTCCATAACCATATAGCCGAAACTCTCATATTCTTTTGATTTATTTTTGACCGAATATTCAAGGGTAGGACTTCATTTGATTTCTTCGATCGGTTTTGGTTGATAAGTAAGTATTCTTGGCCATTTTTCCTTCTATTCTTTTCTCCTCTCTATGTTATTTTCTTGTGGATAAAGGCCGAACCTATGGGCATTTGTAGCAAGGTTCTAACCATTTTAGGAATCGATCATTCTTTTAGGCTCATCGGGACGTTGGAAGCAATCAATCTAAGCCTTGTATCTTTGTCTCTCAATTTGGGTAAGCTTTTAGGTAAGATTGGTATTTCGAAGCGATAACTCATTTGGATTAAGGTGTTAATGGACGAATGGCCTTTGTTTATAATCTTAGTATTGGCCCATTGTAGGACAAGGATCTAGTGCGGTAGATCGGATCTTCGGAAGTTAGTATTTGCGTTGGTGAAAGGTGTGTATCTTACACACATTATAACTTAGTTCATATTTGTATATATGTGTGTTAAATAACTTTTCATGTTGTTAAAGCCGAAATGATGAGATTTTGGTATGATACCATGATGGTATGAATGAGAATTCTGGTAAGTCCGTTTCGATATGTTGTTAATACATGAGGATTGAAATCATGATCTACGACTTATGATATTTTTGTTATGTGATTCATATCAAAGTATATTGACATGATTTGTTTATTGCATTGGTATGGGCAACATGAGAGGAGGGGGAAGATTGATATTGTGACTTCGGTTACCAGTGATTTGGTATCACATTTGTGTCTTCGGACACCAGAGATTTGGTATCTCCGGTGATTTGGTATCACATTTGTGTCTTCGGACACCAGAGGTTTGGCACCTCATAGCGTCTCGTCCCTGTGGTTAACACCACCGTGGGTTGGCCCCACTTTTGAGATATGGGATCGACGCCAGTGATTTGGTATCACACGTGGGTTGGCCCCACAACTTGATGATTTGTGACTTCGGTCACCAGTGGTTTGGCACCACCAGTGGTTTGGCACCACCAGTGATTTGGTATCACATTCGTGTCTTCGGACACCAGAGGTTTGGCACCTCATAGCGTCTCGTCCCTGTGGTTTTACACCACCGTGGGTTGGCCCCACTTTTGAGATATGGGATCGACGCCAGTGATTTGGTATCACACGTGGGTTGACCCCACAGATGGATTATTCGTGACTACGGTCACCAGTGATTTGGTATCACAATTGTGTCTTTGGACACCAGTGGTTTGGCACCACCAGTGGTTTGGTGCCACACGGGGTAGAAAAGGAGTTATGGATGGTTAGGTTGGGTGCATTATACATATATGTTGCTTTGTTATAATTTGTGTAAGTATGTGGCATTTACCCGGGAGAGGGAATATGCACTGAGTCTTGGTGACTCACCTTCTCCCTTATATTTTCAGGTGATTCGTGAGATTACGGATAAGGAGCCGGATGAACTCGAGGAGGCCATGCAATAAAATTTGGTTTTACATGAACTTTCATTTGGGTACTTTACTTTAATTTGGTTTTCATATTTTTATGGGTTTGTAATAAGGCCTCTTTAATTATGTTTTGGATTATTTTTATGTTTTGATCATGTTTTAAATATGGGTTATAAATTTCAAAGGA
Source organism: Gossypium australe (assembly GCA_005393395.2). Classification (NCBI taxonomy): domain Eukaryota; kingdom Viridiplantae; phylum Streptophyta; class Magnoliopsida; order Malvales; family Malvaceae; genus Gossypium; species Gossypium australe. The sequence goes on from CM016621.1 coordinate 131,177,046, forward strand.
TGTTTATTATTAAATTAAGCACAAAGTTTTCTAAACTTCACAACGCGATGGTTTTTAAAACGTTACCATCGGGTAACATAAATTATTTGACAATTTTATCAACTTAAGTGTTTTCGATAATATAAATGATTTTCAAATATTAAGTATCTACATTCAAATGCAAATGGTTTTCAAAGTAATAATTCGAGTTTTCTTAAAATGATATAAATGTTTTCTAACCTATGATTTATTCACTTATTTTAAAGTTTTACGTAATTTCAAAGTAAATTATTAGTTTTAACTTATTATACACCTGATTTCTACAAATATGGAATTTCAAAGGGTTTTTCACAAAAATTTAATCGTTAACTCATCTTTCTTCAAAATATTTTCCTCAGTGACATACCAGATTCGGTTGTGGCGTATTGACCAGGTTTGGGGTGTTACACGCATCAAATCGTCAGAAGTTGTACGCGGATTTGAAACGAAAGGATATAGAGTTTCAAGTGGGTGAACGGGTGTTCTTGAAAGTATCGTCGTGGAAAAAGATACTTAGATTTGGTCGTAAGGGAAAGCTGAGTCCGAGATTTATTGGGTCGTGTGAGGTTATTGAGCGTATCGGGCCAGTTGCGTACAGATTGAGGTTGCCATCTGAGTTAGACAAGATTCATAATGTTTTCCACGTGTCGATGCTTCGACGATACAGACCCGATCCTTCTCATGTGATCAGTCCATCAGAGATTGAAATACAGCCCGATTTGACCTTTGAGGAAGAACCGATTCGCATCTTAGCTCGTGAAGTGAAAGAGTTGCGAAATAAGAAAAAATCGTTGGTTAAAGTAATGTGGCATAAGCACGGGGTTGAGGAAGCAACCTGGGAAATCGAAGAATCAATGAAAGAACGTTACCCACACTTATTCACTGGTAAGATTTTCGGGGACGAAAATTCCTTAAGGGGGGAGAATTGTAACAGCCCGTTTACGACCTTAATCGGAACGGTTGTTTCGGAACCACGAGTCTGAATTAAAAAGGGGTACTTTTTATAAATATATTATTATTTTTCGTGTTAAATAAATATGCTTGAACATGTGCTAGTATTTCGTGAATTTAATTTATAGCTAATGTGAATAATTTAAGAGAGAGAGTTAAATTGCAAAAGGGTGATAAAGATAGCTTTTATTTAATTGGGTGGCTAAATTGATTTGTCTTTTTCATGGTGAGGATTAAATTTGCAATTATACAAATTGTAATTAGAGTGGACGGCATCATGCTCCACTATACATTATTTAATTTTTATTTTATTAGTTTAGTGGAGAATAATAACATTAAAAAAATAAAAACACCATTGCATTTCATCCTTCTCTTCCCTCATTACCGAAATCACTAAAGAAGAAGAAAAAAATAAGCTCTCTCATATTCGGCCTTCCCAAGCCAAAATTTGGTATGTGTTGTTTTAGATTTTTGTTTTTATAATTCTTGCATTTTTGAGATGGTTGTTTAGAGCTTTACATAGCCCATGTGGTAATTTGTGTTTTGGTTGTGATTTTCATGAGATGCCATTGATGGAAACTTGATGTTTTTGTTGATTAATGGTGAAATATTAATGTTAGGTGATGGATTATTAAGCTTTGTTCTTGCACTCTTGATGAAATTGAGTAAAATAGAATTTAAAGTTAAAATAAATTGTTGAGGGATTAAAATGCTAAATAATTAGTTTGTATGGACTTATATGATCCTTAGGATGGTTCGACCTAAAAGGATGTAAGTCTAATTTTGTGTAATTCGTGAGTATTTTATTAAGGACTAAATTGAATAGATTGTAATAGTAAGGGGTAAATTAGTAAATTTCTAAATTATGTGTTTATGGATCAAATTGAAAGAATATAAGTTTAAATGAGTTTAAATTGGAATTATTTAGATCAAGAACAAAAGGAAACCGGATTGGATCGGGGAAAAGCAAAATTAAACGAATAGCCGGGAAGCGTAATTCGTCAACTTTCGAGGTAAGATTTAAACAATTGAGTTAAATTGAATGTCTTGTATGTGTTTATTTATGTTAATGAAGGTAATTAAAAAAATAGGGCATATGGCCGAATGTGATGTGAATTTTTATATAAAGTAGTGTAATATGATTTTCATGAAATGTGAATATGATTTCTTGAGAATGAGTCATTTAGATGTTAATGGTGTATATATATGGATTGAAGAATATTAAATTATGGTATAGATATATTGAAGGATAATTTAGTTATAACCTAATGAATTGGCCGAATATGGCAATTCTATTTGGGGTAAGAAATAATTATGCTATGTTAATATGTATGTGCTTATGCACATTTCTGTGGATTGAATTCTTGTGTTATATATATGCATATTGAAATAAATTACAGGACTATAAAAAGTACTAAGTGTACGAACTTATAACCGGGCACTAAGTGTGAGAAACCGGTCGTTTAGCACTAAGTGTGCGGAAATGATAGGTAACGGCACTAAGTGTGTGATACGTTACCGGGAAATTGGCACTAAGTGTGCGAAAATGATAGGTAACGGCACTAAGTGTGCGATACGTTACTGGGAAATTGGCACTAAGTGTGAGGAAATGATAGGTAACGGCACTAAGAGTGCGATACGTTACCGGGAAATTGGCACTAAGTGTGCGGAAATGATAGGTAACGGCACTAAGTGTGCGATACGTTACCGGGAAATTGGCACTAAGTGTGCGGAAATGATAAGTAACGGCACTAAGTGTGCGACACGTTACTAAAGCTTATATTTAAGTATGCAGGTAAAAGGTTCATTAAATGACCCAAATTGCTAATGTTGTCATGTATGCAGAAAGAATCGGGTAAAGTAACGTATATTATGCATGAATGGTAAAATTATAAAAGGTATGCAAATTAAAGGTATGTTATATATATATATATATATACATATATTATCTTGTAATTTATGGTAACTCGAAATGGTAGTATAAGGTTCAAAATTAGAAGAGGTATATGCAAATCATCTATTATGTGATGGTGATATATATGTTTGTAAATGTATGTATATATTTTTATAAGTTGCTTTGAATTTATTCATGAATAGTTGGCCATTCGACAATGATATGACAAAAGGGATTAGTCTTGTAATCTTAATTTAGCCTATTTGTAAATGAATTGTTTAAAGCTTACTAATCTTTGCAAGCTTACTTCGAATGTGGTTGTTTTTGTATTGTAGATCTCATTTGGGTGCTTATCTCGTGCTCGAGGATCGCAGTTGAAGTTCATCACATTATCATCAAAGTTTTGGTACTTCTTTTGTATATAAACTTAAAGTCTATGGCATGTATAAGCTAGCTATGTTTTGGTAAATTTTGATGTTGTAATTACAAGCCATGCAAAAATGACTAGTTATAAAGTTTGAGTTTATGCAAAATTTGATCATAGTATATATGTATGAAATGGCTATATTTCTATGCTTGGGTTGAATTGTTTAGGCTTGAAGTAAGGTATAGGTTTTTGCATTTTGGGTCTTGATATAAACATGTTTTGGGTAAGTATGTTTCGTGAATTCATGAAGAGTATTTTATTTATACATTTCGAATGAATGTTTCTTGAATGATGTACTAGCTAAGTAACGTTAATATATGCTTGTGTTGGAAGAAAATAGGTTCGGTTAAGGCTATGTGTTTATATTGATGAAATAGGAATGAGTATACTAACTAATACTTTGATTAAAAAGTGCACAAAATCTACTTATATGGTTAGCTAATTTAGCTTTGAGTAAGAAAGCAAAGCATGATTACAGTTCAAATATTTCGACGGAAGTTATTATGGTTAATCAAATATGTATATATTTTCTTTTAATTAATTCGATATGTGTATATATAATAAGTGTATATTTATAAAGTATATTTAGTTAAATACCTAGTATGCTAAATAGACATTGTGAATGCATTAATAAGCTAACCGATTAGTTCATGAGATGAATGGATAGTTTATACATGTGGATTGAATTGGTTAAAGAAATTTTTTCAAGCCGAATATGCTATGAATTGTATCACGTATTCATTTTACTTAAATAGTCAATAATAATTTGTTATATGCGCACATGGTTTTCTTACAATTTAAATTTTATGTTTGACCATTTTTGGTGATATTTCTATTACTGAATATGTTTGAATTTGAATGTTATGGGCTATAGACATATTGTCAGGTTCAGTATATATGCATGAATTTATGTAATAGATTTCATGATGCATGAGATGCATGGAAACCTGTCTTAAGTTGTATTGGTTTAGTAATGCCCTTTTACCCTAATCGGCGACAAATACGGGTTAAGAGGTGTTACATTTAAAATGATAGAGAAAATTATTAAATGAGAAAATTAGCTCAATTGAGGGGTTAATTGAGCAAGGACTGAATTGTATGAATTGTGGAATTTGGGACAAAATAGAAATAAGACAAAATAGAAATAAACATGTTACACTAAAGTAGTTTTGGACAGTAGTAGTTGTCTAAGTTTCAAAAATCACCAAATATTGTAGAAATTGAATTAGAAGTTGAGTGAGATATAGAATTAAAGCTTGTTGAGCCTGTTTTCATATAAAAGAAACAGAGCAAGCAAAAGAAGTCTACATATTGATATATTTAATTTTTTGTAAGACTGGTTTAGAATAACTTCGTGATCCCCTATTCTTACTTTAGAAATTCACTACAAATTGTAAATAAATAATTATGAGTTACAATGTATATTTTTATATTCCTTAGTGACCCTATTTTCATTAGAAATAATCAGAAACACTATATGAAAATCGGACTATGAGATAATTAATTTTTAGTGAAGAGAGGTCAGAGCCGTCAGACTGTGTAACAGGGGAGAACTTAACTAATAAACTGTACTAATTGGTCACACCAAAAATTCTGGAAAAATTATAATAAAAATATATTTGAGCCTAGTTTCAAAGAAAATTAACAGATCTTAATTTGGAGTTCTGTAGCTCAAGATAAAAATAATTTAGTGACTATAACACGGATGGACAGCTTGAATATTCACATAAGTAAATAGTGAAAATTATAGATAATGTTACTTACAAGTGTGTTGTTTATACAAAGGATGTGGAATGGAGAGGAGGAGGAGGAAAATATATGAATGACTTATGTATAAATTGAACACATGCCTGATTATAATCGATAAACGTTGAATTAGAAATGATGTAATGTTTTATTTCAAATATTTGTTATGAAACTAAGATTATGGTTACGGTATAAAAATCGAATTGTAAGTTCGTGTAACTTGAATTATATTCTTAAATGCTTGAAATTTATGTTACTGATGTGAATATAATTTGAATGTTCATTGTATGAAGATCGATGAAACATTGGTATATTTGATAAAAAAAAAGAAGAAATCTCGTTTGAATGAAAGAAAAATTCGATGGATCTCTATGAAGGAATTGACGGTAAAAAGGATCTAGTCCGGACGGGTGATCCTATCCTGATATAGCCCTCTCGAAGAATATGTGGAAAATGGATTTAGCCCGGACGGGTAATCCGAATTAGGGTCTGAATTTAGCCTAGACTGGTAATTCAGATCCAAGCTCATTAGTGTAATTGTAGTTGTAAGGGATTTAGCCTGGACTGGTAATCCCGACAATACTCTATGAGTTTATATTACAGGGGATTTAGCCTGGACTGGTAATCCCGCTGTAAAGATGAGGTTCACGGGAGTGTGCTCTCTGAAATGAAAATGTGCGTACATGAACATGAATTGACGGACCCGGGTTTGTACACTAAAGTGTACCCCTGAAAATCCATCGAAATTCCGAGAAATTCAACGGGATAAATATGGAAAAATAACAAGGAAATTGTAACATCCTAGATTAGGGGTTATGCGTTCGTGCCTAATTCATGAGTTAGTAGGTTTTGGCAGTGTTGGAAGTGTATTAATGGTTTTTAGAATTCTAGGATGGAAGAAGAAAGCTTTGGAAAATTATTGGTTTTTTTTTAAGTAAAAAGGGGAGCTAGGTAAATGAGGCTTTAAAAGAAACTCCGTGTGAAGCATGACACAAGGAACCATGTGGTAAAATGGAATGTTTTATGAATTATGAAGGTGTTATGTGAATTCTAGAAATAAGGAAATGTATGGAAATGTAAGGAAATGTAAGGAAATGTATGGAAATGTAAGGAAATGCAAGGAAATGCAAGGAAATGTAAGGAAATGTCTTGTCTTGGAAATGTAGGGAAATGTCCTGAAAATGTATGGAAATGTTAAGTTTAAAAGAGGAAAGTGAACATTTCTGGAAACTAAGAAATGTAAGGAAATGATTTGGAAATGATTCAAAAGAGGAAAGTAAACATTTCGGGAAACTTGGAAATGTAAGGAAATGTTAAGTTTAAAGGAGGCAAACGAAAATTTTTGGAAACTTGGAAATGTAAGGAAATGTCAAGTTTTAAAGTTTAAAAAGAGGAAATTAAGGCAAGGTGGCCTTAAGAAAATTTATAGGAGGAATTTGACACACAACCAGGCTTGTCAAAGTGGCTTGAAGACATCACCTAAAAGCCCAGCAAAGTGACGCCACAAGCTTGTGTATTTGGGCCAGGGTTCGAGTCACTTGGGGAGCAAATAAAGAAGTTTTATTTTTGCTTCCAGAAGCAGAGAGGTGGACGGCACAAGGCTTCTAAAAGAGGAGTTTTATTCTCTTTAAATTTCGTCTAAATAGGAGATAAATAAAGGATTTTGTTTTGGATAATTTCTAAGAGATAATTGTTGGATTAATTCTTTTATTTTGTGATAATTAAAAGGATAAAGCTATCAATTAGAAGAGTGGTGGCCAAGTAAGGGACTCTAGCCTAGTAATTTCGGCTATAAAAGGAAGAATAAGGCTATTCTTCATTCATTCTTTTCTCTTCAAGGAAACCTCTGCCGGAAATTCCCTAGCAAACTATTCTTCTTTCTCTTTTATTTTTGCCAAAGCCAAAATCTTCTTCTCCCCAAGTCCACCATTGTCGATCCCTCCCAAATCCCATACTTTTCTATTGAAGTCGAAAATAAGTTCCATCTAGGCCATAGTCGACTAGTCTCCTAATCTTCATAGCCGAATCTTTGAGGGGCTTCAAGCAAAGGTTTTGTCGATTTCTTCAGTAAGGGTAAGATTAAATTTAGTTTCCATTCTTTCTACTTTTAGACTTATCGAAATCTAGGGCTAATCCCATTAATGTTCATGGTTGCCGAAACTTGGAAGGAGAAGTTCTTTTCCCGAAGGTGCACCATAAGCCGCGTGTTCCCTAGTTATTCGGTGAGTTTCGGGATTTAAAATCCACAAGGTAAGTGTCTATAGCATTCGGCCAAGGCCTATTTTAGTAGTTAGATCTATTATTATGTGTTTTAAGCCGAAAACTAACAGATTCAAGGGATCTAGTGAGTAGCTGATTTCAAAGGAGAAGAATACAAGTTTTCGGGATTTGACTATAGTCAATTCGACAACAAGGTAGGTTTTATGAATACAAATCCTACTAGGATTTGGTTTTATAGGCTTTATGCTAACATACTAAGGTTACCAAATGTAGGAATTGAGATCTAAAGCAATAGATCGGTTTTTTCGGGATTTCAAGGAATTCGTTAAGCGAATCAGGTGTGTACCCCACACTAACTTTTAATATGTTATATGGAAAATATTTAATATATGAATGTATAAGAATGTGAATGTGGCTAAAATACCCTAATTTGGTACAAAGTACTCAGGTACGTTTCCCACTCCTACTAGGATTACGAAATATGTTATATTTTAACATGTGAAAAGTAACGTGAATGTGAATTTAAGTATGATATGCATGATATGAATAACATGGGCATTCGGGTTATATGAGAAAGGGGAAGTGAATGTGATGACTTCGGTCTCACTATCTGAATGTGGTGACTTCGGTCACATTATCTGAATGTGGTAACTTCGGTTACGTTATCTGAATGTGGTAACTTCGGTTACATTATCTGAATGTGGTGTCTCATGACACAATTATCTGAATCTGGTGGCTATGCCACAAATTTTATATGGGCGATGAGCACGTCGACTGCAGCGACTGCCTTCGATGGTGTGTAGCAGAAGGAGGGTTGACTTAGTAGTCCCCACGGTGTGCAGGTTGGTACGGGGATGTGTAGTGGATGGCATCTAAGTTTGGGTATGGGTTGCATCATTATTTTATCTGTATATGAATGTGCATGTGATACGTTATGGTATGCCTGATCTATTAAATTTTAGTGTTGTGTACACATTGAGTCTGTTGACTCACCCCATTGTGGGAACATTTTTCAGGTGATGAACAGTGATGGACCGGGACGGTAGAACTTGTGGTGGCCATGCTCAGCTTGAAGTTTTATTCAATATGGACATTTTATTTTATTTAAGTACTTAAGAATTTTATTTTGGGATTATTTGATGTAATAAGGCCATAAGGCCATAGTTGAACTACTTTATTTTTCCTTTATTTATTACGGTACAAATTTTTATTAATTAAAGAGCAAGTGAAATTTATTTTCAAATAAACTCTAAATATTTTGTCACCTCAAATAAACTCGTTTTCAACTCAAGCCCAACCCAAAACAAACTTTCTTTCAAAACACCCAAGTTTTTCCTAAGTCACAAAAGAATTTGAAACGGTTTACACCGGGGAACATACCAGATTCGGTCAAGGCTCGTGGGCCGGGTTTGGGGTGTTTCAGAAATGGAAATCATGGTATTGATGAACTCATCAATCATGGTATATATTATGTGATATAAGAAAATACGAGTTGATGAGACATGGACATAGAACTTGGTTAATGAATGAGTTCATTTGTGATTATATATTTGTACACCCTTGAGTGTATTATCCTTACGAATTGGTATTCCAAATGAGTTAATGAGAAAAGTTCTAATATGAAATAATCTGAAATTTGAAATGAAATATTATGAAACTGTACTTGAAATACATTGGTATATCTTGTATATGTTAGTTGAGTTCATAATGTGGAAAGTAAATGCATGTGGAAATATGATATTGTGATATATAAAAACATGGAATATGTTTGATAAATGTGTTTATTCATAATTATAGAACTGTACACCTCAAGTGTACTATTTATGTAAAGATAATAATTTCAAGTTATCTGTGAGTGTTATGTACTCTTTGGTAATGCCTCGTAACCCTATTTCGATGACGGATACGGGTTGGGAGTGTTACAATTTAGTCTTTTATTAACGTTTTACAAAATTGCCCTCAACTTTTCACTTTTATTCAATTTAATCCTTAAACCCCAAACATGCAATTGACCCAATTCTTTTACACCAAAATTCTAGCTGATTAATCCATGGCCTCATACCTGCCTCTACTTGTATTTATTTCTTTTCAAGTAAAACAATTTCACCATTTTAGCAATCTAGTCCTTAAACATTAAAATCATCAAAAACTGCTTTACGAAATAGTCAAATCTAATAACAAAGCTTAGAAATCTTTCAAAAGTTTCAAGAAAACAACTCAACTAAAAAATGGCACTATCCACATAGTTTGACAGTTTTACAAATTAATCCTCGGACATGCTAGATTAAGCTATAGCGAGTCCAAAGACATAAAAATTACTAAAAAGGGGCATCAATACACTTACCAAGTCAAAGCTTCAATAAGAAGGGTAAGAACCCTAACTCTTTCCACGTTAGCCGTGGAGAAGATAAAGAGAAATTAAATTTTTGTCTTAATTTTAGGTTTTAATTTAATATATATACTTTGGTATTTTTGTAAATATTTCAACTTTCTTAATCAAACCTTAATTAATCTAAGGTTAAGCCTAATAAATCCATTCCCACTAATGAAAATCATCATTCCATTTCACTAACTAGATTTCATAGTTTACTTGTCCTTTTAACCCTTTTAATTTAACTATTCAACTTTTACAATTTTTGTGATTCAGTCCCTTTTACTTATTAAACCATCTAAATGATAAAATTTCTTTTCCAAAATTTAACACGACTCTAAAGACTTTGTAAATATCCTAATTAAATAATATTTACGAATTATTTTATTAGAATTATGGTCTCGAAACCACTGTTTCTATCACTACTGAAAATCAGACTGTTATAACTCTTCCCCCCTAAAGGAATTTTCGTCCTCGAAAATCTTACCAGAAAATAGGTTCGGGTACTATGATCTCATGAATTCCTCTGTTTCCTATGTAGCCTCTTCAACCCTGTGATGATTCCACAAGAATTTAACCAACGATACTCTTTTGTTTCGGAGTTCCTTTATCTCACGTGCTAAAATCTTTATCGATTCTTCAAAATATGACAGATCATGCTGACTCTCCACCTTATATGGAGAAATTATATGTGATGGATCAGATCTATATCGCTTCAACATCAAAACATGAAAAACATTATGAATCTTTTCAAGCTCTAAGGGTAGAACTAATTTGTAAGCTACATGACTGGCTCTTTCAATGATTTTATACGGCCCGATAAACCTCGGGATCAACTTTCCCGTTTTGCCAAAACAAAGCACCTTCTTTCATATTGAGATCTTTAAGAATACTCGATCCCTAACAACAAACTTTATATCTTTTCGTTCCAGGTCAGCATATAATGTCTGACAATCCGACGCTGCCTTTAAACAATCCTGTATCACTTGGACTTTGTCTGTAGCCTCACGAATCAGATCTATACCAACTAACTTGGATTCACTCAACTCTGTCCAAAACAACGGTGTTCTGCATTTTATTCCATACAGGGCCTCAAACGGTGCCATTTTAATACTGGATTGATAATTATTATTATACGCAAATTCTACCAGCGGTAAATATCTTTCCCAACTACCTTCGAACTCAAGAACTGTAACAGCCCGATTTTGGGGCTAGTCGAAATAGTGGTTTCGAGACCGCTAATCCGAGGTTGAAGAAAATTATTTTGATATTATTTTATGTGTTATGGCATTAATATATGGCTATATGAAAATTTTGGTGTTTTAATTTTAATGATTTCATGCTTAATTGTGAAAAAGGACTAAATCGCATAAAGTGCGAAAATTCCCTTATTAGTGGTAGAGATGTCTAATAGCCAAAGAATATCAATTTGAGGTCCTTAAAGTGAAATTAGACCATTGAATTTGTGATGGCCGGCCATATAGAGGCTAGGGAGACAAGACATTAAATTTTGGTCAAATTTGGTGGAAATTAGGTGATAAAAATGAGTAAAATAAGATGAATAAAAGATGTTGTCATCTTTTACTATTCCTTCTTCTCCTACCACCGAAAATTGAGAGGAATAAGGTTTCTTGGATTTCAAAATTTTCAGCAAAACAAATCTCTTGCAAGTAAGTGATTTTGGTGGTTTTATTTGACAATTTTTGTACTTTTGGAGTCTCCAAAGCTTAAGATAGCTAATGAGGGGACTAATTTGTGATATGGTTGAAAGTCTAGGGACTTTCCATGAGAGTGTTTATGTTGTTAGCTGAGTTTTTACGGAAGAAAATGAATGTTAGGGAGATGAGAAACAACTTTTGTGAAAGGTGTTAACATGAAAACACCTAAATATGACTTGAATGCAAAGATTAAAAATGTGTAATAAATGCATGAAATAGTTAGAGTTGTGAGTAGTTGTAAGAGGAATAAATGTTCAGCTAGGCTTGTTTGATGAGAAAATGTGTTGAAAAATGATTTACGAGCCTAGGGGAAAAATCGTAATTTTGCCAAAGTGTAAGGGCAAAATGGTCATTTTTGCATAAGTATATACTTTGATGGATTATGATCATAAAATGTTTTAAATGAGTGAATTTTGTTGTTATAGACCAAGAAGAGCATGGAATCAACCTTGATCGAGAAAAAAGCAAGGTTACGGAATAGACCGTTGATTAACGCGTTTTACACCGAGGTAAGTTTATGTGTAAACGATACATCTTATATACACTTGTTGTTACTTATTGGTGCGTTGTATGATTGGGAACATGTATGATTCAAGGGAATAGAATTTGGTAGGTATTGAATAATTTTCGCATGAAAGACAAAATAGATATGTAAATGTGAAATAACATTCGTAGTAATAAATGGTGGGCTGTGTGCGATACCACCTTATTACTTATCCACGATGGGCTATGTGCGATACCATCATTTATATTATTTGGTGGGCTAAGTGCGTTACCACTGTAAATATTCTTGTTGGTGGACTATGTGCGATACCACCCTGTTAAAGATTGATGGTGGGCTAAGTGCGAAACCACCTAGTGATTGGTAGTATTATGAATGGTTTATTGGGAAAATTATGATGTGTTGTTTCTTGTGATCATGTGGTGATAGTTGCAAGGATGCATGTTAAATAATGTGGGCATTTGGCTTGTGATATGGTTGGAATGTGGTAAGAGATGAAATGAGTAAGTATGATCATGGAATGTAGATTGTTTTTGCTTAATATGTAATGCTATTTATTGTTTAGCACATACTATGATGTTATTTCTTTTCATGTAAACTTACAAAGCTTAAAGTTTACTCCCCTTTTCTTTTCCCTTGTTTTATAGAGTCGAAGAGTCGGGTCGGGATATGAAGATAATTGGAAAATCACCCACACTATCAGCTCCTCTCGGTATATCTAGACTTAGTGTTTTGAGTATGGCATGTTGATAAACCATAATTATAACATATTTTAATCCCATATTTAGCTTGTTTTTGGATGACTTATCCCCTAATTTATGTAAAAATGTGCTCTTAATCCTTTCTTTTCATGTTTTATACTCAAGAAAGCACCCAAGGATGAAAAGAACGAGAAACGAGCGTAAAACGGACCAAATTGGGCCAAGAGAGAAATCGACACGGCCTGGCCAAAAGCTAACACGGCCGTGCCTCATTAAAAATCTGAGCACGACCCGGCCACGATCCACACAGGCGTGTGCCATGGCCGTGTCCCTGTCACTGGAAAGAGCAATTTCATTTGGGAAAGGATACTTGGAGGCAAAGAAACACATTCCAAAGCCTATTCAAACACCCTATTAGGAATTCTACTTAAATTAGGATACTTAGGGGTCGAGTAAGGCATCACAAAGTCTATATAAACACCTTAGGGGGCAACTTGAAAGGGGAGTTCGGCAGAAGCCTTCTACCAGGGCTTTTGTCCAAGGATCGAAGCTAGGCCAAAGAGCCAAGCCGGAAAGGTCAGAGTTGAGGGAATCACTCGAAGTTAGCCAGTTGATCCATCCCAAGAAGCCGGAATTATACTCAAGACGGCGAAATTCTCCTTCAATTCCTTCAGGGAGTTTTAGGGATTTCTTATGTTTTGTTTTATCTTTTCTCTTGATATGTTTTATTTATTTGTCATGAACTAAACCCTTAAGATACCTGAAGGGGATGAAACCTAAATGAATTTTTTTATTTGATTTCTGAATTATATGATAATTACTTAGTCTGTTCTTAATTATGTTGCTTAATCCAAATCTGATGTGCTTAGGTAGAGGAGGAATAGACCCTGCCTAAGAGTAGATCTAACATAATTAAGCAGAGTTGATTGAATGCCTAGAGATAGGGTTACGAGATTTTGCCGGATTAGGGTGAAACCTAATATGGGAGTCCATTGATTGATTTACTGCTATTCTAGGGGGTTATTATAAGAGAACGAGAGTTCCACTAATTAACCTAGGGTTAGACGTTATTCGCCTCGAGAGAGGGTTTAATATAGGTTAGGGAGTCCTACGGATCAAGCTAAGTAAAAGAAATCATATGGTTCAGTGTTAAATGACAAGTGAAGTCTAGGTGGAATCTTCCTAAGGGTATCGTCGTAATCAACTGAGTTTTTCGTGAAGTTATTTCCCAATTCGTTCTTTTTGTCTTGTGTCTTTAGCTTAGTAGTCATTAATTTAGATTAAAGCAACTTCACTATATCTTTAAGGCTAAATAATAAAAAGAAAGTTAGTATAAGTACTTTTAGTTCCTTTGGGTTCGACAATCCGGTCTTGCCTTAGCTATACCACTGTTCGATAGGTACACTTGCCTTTAATCGTTGTCAGAGTTAGTTTCCAGGTTCAATCACATTCATTATAAATTTTTAAAACTCTGATTTCAGTGATCACATGTATAGGGGCTAGACTAGGTAATTTGTTTTGTTATTTTGGCCAAGAATGTGTTGGCCCCTTTAAAGGTGAATTCTTTTGTATATAGCCATAGTTGATGGCTCACTATTATATATGAAAAGATGAAGTTATTCATGGAAGTGTATATTGCAAAGCTGAGTTGTTTAGTGATTTGTTGAATGGATTTATGTTGTGTAAGTTAGGGTGGTGAAAAGAGCTTGGCAAATAGCCTTGTTCTTGTCCACATGGGTAGGCACACGGGCATGTGTCTAGGCCGTGTGGCACACGGTCAGTCCCATGGGTGTGCGACCAGTAGGGGTGAGCAAATCCGATTCGATTCGAAAAACTCGATAAAAATTTCAAATTTTGAATTAAATAGTTCAAGTTATTTGAGCTAATCAAGTTATTCGGATCAACTCGAATAAAAAATTAAGTTTTTTGGTTTAACTCGGATATGAATTACACAATTCGAGTTATCCGAAAATCCGAATAAGAAAAGACAAAACTACGTCGTTTTGATAAATGTTTACTTTTTTAAAAGTTAAATTTCAAAATAATTAAGTTAAAAGGAAAAACTACGTCATTTTGATAAATGTTTACCCATTAAGTTAAGAGGCAAAATCATTATATTATTCATGTAGTTAAATAATCTTGTACTTTGTCTACTAGTTAAATAACCGGTCCATCTAATGGCAACATTAAGTATAAATAATAGGATTCGTTAACTCGACTTGATTTGACTCGAAATTTTTTGACTCGATTCGATTCGATTTGAAAAAAAATTCAAATTGAGTTCGGTTGCTAAAATAGGATTTGTTAACTCGACTAATTCGAAAATTTTTGACTCGATCCGACTCGACTCGATCGAATACTCACCCCTAGTGACCAGGCTGTGTGTCCCCTGCATGTTAGTTTTGAAAGTCAGTAAGCTTTGTAATAAACACACGGGCAGAGACACGGCAGTGTGTCTCAGCCGTGTGGGAGGCATGGCCACAAACATGGGCGTGTGCCCGGGCCGTGTGAAGTCTGAACCTTGAAATTGGAATTTAATTCAACATACGGTCTAAGGACACGGGCGTGTGCCTTGACCGTGTGACCATAGTTAGATGATGACGTCATAAACAGAATGCCAAGGTTTTGACACACGGGCGTGTCGAGGCCGTGTGAGGGACACGAGCCAGGGACACCGGTATGTGTCCGGCCGTGTGAAATAAGTCAGTGTCAACCACGGGTGAGGGATATGGGCGTGCGTGACCACACGGCCTGCCCACACGGGCGTGTCCCATATCACACGGGCGTGTGGACCCTGTTTAGGTGAAAATTTTTAAGCGCACTAAACTTTCCGGTTGGATTCTGAAACCCTCCGTATGCATGTTTAAGGCCTCGTAGGTCCTTAATGAGAATGTTTTGATGGTGAAGGAGATATTTTAAGTTGTATAACCAAGTGAGTTAAGTATGGTAACACCTCGTACCCGGCTCTGGCATAGTATACAGGTAAGGGGTGTTACAAGAACACAACAATGCAACATATCTTCCAGAATTTGAATTACTTGCTCTGTCTGCCCATCTGTCTACGAATGATACGCTGTACTGAAATTAAATTTAGTACTAAATGCTTCGTAGAGCTTATTCCAAAATCTTGAGGTGAATCTCGAATTTCTGTCAGAAATGATTGATGAAGGCACTCCGTGCAATCTGACAATTTTAGATACATACAACTCTGCTAACTTCTCAAGTGAATAATCAACACGTACTGGAATGAAGTGAGCTGATTTAGTAAGTCTGTCAACTATAACCCAAATAGAGTCTTTTTTCCTTGGTGTCACAGGCAAACCTGATACAAAATCCATCGTGACCCTCTCCCATTTCCATTTAGGAATAGTTACAGGTTGTAATAATCCTGAAGCTACTTGATGTTCTGCTTTTACCTGTTGACAAATCAAACACCTAGACACAAATTTTGAAATCTCACATTTCATACCTAGCCACCAATACATTTTTTTTTCAGGTTATTAAACATCTTTGTGTTACCCGGGTGAATGGAGCATGTGCTACTATGGGCTTCCAATAAAATATCTCATTTTAACTCGGAATTACCTAGAACACACAGCCGGTTACGAAGATACAACAAACCATTATCACTTGCAGTGAACCCTGCAGTCGAATCACTCTGGACCAACTCTCGTTTGGCTACTAATTTCGAGTCATCATTTTGAAATTCCTGAATTCGCTAAAGAAGTAACGGCCTAGCTCTAAGCTCAGCTATAACAGAACCATTATCTTTCAAGGATAAAAGTGCATTCATTTCCCTTAATACAAAAATTATTTACGACTTAAAGCATCTGCAACTACATTTGCTTTCCCAGGATGGTAATCAATAACGAGATCATAATATTTCAATAGCTTTAACCACCGTCACTGCCTCAAATTCAGTTTCGTCTGCGTCATCAAGTACTTCAAACTTTTATGATCTGTAAATATGTGATACTTTTCATCGTAAAGGAAATGACGCCAAATTTTCAGAGAAAAAACAATGGGGGCCAACTCCAAGTCATATGTCGGGTAATTTCTCTCATGAGGTTTCAACTGAAGATAAGCGTAAGCTAAAACTCTTCCAGTTTGCATCAATAGACAACCCAATCCCATAAACGAGGCATAACTGTAAACAACAAATTCTTTTCTAAACTCAGGCTGTGTCAAAACTGGAGCTTTCGTCAACATTCTTTTTAACTGATCAAAACTCTAACGACACTCATTTGACTAAACAAACTAAACATTCTTTTGTAGTAACTTGGTCATTGGCAAGGCTATAATAGAAAAGTTTTTGACAAAATGACGATAATAACCTGCCACTCCCAAAAAACTAAGTACCTCAGAAACATTCTTCAAAGCTTTCCAATTTATAATAGCAGAGATCTTACTCGGATCCATACGTATACCTTTCGCGAAAACCATGTGTCCAAGGAATCCAACTTCCTGCAGCCAAAACTCGCATTTTCTGAATTTTACATACAAATACTTTTCATGAAAGGTCTGCAGTACTGTTCCTAAATGTTGAGCGTGTTTAGTCTCTATTTTGGAATAAATCAATATATCATTAATAAACACCACCACAAATTTATCTAATTGAGGTTGAAAACCCTGTTCATCAAATCTATGAAAGCTGCTGGGGCATTAGTCAACCCAAAAGGCATTACCTAGAATTCATGGTGTCTATATCATGTCTAAAGGCAGTCTTTAGTACATTACAATCTTTCACCCGTATTTGATAGTATCCGGATCTAAGATCTATCTTATAAAATACTGTTACATCTTTTAATTGATCGAACAATTCTTCGATACGAGACAATGGATATTTGTTCTTTATCGTTACCTTGTTCAACTGTCTATAGTCTATACATAGTTTCATCAAACCATCTTTCTTTTTCACAAATAATACTAGAGCTCCCCAAGAAGAAATACTCGGCTGAATGAAACCTCTGTCTAATAATTCTTGCAACTGTGCTTTAAGTTCTTTTAAATTAGTTGGTGCCATTTTATGCGGCAGAATTGATATCGGAGTTGTCCCAAGTATTAGATCAATGGAAAATTCAACTTCTCTCCCTAGTGGCAATCCCAGTAACTCTTCAGGAAACACATATGAGAATTCACATACTATTGATACTTGATCCACCTTTTTCTCTGGTACTCTGGTGCCTAGAATGTAAGCTAAAAACGCATCACAACCTTTCCATACTAGTTTTTATGCTTTCACTGCCGCTATCATACTTGAATTACCATCGGTTTTATTAAATCTAAAAGGAACTATCTCACCATCAGAACATCTCAAATCAACCCTTTTTCATCGACAATTAATCACCGCATCATGTAGATTCAACCAGTCCATTCCCAAAATGTTGTCAAACTCATTAAAAGGTAACAACATTAAATCGGCGAGAAAATTGTAACCCTGAATTTTTAGTGGACATTTCTTGCATAGTAAATCAACTATAACACTATGACCTAAAGGTTTCGTGACTTTGACGACACAATCAATGGATTCAACAGGTAAATTATTTTCTGACACTAACATAATGCATATATATAAGTGCGTTGAACCTTTGTCAATTAATGCATATACACTAACATTAAAAAGAGAAAAGGTACCAGTAATGACGTTGGGAGCTAAGGCCTCTTCTCGTGCACGAATAGCATAAGTTTTGGCAAGAGCTCTAGCTTCAGGTTTATTTGACTTGTACTTAGCTCCACTCCGATTAATTCCAGCCAAATTTCTATTTCCAAGTTGCTAACCTTGTGTAGGCTCATTTCGATTTGGGCAATCCCTTTTAAAGTGATCAGAGGATCCAAAAATAAAACAAGTCATGTCATTAACCTTGCATACTCTAAAACGGTATCTACCACTTTGTTTGCGCTCGACCCTATTTGTATTTTGCACACTGCCCGTATTTGCCATTGAAGGAGTTGGAACTTTCTTGCCACTCTACTTCGAACGATCCTTTCCCTAAACTTCTGATTTTTTTGAAAATCTATCATTGGATTTCCTCGGCTTCTTTTGCGGAGAACTAGAGAAAGTTTTTGACCTAGTGTGTTTGCCAAAATCATGGGATTTCGCCTCATTTTGTCTTTTGTTAGCACAAATTTCTTCTGTCTTTTGAGCTTAATCAGAAAAAATCACAAACTCATGAATCTCCAAGGCTCTAACTAACATTTTGATCTCATCATTTAATCCATTTTCAAAACGTACACACATGTTTTCTTCCGAAGGTACAATTTCACGAGCATATTTATTAAGCTGTACAAATTGTAACATCCCGAAATTGGGCCTAGTAGGATTTGGCCGATTGGGCTTGGGCTTAGGAGTGTTTAAAATCTTCAAGAATATGAGAATGGTGTTTTTGCAAATTGGATTTATTAGTTAAGTGGATTTGGAAGGTTACGAGGTTTTTATGAATTCTCGGGTTTAATTGGGTTTTAGGAAAAATTTGAGTATTTGTTGGCTACTTGTGTTAGCTCGGGTAGTATTGTTTGTGTGCTTAGCATAGCCTTATGAAGGTTTGGATTTAATTACGAAGCTAGAATAATTCTTAATATTGAAATTTAGTGAAGTGGATTAGGTGAACCTGACACTTAAGTTAATTTAAGTGTTAAATTCTAGCACATGAGGAGTTAGTGGCAAGGTGGTTAAGATGCATGAAGGGTTGCTTGAGGGAAGAGGTTCGAGTAGCATGGGTTGCATTTCGAAGACTTTATTTTTATGTATCCTAACATTAAGTGTCGGCCAAGCTCTAATTATGGTAGGTTGGACTTTCAATTTTTATTGCAAGTTGAATATTAGTTTAGGAAAGCTTGTATTTTGGGATAAGAATCTTAAGATTTATGGAAGGATGGGGGAACAAAGGGCTTGGATGATGGAGAGTGTTTTGGAAACTATTCTAAGGCCATTAGTCCATGAATGTGGACGGCATGTGTGGCTAGGGGGTGGCCGAATGTTGATAGGAAGTTGGGGGGGATTAGTTGGTCAATTTTAGCATTTGTGCATCTTTTGCATTTTTCTTTTCCTCTCCAAAGCTTTCCTCCTTAGCCGAATGTACCTTGGTCATTAGGTGCAATTTTTGTTTTGTTTTAGCTCTCATTTTTGTTTGAACCAAATTCTAATTTCTTTCTCTCATTTCTCTTTTGAAACTGCCACACTTAGCACTTTGTGCACTTCTCTTTTTCGGCAAACAAGGTGTTGGCCGAACCTCTTTCTCCCATTTCTCTCTTTTCTTTCTTTTGATATTTGTTCAAAACCACATTTCTTTTTACTTTCTCTTGGCCGAATCTTCCTCCTCCCTAATTCCCTTCTCTTTCACTTTTGCTCAAAGTTAAAAACATCCATCCTCATTCTATTTACTTCTTCCATTTTCTTCTTTCTTCTATTTCTGAATCCTCCTTCTCCTATTTTCACTATAATTTTTCTTTTTTTTTTCTCCACTAAAGCCGAATCCTCTTTACTTCTTTTCTCTTTGTCTTGGCCGAATATCATCAAGGGTAAGTCTTCATTTGGTTCTCTTCAATCGGTTTTGGAAGGGGTGGTATAGTGGAGTGCTGATCATTTCTTTATTGATAGTCGACCATAGCCATACTATGAACGTGTGGAAAAGGATTTCATCATTCAAGGTATGGAATAATCATATTCGGCCAAAGGCCATGTGTTTTGGTTCATTAATGTTAGAAATCAAATCTAACATATATCTTATAGGATTTTGAAGGACTTCTTAGGCAAGTGACGATTTTCGGAATTGAATTGAAGTGTTAAGATTTTTTTTGGGGCAATCAAATGGGTTCGAAAAGAGCAGTTAATAGTGTTTGGAAGAGGGGTGGTTCTGCTATACCCTCAAATTTCAAACGAAGGGCTGTGTCGGGAGTCCGAGACTTTCCACCGGGATGTGGACCCTCTACCGGCGAAAATCGATTATTTGAAGTCGTACGTACCTCTGAGCCATTGTTTGTTCGTGGTTCTTCATCGGGTTATGAACCATCAACCGGAGAGAAATCGCATATAGTTGTTGTTCGAGATTCCGAGGGTATCGACGAGCGGGAAAGTTTAGTTATCACTATTATCAGGTGTGTACCTTACACACTTTATAACTCGGTAATATTTATATATAAATATACTAATCAAGTTATTAAAGCCGAAAACTGTGAGATCTTGATATGATACTTTGATGGTTATGAGCAAGGATTCGGGTAAGTCCGTTTCGATATGATGTTGATATATGTTGTTTAATATCATGATCTACGATATATTTGTTATATGTTCATATTAGAGCATGATGGTATGATTTGCATAATAATTGCATGGTTATGGGTGATATGAGAGGAGGGGGAAGGATTTGATATCCGTGTCTTTGGGACACCAGAGGTTTGGCACCTCCAGTGGTTTGGTACCACAGATTATTTCGTGTCTTTGGGACACCACAGGTTTGGCACCTCATAGCGACTTGTCCCAGTGGCTTAGTACCACCGTGGGTTGGCCCCACATTTGATGTATTGGGATCGTTGCCAGTGATTTGGTATCACACGTGGGTTGGCCCCACACCTGGATCGTTGATATTTCGTGTCTTTGGGACACCAGAGGTTTGGCACCTCATAGCGACTTGTCCCAGTGGCTTAGTACCACCGTGGGTTGGCCCCACATTTGATGTATTGGGATCGTCGCCAGTGATTTGGTATCACACGTGGGTTGGCCCCACACCTGGATCGTTGATATTTTGTGTCTTTGGGACACCAGAGGTTTGGCACCTCATAGCGACTCGTCCCAGTGGCTTAGCACCACCGTGGGTTGGCCCCACATTTGATGTATTGGGATCGTCGCCAGTGATTTGGTATCACACGTGGGTTGGCCCCACAACTTGATTATTCGTGACTTTGGGTCACCAATGGTTTGGTACCACACGGGGTAGAAAAGGAGTTATGGATGGTTAGGTTGGGTGCATTATATATATATTGCTTGGTTATGAATTGTGTAAGAATGTTGCATTAACCGGGGGAAGGACTTATGCACTGAGTCTTGGTGACTCACCTTCTCCCTTATCTTTTCAGGTGATTCGTAAAATCGCGGATGAGGAGTCGGATGAACTCGAGGAGGCCATGCAATAAAAATTCGATTTTATAAGAACTTCGATTTGGGTACTTTATTTTATCTTAATTTGGTTTACATCTTTATTTGGATTTGTAATAAGGCCTCTTTCATTATGTTTTTTTGGATTATTTATATGCTTTGGACTTGATATTTTAAATATGGCTTATAAAATACATGGTTAATATAATAATTTGAGCATAAAGTTTTCTAAACTACAAAACGCGATGGTTTTCAAAACGTTACCATCAGGTAATATAAATCATTTGATAATATTTAACAACTTAGGTGTTTTTGATAACTCATACTATTTTCCAAAACTCAAGTTTCCAAATTTCAATTAGAAACGGTTTTCAAACTAATCGCTTTGGTTTCTTTTAAAATTATCAGTTTTTAACTTATTATACACCTGATTTCTACAAACATGGAACAACAAAGAGTTTTTCACTAAAATTTAATTGTTAACTCGATTTTCTTCCAAAACGTTTTCTCTGTGGCATGTCAGATTCGGTCATGGCGTATTGACCGGGTTTGGGGTGTTACACAAATTGTCTCTTATACTCGGCCACGATTCTATTCCCTTACTTTAATTTACGAAATTCTTTCTTCTTTTGCTCCAGATATTATTTGCTAATATACTTCTTACGAAACTCAGATTTAAAGAAATCCCGATTGACTTTTTCTTTCAGTACCACTATCGTTAACGTGGAACACCATTAAAAAGCCTCTTCTTTTAACAACGACCCTGTGCATCGCAAACAATCTTCTAGAGAATACATTTTGATCGTTGTTTTATGCGATGTCAAAGTCTTAAAATTTATATAAGGAATGATCATACTACTATAACAACGATTTGAGGCAAGCGCACCTATCGAATAATAGTATAGTTAAGGCAAGACCGGAATGTCGAACTTAAAGGAACCAAAAGTACTAATACTAACTCTCTTTTTATTATTTAGCCTAAGAATTAAGGGAATTCTTTATCTAATCTAAAATTAATTAACTACTAAACCCAAGACTCTAAGACAAAGAAGAATGAAATTGGAGAATAACTTTTAGGAAAAACCAATTGATTAAGATGACGCCCAAGGAAGAATCCACCTAGACTTCACTTGTTATCTAATTCTGAACCAGACAATTTATTCACTTGACTTGATCCATAAGATTCCCTAAGTTATATTAATCCCTCTCTCGAGGCGACTAACGTCTAACCCTAGGTTGATTAATTGAAATCTCTTTCTAATTAAAACCCTAGAATTGCATTAACTCAATCTATGGACTCCCATATTAGGTTTCACCCTAATCCGGCAAAATCTCGTCACTCTATCTCTAGGCGTGCGATCAACTCCGCTTAATTATGCTAGATCTACTCTTAGGCAAGGACTTTTGCTCCTCCACCCAAGCACATCACACTTGAATTAATATCCCGGAAATATCAACACAAGAATTAAGAACACATAATTAAGAACAAATCAAATATTTATCATATAGTTCAGCAAACGATAACAAGATTCATCTTAGGTTTCATCCCCTCAGGTATCTGACGGTTTAGTTCATAACAATAAAAGAAAACATCTCAAAAGAAACGATAAAACAAAACATAAGAAATCCCTAAAACCCCCTGAAGGAATTGAAGGAGAGATCCTTCGTCTTGAGTATAACTCCAGCTTCTTGAGATGGATCAACTAGCTATCTACGAGTAAATCTCCACAATTCTGCTTTCTTTGGCCTAGCTGGACGCCCCTTGACTAAAGCCCTGGGTTACCCTCGACAAAAGCCCTGGCAGAAGGCTTCTGCCGAACTTCCCTTTAAGTTGCCCCCTCGGGTGTTTATATAGGCTTTGAGGTGCCTTACTTGGTCCCTAAGTATCCTAATCCAAGTGGAATTCCTACTAAGGTGTTTAAATAGAATTTGGAATGTGTTTCTTTGCCTCAAAGTATCCTATTCCGAGTAAAACACCTCTTGGTCGCGGCAGGGACACGCCCATGGCACACACCCGTGTGAATCGTGGCCAAGCCGTGTCTGGGTCTGATAATGAGGCACGGCCGTGTGGTCTTGAGCCCAGGCCGTGTGGATTTTGTGATATGGCCCATTTACTCCGTTTTGGGCCCGTTTTCCGTTCTTTTCATCATCCGGTGTTCTTCTGAGTATAAAACATGAAAACAAAGGATTAAGAGCACCAAATTACATAATTCAAGGCTTAAATCATCCAAAAGCATGCTAAATGTGGGCTTAAAATATGTTACTTTTACTATTTATCAAATACCCCCACACTTAAGCTTTTGCTTGTCCTCAAGCAAAATTCTCAACTCATAATTAAAACAAACTTCCTCGATTCATAATATTCATCAATAATGTTTCATCATAATTCAAAGGTAATTCATACATGGATAATTCAACTCAAAGGGTCCTAAAGATTCAAACAATCAAAGTCATACATTTATAGTATGAAAACATAGGCGTTTCCCTTTACCTAAATAATTACCTCTGATTCGGAATTGACAAGAATTGACATCCTCACTAAAGATTCACTCAAATCACTCGAAGTGTTTAAGGTTCAAAATTAAGCACTCAAAAGTCAAACATGAAGAGTTAATCCCATAGGCTTGCATGAAAATCAAATCTCCACCACTATAAAATGAGATGATACATAGATCAAAAGGTCTTTAACAGGGTTGTAATGGGGCTTGGGTTAAAGGTGTGGATAAAGGTCGAATTAGAAGGTTAGAATCGAGATTGACCTGACAAATTACCTAACTAGAAACACGAAATAATAATAAATAATTTCATCTAATGAAAGCTTGTACTACTAATACTAATAACACGAGCTTCTTCTTCAACAATTGGAAATTAAACGTATAAGCTCATTTAATCGCATAACTAATAATGAATATACTTCGATTTTTTTTAAGAACAAATCAAATAATAATAAAGGATGAATTAACTACTGAAATAATTAGGCAACTGATCAAATCAAATCTCGATATAAGGGTAGTAAAAAAGAATGGTGATAACAAATACAAAGGGTTTTGGGGGAATATTAGTGGGTGAGTCAATAAAAAGGGTTGTTAGGATCAACGTGCTTCACTAGGGGTTAATTATGAAGGTAGGCTTGTAATATCCCGAAATTGGGCCTAGTAGGATTGGGTCGATTGGGCCTTGGGCTTTAGGAAAAATTTGAGTATTATTTTATTATTTGTGTTAGCTTGGGTATGAATTATGTGTGTTTAGCATAGTCTTGTGAAGGCTTGATTTTATTTAGGAAGTTAGAATAATTTTTAGTATGGTTTATTTAATGAAGTGGATTAAGTGAACTTGGCACTTAAGTTAATTTAGGTGTTAAATTAAAGCACATGAGGAGTTAGTGGCATAGTGGATAAGGAGCTTGAAAGGTTGCTTGAGGGAAATGGTTCGAGTAGCATGGAAAGCATTTTAAGGATTTTATTTTTGTACATTCTAGCATTGATGGACGGTCAAACTTTATTTATGATAGGTTGGACTCTTAATTTTGGTAAGTTGAATATTGGTTTAAGGAAAGCATGAAATTGGGGATAAGAATCTTAAGGTTATGGAAGGTTGGGGAGACATAAGGCTAGGCTTTAGGAAAATGTTTTGGAAAGTATTCCTAGGCCTTTAGTGCTTGAATGTGGACGGCATGTGTGGCTAGGGGGGTGGCCGAATGTGATAGGTAGCTTGGGGGGAATAGTTGGCCAATTTTTGTTTTTGAGCATCTTTTTGCATTTGATTTTCCTCTCCAAAAACTCCTTCTTTGGCCGAATGTGTCTTGTGCATTTTGGTGCAAATTTTGCTTTTGGTTTTTAGTCTCATTTTGTTGGAACCAAACTCTACTTTTTCTTTCTTTCATTTATCCTTTTGAAACCGAAACAACATTGGAACTTTTGTGCATTTTTCTTCTTTGGTAATTAGGTGTTGGCCGAATCTCTTACTCCCATTTTCTATTTTTCTTCCTTTGATATTGTTCAACATCACCACATTTCTTTTACTTTCTTCTTAGCCGAATCATCCTTCTTCCCTTTTCATTTTCTTTTCTTTGCCATACTAATTCTTCATTTCTTTCGAGCCATATATCAATTGTTTTCTTCATTCAAAAACCATAGCCGAAACTTCTTTTGGTTTGCTTTGGCCGAATATTCAAGGGTAGATTCTCTTTGGTTTTCTTCAATCGATTTTGGATAATAGGTAAGTGTTCATGGCCGTTTCTCATTCATTTTTTTCTTGATTCTATGTCGTTTTCTTGTGGACAAAGGCCGAACCTATGGGCATTTGTTGCAAGGTTCTAACCATTTTAGGAATCGGTCATTCTTTTAGGTTCTCGGGACGTTGGAAGCAATCAAACTAAGCCTCGTATCTTTGTCTATCATTTTGGGTAAGCTTTTAGGTAAGATTGGTATTTTGAAGCGATAACTCTTTGAGATTAAGTGGTATGGCCGAATGGCCTTTGTTTATAATCTTAGTATTGGCCGATTGTAGGACAAGGTGATCTAGTGCGGTAGATCGAATCTTTGGAAATTAGTTCTTGCGTTGGTGAAAGGTATGTACCTTACACACTTTATAACTCGGTTTTGTATATGTATATATATATTATATTAATCATATTATCAAAGTGGAAACGATGAGATCTTGATATGATACCATGATGGTATGAATGAGGATTCGGGTAAGTCCGTTTCGATATGTTGTTAATACATGTGGATTGAAATCATGATCTATGATTTATGATTTTTTTGTTATGAGATTCATATCAAAGTATATTGACATGATTTGTTTATCTATTGCATTGGTATGGGCAACATGAGAGGAGGGGGAAGATTGATATCGTGACTTCGGTCACCAGTGATTTGGTATCACATTTGTGTCTTCGGACACCAGAGGTTGGGTACCTCCAGTGATTTGGTATCACATTTGTGTCTTTGGGACACCAGAGGTTTGGTACCTCATAGCGACTTGTCCCTGTGATCTAGCATCACCATGGGTTGGCCCCACTTTTGAGATATGGGATTGTCGCCAGTGATTTGGTATCACACGTGGGTTGGCCCCACAGATGGATTATTCGTGACTTCGGTCACCAGTGATTTGGTATCACATTTGTGTCTTTGGGACACCAGAGGTTTGGCACCTCATAGCGACTCGTCCTTGTGGTTAACACCACCGTGGGTTGGCCCCACTTTTGAGATATGGGATCGTCGCCAGTGATTTGGTATCACACGTGGGTTGGCCCCACATATGGATTATTAGTGACTTTGAGTCACCAGTGATTTGGTATCACAATATTGAATATCGTGACTTCGGTCACCAGTGGTTTGGCACCACCAGTGGTTTGGTACCACACGGGGTAGAAAAGGAGTTATGGATGGCTAGGTTGGGTGCATTATACATATATGTTGCTTGGTTATAATTTGTGTAAGTATGTGGCATTTACCCGGGAGAGGGAATATGCACTGAGTCTTGGTGACTCACCTTCTCCCTTATCATTTCAGGTGATTCGTGAGATCGCGGATTGAGGAGCCGGATGAACTCGAGGAGGCCATGCAATAAAATTTGATTTTACATGAACTTCGATTTGGGGTACTTTAAATTATTTTAATTTGGTTTTGTGTTATTTTGGGTTTGTAATAAGGCCTCTTTAATTATGTTTTGGATTATTATTATGTTTTGGATATGTTTTAATATGGTTTATAAATTATTGTTTAATTTAATAATTGAGCCCAAAGTTTTCTAAATTATAAAGACGCAATGGTTTTAAAATCTTACCATCGGGTAATATAAATTGTTTTATAGTAAAATAGAAATTGGGTGTTTTCTACAATTTTAATGGTTTCCAAATATTGAGTTTCTACATTCAAATGCTAATGGTTTTCAAAATAATAATTCGAGTTTTCTTAAAATGACATAAATGTTTTCTTAACTAAGTTTTAAAAGATTTACTTACGAGATTTTCAAAGTAAATTATCAGTTTAAACTTATTATACACCTGATTTCTACAAATATAGAATTTTCAAAGAGTTTTTCACTAAAAGTTAAATTGTTATTCAATTCTTTTCAAAATGTTTTCCTCAGTGACATACCAGATTCGGTCGTGGCGTATTGACCGGGTTTGGGGTGTTACAAGGCTGTTTTAGTGGAGTAAGTGGGTTAAAACCTAGGTGCCTTTATCATCTCTGTATATCAAATCAAAGGTGTGGTCTCGATATGTATAATCGATGCAAGTTCTAGAATAACAAATCAATGTTGACACACTCATAATCAATAAAGTTAGCAAGAAAGGATGTATGCTCTAAAAGGCTCAAAATCTCACAAAAATTATGGGTTTTGATATCAACCTTGTAAATTTCAAACTTCAAGGTAACATTCAGATTCAGGTAGACAACCTAAAAAAAATTTAAATTTTGAAAAATAGACTTATCATGCTTGATTCTCTAGTATCCTTCAAATTTAATCATCAATGCACAATTATCAATGACTTAATCCAAAACATATCAATAAACATCAAAAATCAAAGGAAATTTCATTCTAATCATAATAGAGGTGAGTGTTCGATCGAATCGAATGAAAAAATTTTGAGCTAATCGAGTTGACGAATCATATTTTTTCATCCTAATTTGATTTGAAATTTTCTCGAATCGATTCGAGTGAGATGGAATCCGAATCAAATCGAATTGAATATATTTGTTCGAGTTAAATTTTAAAAAATAATTTTGGGTCCTTGTAACCATTGTCACCTACCGTAATAAAATTTGTCCACCTTAACCAAATTTTTTATTAACTTTCATTACCGAATAATTTATTTATTAATCTTTTATATACGTGTTAGCTTCTTTGTTTGTTTAGTTCTTTCAATTATCTTCAGATTCTTGTCACTATGTCTTTTGGAATTAAAAAATATATTAAATGTAAAAATGTGATTTTTTAATAAAAGTTATTTTAAAGATAAAATGTGAAATTGATACCAATATAAAATTTTAACACGAATATTTTATGGCATAATTAATAATTCAATTTTAATATAAATATTCAATATGACTAAACAATTCAATAATATAAATAATATAAAATGTGAAATTTAATTTAATAATATAAATAGTAGATATAAATAAAATTATTACTATTTATGTTTAGTGATTTTTTTGGATAATTTTGATTTTTTATTTGAGAGTAAAGGGTGAGAAGTAAAAGTTTAAGGGGAAAATAAAAAGTTTTGAAGAATAAAAGTTTGAGGGAAAATAAATAGGGGAGTAAAATTTTGATGGGAAAATATTAAAAAAATTGGAGGGGGGATGGGTTTGGGGTAGATGGGAGGTGAGATGGGAATGGAGTAAAAGTTTTAGGGAAAAAGTGGGAGGGAGTAAAAATTTTGCGGGAAAATAAAAAGTTTTGAGGGTTTTTGGGAGTAAAATTTTTAGAAAAAGTAAATGGGAGAGTAAAATTTTGGTGGGAAATGATTTTGGGTAGATTGGGAGGTTGGGATGGGATGGGAGTAAAAGTTTTGGGGGGAAAGTGGGAAGGAGTAAAAAGTTTTGAGGGAAGAGTAAAAAGATTTGGGAGTTTAGGGTAAAAATGTAAAATATAATAGTTTGATATTTGAATTATTCGAATTATTCTAGTTATTCGAATTCGAAAACTCAACTCGATTCGAACTCAAAATTCGAAAAAAAAATCGAGTTGACTCGAATAACTCGATTCGTTTAACTCGAAATTCGAATTTTTTTTGATTTTTTCGAGTCGAATCGAGTTTTGCTCACCCCTAAATCATAATATGAGAAACTTACTTTAGAATAAGGCATAATTCAGGGATTTTCAAATAATACTATAGTTAACCCCCCACACTTAAGATGTACATTGCCCTCAATGTACAAAGATAGATAATATCAAAATAATCATAAAATCATAAGATGGGGAGAGTATTGAAACTTCCTGAATTTTGGATGAAGTCAATGAAAAGAAACCGAATATGATTGGAGGTGAACGTGGGGGAAGCGTCTCGAACCGTTTAAAATTGAATCCTCGAAGCAGCCGTCCTGATTTTATTGTATCCTAAGCTAAATCTAAATGGCATGAAGAATAAGAAGAAAATAATAAAGAAAATAAAAATAAAAATAAAAGTAAATAATGGAAAATGAAAGAAGAAAGACAATTGGAAAAGAGAAACGAAGAAGGGGTGTTTAAATAGAGATGCAGCCCGTGTTTTGGGAAATATTTTGTCCTGTTGCCACACGTCTATGGCCACGCCCTTTTACCTACCTGTGGTGCCCACACGGCCACGGCCATGGCCGTGTGGGCATGGAAACCTACGCCTAAATACGAAAAGAAATAAAATGAACTAATTAGTAGAGTTAGTGCTCGGGTTGCCTCCCGAGAAGCGCTCGTTTATAGTCTTGAGCTAGACTTACCTCTCATTTGCATAATCATGGTGGTTTGAGGAGAATCCTTTCTTATGCAATCAATTCGGTTATTGATATAAAGTTTAAGTCGAGTAGTGTTTACCTTAAAGGTGCTGATTTTAGGACTAGTTACCTCGACTGTTCCATCTGGGAAGATTTTGAGTACCTGATCTCATATCTTAAGCTGGGTTGTCCCATCCTTAAGTTCGTCATGGAGTTGCCTCATTTTTGCTTCGTGTGTTTTTAGTCTCTCCTTGCAGTGTGTCTTCCATTCGTCTAGTTCATCGGTCCAAAGCCTTCGTTCCTCATGAATTTCTTCTTTATCGACAAGAGGTCTAGGATCTGGCATCTGCGAAAAACCTTCAAGAAACGACAAGTTAATATGAAATTTCTTTGAAAGTTTAAGAGTCTTACCAAGTTTTTCCTCTGTGTGGTCTTTCTTTGTCGCATCGGGGTATGGCACATGGGATTGGTACTCTGTAATTACCGGGTTTGGTAAATCATGGCTTACCTCAACCTTACCTTCACTTACCACAGGCTCTTACCTTGGGTCAGATTCCACTAACCTTTCACTGTCTTAAGCTGTTATGGCTTGAACTTGCTCCTTTGGGTTAGTCTCGATGTTGCTTGGTAGGCTTCCTTTTGGTCTTTCAGAGATCTACTTAGCAAGTTGCCCGATTTGATCCTTGAGCTCCTGTGTCGATGCCTCAAGTTTTGTTTCTATATTTTGGAAACGTGTTTCTGTATTTTGGAAACGTATTTCTGAGGTTGCTATGAATTTTTTCAGCATCTCTTCAAGGTTCGACTCCTCTTCCTGTTGGTGAGGTGGTTGTTGAAAATCTGGAGGAAGCTCCAGTCTTTGGCTACTTTAATCATCCCACGAGAAATTGGGATGGTACCTCCAATCTGCATTATAAATGTCACTATAAAAATTATTTTGAGGTCTAGAATAGCTACCCATATAGTGGACTTGTTCATTCTACATGCCATATCCGTAGGGTGGGTACTCAGGATTCACCACGCCTTCTAGATTCGAGTCATATTACATTACTGGGTGTACCTGCGAGAGACTATACAAACCATCAATCTTTTTATTCATCATCTCTAGCTGGTTAGATAACTTGGTGACCACATCTAGGTTGAAGACACTGGCTGCTTTATTAGGAATTGTCCTCATGACTTGCCACTGATAATTATTCAGTGCCATCTTCTCTATAAACTAAAATTATCTGCCAAAAGCAAATAGAGGAAAAATTAGCAAAGTAAATAAAAAATAAAAAATAATAATGAAAATAAATTGCAATAAAAAAATGGCTAAAGTAATAAAAATTAAGCGTTCTTAATATTTCAGTTCCCCAGCAACGGCGCCAAAAGCTTGATCGTTATTTTATGCGATGTCAAAGTCTTAAAATTTATATAAAGAATGATCAAACCTGGATACTAACTATGACAATGATTTGAGGCAAGCGCACCTATCAAATAGTAGTATAGTTAAGGCAAGACTAGAATGTCGAACCAAAGGAACCAAAAGTACTAATACTAACTCTCTTTTTATTATTTAGCCTAAGAATTAAGGGAACTGCTTATCAAATCTAACATTAATTAACTACCAAAATAAAGACTCTAAGACAAAGAAGAATGAAATTGGAGAATAACTTTTAGGAAAAACCAATTGATTAAGATGACACCCAAGGAAGAATCCACCTAGACTTCACTTGTTATCTAATTCTGAACCAGACGATTTATTCACTTGGCTTGATCCGTAAGATTCCCTAAGTTATATTAATCCCTCTCTCGATGTGACTAACGTCTAACCCTAGGTTGATTAATTGAAATCTCTTTCTAATTAAAACCCCTAGAATTGCATTAACTAGATCTATGGACTCCCATATTAGGTTTCACCCTAATCCGGCAAAATCTCGTCACCCTATCTCTAGGTATACGATCAACTCCGCTTAATTATGCTAGATCTACTCTTAGGCAGGGACTTTTGCTCCTCCACCTAAGCACATCACACTTGAATTAATATCCCGGAAATATCAACACAAGAATTAAGAACGCATAATTAAGAACAAATCAAATATTTATCATATAGTTCAGCAAACGGTAACAAGATTCATTTTAGGTTTCATCCCCTCAGGTATCTGAGGATTTAGTTCATAACAATAAAAGAAAACATCTCAAAAGAAAAGATAAAACAAAACATAAGAAATCCCTAAAACCCCCTGGAGGAATTGAAGGAGAGATCCTCCGTCTTGAGTATAACTCTGGCTTCTTGAGATGGATCAACTGGCTATCTACGAGTAAATCTCCACAATTCTGCCTTCTTTGGCCTAGCTGGACGCCCCCTGACTAAAGCCCTGGATTCCTCTCGACAAAAGCTCTGGCAGAAGGCTTCTGCCGAACTTCCCTTTAAGTTGCCCCCTCGGGTGTTTATATAGGCTTTGAGGTGCCTTACTTGGTCCCTAAGTATCCTAATCCAAGTGGAATTCCTACTAGGGTGTTTAAATAGAATTTGGAATGTGTTTCTTTGCCTCCAAGTATCCTATTCTGAGTAAAACACCTCTTGGCCATGGCAGGGACACGCCCATGGCACACGCCCGTGGGAATCGTGGCCAGGCCGTGTCTGGGTCTGATAATGAGGCACGGCCATGTGGTCTTGGGCCCAGGCTGTGTGGATTTTGTGATATGGCCCATTTACTCCGTTTTGGGCCCGTTTTCTGTTCTTTTCATTATCCGGTGTTCTTCTGAGTATAAAACATGAAAACAAAGGATTAAGAGCACCAAATTACATAATTCAAGGCTTAAATCATCCAAAAGCATGCTAAATGTGGGCTTAAAATATGTTACTTTTACGGTTTATCATTATTTCATCGAACACCCTCTGAGTATGCACTAACATATACTCAACCTTGGTTGGATCATCCCTAACATTACCACAGAATTCCATGGCACCACACTTTCTAACCTTATCGATAACATTTTGATGAGTTGAACTTTGAGGATGTAAGGAACCCGTTTGTTGAGCTGTTGAGTTTACTTTTAAGTATGCGTCACACATATCATGCATCATGCGAAGAAAAGCATTAGGTGCTACCACTCCAGATCCTTGCGGTCTAGGTTCATTCCGTGTACTTTCCGCATCAGTAGGTGGAATAAAACTTTCTATCTCATCAGAATTTGCTCGATTGGATACCGATGACATCTTTTATCTATATACATACATTCAAAATTGATCAAGAGTCTTCACATTATCATCGGTTATAAAGTGGCATGTATTTCTAAACTCGAAATACGCTACATTTAGTCCTAGAACCGACTAAATCGTAGCTCTGATATCACTAAATGTAACACCCATAACCCATATCCATTATTAGATTAGGGTTACAGAGCATTACCGTACAATTAAAAACATTTAAGGTTAATATCATTTAATAATTTAATCATACCATAAACCATTCATAAAAAATTAGTCCTTTTCAATTAATTAACTATTTAAATATTAAAATTTCTTAAAAAAACTTTAATAAAACCTTAATAACACTCCGTAAATATTTATAAAAATATTTAGATTCGGTTTATAGAAACGAGGTTCTGATACCTTATTTTTTAAAACCACTTGACTTTAGGGTCTTACCACTTGAACTTAATAAATCATTTATATAACTTAAATTACCAAATCAAAAACCTTTTTAAAACTATATTTGACTCGTAAATATTAAATAATAATATTTATGAACTTACTCGTTGAATTTGTGGCCTCGAAACCACTGTTTCCGGCACCATTGAAAAATGGGCTGTTACAGAATTCATGACCTAATTGTTACTTCTAATGGAATTGAATTGTTTAATTTTGAATGGTGAATAATGTGATGATTGACTTGTTAAGAATGTGAACATTGATGCTTGAACTATTTGACATGTTTTAGGTATGTTTTGATTCAATTGAAATTGGTAAATGTTGAACATGTTGATAGGTATGTTTGGACGCTTTGAAATAAGTACCAAATGGTTCATTTTTACTAAAAATAGATTCCATATCTCAATGAGAAACCTACCTCGTCGCAACGTCAGCTGACAGTGAGTCATGTCGCGACGTCGAGTGGCCTGAGGTTACAATATGACATACTATTTTGGCGATGTCATAGAATGGAGGAAATGATGTCACAATGTCAGACTTGAACTTTTAAAAAACTTTGCAATTTAGTCTTATTTCGTGCTCGAGTTGATAATAAGATTTCGTAAGCTCGATTATGACTCAGTTTTTATTGTTTAACTATAAATGATTGTGTTTGACATTGAAATACATGTGTGTATGAATATTTGCTATCAATTGATTGTAGTTGTTCCGAAAATGACAGTAGCATCTTGTAGCTCAAACCTAGCGATCGGGTCAGGTGAGGGGTGTTACATCATCTCATTACAATCTCTTCAATGCTACCAAAAGACTCATCACAATCACTATCAAAATTGTCCTTACCAATAGAAAAAGGTAATGTTGCAACATGAGATTTGACAATGGTTGTAAAAGGCACATAATTGTTGACTTAATTATCTTCATCCCAAAGTCCTTACCCTTGATTCTTTATCACTCTAAGCCACTATGAATGATTTTGTAACACCCTTAACCTGTATTCATCATCGGAATAGGGTTATGGAGCATTACCAGAAACTTAAAGCTTAAAACATTTGATTTCGAGAATTTCATAAATCATGGCAATTATCAATCAACCTCATACATAATGTCTCTTTTATGAGCCCTCGAAGACATCAAAGCACTTTAGAAATGATTCAGGACTAAATTGGAAACATTTAGAACTTCATAGAAAAAGATAGAATTTTTCACATTGTAGGGGTCACACGGCTGTGTGGCCAGACCATGTGACTCACTCGGCTGAGACACACGCCCATGTCTCAATCTGTGTGTGTATTCGAATTAGGGATGCACAGCCATGTCCTTGCCCGTGTAACTCTATGACTTGGTTCATACAGCCAAGCCACACGCTCGTGTTCCAGGCCGTGTAACTCTCGAAATACAAACTTTTAAAAACTACAGGGAACACACGGGCATGTTGTGTGGCCGTGTGTCACACACGACTGAGACACATGCCCGTGTCTTAGGCCGTGTGGACAAGAAATAGGTCATTTTCAAGCCAATTCTTTCACCCAAAACAAGCTTACACGCACACGCCATTTGCACCTATATTCAAGCATTCAAAATGTACTTAAAACATGCATAATAAAACTAGATCATTATGGTATTTGTTCATACAACTAATATGCCATAAAGGCACCTCAAACACATACATTTTACATATTTAACCATTTATCAATTGACTTGTTTCCATACCAAAACATACCACAATTGACACATACCAACCTTACCATATTAGGTTCATGCCATAGCAAATTAACTTTATCATTTGGACTACTTCTCTCATGTATCAAAACCATATAAATGACACACAGCTAAGCCATTACCAAATGGTTCCAATATTCAATATATATACATAGCAAAATATGCCTTAAATGATCACTTTGCTAATATGCCAATACATACCACTATGACCATAAAACCATGCATCAATTTGATCATATAAACACCAACCATTAGCATCAAAGTGCCAAAAACACACCAACAATCAATGCATCAAAATAACATAGGTTTCACAAATTCAAAGCAAACTTTCATGCCAATATCACACACAAACATAACAATTTGGCCATTCAAAACATATCATCACTAAACCATTTCAACATTAGTCATCAAGCCTAAAAATGCCAAAATGTCATCAATCATAAACCATATTTACAAGCCAAAAATAATGGCCATATCATCAAGCACAAAACACCTATACATGCCATTATAACTATGACTTAAAAACATAAAAATCTACCTATAAATTCGATGGATAATGTGAAGGATCTCCGACTAGCTTCCAACCTGATCGAGCTTCCGATAATCTGTAAAGTAAAGGAAAATAACTACGTAAGCAATGTATGCTTAGTAAGTTCGTATAAACTTTAAGCATAATATACCATTTCAATAATAAATGTTATAGAATAAACATAAATCTATGCCAATGCCATAAGATTCATAAATCGATATGATCATCAACCTACAAATGAGTAAGTTCATTAATGTCACATACATTTATCATTCATAATATGATAGGATTTTATGGGACTTAATAGATAATCATCAACTTTTCTATAAGATTATACATTTTTCAATCTACTTTCTTTTCATTCCATTCCCAATATCATAAGCCTAAACAACATTATCAATTCCCGACTTAGTGTATCTATCCATGATATAGGTATATTCATTCATATCATACGTAAACTTCTCACATATAGTAAATTCAAACTCATTACTCCCTTTTCATCAAATTTCATTTCAACTATAAATTTACCATTTCATTACCTTTCCTCACCCGTTTCATATACATAATGCATAAGATATACGCATAATATCAACCATAACTACAAACTAGTGCATTTAAACATAGCTCGTTTGGGATCAACTACATAATCAACCATTGCATAAGAAATTACATACTTTGATTTATTTCACCTTTTCATGGACATAAGCACGTTACCAATTGAGCACTTACTGTTTCAATGTATTTCATTAAGATTAAACATAATATAGTTCAATCATAAACTTGGCACAAGCCCCAGCACCAACAACAACACATGTTAGCATAATTGAATATAATTCATGTGAACTTAACATAGGTAACCATTATACTTGAGCATGATCCAATTGGATTTATCATCCTTCATAATATATCATGTTTTCCATGTATCATCATTTCAATAAGTTTCATACACACCTGTCTTGGTCTATATTGAACACTTACCATTTCATTTGCAAAACACAAAAGACATAAACATAACATTTACCATAGTCACAAGCTAGTGATTAAACACATAATTTAGCAATATCATCACATAGTAAGATATGATATATAAACATAGCATCACTTAAATCATACCTTTCAAATCATGAATATTCATACTTTAATCATTGGTACATCATACCTTTCCACATTTGTCTTCGTGAAGATAATCAGAACCCTTACCAGAGCTCACACAAGCGTGCTAAACGATGGTCGAAACCATCCCTTTTCTTTAATGGATGGTCGAAACCATCCCTTTTCATATTCGATGAACACTTTAAAGATGACTGGAACCCCGATACACGTTTCATGTTGTGCCATAGTCAAACTATGGTCTTACATGTGCATTGCCACGGCCTTGTCATGGTCTTACGCTCATAGTGCCATAACCCGGTTATGGTCTTATCATTAGAATGTCATAGCCTACTTATGGTCTTACATATATATATATATACACTGCCATGGTCCAACCATGGTCTTACGTCTGAAAAACTTCCATAGCCTCGCTATGGTCTTACGTAAACATTGCCATGGTTCAACCATGGTCTTGTACCTTTTATGTTGTGTTGCCATAGTGTCTTTCAATCATGGTCTTATTCGTTTCCTTCAAGATAAAAAATTTGATTCACATATATACACAAATAGATAATAATTTATCAAAATAATAATTAATTGAACTAATCAAGTTATGAACTTACCTAGCTAAATTACATAAATGACAAAGTTTAGGGGTAATTTGTTAATTCTCTATTCTTCTCGATTTTCCACACGATCTTGATCTAAATTAATAATTTCATTCAATTTATTAATTTAGATAGTAAACAACTTATTTTATGCAATTTATTCATTTTCTATATTTTTACAAAATTGCCCTTAACATTTTACTTTTATTCAATTTAGTCTTTGAGCCTAAAACATGCAAATTAACCATTTTTATTGCCAATTCATATCAGCCGAATATTCATGGTACCCATTTCAGCCCATTTTTGCAACAATTTCACATCAAATCCTTGTACTTTTACTATTTAAATAATTTAGTCCCTAATCAATAAATTCATCAAAAATCACTTAACAAAATACTTTTAAATAACAACTAGTATTTCAAATTCATCATTTAACATAAAAAATCACTACATTCATCAATGTCAATATTCAAATATTTAGTAGTTTCAAAATCAAATGTACGGGCTAACTGGACTTAGTGCAATGATATCAAAACATAAAAATTATTAGAAACTGGGCTAAAATCACATACCAATTTAGAATTGAGCTTGCCGAAACCTTTATGCATCAAAAATGGCTTCTTCCTCTATTAACAATCAGTGGGGAAAGATTGTAAAAGATGATAAAGCATTTTGATTTAATTTAATTTAATTGACTAATTACCATTTTACCCTTAAAAACTCAACCAAATTTCACCAAATGCCAAGCCATGTTCATCCACTATGCTCTAAATTGGTTGAATTACTACTTTAGGCCCTCATTTCATGCTTTTATATCCATTAGATACAAATAATACTATAACCATTAAATTTTACATCTTTTACGATTTAGTCTGTTTTAATTAATTAACTATCGAAACGTTAAAATTTCTCAATGAAACTTTAATACCACCTTAATGACACCCCATAAATATTTATAAAAATATTTATGACTCGATTTATAGAAACGAGGTCCTAATACCTCATTTTCTAAAACCACTTGACTTTAGGGTCTTACCATTTGAACTTTATAAATAGCTTATATAACATAAATTATCAAATTGAAAACTTTTTTAAAACTATATTTTATTATTTATGAACTTACTCGTCGAATTTGGTGGCCCTGAAACTACTGTTTTCGACACCACTAAAAATTGAGCTGTTACAGATTTCTTTTTCTTATTTAGAGTATTAGCACACTCAGATTGGATGTGACCAAACCCCTCGCATTCAAGACATTGAATGCTTTTCTTTTTAACCAGATCTTTAACCATTTCCTTCCCTTTGTTCCTTGGGAAGTTCTTCTCTTCATCAGCACTACTATTCTTATTGGATAACCTTTTGAAAGCCTAGTTAAATTTCTTTTAAAAGAGTTCCATTTTTTCTTCTAATTCTCCTAAGGTGGTAGCAGATGGAGCTGTTGTTGCAATGATAGTTGAAGGGTGAAAGAAATGTTTTTTTCGGCTTTCACCCTTTCTCTTTTAGCCTCTTTCAAGTTCATTTCAAAGGTTCTAAGATAACCCACAAGCTCATCTAGCCAAATCGTGGTAATGTCCTTGGCTTCCTTGATTGCGATCACTTTTATGGAAAATATTTATGGTAATAACCAAGCATCTTTCACACCAATTTTACATTAAGAAAATGCTTGCCAAGATAGAAAAATGTTGTTAGAAATCTCACACATACAACCATAGAATTTTGAAATATTTCTATCTTAAATCATTTTAAAATTTCTGAACTTGATGTTATGTAACACCCCAAACCCGGTCTATGCGGTAAGACCAGACTTGGCATGCCACACAAATCGAACTTACATCTAGTCATCAATGCTTTTAATGAAGACAATTCTTCAAAATGATTTTGAAGATGGAGTTTATCAAAAATCGAGATTTATTTGAAAACCATGATTTTAAAACATAAGAGTTTACAATTTGATTTTTAGAGAAATAATTGGTTAAAATAAATTTATAAAAGAGTTTCCACAAAAATTTTACGAGTAAGTGATATTTAAGAAAAATCCCTTTTTATACGAAAAGTTAATAAAAACATTATAAAATTTTAAATAGTCCCCTTTTAGTATATAAAACATATTAAAATTCATCCACGCATAAAAATCCATAAAAATAATAACAGAGGCCTTATTACATCACAATTAAAATAGTACTTAAATAAAAATACTTAAAAGAAGTTCAAGTTTTTATAAACCATCATTCGTAGTATGGCCTCCACACGAAGTCATCCCCGGCCCAAGCCTCCATCAATTGTCATTACCTGAGATGGGTAAGAAAAACAGGGTGAGTTACTTAGAACTCAATGTGTAACCCACTTACCTTGTACACTGGGCCAGAATTATTTAAGCATTTCATTTGGGCTTGAGCCCATTTACAAATGTACAATATATAAATCAAATAAATATGCATGTGATATGCAATTCCCAACCAAGCCTAATTTCCATCCGCTACACACCACCTGTACCAACCATCACACCTGTGGGGATCAAGTCAACCTACCCCGCCAACACACCATTCACAGGCATTAAGCCATTTTAAATATTTGTGGCAGAGCCACCAACTAGATTGTGACATAGTCACCGAACTAGAGGCATTAAGCTAATTAAAATATTTGTGGCAGAGCCACCGAACTAGATTTTGGCAACAGGCCTTTCTTCTCTTCGTCAATTATCCCAACCCATGCAGTCATGTATATATATATAATGCATAACGATATATTCATAAGGTAAATTTCAACAAAAAGCCCATATTACAAGTTATCAATTTGGCCCATTAGTCAAATTAGCAATTTGTCCCATTTAACGATCTAGCAAATTTTGGCCCATTTAACGATCTAGCAAATTTTGGCCCATTTAACATAATTTTCACACTTGGCCAACTTATCAAAATAATCATATGGCCCAAAATATCACTTTTTAACAATATAGCCCATTAAGGGCAAATCCGTAATTTTTTTCCACAACCTTAATACCGGTTTCATGCATTCACACCAAAAAGAGCTAATATACCGTATTTTCCAATTTTACCGAATTTACAATTTTTATTCTATTACTACGGCATAGTATAACCCGTGAGATAAGTGTGAAGTTACACACCTGATTACGGTGAGAACTATGCTTTCCCGCTCGTCGATACCTAAACACGCATCACGATGGATTAGAACACTAATACTTATTTACAAATCTATTCTTAAAATAAGCGATCCAAACTTTTACCCTCGGAAATTTGAACAACTTCTATTTGTGGTTTCTCCCCGATTGATGGTTCGTTACCCGCTGAATATCCACGAACAAACAAAGGCTCAGGAGTACGAACGACTTCAATTAATATATTCTCCTCGGATGAGGATTTACAACCCGGTGGAAAATCTTGGATTACCGAAATAGCCCTTCGTTTGAATTTAGGGGGAATAGCAGAACCACCCTTCTTCCGAACACTATTCACCACCCTTTTCGTCCCCATCTTGATTACCACAAAAATAAATATCCTTGTGTTCTCGAAATGAGAATCAAGTGATAACGTCCCCTAAAACGAAATCGATTAGTAGTCCTTCTATAATGATATGACGAGTAATATAGAAATCCTTGATAGGAACCATTACCTTAACACTTCAACTCGATTTCTAGCGAGTCACTAAGATAACGAATACTCCGAGTTCAGCCTTCTTTATAACACTATAAAAAATGAAAGATTGTCTAAGAGAAAAGAACATTATTATCGGTCATAAGATCCTCCCAAACTTGTATATATACGGCTAAGAAAAAAGAAGAGAAAAGAAAAGATTCGAAAAGAGTTCTTACCGATTGCTTAAACGAAGGTTGAAAGAATAATCAACAAAACAATACAGATGAAGAGAAGATTCGACTTTGATAAAAACAAAGGAGAGAAAAGAATGGTTCGACTATAGAGGTAGTCTAACATTCGGCCATGTGAGAAAAATGATGAAGGAATTATGGTTGAAAAGAAAATAAATGAAGAAAGAAAAAGAATGAGGATGTGAGGTTTATGATTTAAATTTTCAAAGATAAGAGAAAAGCAAAGAGAGAGGGTTTGAAACAATGATGCATTCGGCCATGGGAGAGAAGGAAGAGACGATGTTTGTTTTTGATGTTTTAGGCACTAGAAAAGAGACACAAGTTGAATTGACAAAATATGACCAAAAAGGTGAAGCAAAAATAATTCTTCCTAGCCAATACACATTTGGTTTCTGAGAGCATGAGATGAAAAGAGAAAAAGATGTCTTGTAAAAGCAAAAGTAACCAAATGGAATTACCCAAAAGCTACTAACCATACCAAACCTATCACCAAAATTCGGCCTTCCCCCCTTAGCCCCCTCAACCGTCCAAATACATGGTCAAACTTGGCCATCTTAACTTTCCAAAACACTCTCCCTTAAGAGGTGCCTAATGTTCCTCCACCTTCCAAAAGTTTAGAAATCCTATCCCCAAAATCAAGCAAATTCATTCCCTAAATTCATGTTTTCCATAACCTTTAGCCACCTTACCAAAAAAAAAATTAGTCCATCCTTACCAAGATTAGAGCTTGGCCGACACTTGCTAAGAAAGAGCAAAAAAAATAATGTTCACAAATATGCAAACTAGGGGATTCGAACCTCTCCCCTTAAGACCATACATGTAGCGCAGATCCTCTTGTCCAATAGCTCAATTTTGCTATCTTTTACCACTTAATTCACTTAAACTTCAAGGTCACCTAATTCCTCTACAGTAAAGTACTCTTTACTAAAATTTATTCTAATTTCGAATAAACCCGAGCCTTCTCAAGACTATATTAAGCACACAAATTTAATCATTCACAAGCTAAGCACTAAAACATGCAACATATCGATACTCATATTTTTAGGATGTTACATGTTAAGTATATTAAGTTTTGATAGTTTAACAAAATTTGTTCCTTCATGTTGATTTTT
The DNA here is from genome assembly GCA_005393395.2 of Gossypium australe. Classification (NCBI taxonomy): domain Eukaryota; kingdom Viridiplantae; phylum Streptophyta; class Magnoliopsida; order Malvales; family Malvaceae; genus Gossypium; species Gossypium australe. Next base: position 131,219,646 of record CM016621.1, read on the forward strand.
GAAGATAGTTTGTGCTTTTTTCATTGCCTTTGAGTTCTATTTGGCAATTTATTTTCTTAGGTGATTGATTGCCTCCCAACGTACTAATGTCGAGAGCGTGAATACTGTAACTAAAGATGTGAATTAAGGAGATATCCACAAGTATACGGGTCAAGTTGTAATGTAATTTCTTTACAACAAAACACTTAGTAAGTATTCTGAGGATCGTACCCTAAGGATTACTCAGACCCTAGGGGTTATAGTTTAGGAAAAGCTGCTACTCAGCAAATTACCAAAAATAACTACTAATCTACTCAAGTCTCGAATTAGTAGTGTTAATCTGGAAGCAAGATGATAATAATAACCAAATAAATTGAATTAAACCTAAATCTACTTCTAAGTTCATGTATCGACTTCTCCTATCCCTTTGTTTCAACTATACGAGTTACTTTAGCCTAGATCCAATTGTTTTACCTGATCAATTATTGATGTATGGTTCTAAATAGTTGGTTACTAATTAACCTAGTAGGGCTTCTCAGCCTTTTACTAACCTAACCAACCAGCAAGAACTACTCACCTCTTGATGACATAGTTTAGACCGAGGTAAGGTAAATTTTTCACAAATAGGCAATACCGATTTTGGGTTAATTCCTTCTTACATGACTTTCTAAGGTCGTCAATCCTAGGGTTTAAGGTTTTCCTTCCCTAACCACTAACCTGCAAAGTGATGCTTGGTAGGCAATACCAATTTCGGGTTAATTCCTAACTAAATGACTTACTAAGGTAGTCAAACCAAGGGTTTAATTGCACTCAACAAGATCTAACCAATCCAAATTAAACTTTTCCTATCAATAAATTAATTAGGTTAATACAGTTGAAACATGCGAAATATGTATAAAGCATAAATTGACTCGAATCTTTACACAAAAATTCAATTAACAATGTTAAAGAAAGAAATATAGAATAAAATAAAGGAAAGAGATGCTCATGGATTTCATCAATGTAAAACTATGGCTCCGAAGCAATCTTCGATTGCGATCGTCTGACGTCGGAATAGGATCTTTCAATTACATGAACATAAAATAAACTAAGTAAAAAACTAAGAACGAAATAAAAACCTAAGAATAATTTTTGTCTCCCTAAAATTGTGTGTCTAATCTGGTTACAATGGCATTTATATAGGTTAAACTTGAAATATTAGAGTGTCTAAACTATCCTTAAAGTACTTAGAGTTCGATTAGGAAAAATACTCCTAATTGTCCTAAAAATACAACTATCGTGTGTAGGGATTTTTGGTCCGTGTAGAAGCCGTGTTGCAATATAGGCCTACGATGTTGCAACATAGGTCAGTGTTGTGACACAACAAGGGGTGTGTCCTTAAGCAAGCAAAACACATATATGGTAAAAATACAAACGGAAAAAAGTTTAATATGAAAATGACTTGATTTCTTTCTTTAAACAAGCTAGAGTTAGTGAAGATGGATGTAGATAAAAAACTATATCGTGGTAGACCAGACTCCCACACTTGAACTACCCCACACTTAACTTTTTTTCTTGTCCTCAAACAAACCAAGTCTAGACACATAGCACGCAATAATAAGATGTGTAACAACCCAATTTTTAGTGGTCACGGAACAGTGGTTTAGGAACATAAATTTTCATCGTATTGACTCATAAATATTATTTTTAGAATATTTATAGAGTCATTAGAGTTGTATTAAAATTTGGTTAAGAAATTTTAACGTTTAGATAGTTTATTTAGGAAAAAGGACTAAATTGAAAAAGGTGCAAATTTTAGTAAATCTTGAATTACATTGTTTTGATAGCTTAATTATGAAATGAGAAGGGACTTAATTAGTAATTAATCCATAATATTATTGATGAACAATAATGGGTTTTTAAATAGTTGATTTATAAAGTTATATTTAAGGATAAACATGTAAATTGGTAATTAAATTAATGTTCAATAAAAAAAACCAAAATTATCATCATCTTTTTTATTTTTTACCGAAAACCAAAAGGAAACTCCCCAATTTTTTAAGCTTCATATTAGGCTAGCATAAAGGCTTTGCATATAAGTCCATTTTGATTCGATTTCTTGTAGTTTTTATGTTTTTTAGATCATTGCAACTAGGTGCAGCTAGCTCGTACCTTCGTCTTTCATTTTGTTAAAATTTTTGAAGTTGCCATTGATGAATCTTTATTTTTTTATCAATAACATGTATTTGGAGCTTTGATTGTGTTGTTTGATGATTTTGTAAAGTGATTTTTGTTAGATTTTGAGTTTAGGATTAAATTGTGAAAATATCACAATTTTAGGGTTTGATAGTGAATTTAATGTTCATTAGGGGCTGTTTAAGGGCCTAGTATATTTGGATGGAATATTGACTTGATAAAATGGTTAATTTGATGAATTTCGGGTTAATGGACTAAATTATAAAAATTATTAAAGTTTGGGATAATTGTGTAAATTTGAAAAATAAAAGGGTATTAATTGTAAAATGGATTGGAATATGAAATGTAAGTTGATAATTGAGAAATTTTATATTTTAGATCAAGATCCTATAAATACTCGTGGAAAAGGAAAAATTATGGAATAGTCCCTGAACTTCTGTAGCTACTATAATTCATTATAGGTAAGTTCATACAATTTAAAATTTAACATCTATATGAATTTTTGAATAGCAAAACATGATACAATATATATATTCAATTGTTGGTAGTGAATGATTATTTGAGATATGTTATTGACTTTGATGTTCGCATTAGATTGAACGCGGGATAGAGTGCAGTCGTGATATGGTGTGTTGTGGGGGATTGGAGTGGAGATGGTTTTGGAGTGATGTATATATATATATATATATATATATATATTTCCCGAGTAAACTGAGGTTCAGCATTTGTTGGAAACTCTCGTGTCATACTCTTTGTTTGGTGTGTTTCGGTTAGACTAGCTCTTATGAGCATTGGTGTGTTTTGGAGGGACTAGCTCTTATGAGCATTGGTGTGTTTTGGATGGACTAGCTCTTATAAGAATTGTCGTGTTTCGGAGGGATTGGATCGTGTGAGCATCTGGTGTGTTTTGGATGGACTGACGATGTTTTCCTATCTGTAAGCCGTTCTTCGAATTGAAAATCTCGGTAAGGTAAGTTGTTTAATGAATTTGATGGATTTGTTATATATTTGAGTATTGAATTGAACATTTGTAATTTATTGGTTGAGATTGTGGATGACATGGAACCTTCATGGTTGAACTATTATTGTTTGAATTGTTGTATTTACTTCAGTAAGATTTATCATTTTAATTCGTCGAACTTACACATGTGTTATTTAATGTTCATGTAGATATTCTGAAGGTTGGACGATTGAATCGTCACTCAAGTCAGACTATCCAGCATAATTCAGTAGTTTTTGGAATGTTTATTTCAGATTATATGGCATGTAATAGGATTGAATGTTGATATTAATGTTTTGAATATATAAATAGTTAAGTATGATCTTGAATGTATTAGTTGTTTTGGTTGATACTCGTTTTTGGTATTTTTGGTGTCATATTAGCATGTGTTGATGTGGCTATATTATAATCCTTGCTTGAATGGCCATAATGGTTTGTGATGAATTGGTTTTAATATGACCAAGAATTGGTTTTAATGTTTTTGAGATGGTGTTGAACTAGATGTGTATGATTGAAATGTGGTAAAGTATATATGTTTAGGTATGTTTGAAATTTTTGCAATTGAGGTGCCTTGTATGACATATTGGTTGAATAATATTAGACTATTGATTTGATCATTTCATGTAGGTTTTGGTCATGTTTTGATGCCTTGATGATATGTACAAAAGGTCTTTATGTGGTTGCATAATTTGCTGTTGAGAATGGCTTGGTTTTAGGAAAATTCATGTCAACATGGATTGAGACACAGGCGTGTGACTTAGCCGTGTGTGACACACAGCCTGGCGACACGGTCATGTGTCCCCTATAGGTTCCATTGCATGAAGGTTGTTACACGGCCTGGCACATAGCCCTGTGGCTTGGCCGTGTGACCCAACTTAGAGAGTTACACGGGTAAGAGCACGAGCTTGGACACGGCCATGTGTCCCTATTTCGATTGTTACACGGCCTGAGACACGGGCTTGTGTCTCAGCCGTGTGAGTCATATGGCCTGGCCACACGGCCGTGTGACCCTTGCAGTCCAAATTTTTTGACTTTTTCTTGGTCTTTTCAAATGTTTCCAATTTAGTCTCTAATTGTTTCTAAAGTGTTTTTAAAGCCTCGAGGGCTCGATTAATGGATGTTATGAATGTAATTGAATGTAATTAGATTATGTTATAATTGATGTAATTGAATGTAATTAGATTATGTTATAATTGATGTATGAATTGAATGATTTAATGTTCCGTTAGTACAATAATGCTCCGTAATCTTATTCCGGTGATGGATATGGGTTAGGGGTGTTACAAGACGTTCCTTGGATTTTATTACTACTATGAACATGATTCTCAAATATTAAAGGTATAATTATTCTTATCGCACATGCACCTTAATATTGATAGTTCGATGCCTTGAAAACTTTTTAAAGTAAATTAGGAGTAGTTTACAAAGTTACATTACTAACAACTTTAGAAGTAATTCCCATGACCAAATGTTTAACAAAATCACCATTAATATACAAATAGATATGTAGCAGACACAATCATGTGAGTAAAAAATATTCATTAAGTATAATTGTTAGAAATTCTGGAAGATTATGCATAGAGAATGCTTAAGTCACATTGGTCTTCTAAGCTTGTCATGTTCTAGGGCCTATGACGATACGAGATTAAAGAAAGACATATATCAAAATGGTTCAAACACTAGAAATAGTTAGGCACATGACATTGTTCCCTCTCTTCCCCTTAAGTGTCCCTTCCAAGCTCATTGCCTTTTATTTCCTTCTCTCACCGTCCTTATCTCTCCATGTAGAAAGATACAATACAATAGTGGCAACTATGGCCAACTTAATGAGTTTTGGTGCATTGATGAGAGTTTTTTTTTTTTTCTCACTTTTGTGACTTTTTTTGTCACTTGACTTTTTACTCTTTTCTCACTCATAATGCTTTTGTTTTTGTCCTTCCATTTGAAGGGAAGATGGAGAAAAAGCATATAAGATCTACAACCTAATCTTTTTTAAGAAGAAGTTCTTTTGAAGACAACCTATTCTTTTTCTTTAACTTCTTTAACTTACTATCAATTAATCGTACTTCCTTGAAAACTTCAACTCACTAGACTACTTACTACTATACTGATTCACTTGGAATGAATCCTTCTCAAACACTCAAAAGTCTAGACGATCAAAGGATGAATAGTCTTGCACTAGTGGGATCCTAAAAGTTCAACTTCCTTTTATTCCCTTAGAGATTAAATAGCCATCGAGGTTTAGCCCTTTATCATATTCTCTTAGAGAAGTCATAGTCCCAATTATACGATCCTAAAGTTGCGAGAGTTAGACTTACTATCCCACTTTCACTTGGTCTCACTTTTGAGATACTTTTTCTTCTCGTTCTTAGTTTTGACTTTTTCTGGATTTTTTTTCTTTTTCACACATTTTTTTCTTAACCTATAATTAATGTATCACATAATTTCTTCCTTTTACGCTATAATCTTTTGAAACCACTATGATGTATCTGCCTAAACCCTCAATATCTATGACATGATGTCTATTTCGTAATGTATTAAAAGAATAAGGATAGGTAAGAGTTCAAGTTTTCAATTTATATTTGGCTTTAGGGTTTCATTTTCATTGGTTCATAAAAAATGTGTTATCATACTCAAATAAGGAGATTAGTGATTTATAACATTAAGGCATGGTCATTTAAGAATTGGCTATTCAAACAATGCCTGAGGTTATCCTTAAGCATCCCACCATACACAATTTCTTTTATGCCTTGAATTAGATCAAGTGAATAATAATCAATTCAAGCATTCATCTCTCTACGACTATCTACAAGACTTATATCTCATACATCATCATCAAACATTATTACCTAGGTGCTTCTAATATATTATTCAATTTAACTGAGTAATCTAATCAATTTCCCTTAATAATCAAATTATCTCATACGAATAAAAAATTTCATGCTTGACAAAAATCATTACATGTTTTATTATTTTCAACCATTATTCACAGTATTAATATAATCCAAGCACCATCCAACAAAAATAATAAGTTTTTTAATAATCAACTAAAACAATGTAAACACACAAAAGAAAGCACATAAACTAATCCTATGTACTTCCCCTCACACTTTAGTGCATACATTATCTCCGATGTAAAGAAAACATAAGCATAAACAAAGAAACTTCCCTGAAGGGTCGATTCCCTGTTTTCGTAATAGTCTTGGGATCTGTGTTTCAAGCGGATGAGAAGTATCTAAAAAAAATACTATAACCGAGAATATGAAATATAATGTAAAGAAAATAACAAGAAAAATAAGAAGAAGAAAAAGAAGCAGTGTTGATAATGGACATGTAACACCCTATACCCGGCCCTATTGTTGGGCCCGAATATTAGGATGTCACACCACCTCACACATCATAAGCATTACAAAATGTCACATTAATAGGCAATCGTCCTCTTTATTAGCGTTCTTACAAATTTTAAAGTCAAGCATATATTAATTATCATTAAAACATATCAAACACACTTCAAACAAACTTATAATATCAATTAAACACGCATTAGAGCCACTATGCCAAATTCCAAAACAAGTTATGCATGTATCAATACTGAAACAAAGGTATCGATACTTCTCTTGTATGGTATCAATACCGATTGGAAAATTGATACCAAAACAACATTTTGTTTCTCTTCTAAAAATCAAACCCTAGAATTTATCGGTTACTTTATTAATGTATCGATTATTTTACCCCAAGTATTGATACTCATGGTAAGGTATCGATACCAAATTACAATATTGACTTCCTGCACATCGAAATATCACAGAGGTATCATTTTTAAAACATGAATATCGATACCTCTACTTCAGACCACAAAAATACAACACATCTAAGCATTTAATCCATTCCAACAAATATCTAATCAACATGCATCATTTACCTCTTTAAGGTAATGTCAAAATGACCAAAATAACAATTCAAAACATCAAAAACATGTCCGAGCAAGAATCATCATACCAAGGTCCAAGCCTATAGTTCATATGAACAATTAAGCTACAAAATATTCAAAACATCATGGCAATATCATACAATAGTTCTACCATATTATTCAATATCCATCGACCATTTATACAGTTCATGGCACTTTAACATAACAAATATTCAAACCAAAATAATATGAAACACCCCAAACCCGGCCCACGAGCCTCGACCAGATCTGGTATGTTCCTCGAATAAAAACTGTTCAAGTTCTTTGAAAATCTTTAAATGATTTTTTTTTATCTCTAATTAAAATCATATGAATTTATGTGTCAAAACATTTAGGGTTTATTTAAGTAAAACATTTAGTCTTTAATTTGATAGAAAGTTCGTAATAAAAAAAATTCAACGTGCATGCAGAAATAAAGTTCATACTAAGGCCTTATTACATCAAAACAAACCCAAATAGTTTTAGGTACTTAAATAAAAATAAAATGTCCAAATAAAGTAATTCCTTGCTGAGCATGGACACCATTAAGCTCCTGCTGACCCGGTTCTTTACTGATCATCACCTGAAAAATGTTATTCCCACAACGGGGTGAGTCAACGGACTCAATGTGTACACAAACACTAGGTCCAAATAGATTCAAGCATATCAAGTCATACACATTCATATCAAAATATACAATTAATGATGCATTCCCAAGCCCAAGCCTAGTTACCAACCGCTACACATCACCCGTACCAACCGAAACACCGTGGGGACTACTAAGTCAACCCTCCATCCGCTACACACCATTGAAGGCAGTCGCCGCAGTCGACGTGCTCATCGCCCTTTTAAAAGTCGTGGCATGGCCACCAGATTAAATAATTGTGACTGAAGTCACCACATTCAGATATCGTGGTCTTAGATCACCACATTCACTTCCCCTTTTTCATATAACCCGAATGCCCCATTTCACACATATCATGCATATCATGCCTTATTTCACATTCTTATCACTTTTCACATGTTAAATATAACATATATTCATAATCCTAGTAGGAGTTGGAAACATACCTTAGTACTTTGTACCATGGCATGGTACCTTAGCCATATTTTTCACATTCTTATAAACACTTATATATTAAAACATAGCCTTAAATCGATTAGGATTTTAGTGTGGGGTACACACCTGATTTACTTAAAGCCTTTAATCCAAGTCCCGAAAATTTGATCTAAAACCTTAGATCTCAAATCCCGAAATTAACTCCTTGGCTATGGAGATGTCGATATGCCTATAGAGTACATGTTAGATTTAATCCAACGTTAAAACATAATGGAATGGCCTATGGCCGAATCTTATAGTTACCTACCTTGTGGATATTCAAATCCCAAAAGATCACTTCTCCAAATGATAGCTACAAGAATCCTCAAAGACCACTTTCAAAGTTCGGTCAAAAGAATAAAAAAAAAGATTAGTTTCCATAGCGTCGATTTAATTGAAGGCATAGAGAAGAAGATCAACAACAAAGAGTTCCTTACCCCACTATTAGAACCGATCGAATAGCTTGCAACAAAAGATCAACCTCACCCCTCTCTGACTACTAAGAGATTCGGCCACAGGAGGAAAGGTGATTCGGCTATGACGTCTAGAGGAAGAAAGATTGGTAATAGGAAGAAAAGATTGGAGCCTTGAATAGTTTCGGTTTGGTTAATTTGAGAAGAAACAAATGGAATGGGATGAGAGAAACAAATTTCGGCGAAAAGAAAATGAATGAAGAAAAGAATACCCAAAATGATACTCCTTCCTATTTATAACCCCTTATTTCTTTCCTATATTCTCTCCATACCTCTCTTTCAAAATAATTTAAATAAACCCAACATTTAAAAAAAATAATAATAATAATAATCTATCACATCATCCCTTATCTTCTCATTTAAAAATAAACTAAAGCCACCATTATCTTTTATCTATACTAAATAAATCCCCACTTATTCAAAAAAATAAAAACAAAACCCCATTCATCCACTATCTCCATATTTAAAACAAATAAAACAAAATACCTAATTATCTACCCACTTAAAATAATAAAATAAATCTCCACTTATTCAAAATAAATTAATTAACCCTCATACATCCACTATCTCCATATTTAAAACAAATAAAACAAAATACCTAATTATCTACTCACTTAAAATAATAAAATAAATCCCCACTTATTCAAAATAAAATAAAAACAAAACCTCATTCATCCACTATTTCCATATTTAAAACAAATAAAACAAAATACCTAATTATCTACCCACTTAAAATAATAAAATAAATCCCCACTTATTCAAAATAAAATAATTAACCCCCATACATCCACCTTGACGTCACATGCCAAAAATAAAACACACTCCTTGCTGCCCAAGTGATTCGAACCTGAGTCCTCCTGAAGCCCCTTTGACGCAAACGCCCCAAGCCACCTTGCTGCTGATTCTTTTGTGTCATCAACTCCCCATAATTTCTTTTAAAGCCTCCTTATCTAGTTTCTCATTTTAGACTTAAAATCTAAAAATTTTCTAAGGCATTTCCTATTATTCTAAAGTTCACAAACATTCATAAATACACATTCACAACACACTCAAGCATGCTATTTCATATAATTTAGCATAAATGCATATGCCCATTTTCAGGATATTACAGTTCTACCCCCCTTAAAATAATTTCGTCCTCGAAATTACCTAATTGAAATAGGTGCGGGTATTGCTGTCGCATTGCTTCTTCCGGTTCCCATGAAGCTTCTTCCGATCCATGATTTCTCCATAACACCTTGACTAAAGGCACTGATTTCCGTCGTAACACTTTCACATCTCGTTCTAAAATCTGAATCGGTTCCTCCTCGTAGGACAAATCTGGCCTTAGCTCTACCTCTTCAACCGGTACTACATGAGATGGATCTGATCGATAACGACGTAGCATGGACACATGAAATACGTCGTGTATCTGCTTCAATTCTGGTGGCAACTCCAACTGGTAAGCCACGGGTCCAACTCGCTTCAATACCCGATAAGGTCCTATAAACCTTGGGCTTAACTTCCCTTTGGGACCAAATCTCATTACCTTTTTCCAAGGCAAAACTTTGAGAAACACTTAATCTCCCACATCAAATTCTGTTTCCTTCCTCTTGAGATCTGCGTATGACTTCTGCCTATCAGATGCTTCCTTCAATCGTGCTCGAATTATTTCAACCTTCTCTTCAGATTCTGCCACTAATTCTGGACTCAAAACTCGACGTTCCCCCAATTCCGTCCAACACGTAGGTGTTCGACACTTTCGTCCATACAGTGCTTCATACGGTGCCATCCGAATGCTGGTTTGATAGCTGTTGTTATAGGCAAACTCAGCTAAAGGCAAATACTCTTCCCAACTTCCTCTGAAGTCTATCACACAGCCTCTCAACATATCCTCCAACACTTGAATTACTCGTTCAGATTGCCCGTCGGACTGTGGATGAAATGCCGTAGTGAAATCCAATTTGGTGCCTAAAGCTTGATGTAGAGCTTTCCAAAACCGAGAAGTAAACCTTGGGTCCCTATCTGAGATGATTGACACCGGCACACCATGCAACCTTACAATTTCCGCCACATACAACTTTGCCAACTTTTGCAAGGAATAGTCAACCCGCACTGGAATGAAGTGCGCGGACTTTGTCAAACGATCCACTATTACCCATACCGAGTCCTTTTTAGTAGGCGTAAGGGGAAGCCCACTAACAAAGTCCATGGTAATTCTCTCCCACTTCCACTGCGGAATCATTATCGGTTGAAGTAATCCTGACGGAACTTGGTGTTCAGCCTTAACTTGCTGACACGTCAAGCACTTGCCAACAAATTCAGTAACTTCTCTCTTAAGCCCAGGCCACCAAAACTGTTCTCTTAAATCTCTGTACAACTTAGTGCCTCCAGGATGCATAGCATAAGGGCTACTATGCGACTCCTGAAGAATCCTCCGCCTTAACTCCTGATCCTTAGGCATACAGACCTTACCCTTGAAACACAATACTCCCTCGTCATTGATTCTATAATCTTTTATCTCCTCATTCCGTACTTGCTGTAGCTTAGCATTTAATTCTTCATCACTGTAACACCCCAAACCCGACCCACGAGCCTTGACCGGATCTGGTATGTCACTGCGGAAAACGTTTGAAAAATATTTTGACTTAAAGTAAAAACATAAAAAAAAAATTTTGCTTGTTTGTAAAATCTTGGTATTTTAAAATTCCAAATAAAACTAAGTTATTACAAAATATCCGGGTTGAAACTTTAATACATACTTTTAAAATTTAAGTTGCTAAAAATAAACATTTCCAGATGATAATATAATTGACAATCCAACTTAAAACATAATAATAATCCGTAAATACTTTAAAAGGCCATTATTACAATAAATAACCTTTCATAAATAAAATGTGTAAAACAAATAAATTTATCATCTGCATGGGCCACCTCGTATCCACTCCAACCCGGTCCAAGCACTATGCGTCACCTGCGATGTTGGTAAAAATTGGGTGAGTCATACAGACTCAGTGTGTAATTAGACCACTGAATTCCATCCACATGTCAAACCATATAATAACCCATATAACAGATATTAAGATAATTTAATCACATGCTTTCACTTATTGGGTTTGGCCCACAACCACATCACATTCTTATAATAGTGTAATCAACCACATGTTTCCACATACTGGGCTTGGCCCATTTCCACATTAATTCACATAGTAGACAGATTTATGCAAAATGCACCCAACCCAGCCTAGGGTCCATCCTTTACACCTACCTTGGCAGACCCCCTGCCCAAGGCCGTGGCTAATCCACCGATCACATAGTGATCCACATATCTTACCTTGGCAGACTTGCTGCTCAAGGCCGTGGCTAGGCCACCGATCACATAAGTGATCCCACATATCAATCAATCTACGGTGATGCACACAGCTATCAACCGCCGAGATGTGGCACCTAGCCAACACCTCCCTTGATGAAGCACATAGCTAACATCAAGCGCTAATGTAGCACAAGGCTAAGATTAGACCACGTACATAATGTACACCCTTTCTTCTTTCACATTCAGATCCCATCCCATGCACATGCAACATATGATAATGTCATAACATAATAAAATGATGCATACACATGCTATTCGGCATACAAACATATTCTCATTGTCATATTCACATTCTTAATATTTAACACTGACCTGATTTTCGATATACCCCTTAAGGGTATCCATTCATAATTGTCACTGCACACATTAGCATTTACACCACACATACAATATAACATAAACCCGGAAAACAGTGGGTTAATCACACATCTTACTATTTAGCGAAATCCTTAGCTACTTGAATTTAACACGATCCCGGAACTTCCTTATGCCTGTCGATTTACCCTTAAAAACCAAAATACACAACCGATCACCACTTATACCAAATATGGCCTATGTAGCAAATATAACATTTGGCCCATATAGCAATTATAACATTTTGGCCCATAAAGGGTATTTTCGTAGTTTGACCCATAGGGACATTTCGTAATTCGGCCCATTAGGGCATTTTTATAATTCAGTAATTGTACCCACTAAGGGTAATTCGATAATTTACTCTCTAAGGGTAATTCGGTAATTTACCCTACGAGGGTAATTCGGTAATTTCATATTTAACGGTGTTTTCGAAGATTCACTATCGCCTCGAGTGATACAGAACTCTATTTGGGTCTCTACGGAACTATTGGGTCAAAAATCCATTTTAAGCCCAAACGGGGTAATTTCGCAACTAAAACTTAACTAGTAATTTGGGGCATACAAATTTAAACTGTCCATTTGCATCATACTGACTAAATTGCATATAACTCGAGTTAGAAAACTCGAAATCTAGATCCGTAAAATTTCCTTGAAACTAGACTCATGTATCTTCTAACTGAAATTTTTCCAGAATTTTTGGCCTAGTCATTTAGTAGAGTTTATTCCTTAAATTTTCCCTTGTTTCACTGTCCAATGATTCTGACCTCTCTTAACTTAATTTCAAATATCTCACTGTACGGTTTTCATATACTGTTACAACTTGTTTCTCTTGAAAATAGACTCACTAAGGAATCCATACATATAAATTATAACCCATAATTCATTTTGTACAATTTTATATGATTTTTCCAAAACAGATCAGTGAACCTCGAAGTTAATCAGAACCAGTATCACTAAAATCAAGATATCTCAGAATATAAAATCCCTTTTCCTTCTCTGTTTCTTCCATATTAAAATAGACACAGTAAGCTTTAATTTGATATCTTATTCACTTTCTAATTCCTTTTCTCCTATTTTTAGTGATTTTTCAAAAACACGTCACTGCTTCTAACCGAAACTGTTTTATTACAAAACATGATTATCACTACCATCAAACGCACGTCCGAGTGATCACGGATACCGGTTATCAATTTTCTTCGATATTTCTACCGAATCACAGAATATTTCATGTAAACTTTCAGAGAGATGTGAGATTTTCTCACCATTTCAAACATATATTCGGAAGAGTATGAGATTACACACCTTATTCGAAATCCGTAACGCGATGCTCTCCGCGGCACCAAAAATCCGAGTCACTTATAACGAGGGATAGGTTTTCGATTGAACCTTTGATAAAGTACTTCGAGACCTTGCAACCAGCATAAACTCTCTCATGGAAAGTCCCTAGACTCTCAACCATATTACAAATTAGTCCCCCCATTAGCTAGCTTAAGCTTTGGGGGCTCCAAAAATACAAAAATTATCAACTAAAGTCATCAAAATCACTTACTTGCTAAAGGATTTGTTTGCTGAAATTTTTTGAGCTCTCCAACCCTTGTTTGCTACCAATTCTAGGTGGTGATGAAGAGAAGAAAAGATGATACTTCTCTTTTCTTTATTTTCATAACCCCTTTTTTTTTATCTCTTCTTTCTTTCTTTTTTTATCTCTTTTTTTTTATCCACCTACTCCACTCTACAAATTCTTTTATTCCTTTTTTCATCCACCTACTCCACTCCTCAAATTCTTTTATTTCTTTTTCATCCACCTACTCCACTCTCCAAATTCTTTTTATTTCTTTTATTTCCTTTTTTTTTTCTTTTTCCTTATTTTCCTCCTTACCATACTTTTCCACAATTTAATAAGTCCACCTTACCATAATTTAAAAATCCAATTTTGCCATATTTACAAGCTTGGCCGAAATTTAGGGAAATAGTACAAAAATAATAGTCAAAATTTGCACACAATGAGATTTGAACCTCTTCCCTCAAGGTACTTCACTTGATGCCATAACCTCCTTGCCATATGCTCATTTATGCTAGCAATTTACTCTTTTATTTCCATAAGCCTTGATGCCACTTACTATCTCTCCTTATTAGGCTTAAACACAAAATTTTACTAAGGCCCAACTTGAACTCGAAACTTCATAGAATCCGGTAACTTTCTAAAATCATCTTCTTAATAAGTCCAACTTGAAATAATGTCATTCTCTTGTTCTCAAAAATTTTAAACACTCCTATGCCCAAGGCCCATTGGGCCCATTCCTACTAGGCCCAATTTTGGGATGTTACATAATACCAATGAAATAATTATGACATCCATCAAAAGTGCTAGAAAACTAAACCTATAAAACATCATGAGGTCCAAAATAATAATCAATCAAAGTCTAACTACATTACCTTATCCCCACAGTTCAAAGAATAATATTAATACCACCTACGCAAATATTAAAGCCTGACTTGGATCACTTCCTTGGTATCTCAGCACCGCTCACATTGTAAACGCTAAATATCTGCAATGGTTAGAGAGAGTGGGTGAGCTTAAACAAGCTCAGTGAATGTCAGAGTAACCAAAAAGTATACACAATATCAAAGGTTAAACAAGAGCATACTACAACACGTTCACAACCATATTCTAACCAAGTCAAAATAACATATTCAAGTTTCATTCAATCACAAAACTAACATATACTCCTACATGCAATTCAATTCGCGTATATATATAATTTATTTAATAATAATTCATCAAGACTAAGCAATGTATATATGCTTTAATAACTCACAAGTCTAGCTCATATATTCACATGTATTCACAAGTTAAATGAAAATGACACAAACCACAATTACATATACAATTACCATGAGAACATACTAACAGTTTCATGAAACTTAAATCAACCCATTTAGCATATTATTCACATATTTATGCATCCATCTCGTATAGTATTATCACAATACATCGGATAATGTAAAAGTGGGCTCTATAACCACACATCGAATACACGGATCTCCAACGCTCCAATTGACTCATAAAGTCGAACATATCCCAAAAAGTGAAGCATAAAGCTAACACTCTCCAACACACCAAACATGTCCCGTTGAATGGAGCTTAGCTCACGTTCTCTCTTCTCTCCAACATGTCCCAGGTCCTCAACGCCCCAAAACACAATACATATAGGTGAGTACTCACAATCCTATGGCATGCCAACTATATCCAATGGTTTCAAGAGATCACAAGGCCAAAATATCTACAATTACACATTTTTAATTATTAATTTAATGCACATCATCTCTATTCATATTCATTAATTTACATCACAACTTGTACATAATGGATGCTTATCGGATTCACATTTAATTGCACTTTAAGTGCCACAATAATGCTCATTGAAACTTCGCTCTATCACATACCCGGCCATATATGTGTGCATTAAAATCAATACATCATATATCACACACAAGTTTTCTCATAAATTACCTGTCATAATAATATCACATCCCACAATTCAACACATATACACTTACCGAAATTTCGCTCGCTTTCGCTACATATTTGCATTATTAGCATATCATTATCACAATCATTTGACATGTATATCATGCCCACAACACAACACAATTCACAATAGTCACCAAACATGTATCATATCACAATATCACATCATAATACTCAATCTAAAATTATTCACAGAATCACATAATTTGCCAAATAAAACAAGGGATATAGAAAGTTTACACTCTAAACTTAGGATATGGGTTTATGCTATTCCTAAGCTCCCAATTAACACTATGAATCGTGTCTACTAGCAGCGATTCCAAACACTCACCGATCATGCTTTCGCTTAATTGCCGAAAGCTTAAACTAACTTTTCCTTACCTTTATCATTACTCATTGAAGGTCCTAATGATTTTGAAGCTTCAACAAGGTAAATCATGCAATAACACAATGAACAATTAGCCAAAGACTCACTTCAAAAAATCAAAACACAAGCCTAAGCTAAATTCTCATGTAATCGAAACATTTGACATAAAAACACTTGAATTTCAATTATCTCGGTCTATACTTAATCTTTTTGCCTAAAACTAATTCTGCTAATCTAACTATTCACCTACGACTGATTCTCCATCTTTAAACTACCCAAAACTACTCAATTCATGGTATCAAAATTTTTTACTTGTGTATGGCAATTTTCACGAAAATTCATTAAAATGTTGGAAATCTTCAACGAAACTTTAAAGTAAGTTTAGAACCTTCTAATCATGTCAAAACTAATTGAAAAATACTTTAAAACCACATATTTATTCAAAAACTTGAAATCCACCATTAACGACCCAATTTTTGGCTTTTATTTGAAACATGCGATTTAATGGCTAAAAACTCCATTTAAAAGACTAGATAAAATTAAAAACAAAGAGAAAAATGATTTGTTACCTTCGGTGGAAGAAAAAGAGCTTTTGGTTGAAAACCCGAAAACCCACAAGCTTAGGAGATGACAAAATCTATAATATTTTGGGTGTTTTTCTTGAAGTTCTATGGAGTTCTAATGATTAGGTGATGATAGAAATCAAAGGAATAAAGTTTGAGAATCAAAATTGAATGAGATGAGCTTTTGAAGAGAAAGTGATGGCAACACAAAACAAAGAAGAAGAAGTTAACGTGAATTTTACATAGATGGAGGGGGGAAATAGGGTATTTTAAAGCTTTGGTGTAAGTGCTTTATAACTACTCCTAATTTGAACCCTTTTACAAAACAGTACTTATTTTATAATTGAAAGTCTTTTCAATCTTATTTACAAAAATTGTTTTAATTTCCAAAATTCCATAGAAAAAAACATTTCCGAATACCATGCTTACGAAATTCCTGAGCATACTAAAGTTAAAATTCCTAAATTACCCTTGAAACTTCTAAGCCCAATTTTGAGGTTTACAGGACAACAAAACATCTAAATAAAAGAATTCAGATGAACTTGGCCTTTCAATATTGTGATGGCGTTCTATCTTGGATGTCGTGACATTAGAGTGTGATGTCATGACATTGAGCCTAGTTTCTGGCTTCTTCGTTTTTTTGGTTTTGTCACTCCATGGTATCTACACCTGTTGTGGAAAAACAACTAAACTCAAATAAAAATAATACTAAAAAGTAGAAAAAAAATAAATGAAAAAAACAAAAACAAATTTAAAACAGGAAATAGAAGTTCCAGCTGGTTCTCGATACTATGATTCGATGTTTGTTCTATTATCGGAATATATGAACTAGCCCCTTCGTCGACTCCAATGGTGTTGCCTTATTTCCGATCGACGCAACATCCACATTACAAGCCATTTAGTACCAAATCCTAGCCAACCCCAAATCATTTTTGGGGGAATTATTGCCTTAAGATTCCTCACCCCCTGTTGCGTGAAGATTTGTTTACTCGAGCTTTGGTACAATTGTCAAATGAGGATGAATTAGAACTCTTCGACCTTTTCGGTTGGCACCTCTCCAACTATGGCCAGAAAGTGTATTTGCTCCTTTACACTTTCACTGAAAATCAGTTGAAGCTCTGTGTCATTTGTTATTGCTAAGTTTATGTTTACTACTACATTAATTGGATCGGAGATCGCTTCAGCCATATTCCATTCATCCCCAAGATCTCTGATTCCAAACTCTTGTTGACTACTATTGTCTAATTTAGGATGGTCAACGATAATACGAGGATCTTCAGGATCAAGGTTGGGAACATCATGCACGACCTCTTCCCTTGGAGGCAGCACCTCAAATATTTTTTGGAGCAATTTCCTCATCTGTGCCACCATGTCTAATATGTTCGATAGCAACTTAGAGTTGGACGGCTTAACAATTTCGCATGAGGGCATCTGATACGAATCACATGGGGGATGTGTCTGAATGTTATATCATATCATTCCTTTCGTTATTCGACTCATATAGAGGTTCATATTCAATTTCTCCACATTCACTATCATCACTCCATTGGTTTACCGAGGCTTCATTCGACCAACCCGTTACGTAGTTCCATTCGATGTCCAAAAAAGTCTTCTCATCATTAAACCGTCTATAATAAAATTTCTCCATGATTAAATCTTTTAGTCACCAAGGTAAATAAAAAAGTTGAGAATAAAAATAACACAATTAATAAATATAAAAATTAATGCACTATCTAGCTCATTTGTCTTTCGATTAGAATTATTGTACAAAGTAATTAAAACAACAACAATTTTTATCGTCGCAATCCCCGGCAACAGCGCCAACAATTTAACCGCCTCTCGATGTACTAATTTCGAGAGTGTGGATACTGCAACTAGAGATATGAACTAAGGCTGTGTCCGCAAGTATATGGTTCAGGTTGTAATATAGTTTCTTTACAACGAAACACTTAGTAAGTATTCCGAGGATCATACCTTAGGGATTGTAGTTTAGGAAAAGCTACTATTAAGCCAATTATCGAAAATAACTACTAATCTACTTGAGTCTCGAATTAGTAGTGTTAATTTGGAAGCAAGATGATAATAATACTAACCAAATAAATTGAATTAAACCTAAATCTATTCCTAAGTTCATGTATTGGTTTCTCTTATCCCTTGTTCAACTATGCGAGTTCCTTTAGCATAGATCCAATTATTTTACCTGATTAATTATTGATGTAGAGTTCTAAATAGTTGATTACTAATTAATCTAGTACGGTTTCTTAGCCTTTTACTAACCTAACTAGTCGACAAGAACTACTCACCTCTTGATGAAACAGTTCAGATCGGGGTAGGGTAAGGTTTTCACGGATAGGCAATATCGATTTCGAGCTAATTCCTTCATACATGGCTTTCTAGGATTGTCAATCCTAGGGTTGTCAATCCTAGGGTTTAAGTTCTTCCTTCCCTAACCACTGACCCGCTAAGTGATGCTTGGTAGGCAATACTGATATCGGGTTAATTCCTACCTAAATGACTTCCTAGGGTTGTTAATCCTAGGGTTTAATTACACTAAACTAGATCCAACCAATCCAAATTAAACTCCACATGTCAATCAATTAATTAGGTTAATACAGTTGAAACATGCGAAATATGTATAAAGCATAAATTGATTCTAATATTTATACAAACATTCAATTAACAATGTTAAAGAAAGAAATATATAATAGAATAAAGGAAAAAGATTCTCATGGATTTCATCAATGTAAAAATGTGGCTCCGAAGCAATCTCCGCTTGTGATCATCTAACGTCGGAATATGATCTTCCGATTACGCGAACATAAAATAAACTAAGTAAAAAACTAAGAACGAAATAAAACCTAAGAATAATTTTTGTCTCCCTAAAATTGTGTGTCTAATCTAGTTACAATGGCATTTATATAGGCTAAACTCAAAATATCAAAGTGCCTAAACTATCCTTGAAGTACTTAGAGTTCGATTAGGAAAAATACTCCTAATTTCCTTAAAAACGCAACTGTCATGTGTAGGGATTTTTGGGCCGCACAGAAGCCATGTTGCAATATAGGCATGCGGTGTTGCAACATAGGTCGATGTCATGACAAAGCAGGGGGCATATCACGACATAGTAGACAGTTTTTCTCCAAGACTTATTTTTGCTTCTATCTTCGATGTCGTGACATAGGCAACAATTTCAGCTCAAATATGCATATTTAGCTCCCGATTTGTCCTACAAGACCACATAACCTTATTTAGATATCTAAGATGTAATAAAAACTACTAAAAACATAAATCACTACTTCAAGCATGAAACCATAGATATATACTAAGTTGATTTGATTTACTATTAAACAAGCTACAATTATGTGTAAAAAGAGATGTAAATAATAGTGTAATTGGTAGGGGTGTTCATTCGGTTAACCGACCGGTTAACCTACCCGAAATGTTATTAACCGAATTAACCGACACTTTAAAATTTTTAACCGTTAACCGAACCGAAATTTTTTCAGAAAAATTACCCGAACCGAATTTTTTTCGGTTAATTCGGTCGGTTAACCGAATTAACCGAAAATTATATATTTTTTAATTTTTGGTTAAAAATTAACCGATTTAACCGATTTAACCGATTTAACCGATTTAACCGATTTAACCGATTTAACCGATTTAACCGATTTAACCGAATTAGGCGAATTTACCGAATTTACTGATTTAACCGATTTAACCGGATTAACCGGATTTACCGAATTTACCGAATTAACTAATTTAACCGATTTAACCGATTTAACACTACATAATTTGTTTAAAAACATTACATAAATCTTTAAATTAATACATAATTGAAATGTAAGTATTTAATATTGTTCATTTGCATCTATTTCTTCTCTCCAAAAAATCTCCATTTGCATTAAACCTACAAAAAGGAAAAAACAAGTGCAAAAGTTTAGCATATAATAGAAATATCTGCATTTAAAAAAATCAAATAATATAAACAAACGAATGATTATAAGTTAACAAGAATAAGATAGTAAGTATACCCTTCAACTCACGAAAGCTCATGAATTAAGGGTAGGCTCCGATGCATTCCAAGAAAAGTCTAAACATTGAATCAATTAAATAAATAGGAGTGATATGGTAAAAAAATTTAAAACTATTAAAATAAGAAAATAAATATACCATTTTCAATCTTGTCAAGCTCTTGGATTTGTTCTTCAATCTTGTTGATGTCTTCTTGTGATGATGATTTTTGAATCCAATCTTGAGTACACACAAGAGCTTGTACAATTTTAGGAGTTAAAGAACTCCTATATTGATCAAGCACACGTCCCCCGGTGCTAAATGCAGACTCTGAAGCAACCGTAGAAACCGGTATAGCTAACACATCTCTGGCCATTTTTGAAAGAGTGGGAAATCTAGGACTGTTCACTTTCCACCACAATAAAATATCAAAATCTTCAACAAATTCCTCATTAGCCTCAGCTAGATATTTATCCAACTCAGATGTTTTATCCTCACCACAAATTTCCAACTCACGCTTTTTATACAAAGCTTGCATTCGCCTTTTCATTTTTTGTTGTGGTTCACCAAGAGAAGCATGTGTTGGCACACTCGATTTGCTACAAGTACCATGAAGTGGAGGCTTATACTCATCAAACATTTCATACAAAGATTCCTTCAATTTTTGCATCATTTCACAAGCTTTTTCAGAACTAGACATTTCACTAAGTGCAAATTCAAGATACTTCAGTTTTTGTCTAGGATCTAAAACACAAGCAACAAACATAAGCATATTCATCTTATCAATATCACCCCAATACTTATCATACTTCTCTTTCATCTTGATGGCCATAACATTGAAATCAACATTACTATTTAACTGAGCATCTCGTAAAAGAATATCAATTTCAGAAAGCTCATCAAAAAAATTATTGGACGTGACATATGAAGTGCCAGATATACGCAAAGTGACTTCATAAAAATGTTCCAAGAAATCCCTCAAGTTTCTAACATTATCCCAATCATCCACACTAGGCCAACCATCACCCCTTTCAAGTTCAGCCCTAAAATTTGTATCTTGCTCCTCAAATCTCTCAAAAGCTCTCTCAAAGTTCTGAGCAGTATCTAACATTAAGTAGGTTGAGTTCCACCTAGTACAAACATCAAGACACAGCATCTTCTTACACTCTATCTTTTCCACCATAACACACTCTTTAAACTTTTGTAATCTAGATGGAGATTGTCTCACATATCTAACAGCCCCCCTAACACGTTCAACAGATTTATTCATTTCCTTTAAGCCTTCAACAACAATCAAATTCACAATGTGTGCCATGCATCTCATATGAAGATATTTACCATTTTGAACTAAACCCCCTCGAGGGTTAAATTTCTTTCTCAAATAACCAATAGCAACATCATTTGAACTTGCATTATCAACAGTAACAGTAAACAACTTATCAATCCCCCAATTCAACAAGCATTTCTCAATCACCATCCCAATGGACTCACCCTTATGACTAGAAATTGGACAAAAGTTTAAAATCTTTTTATTCAATTTCCAATCATTATCAATAAAGTGAGCAGTGATACACAAATAATTAACTCTTTGCAAAGAAGTCCATGTGTCGGTAGTTAAACAAACTCTAGAACAAGAACTTCTCAAAAGTTGTTTTATCTTGGCCCTTTCATCTAAATATAATTGATAAACATCCCTAGTCATAGTAGTTCGTGAAGGAATGTGAAACCTAGGACATGCCATAAACATAAATTTCTTAAAACCTTCACTTTCAACAAACTTGAAAGGTAATTCATCAATCACAATCATTTGTGCTAATCCTTTCCTACATGCTTCTTGATCAAATCTCCAAGTTGAAAGATTCCCTTCCCCCCCTTCAACTCCCTTTCTAGGTAAAACTAGTTGTCCTTGACTATTTTCAACAACATTACTAGGATTTTTCTTACATGAACCAATATGATATTTTAATGATCCCGTACCATTTTTTTTCATATCACAACAAAATTCCTTTTGATAATAATTACATTTAGCTTTACTTGCACCCTCACTATTAATAATCTTAGTGAAGTGAGACCAAACTTCTGACCTTGGAAGAGTGGCTTTTCTTTTCCCGGTAATCCCCTTTGCTTGGCTTGAAGCTCCAACTCACGAATTTTCAGAATCTATCGAAGTAGGAGGTGTAACACTAGCCTCAATAGATGTTGGTTCAGTTGACATTCTGCAAGAAAAACATATATAATAAATTAAAATCCCATTCCCATGTACAAAGATCATAACAATTGCAATTGAACACATTGTCTTCAAATAGAAGAAGTTAATATATTTTAGAAAATTTATCCAAATCCAATTGAACACATTGTCTTCATTTTATAATTTTTTATAATTCAATATTAATTATATAATTATTATTTCAATATCATTTAATAATATTTTAATCCTATTTTTAATTCTATTTTGCATGCAAAAGTTCAGTTTGTAGTTTAATTATCTTATTAAATAGTTTTAAAACTATAATTTTTTAATTTCTATCATTTTAATTAATTTTAAACATAATTAAGTAAAATAGATTTTATTTTTAAAATTTAATTTTAAACATTTAATAGTAATAAAAGTCGTTAGCACAATGAAATTAATGAAATGTGATATCTTCGTTCAAGAACTTTTAAAAGTATTTGAAACTTCAAAAATTAAAAATAAAAAAATAGGTTTTTTCAATTTAATTTTTTTAATTCAATTCTTAACAAAAATGATAATTAATTGTTGATGAAAATTGATATATATTGATCAAATTGGATATGGGTTTCATTTAATTAATTTGTTTTATAGCTTAATTCCCATGTACAAAGATCATAACAATTGCAATTTAATTAATTTGTTCTGACAGAAAAGGTGAACACAAAGTAAGCATATAACAAAAGCATCCACAGGTCCACAAGTGTATACAATCTAAAATTTCATAAAATTTCATTTTTAATACAGGTAACTAAGACACAATTAATGATTACAAGAAAAACCCAGAAGCTTTACTATGGGGATCCTGGCACGAGTCAGTGCCTGTACATGAGGCCAATAGCAAGTTATACTCTATTTTACTGTAAAGTTTAACCATAAACAGTCTAAGCTTCAATTGCAATATTCTCCACACACATTATGAGTCTAAACTTCAAATGCAAATTCTCTATACAGATTATGAAAGCATATCAGCTGAAAGTGACAACAAAAAGTAAGAAAGTTCAATGGAAACAGAAGGGGGGACGCTCAGAACCCGCAACTTCTCAAACTAATATAAATCAGATGATGAATCTTAAGGGTTGTAAAATAGAGACTACTTAAGGGGCATGTACTAATCAAATTTCGGCAGAAGATTTTCGCATCTTAAATTATCATCCACAAAGGCAAACAAAAAAGAAGCATTAATTGCCACTTGTAATCAACCTATCAAGATTACAAACATGCAGAGTGCACAAATTGTAATCATGGCTCATTAACATTGGCCTATTTAAAAGTAAAAAATAAAAAACCAAAGTCCTAAGAAGCAGCTATGAATAAATAGAACAAATCAGTTGAAACAAAGCGAATTCAGAAAAGTACCATCTAAAATAAAACAAAACTGAAAATCTAAGCAAACATTATATATCAATTTGAAAGGAAAAAAATTATCGCTACACCACATATGTAGTTTATTACAATGAATTTTGTAGAAGGTAACACATATCAACCTGCACATACAGTTTCATGTTTAATAAATGCTTTTAAAGACTAAAGCAAGACGGACGACTTGTCGGTGAGTAAACAAAAGGACCCGTTCAAAACCGACAACTACCTGACTACTTCCATATTATTGTTCAACAAATAAAAGTTCTTTACAAGGGTTATATGGTTTAGTTATCAAAGTATATCAGACAGTTGAACACAAATCCCTTGTTCATAAAATTTCATTTTTCAACAAGAAAACTAAATTTCAGCGCACTCCCTAATGGAATTATCCATATACGGCAGAGATACAGAAAATTTTCAACAATGTCAACTTAAGGCAAGGTCCATACAGATCATTCTTTTCACTTCAAGATACTGCTCAACAATCCTCCCTAGATATGGATAATCTGTTCTAAAAGTAGCCAATTTATTTGTCTTCATAAAAGTAAATTAACAGAAAAGAAAAATGAGAACTCTTTAAGTTCCATTATAATTATTAAGAATTCAATGTAAAAAAGATAAGAACAATATAAATAACATAATGGCTCAAACATAAAGAGATATGTCTGCATGTGGTAGGCTTATGAAATTTAAAATATATGAAGTCTTATAGACTGTCAGGATTAGAGATACTTACATGAATGATAAGAACCAGACAATTGACAAGTGGAATTTTATCAATATTCTGCAAACAACCCAAAAAGAACACATTATTTTTGCAATATTCAAATAAATAAATCCTTATTAGCAGAATAATCTGGAGAAGCAAACTTATACAGCTTTCTGTTACCTTATAAATGTCAAACCAATATGACTATAAAAATCAAAGGACGGGAAGAACAAAAAAAAATTAAAAGAACCTCTAAATTGACACTGCATTTCCCGGAATAAAACTGGAAATTAATTTCTAACTCAGAAAATTAAACATCGAATTTTAAGAGGTTGGTAAACAACCTACCTAAACTCGCCGGTGATGGATGGTGACCTAGTAGACGCCGGAGTGACGGACGGAAGGTGGCTGGCCTGGTAGTCGGTAGAGACTTTGGGACCGGAGTTATCAATTAGGGATTTGAACTTGAAGTTGAAAGGGGTATTTTTTTTCTATCGTGTTTACTGATTGAGTACTGTAGGGAGTTTAATTTAGTTTAATTTATTAAATTATTAATAAAATGATATAATTTGGTTGGGTTGGGTAATTGGGGGTTGGGTATTTGGGCTTAGTTGGTAATTGGGTTTGGGTATTTGGTTGGGACTGGGTAAATTGGGTTTTATATTTAATATTATTTTTTAATTTTTTCGGTTTAACCGAATATTTTCGGTTAACCGACCGGTTTCGAACCGAATTAACCGTTAACCGAAAAATCAAAAAATTATTAACCGACCCCCGACCGAAAAAATTCGATTAACCGACCGATTAACCGAATTCGGTCGGTTAACCGAATTTTTTCGGTTTTACCCGAACTTTGCACACCCCTAGTAATTGGTGGCAGATTAGTGATTTAGTTGTTTTTTGCCTTTAGTGACACAACCCATCTTTACCAGTTTTTTTTTTTTTTTTTTGCTTTGTTCAACCATCCGATATTGCTATCCAAGCTCTCTCATCAATGGATTTCACAAATGCCCTCATTCTCACTTTCCAATAGGCGTAATTTGCAACACCGATTAACATAGGTGGTATAGTAGTAGAGCTTCCTTTTCTCATGGCCCTCATAGCTTACCAAACTTCAAGATCTCATCAAATATAGTTAGTGTGTAGCTCTGATACCAATTAATAGTTTATTAAGTTTGATAAACAACTTGGTTTAGTTTGTAGACTCACTTGATGTTGCAATGTAAGTTCTGTCTAACAGTTGCGACAAAAAAAATAAAACAATAACATAAAATAAAAATAAAGATCAGGAATTTGTTGAAGCAATTCAATTCAAAAACCTAGCTTTGTGGGGCCTTACCCAGAGAACGAGTCCATTATACAAACTTCAATAGTACAAATTTTCTTGACCTACTCAAGCCATAAAGATAATTGCAACCACAAATATGTGTACACTTATCTTATGCTCAACTCAAACCTTTCTATAGAAGGCTAGTAAACATACTTAAAATTGAGTACAGTTAGCTCTCAAAAAACACATAAAGAAAGCGTTTTAAGTAAACAAATTAATGATCACAAAATATTTAGCTCAATTCCACACAATATGGAGGAATAAACTTTTCCTTTATAGACATGTAGCTTGGGTGCAGAGAGTTGATAAGTACTTTAGTAAATCTCTAAAAAAAAAACTTTTAGAATAATCCTCCATAATTCGATCATAATCTCTTTCCAAACAAATTCTTGAAATATCTTCTCATCCTAATCAAAGAATAATCACAAAAGGGACGAGATCATAAAATTCATATTTTAAGGACTCTCAACTCTCCTATTCTAGTTTCCTTTTACAAAAACTTATATTTTGTTGCATAAAATTCATAATAAATATCACTAAATGAATATCTAACAAGTCAAGAACATCCAACACCCATGATAAGAAAACGATTTCAATCTAGATGCAAAACTAGACAAAAAGCATGTTGCAACAAACTTTGTATCTTCAAAGTATGACAAAGAAAGTTCTAATAAAATTATATAATATTAATATAAAATATATATTTTATTATTTTTTAAAAATAAAGAAATGGGTTATTTAGGTGGGTTTTGGTGGGACTTGGGCCAGTAACAGTTTGGCCCAACCTATAAACATGTCTATCTAAAAGTCCAAAACCAATCTTTTTGTCCATTAAAATGGACTTTAAATAGATTGATTTAAATATGCCAAAAGTCTTTTTCCTCTTTTTGAAATTTAAAGTTTAGAATCTATACTTTAATTTTGAGACATTGAGTCACTATCCTTTTTTATTTAAAAATCTTGATCTCTCATCTAATTTTGTCATTAAAGTTAACAGTGTCCAATTTAAAATAACTTCTTTTAGCCCTCAACATTTACATTTTTTTTCAATTTGGTCCTTACCCTTTGAAAGTACATAAAAATTTTAAAATTAAAATTTTTTATATTTTAAATAAAAATTAAAAATTAAAAATATATATTAAAAAAATATGAAAAACAAAACTCTTTAAAATTCAAAGAGTAAAAAAAAATTGAAAGTATAAAAAAATTCAAAATTCAATGTTATCTAAAGTACCGAACCAACTAGTTGGATTGGGAACTAGCTGGGGTATTGATTTGACGAGAGGTAAAAAATCGGTTGAACCACGAATTGGTACAAATTGGTTGAACCGAGCAAACAAAATCAATTGAACCGATGTTGAACTAATCTGACCAATTGGTTCCCAAAATAACTGGTTTGGCTAGTTCAAGACAAATAAATTATTAAAAAAATAAAAAAATGTTAAAAATTAAAAAATCAATTCAACTGGGTTTTTAGCCCGATTCAACCAGTTTGTAGATAACATTGTATTTTAGAATTTTATATTTTTTAAATTATTTAAAAAAATTCTTTTTATTTTTTAATTTTAAATATTTTTTAATTTTCATATTTTTAAAAATTTTAAAAGTTATAATTTTTAAATTTTATGTTTAAAGTAAGAAAAAATCAATTTTTATTTTTGTTAAAAAAATACGTATTTTTAAATGGTATGGACCAAATTGACAAAAAACTATAAATGTTGAAGGCTAAAAAGATTAAAAAAAAAACTAGTTGAACAACAAGCCAGTTTGGGCTAGTTGAATCGGGATGAAAAAGTAGTTGAATTGGCAATTGGTTGATTTTTATAATTTTTTAATATTTTTAATTTTGTAATAATTTATTTGCTTTGAATAGGTCGAACCAATCATTTTGACAACCAATTGGTCAGACCTGTTTAAAATCAGTTCAACCAATCTGTATGGGTTCGTGGATCAATCGTTTTTTTACCTCTCACAAGATTGATAACCCAATCGATTCTCGGTCCACTCCCGTGTAGATAACATTGAATTTTGGAATTCTTTTATATTTTTCAAAATCATTTTATTTTTTGAACTTTAAAGAGTTTTTATTTTTTTCATAATTTTTATTTTAAAAAATTATATATTTATTTTTATGTTTTATTTAAAATATGAAAAAAAAATAAGCTTTTTATGTATACTTTTAAAGGATAAGGATTAAATTGACAAAAAAATGTAAATATTGAGGGCTATAAAAGTTATTTTACCTTCGGCATTGTTAAGTTTAAGGCCAAAATTAAATGGGGGGCCAACATTTTTATATAAAAAAATACAGAAATTCAATGTTTGAAAATTAAAGTAGAGGAATTAAATTTTAAATTAAAAAAAATACATATATTTAAACCAATAGATTCAATTATTAGTATTTTCCGTTAAGATCAGTTTTTTTTTTTTTTTTTTTTTGTTTTTTTTTTTTAAGTCTTTTTTTTAACTGAACTGACCATTACACACTTCTACGACCCTGAGAAGGAGAAGAAAAGTGACTCAAGTTCAGTTTGGTCTTGATACCTAAAACAAATAGCCGCCATAGAAATAAAACCAAGAATGCATGCGTACGCCAGACCCTTGATGATATATATGATAAAACTTAGTTAAATATATATCATTTAAGATTAACATCGATAACATACATGGATGGCAGATTAATTAGCAGAGTTATTAATTGCTGGATTTTCCTTAAGGTGGCTAAACCGAAACTGTGATAAGATGTTTCTATTAATGTGACACAACAATCACAACTTTCCCAAGCAAACACTAATTAGTAATAGTAATCAAATTGCAATGATCAGTTAAACCTAATAAAGGATCATTATAGTAAATCATGAATCTGATTGTGACAAATAGATGATGTGTTTTCCATTAATTATGGTGGAAAAGAAAGGTTTTACTTAAGGACAAGTGCTAAGTACAAAGATATACACTATTTTCTCCTCATCGTCATATATTCTGCAGGAAGGTTCCTGCACCTTTCCTTACCAGTGTGATCATTAGCCTTAATTTCAATTATATAGTGTGTAAATATAAGCATTTATCATTAATTGAAGGGCCATTTTTTGTTCTATTAATGAAAAGCTTTTCTGCCTGTATTTTATAACCATGGACTGATTGACACATCTGTAGAGCCTCTCTCTGCTTACAATCAAAGGTTCATTTAGAGTTTCCCAAAAGACTATATATTCCAATGCATCAAAAGTGTCTTTTGTGTGTGTATATACACATAAATTCTCACATAAATTTAATATATATGAGTGAAAATACATGCAAAGGGGAAGAGAGAGGTGACAAAAGGGAGTCTACTTTTAAGGAAAAAGTTAGATGAAAGCAACAAGAGAGAGCTTAAAAATGGCCGACAAATAGCAGATAAAATATACCAATTACTGCCAACTAGAGATGGATATCCACTAACCTCAGCCGGTTATCAGCCAAAGCTGATCTCCCTGCAAATGTCTATAAGACTTTTGTCTCTCCCAACATTTCTTCACACAACTCATGTCCCTTGTCTGACTTTTTCTCCTCATGTACTTCCTTCCCATTATAATGATAAACCCTTAATCTCCAACAAGTGATAAATTTCCTGGTGAGAATTTGAGTCTTAGTTAAGAATTTCCATGGAAGCCAACCATCTTGAAGATTCAAAGAGCTCGAGTGAAGAGACTGATAAATCAGAGCAAAGCATCGATGATATGCGCACGGGTCGTCGGTCCTACGAGTGTGTGTTTTGCAAGAGAGGGTTCACCACAGCACAAGCCTTAGGTGGGCATATGAACATCCACAGGAAAGATAGAGCCAAGAGCAGGCCTAGCTCGGTTCCTATAGTTTCACTTTCAGGCAACAAAGCTGATGATAAGAATTACCCAAGTTTTAGGCCTTATTCCTATCCGCCAATCCAAAGCTATCAGCCGCATTACTCCATTGCTCCTGAGGTACATGTAAGTTATCAAGCTTTTCTTCCAGTTTCAGGTTGGGGTTTTAGGCTACCCCCGCAGACAGCTCAACTGTTTGTAGACAATTCAAAGCATCTGAATCCATTTGGCGAAGATGATCATGAAAACAAGAAGGCTGATGGATATAATGATAAAGAAAATGAATTAGACTTGGAGCTTCGATTAGGTCATGATCCCTAGTATATATATCATTATATATTCTATATTAAATACTTATATAAAGAAGTTTCTCAATGTACAGCAGTTGTGGATATATTCTTTATAAAGCACACGAAATAAGAAGAATGATTACTTACAGAAAGAAGAAGGAAAATGGGGTTATTTTTATGCCTAATATATACTTCAAAGATGGAAGGCCAGCAAGATGGATTCTGTAAGATGTTCTTTCTTATGTGATCTTTTGCACAGTCTTCATGTTTTAGTGAAGTTGTAAACTTGAAATATTTTCATGTGAAATTAAGTATTAGTAGAAATGGAGCTTGCTTATTAAATTCTATAATTGTCAGCTATTTCTCATTTTGTAACGTTTCTGAATTTCCACAGGAAACCCTAATTTCTTTTTACAGAAGAATTAAAACGGAACAATAAAAACAGTGGACAAAAAAAGCGATCAATCAGGCCTTGCCCCAATTCATGTAAATTTGGTTGAATATGGAAAAATCTCTTGCTTCAAACAGATGTTATAGATATCAAATTTGCAATGTACATTTTCCTTTTAGGCTAATTTGAACACCCAAGTGAATGGTTTGGTGATAAGCAATTGGATTTTTTTAACTAAATACAACTTTGATGTCTAAATTACAAGCTTGGTAGGGAAAATTTGATGGGATTTCTCTCACTAGGGTTTTGAATTAGGTTCCTGGTTCAAGCATTTAGGGTTTTTTCTTTCAGCTTCACTCAAATTAAAACCTAGGTTTGAGTGCCGGACCCATCTAGAAAAATGCCTTTCATTTCAAAACTTTTTACTCTATATTATACACTCCCCTTTCGTCGTTATTCGTCCAGACCAAAAACAAACAGTTCCCTTACGTTGAGGATTTTTTTTCCCTCGATCAAACTTCAAATTATATCAAAAAACAGCATACTACGGCATGCATGACTTGACAAGAGCAGCACAGGCAATTAGCAGCATGAAATCCAAGTCAACTGCAGCAAACCTAATCAATTCAAACCAAAATTTAGTATTGCATAAATATTATTTTTAGAATCGATTTTTGTAAATTGGATTTGATGAAAAATAATATTATATACATTAATTCTTTTTTCGCCAATAAAATTTTTAATAAGATAGGCAAAAATTGTCATGCTACAAGCCAAGAGAAAGGCAATGCACCCAGCAAAAGCACACATAAATTGATTTTGTTACACAAATCGGGGCTATAACTTCTCCATATGTGTAACCTTATTAGGTCGAATTTTGTGGATAAGTATTTCTTTATATTATCCAAAAGAAACAATGAGTTGCTACAAACAAAAACAGTAGCGGTTAAATAGTAGATCACTCAATTATTCTCTAATCAATAGAAAATCACATGTTTACAATGTCCCTATTTATATTTTTCCCCATAATCTTCATTCTCACTATATCTCTAATACTATTTACAATGATCATTTCACTAGCTTGATGCCCTTTAAAGTGTCTCTTGTTTCTTTCTCTCCAATATCATATATACATATGCATTCCATGCTATTCTCATAATAAGAATAAGAAAAGATTTCCTTGTATAATACCCAGGCCCACGATACTATTAAACTAAAATTTAGCTACACCTCTTAAAACTCTAAAATAAGAAAATAGAATAATTTAAAGAACCGAATAGAAGATTCAATATTTGGTTTGATGCACTTAACATTTACTACATAAGTCTTTATATAGACTCAAGGTCTCACTACTTTCGTTTTTCTAAGCAATGGGGGATATGAGTTTTTATATGAACTCACAATCCCTTGCTTTTTTATTCCTAAATAATGCGGGATTCATTCCCCTACTTAAATAAAACTTAAGACTAAAATTAGTACCTAAAGAGTACTCACCAAAGTTAAACTTTTTACAATATAAACATTGACAAAATATATTTTTCAATAAGTTGGTGTTGATATTCAACACTCCCCCTCAACACCAACTTTCACCACACCAAACTGATGATAGAAACTTTTGAGCTTGTCATCACACAAGCCTTTTGAAAACAAGTTTGCAGTCAACTACACACAACTTCCTTTGTACTCCGACAAATTTTGCAACTTCTTCTCATCACCTGTTGTAATAACTTGTTTTTCAGTGGTGCCGGAAACGAAGGTTTCGAAACCCCGTTTTTAGATATTTGAGCCCATAAATATTATTAATAATATTTATGAGTCAATTATAGTGTTATATTGAATTTTGATCCAATAATTTTGTTGAATGGATAGCTAATTAAGGTACAAGGATTAAATCATAAAAATGTAAAAGTTAATCACTATAAATTTTTATTAGTTAAAAAGGTTAAATAACAATCAACCAAGGGATAATATGGCAATTAGGCCATTTTTAATATGGTGGACAGTTAATATCTTAAATTTAAGTGATTTATATGTTTAATTAAATTATTAAAATATGTTCAAAGTAGTAAAATAAAACATAAGTTTATCATCTTTTCCTTGTTTCTTCTTTCCCCGCTGTCAAAAAAGAATAAAAAGGAAAGGCTTGGAAGCCATTTTTGAAGTTCAAAGCTTGGCTATTTTGCATGGTAAGTTTTTGGAAGCTATTTTTCATAAATTTTATGTTTTTAAGATCGTAGTAGCTCAATTGTTATTTTTTAAAATTATTAAAGTTTCAAAATGTTTTCATTGATTAATGCTTGAAGTTTGAGTGTTAAATAGTTAGATTTCAAGCTTAAATATGAAAAATGACTAATTTGTAAAGTGGAAATTGTTGATTTTGGTCATAGAGACTAAAGTGTAAATACTTTGAAATTGATATGAAATTTCTATAATCATTGATATTAGAGGTTTTTAGAAGTATGGAATTGAGATCTGTTTCGAAATCGAAGCTCAAATTTGAAAGTTATGACAATTTTGATTTTAGGGATTAAATTGAATAAAATCCAAAACTTGAGGAAATATTCGATAGATGAAATTGAACTGATACATAACTATAGTAGGTTGTTAATTGATGTTTTTTTTATAATTTAATTGAATTATGATATAGATCGAGATTTAAACCAATCGAAGGATAATCGCGAAAAAAGAGAAAAATTGTGGATTAGTCCCTGACACCTTATTGGTTTCTGTTTTTGCTAGGTAAGTTCATATGGTGTAATTATTATTTGATCCTTATGTATATCATATTATGAATACATATAAGTTCTAGTGAACTTTGAATTGTATGCAAATCAGTACTAAAGAGTGAGATTGGGATTGAATTGAAAAAAAATAAACATGAACTTACATGATGGAAATTACCTTGATGAAGCTTCACAAATGTATCGTACACATGTTTACAGGTTGATTTTTGATGATTCCAAGATCCAGCATTTGCTGCGGACTCGAAGATACATGTGACACAGGTTTAGCTTAGACGAGTAACCTGATGTCATTTTATAGGTTTAGCTCGAACAAGTAACCTTTCATGTATATACAGCCCTAACTAGGCTATTTATGTGTCGATAAAAGGTTTAGCCCAAACGATTAATCTGACACAAATGGAGATGTTCAGCTTAGACGAGCATCAGATGTGATTAGTACCAGTGTATAAGAGTTCTTTTACAGTGTTTCATCGAGTAACTTACAATATATGAAATGTGGAAATTGAACAACATGTAATGTGCTTAATGATCAAAGGTATTAAAGTGGAGGATTTAATGAAAAGTTGAGTATATACATATGATTGAGTTGAGGTTAAATTGGATTTAGAAGATATGAAATGTTATGCTTGTACTTGATATGTTACATAATTGAATGTGAATCAGCTCACCTTGTTGTGATTATGTTTTGATGTGCTAGGTAAATTTGATTATACACATTAGTTTAATCTATGTATTTGTTAAATGAGGTAAGTTAATTGTTTGTATACATATGAGCTTACTAAGCATTCCAGAATGCTTACCCTGTTGCATTTCTTTTCCTATAGATTTTGACTTGTGGAACGTGATGATCGGATCCTCAAAGAGATCACACTATCCATCTCCTGATTCGGTAAATTTTTTATCGTTTAAAATCGATTATACATGGCATGTACTTAGAGTTGTCATGTTATCTTGAAATGCCAAGTTTGATTTGAAACTTTACCTATTATTGAACTTATAACGTAAATGGCAAATGGTATTTGTGCACAAGTTGAGTAATGTGGTATAATATGAAAGTTTGATATCAATAGTTGCAAAATTGGTCATGAATTGAATTGAAGAAATGAGTGGTTAAGTACATCAAATGGAATAAATAGGTGTGATATGAATTTGTGTCAATTGTGGCATATTGGTTAGATGTTTAGAAGGATGGTTATATGTTATGTTTTATATTGTTTTGTGGAGGGTTTTAAGGAAATATTTGGTTTTGGAATGGAAAGGGACCAAAATGGGAGAGTTTTGGCATTTTTGGCAATAAGGTATCGATACCTAAGTAAAGGTATCAGTACTTTGCATTTTCAGCTAAATTTTCAAACATCGAATGTCAATTTGGTATTGATACCGGAATAAAGTATTGATACTTGATACCAGATTATCGTTACTTTAAGGGTACCGGTACCATTGAACTTATGTTTTAAAGTTTTGCAAAATAGAATGCCAAAACAGTATCGATACTAAAACAAGGTATCGATACCTAATGATAAGTATCAATACTTCAAGACTAGTATCGATACCATTTGATTTAACTTGATTTTATTGAAACATCAAACCTAAAAATGGTATTGGTACTTACCTTAGTATCCATACCTATACTCAGATTTTGAAAAGTTTATAGTTTTGTCCTTCTTAGTGCTCGCGATAACTTACGAGCTTTCATAAGCTCGAATGTGGCCCGATTTTGATTGTATACCATATTATGCATGAAATTATGTCTTGATTCAATAATGTAATGAATTGTATGTGGTTGCTCAGGTAACTATTGTAGCATTCCATAGTTCGGGTCTAATGATCAGATTGGGCTAGGGGTGTTACAGCTATCATGTGATTTGATCAGCCTGAATAAACAATCCAATTGTCCTCATAATCAATTTGATTAGACGTTATAGTTGTAAAAGCCATCTCCTATTCCACAACAAATAGTGCCTCGACATCTCATCCTTCTTCATTGTTGGAGGTAGCAACATTACCTTCCACAGGCTTTATCTTCAACAAGCAGGCGTGTGCCTTGTAACCTTTTTACCGAAATTGTAGCAACTCCCTTTGAACTTTCTACCACTAACATGGGACTTTGCAGCTCCCCATGCATGAGAACTCCCTTTATCTTGTAAACTCTTCACATTGTCTTCATTTCTTTTCGATCTACCTTTCTGCTTGGAATTCCAACTTCTCTTGTTGGCATAGAGTGTTTGCTCCTCTTATATTCTTTGCTAATGCTTCTCGACCAGTAAGAAAATTCTCAAACTCAACAAGTGATGGTTGGGTTTGCCATCCTTGTACTGCAGCAACAAAGCCTCTAAACTTTGGTTTCAAACCATAGATGATTATCCTCTTCACCTTGGTGTCCCCGATCGGAGCTTGTGGATCCAAATCACCAATCTCTCGACATAACAACTTCACCTTGTGGAAATATTGCGAGATTGTCATGTCATGTTGGGCCATCGACAATAATTGACCCTCGAGAAGTTGAAGCTTCGCGTCATTTCTCTTGGAGAACAAAATTACCAATGTATCCCACACTTTTTTGATAGTATTGGCACCCCGGATGTGCTCTAGCACTTCCTCTTCAACCATCGTCTTCAAAGCGAGCATTATTTTACTAGATTTTATTTTCCATTTTCTTAACATGCCACTTGCATCATCGACTTTCAGTTGTGTCACTTCATTACTATTGACAACCTCCTAAAGGTCTTGTCCTTACATATAAGGCATTATGCAAGTTGACCATGTATTATAATTGTTATTATTAAGCTTCTTCAATCCGCTGACAACTTGTAGGTCCGTCATCGTATCGGCAGATGATTCTCACAATTAAATACCTAAAAAGTGAAAGTATTTTGTGAACAATGCACCAGGTAGTTCCTAGAAAAGAGAGGTGGGTCATAACAAACACTCTTAAGTACCAAGTCTTTCCTTAGTTAGAACTTTTGATAGACATGCAATTTCACACTACCACACTTCCTTCCAACAACTAAGCAACCAAGGATAATCTTCAAGTAGCTATGAGAATTTCTTTCCTGATGTGGAAGATTAGACAATACTGCAACCATAGAGCATACAATGAAAAGTTTCACTCCTTCTACCTATCTCTGATGCCAATTATAGAACACTCAAGCCCAAGACACCAATAAACTAAAATTTAGCTACTCCTCTTAAAACTCCAAAATAGGAAAATAAAAAATGAATTTAAAGAACCAAATAGAAGATTCAATATTTGGTTTGGTGCACTTAACACTTACTACATAAGTCATTATATAGACCCAAGGTCTTACTACCTTCGTTTTTCTAAGCAATGTGGGATATGATTTTTTATATAAACTTACAATCCCTTGATTTTTTATTCCTAAATAATGTGAGATTCATTTCCCTACTAACATAAAACTTAAGACTAAACTTAGTACCTAAAGACTACTCACCAAAGTTAAACTTTTTATAATATAAACATTGAAAAAAATATATTTTTCAATAAGTTGATGTTGATATTCAACATTTTTTTCCAAATTGTTGAGTGCCTATTGAAACTCTCCATCCTAATTCCTAATAAATCTTCATATTTTACATAGCTTTAGAATTTCTTCCTACATTACTTTCATTGAGTAATCACGCTCAAAGAAAAGATGATTCCTACAATCCTGTCCCTTGCTACAAATATTGCAGCATACTTTACATTCAGTCCCATTTTACTTAATCTCTCTTTGGTGGGCAACCTATCTAAAATAGCAATCCAAGCCACAATAGAGTTAGGGGCGAATCTAGAAAATTTTATAGGGGATTAGAATTGAATAATAAATTTCTGAGAGATTTAAAAAATGAATTTATAATGTATTAATTTATTATTTTCATCATTTTTGAAGGGATTAACATAATGTTCTTTTTGAGGGCCAAAGTGTAACTTTATCATGAATTAAATTTTAATTTGATCATCTTATTAGAAGAACCTAAATAGAAATTTTTTGTCTGGGGGCCAAGGCCCCTGCCTGCCCCCTTTCAGATTTGCCCTGAATAGTGTGTTTAGGAATTTGAAAAGAGTACCACACCAGCTTATCCCATATGACTTTATTAGGTCAATTTATATAGGTTATATATTTAAATTAGGACCCAACCTTTTAAAGGTTGCTCACGTAAGCCTTTCAAAATTTTCATATAAAAATAAAAAAAATTATGAAAGGGCTCAAATAAGGGCTTTTTATGCATTTAGTGAAAATTAAGTGAAGATTGACGTGTTTAAAATAAAACATATGACAGTTAAATTAAATATTATTTGAAAAGAAAGAAATAAAAGCATAATTTGAAACCTAACATATGACATTTGAAAATATTTATTTGAGCACTTTAAAAAAGGTTTAACCCTTATTTAACCATTTTAAAATAATTTACTTTCATTTGAGTACTTCTGTAAAAGCTTGAATCTTATATCACCAGTTAAAAAGGTTTCGCCATTATAATACTTGGATTAGATAACTTCCCTGCAATACTAATCTCTTCTTCTATCACTAGTCCCGATTCACCAATAATGCTTCCTTCCATGCACTGCTTGAACAAAAGGAAAATCTTTCTTGCAAAAGCATTGACCTGACTTACAACACTAGCCTTCCAAATTGCTTAAATCCACCATAAAACCAGTAAACTTTTCTAACTAATTTGGAAACGCAATCAAAATCAAAGAAATCAGGAAAGAAAAGATAAACAAATAAACAAAATCCTTCAAGGTTCACGTTAGACCCGCTATAGTGCACCAAGAGAGAAAAAGCTTTTACACCACTTTTTTTTTTTTTTTTTTACCTTTTTTTATGCTTGATTTTAACATTTAAGAAAGATATATTGTTATCTGTATGCAAATTATAAGGGTTAAATTACAATTTAAAGCCTAAATTTGGCAACTATTCCTATTTTGCGGTTTGAATTTTTTTTTTGTTCAAGTTAGTCCCTTAACTTTGTAATTGTTTTCACATTAAGACCTGAACTAAGTAATTGTTCCCATATTGAGGCCTAAGCTTTAGAGCTTTCAAGGAAATATCAAAGATTAACTTGGACGAAAAAAAGCTCACCCAATGTGAAAACATTACCAAGTTTAATGTCTAACTTTAATATAAAAACGTTAATGCTACAATGTGAAAACAATTGCCAAATTCATTCTATAATAATCAACTCAAATTTGTACATTGCTTATTTAAAAAAAAATTACGATTGTTTATATGATACTTTCTAGATAAAAATGTTGCTTATTTAAAGTAGTTTTATTGTACATGATTTTGAGAATTTGTGATTACCCTTCTCAATAATATTGTCTTTAAGATTCGAACTTCCGTTCTCTCTTAAAAGTACAATATTATACCTTACTACTATACTCAATACTTAGTGCTAGTATATATGAACAAAAGTTTATGATTTAGTAAAACTTTTAAAAGACAGGCACTTTGATGTTAATTATCACAATAATTAAAGGTTAACTTAATAAATAAATTTCTAATATCAATTTAATAAAATAATAATTAATGAAGTTATTCTCATCAATTCAAAATTTCTTTCAAATTTATGCTTTTATTTATATATTATAGATACCTTTTAATAATTTAATTGATTGAAATATGTATATTGCAGCATAAGTGGAGGATCTAAATTAGTTAAAAATTTCCATTTGGTGGTATTTTGGTTGCAATACATATCCACGGAGACAATTCGTATACAAATGATCAAGATTCAAGAACAAGTATAAAAAATGATTGGGGGAATGTTGAATCTGCTAAAAACAGAAGCATTAATCAAAATATGAGTGGGGCACTAAATCAAATCCCAGAGAATAAAGCAGATCTCGTAAAGCAGACTTTTGCTTGTGGTTGGCTTGCTTAACTCCCATCCTGTCGTGAACTAAGTCTTTCACGACAAATTTCGCAGACGATTTCTTTTTGGACACTGCTTTCCTCTCACAGATTGTCACATTTATCCAAAAAAAATCACCACCATTTCTTGTCAGCTAATGAAATTCAGGAGATGATCAGTAGGCGACACAACCCCAATGTCTCCTTTACTTTGTTTGGTTCCCAGAACGAATTTTTAGCTTGCATTGATTTCAATTGTGATTGAATGACCACGCATCTCTCTTTGCATTACTACTGTTTGATCTGTGAAGTTACTAAAAGCATGATATGATTCTTGAAGCTATGTGTGATAGAACAACACTATAAAGCTGACAGCTGCAAATCATTTCCCTTTTTAATGCCTACTTTATATCATTTGATCAGTGCATGTACTGTATATACATGACAAATTTAAAAAAAAAAGGGTTGCAAAAAACTTTAACCCCATTTGCTCATATCGGTGAATATACCAATTGGTGAACAGTGGAGATCAAGTTGGTATATAAGTTTATAAGCTATACATATAGTTTGAGCTACAATGAGAACATTTGCAAAAGTTTCTATACATGCAATTTTACCCTTCAGCAGGGTCCATTATTGTCACAGCAAAATCTGCAGATACCAATCACACAATCTCAAAAGTTTTAACTACAAATGCTGCTTTAAATTGGACATTGCATAAAAAAGACAACTTCAGAATATATGATACAGTAGCTAAGTACAATATTTTGGTGCATATTGTTGGAGAATGTTCAGCAACAAGCAGTCTGTAACTCTCTTCATTGCAACTTCAGTAGAATTGAGGATTTCATAAACAATATCTCATCGTCTGTGCATGGAGTAGGAATTAGTAACCAAGTATATGTATACGTAAACTGGAATAAATGATCAAGTTAAAGGCACAGCGTCAGTGGGTCGGAGGCGTTGAAACTGGAAAAGATATATAGGCGGTAATCCTTGCGGAAGGCATGCTTTGAAATTGAAAACTAATATCCTGCCAACAAAATTAATGGCCGCATTTAAGGGTCTGAAATTTGTATCATGTGATTCTGGGTCTGCATCTTATAAGAACAGCAAAGTCAAATGGGCCAATATAAGCCCAACAGTAAGGTTGTTCCCAATTTCCAACCCAAGGAAAGGTTGTAGGTTTTCTACAAAAATCCAACAATAGAATACTCAACCTATAGTGGCATTTGTTTCTTATAGAAAGGGTTAATGGATCATTTACCCTCAAAGTTGCATTTAATTATCACTTTCATCCTTAAAGAGATTATGAAAAAACAGTTTCTATAGTGTAAAGTTGTTTACTTTTTCGCTACCTTGGTGATCGATATTTATAGAGGAATGAGGATTGGGCGATGATTCCAATCATTAAATTACCCTTCCCCTTGGGTACGGTGATGGGGTTAGGGGTGAATTTAGTGGAGTACAAGTGTTGGCACCCTCAAATGGAAAAATTATTTTTTAGTACCCTAATAAAGTTATTATATAATAAAAATTTACTTTTGACCTCTTAAAAATGAAAAAAAATTCTATTTAGTCCTTTCAAAAGTGATGAAATCATAAGTTAATATAAGATAAAATTATATTTTAACCTCACAAAAATTTAAAATCCAATTTTGTCTCCCTCTTTTTTTTTTTTTCTTCACCTCAGGATAGGGTCTTATGTGTCAGCTTAAGTACTCTTGAGGTTGGCTTGTTCGAAATCACATAGTAAGACTTGAACAACCCCTAAAATTTTGAGTTACATAATCTTTTATAAATATAAATAAGTGTCTTAATCTAGTATAAATAATATTTGACGTAGAGAAAATTATTATGGAAATTACTAAAAGGCATAATGATTTGGCCCTCCAACTTTATAAAAAAATGTCCTTTTAGCTTTACATTTAACTCTTTTTAAACGTGGCATACATGTGGATTGCCATGCCAGCAATTAATTATTTTTTAAAATTTTAGAAAATAAAAATACATTTAAAAAGTATAGAAATTATAAAAAAATTTATTTTGTTTTTTTTAAAAATAATTAATTGTTGACATGGCATACTCGTTAACTTTTTCATCCATTTTGGAATGATTTAACAAACAATGCAAATTCAATAATTAAAAAAGATGAAAAATTAAATGAATGACAAATAATTTCATAAAATTGACCTACTAAAATTATATTATAATTTTTTTAGTATAATATTTTAACCTACTAAAATCATGTTGTAGACTTATAGGATATCCAACTTATCATTGATGTTGTGAAATATCAATGGTTAACGAAGCTTTATCAAAAGTTACTAAAATTTCTTTTAAAAAGTATACTAAGGTTACCTAAACATACCCCCAAATAAGAAGTTTTTTAAAAAAGAAAAGAAATATATAATGGTTGCTAAAATTATATTAAAAAAGTTAATTAGTGATTTTATTATTGAAAAGTAATAGAGATGACTTTAAATCAAGATTTCATTCAAGATTTCATACTATTCTTATTGGGTTCCCAGGGGTATGGGTTAATTGTTTAAGCCATATTTCATGCGGCTTTTGTTACTTGAGGCCAGAATTCTCCACACATGATTGTAGCACTAACCATAAACATCAAACCCAAGAGTTGAAGGTTGTCTGGCGGAGATAACCAAAGGGTATCTCAAGCTATAATTGCTCATCACTCCTAATTCCCTCCTGACATAGAAATAGCTAGTTATGCATGCATGTGAGCCATGTGCTTGGGTGACGCTGCAACTTAGACTTCCAACTATAAATGCTGGTGATGTTGAGTGCCTACCATTTTAATTTCCCCATTCCGCGTTACACGGTTAGCCTGCAATATATGAAGTCACAACTATGACATTCAAAA
This sequence comes from Gossypium australe, assembly GCA_005393395.2. NCBI lineage: Eukaryota > Viridiplantae > Streptophyta > Magnoliopsida > Malvales > Malvaceae > Gossypium > Gossypium australe. The sequence goes on from CM016621.1 coordinate 131,262,137, forward strand.
TCTACTCTTTCTTTTTTTCTTTTTGCTGCAAACTGCCATTGTCCTCCGTTAGGGAGTGACGAAACTTTAACCCATTTATGCTTTTCATCCTTTTTTTTTTTTTCTTCTTCATAGGTGAGTGGTATTCTTTGCGTAGGTACAATGCGCCACGCCACTTTCGCTCTGGTTAGTTGCAGCTGTTCTCGGTTTAGCCTTTTGGTTGGATCCATTCATATAGTTCCAGGTTTGCTGATGAATTGGTATTGATTGCTACATTATTATATATACACATTGGTTTTGAGGATTACAAAATAAATAATAAAAGAACTAATAAGATCATCATGACTTAAGCAGATATGTGAAGAAAAAAATTTGAAGCATTTTACTCTCGTGGATAGTGATAGTAATTGGTAATTATTTTAGCAGTACTGTAGTCCTTTGTGAAATTATTGGAAGTTTGCGTAATATAGCATTGATCACCTGTTCTTCTAGATTAAGGAGATAAATCACGTTCGCAAGGCAAGAAAGATATATGTATTTCACTATCTAACATTTAAGCCTATAAAAAGAAGAAAGTAATATGAATTAAAAGGGTGTAGAGAAGCTAAGATGCAATTAACTTTGGGTACAAATGGAGAGGAGTGAACGTGCATTGGGGACAAGAAACATTGAATCAAAGAGAGGTTTCCGACAATGAGGAGACAATAAAGGAAATGAAGTGAATCTGCCTCCAAATTCATGATGTTAAGCTACTTTCGTTTCCCCTTTGCCCATTGCACGGGGCACCTTAATTCGTATTTGAATCATTGGTTGTTACTTTGTTAAACATGCGCTTGGACTTTTGAAGGAAAAATTATGGCCGCCCTCACACTCACCCTCACTTCCCAACTAGCTTAACTATCTTGTCGCTTTCTGCTTTTCATTTACACCTTTCTCTCTTTCTTAATCTCTCTCTCCTTCAACTTTATACACACGAGGGCTAGCTGTAGCTACTAAAACTATCAGTCTCCATATATAGTTAGGACGTGATATCCGTTGAGAGTTGATAAGTGGTAGCATAAATGCCTTCTATTGTTATTTAAGGGTACATGTCCCTATGTCACACATGGTTCGGTCCGATGAAATGCTTCCATTTCATCAAATTCTTTCTTACATTCCTACAAAATCCATTTCTTGTACAAATATTTCTAATAATTCTAAAGATTAAGACGAGACAATTACTTATAAATTACCCAAAAAAAGTCTTTATTTTCCAAAATTCCTTAATATAAGATTAAACCCAAAATAATTTTCAATCGACAAAATTATATCAAAATTCAAACTCAATGTGAATAAGAATTTGGTTAATATGTAAGATTATTTTGTCATAAATGAGTAGGTTTTCTTAATTCAGACATTTATTCGAGTCTCACTGGTGTTCTAGAAGGTTTTTCCTTTTTTTTTTTCATACATAACACAACAAAACAAACCAAATGCACTAAAAAATGTCGTAATTCACCTAAGTGGTTGTCGGTAGGCTTTTAACGGCAGGTGGCAGTCGGGGCAGAGCCCACAAAGAGACAAACAGCAGCAGTTTCAAGGTGCGGCGAACGGCGGAAAAAGGAAATTAAATTTTCTTTAAAGAAAACCCGAAACCACCACAAAAATAAAACTTGAAGTAATAAAATAATTCAAATAACATAAACTAAGTCTAAATCATTTAGTAATTTGGTATATAGCCATTAAAAAAACAATCCCCATATTGCAGAAACCATTTTTAAATGCTCCCTTAGAACCCTACATAAAGGCCCTTCAATGTCCCCCCATTCACACTTCTTATAAGCCTACCCCTTTTTGTTGTGCAATTTAGGACCCTCCCAACAGCCCCACTCTGACCTAGACAACCAGCCAACCATCCTCTCCCCAACCCTCAAACCCCATTTTTTTTTAGCACCATTTCCTAGTATGCTCGTGTGCTTTGTAATTCTTTAATTTTATGAATTATTATTTCTCCCTAATTCCTGCTCTGGTGCTATAATTCTCTCTTAAAGCACTTTTTTATCTCCGCCATGGCATCATCAAGCAGTAGTACCACTGGAACAGGCTCCCCTTGTGGTGCATGCAAGTTTCTGAGACGAAAATGCGCCTCTGACTGTATTTTTGCTCCTTACTTTTGCTCAGAACAAGGCCCTGCAAGATTTGCAGCCATTCATAAAGTGTTTGGGGCTAGCAATGTGTCCAAATTATTGTTGCATATCCCAGCTCATGATCGTTGTGAGGCGGTCGTCACCATTGCTTATGAAGCTGAAGCTAGAATTAGGGATCCCGTTTATGGTTGCGTTGCTCATATTTTCGCCTTACAACAACAGGTTCCTATTTCCTTTCCATTTTTTCTCAATTTTCCATGCTATAATCTGAACACTTTCTAATCTTTGTTGCATATTACATCTGTTCGTGGTTTCTCGTAGGTTGCATGCCTGCAAGCTCAACTAATGCAAATCAAAGCCCAACTAGCTCAAAATGATATGAATTCATCGCATAACATAGTAGAGAATCAATGGCAAGGAAACCTTTCTGGCACTGTTCCAAGCTATATGAATCCAATCTCCCCACAAAGCTCACTTGAGTCTGTTGAGCTCAACAGTGGTGATAGCGTGAACCTGCAAGAAATACAAAGCAGACATGAGGAGTTTTGTTTCCAGGGTTACCATAAGAAGAGATTAAATAATAATAGTGATTTGGGTGAGCTTCAAACACTTGCCCTTAGAATGATGAGGAACTAAGCTGAACTATCGTTTTGGATTTTTTATTTTCTCTATGGAATATGAGCCAGATGATCTTTTTTTCTTTTCTTCCCAATCCATGATGTGTATATACATATGGAAACTGTTCTGAAGAAGATTTAGTACCTTAACTTTTTTATCAGACTAATATTAGCATTGTCCTCTTTCTTTTCTGTCTTTTTTATTCAGCTATGGTGCATAAATTGATGGTGGTAGCTGAATGATAATATGTTCTGAAAATCATAGTTAATTTGGATAGTGATGGATCGAGCGATAAAAAATTCATCAATATTATTTAAGTATCGAATTCAAAGTTTTGTAAAAGTAGAAAACAGTGCTGATTTGCTCTCTATTTTGAAATCTGACTCTACTTCACTCAATTAAATCAAAATTCAATATGAATTTCACACAAATTTATATGATAGTAGTTTACTGTTTTGTGAGCCACAATTATAGAGCAACTTCAGTTTGACAAACTAGGCATTGAAATCAGGGCTCTACTCAATTATTTGCTTTTAATTCTACCTATCAAGATTAATGACAGATTACTCAACTAAGCAAGCAGTTGTTAGGGTTTTGTAGATAACATTGTTATATATCATCATCCAGCATCTATCTTTCCTCACCACTTGGCTTAATAAATAGTTTTCAGTTGGTAAGTGTTAATTTCTTCCTTAAGCTTAGATGTCAGTCATTAGGTCCAATGAAGGAATGAGTATTTGAAATCTCTCTAGGTCTTTTCATGTGATAGCTTTCCTAGTTTTACATTGTGATTGGCTCTTTCCTTTTGCCTTGTATAATGGACTGATGGGGCAAATGCTTTGCCTTTGATTTGGTGTGGTATAGGAATTAGAAATCTCAACTATAGCAAGTTACTTTTTTAAATATTTAAATGAATTGAATAGAAAAAGTTGGAAGTAACACAAAAGAGGGATGAATGTTGTCTTAGATCAATGAGTAGTCTAAATACTTTACAAATGTGAAAAACTGATTAAGCAAAGGGTTCCTTCCCAACATCTGTTTGGTCCAAATTCAGATCACCTGGACTTTGTTTACAAACGGGGATATCTGGGAAGGGACGGTGAGTGCTATGATGGTGATTAGAGGCCCTTGAGGAAGCATCTTGGGATGGGACCCACTTTACCTGGGGTTTATGTTCTAAATTCGGTCTACCTAACATTGAGTATTTCTTTTCAAATTTGAATGGCCTTGTGTATTCATATTTTTAGACAAAATGTTCCCTTAGGGCTACATGTTAACAATCTTATTTGAGGATATTATAATGAAGCTCCATACATCCTTCCTAACTTCACACATTCCCCTTTGGCCTCATAAAAATCTTATCATTATTTAATTAATAAAAAAAAAGGCAAGCGGCAGTAATCACTTTCTCCATCCTTCCATTAGGCAAATTGCAAAGACCAAGGGAATATTAAGGCATTAAAAGTAATTATTCCAAAAAAAAAAAAAGAAAAAAATTGGTTTCGAGATAAGTGATCATTATTGAATGTGAGTTGAAGATTAAAAGCTGTCGCCTTTGTTTTTTCATTATAAAAATTCAATAAAATATGTTTAAAAAAGATGAAAAGAGAGCAGGGTCTATTTGTTGGACTGTTTTATTCTTAAAAGGACAGGAATCCATGTTATAAAATTTATTTTATATTTATGTTTTAATGTTACAACCAACTCCAATCTTTGTCAAAAGATCAGTGAAAAGTTTGTAGCCTTGGACCTATTTCTTTTATGTTCATTATTTAGCATTAATTATTGGAATTAATTTCATCATGTATAATGAAGTTGTTAATCATTTATTTCAACATTACCAAATTTTAATCCAAAAAAATAAAAAAAAGCACACCTGCTCACGATTCAAGGTTTGCCCGAAATTCGAGAAGATTTAGATAAAAATATTAGGTCTAAAAAATGAGTTTGGACAAAACAATTTAAGTCCATTTAAAATATGGGCTATACTCGGGCTTGAACATTCAAGGTCTGAACTCGTCCTGTTTTTAAGTTTATAATACTTTATATTATGTAATTTAGAACACATTAAAAAAATAAACCTATACTAAATATATAATACTACTCTAATGTAAACATTAAAATAATGTTAAGACGACTCTATAACAAATTTCAATAAATAAAAAATATATAAAATTATTAAATATTAAAATAATATAATATAAATATTTTTAAAAAAAATTAAAAAATAATGTAGGTAAATCTAAAATGACTTTGGATTAATCTTTTGAAGATATTAGCGGGTTTTGATATAATTTTAAACTCATATTTCAAATTAGGCCAGACCGGACTTGAACAAGTATAAAGTATGTCAATATTATATTCAGACTCAGCCCAAACTCAACCCAACCCATGAGTAGCAACTTACACATGTTATTGGGGTTTTCAATATGTTTTTAACCCAAACGTATGGGCAATGTGGAGGGTTGGGAGTTGGATACAAACTATAGGGAGGGGTGTAGAGCTGCTTTAAAATCCATTTCATCTAATATCACTTCAACCTTGTACTCATATAATATAACCAAACTAATAGTTTTCCTTTAAAACAAACACAGTAATTTAGTTCATGCTCTCTCTTTTGCTACCCAAAAAAAAAGTAACTATTTTTTTAATAAATTGGAAGAAATTTATAAATGGAGTCTCTAAAAGATTCGAAATTGAAACAATATTAATCATTTTTTTCAAATAAATAGATATAGTTGTGAAAAACATGATCATATATATATATATAAAATGCATAATCGGTTGAATTTTAAGAAATTTAACAAAAATAAACATATTACAAAGACTTTAAAAATTCCAGAAACTCAAAAAATTAATAATTAAAAAAGAAGAAGAAAATGTTCTTCAAAATCTTAATTTTTTCAAAAATTTGGAAATATTTATTATTTTTCTAATATTATTTAATTTGACTAATTGAGGATATATAGATTTTTTTAAAATTTTATTTATCTTTTCCTCATGCCAACTTGTACAAATGTGTCTTTATTTACTTAAAATTTTTTTGGTAAAAAAATAAAATTTTAGCCATAGGCTAATTTGTCTCAAAATTGCTTATAAATTGACAAAATAATTCACTTTGTAATAGTTAAAAAGATTAAATTGCTTGCTCCTAATATTTTGTCTAATAAAGTAGTAAAGTTTTATTAAATAAATTATAGCTTGAAAAGAATCAAACATTTTGTTCTTAATTGCAAGTTTGCAACCCATTTATGACCGACTTAGTGGGTTAATAGTGGAAACCCCATTTATTGGGCCCCCTCCTAAGATCCAAATCAATGATATGCCCTAAATTTCATTATTTCTATAAAAATCGGTAACTTTCCTATACCCTTTTCTTTGATTTTATTTATTTTACTTCATATCATTTGTGTTGATTGTATTAATTCTAAAATAAACATGATCACATTACTCCGAATGAATTATTGTTTCCGAATTAATATTTTATCAATTTTTGTTTTATGAGGTCAATTAGTGTTCTTATGTAAGTAAGCAAGCAATGTTGAAAAGATTACATACAATCTCATTTCAGACTACATAATATCAGGGTTTATAAAGTAGAAAAAAGGAACTGTAATTTATTAGGTCAAAAAATGAGGTCCATAGAAACCGGATTGATTTCTCACAGAGCCTAAATATTAATTCTATATATCAATATTCAAGGGTTACACTAGATTATATAGAAAACAAATAGTAGGGTAGATTTTAGGGTTTCTGGCTCTATGAACATAATTCTAATTTCTAGGCTTCCTAGCTTTTATTTATAACAACAATCAGTGCATATAAATATGTTTGAAAATGTGCAGCATGCAATTCAAAACTACATGGTGGAAATGATGCCTTCACCAGGTTTTAATCCCTTACATTGTCATGAATGTTGAGCATAGCCCAAGGCCATTGCTTGAAGGTCGTCCACATCCTGGAAATTTGTCCATTGTCTGTTGTGTGTTTGCATGTCAAAGGGAGACATGGAACGAGGAGCATCCTCAAAATTTGTATTAAATGAGACATAATCATCTGATCCTGATGAGATGACTGAATTCTCGAAATTCCCTAATGAGCTGGTTCGATCCGACAACCCGTACGAGCTTGTAGAAAGATTTGGGTTAAAATTTGGTGCCATGCTTGAATCATTTGGGTGAAACCAAGTTTGAACATCTTGGAGATTATGAAGCTTTCCATGGTATTTGTCATTAGGGTTTGCAGTAACAGAGCCATTGGCAATGCTCTGAGCTGCTTGCGCCTTGAGAGAAGCAAGCTGTGCCTGTAGATTGACAACCTGTTGGGATTTTAACCAAGAAAAGCCGAGAATTACATCTATTTGAATCTCAAGTTAGGGTTTTCAGATCATCAAGTTTTTACATCAAAAAGACGGTCAAAGGGTGGTCGTAAAACCTGTTGTTGGAGAGCAAAGATATGAGAAACACAGCCATAAATAGGGTCATGGAGCCTAGCTTGAGCTTCATATGAGAGGGAGGTGAGCAAGCAGCTTTGACACATTGCTTGCACCAAAAACCTTGCGGATGGCTGCAAAATGGGTTGCACCTTGTTCATGGCAGAAATAAGGTGCAAAAACACACCCTCTAACACATTTCCTCCTCAAGAACTTGCAGGCACCACAAGGTGAACCACAACCTGTCATCTTGATCTTTTTTTCTTTGGTGGGTATTCTTTTATTTTATTTTGGTTCTTAGACAGAGAAAGGGGTTAGGTTTGAGCTACTTACCATTATCATTAAAAGGGGATTATAAACACTAGAGGAAGAGGGAGGTGGATCATTTAATAATCAATTGTTAATTGCAATTGGTCCCCTTTTTAGGCTACATCTTTTATTGTTTATTCCCTTTTAAAAAGCCCGCTTGCAGCCTTGCATTCTAAATTTTTTATACTCTCAAAATGATATCCTTATACGACAAAAGAGATAGAATCAAACCAAAGCCATTTCTATTTGCTTCATCATTGCATTCATTTCTTATTTATATGCTTTTCCTTTGTGAAACACACACACATACTTGTACCAGTGAAGAATGAAGCTGAAGGTTAATTCAGGATTTTCCTTTTCACTCTTTGGCGTTCAAAGATAGAGCTGGCAATGGATCATATACATATGTAAACATTCCATCCATTAATCACTTAATAATTTTTTGTTCATTGCCACTATTGTTCTAATTTTTACACCTTCATCTTCTCTTGAATTTCTTTAATAAAAATTCTTGGGCTTCAAATTTCTGTTTTCTTTATTTCTTTTTTTTTTCATTTTCCCCTTCATAATAATTCATGGAGATAAGCTATTTTTTTTTTTTTGTAAAACTATTTAGTTTTTAGGGGCCTTCACGAGGCTTATCCTCTCCAGTCTACACCATAAAATATTCTTTTGGTATGAATATTCTATTTAGTTTTTCATTTTGAAGAAACATGTTATAGAAATATGGCTTAAATATACACTCAGTCTTTGAATTTCAACCTTTTTCCCAAGTTAGTATTAATAGTTTTTCTTTTTTTTTTTTTTTGTCTCATATTGATACTTGAATTATTTTTCCGTTCATCATTCCAATACTTTTTTGTAATCCCGTTAAATTTAAGAAAAAAAGGTATTCTGGTTCTTTTTTGTAATGCCATTAAATTTAATATAGAAGACATCTTGTGATTAGACTTCATCATTGGCCGGACCAATGAAAGATTTTAAGCTTGATTTCTAGACTCAACCCAAAAAATGGGTCTAAAATTTTACCAAGCTCAACCCAGTTAATAAATGCTAAACTTGAGCTCAACTCGGCCACTCCGTATTAATTTTTTATATTATTTTTACATAAAAACAAATTTAAAAAATATAATACATCAAATACACTAAAAACATTAAAATAAATATTTTCCAACAAAAAATACATAAAAAAAAGTCTTTATCCTTAAATAACACTAAAATAATTACAATTTAGTAAGTAAATACCTCTAAATAGTAGCAAAATTAAAAATAAAATAAGAATTATATAATATTTAAATAATAATAACAAAATAGTACAATATGACATCAAAACAACAGCAAAATGATAGCAAAACAACAAAAAAAAAATTCAGAAAGATTCGAGCCGATAAATGGGCTTTATTTTTTGTCTAAGCTCATTTTTGGGCCTATATCTTTACCCAAACCCTCCCTCTTTTTGAGTGAATCTTCGAGCTTGGGTGAGTGACCCGACCATGATTAGGTCTACTTGTGATGCTGACGCGTGACAAATGTTACCATTGAAAATTATTTTTAAAATGTTTAAAATTTATAAAAATATAAAAAAATTAGAAATTCAAAAAATTAAAAAATAAATGAAAAATCAAAATGTTGTTTTTCTTATTTTTGGATAGTTAGAAATCTAATAATTTCTTTTAAAAATTTAAAACATAATTTGTAACTTTGAAAACTCTAATGTCAGGTCTTCTTTGTTCATCTTTTTCTTGAGTTTCTTACTTTCATCTTTGATAAATAAAAAAAACTTTGCAGCGCTTCTTCTTTGCTTATTTTTTTGTTGGGCTTCTCTTCTTCATCTCTTTTTACTCTCTTTCCATCAAGATCATCCATGCAATTTGACTTTTTTTCTTTTTTTTTTTGTGGATTTTCAATTTCACGCCATGAAATCCTCCTCTTTTTCATTCAAATAAAAACCCACTAAAAAAATTCATCTTCAACTCTCCACCAATTGCCCTTAGAATTCTTCACAAAATTCCACCCTCTCAAAACTCTCATTGTTATAAAGTTGATTTTTTGGTTTGCTACTATACAAAATCAGAAAATCAAATTACTACGCGTCACTTTTTTTCCCTACATTGTTATAAAAAGATCAGGTAAAATAAAAAATAAGCCAATTCTCCTTGTTTTCAAATTCTATGTTACGAAAATCCAATTACTGCAAAAGGTAGGAATGATTTCTGCTTTGCTGCCATTCAAAGAATCAAATCGATGTAACTCATTGATTTTCTAGCTTACAACTTTGTGGGATTATTTTTATTCTTTTTGGAAAAAAATCCAATTTGATTTATGAGAGTACATATATATAATGGGGTGGATGGTTGGGTTAAGTCAAATTGTGAGGGTGAAGGATCCGATTTCTAGTGATATCTGAAATTGTGGTTTTTGGATACTATTTCTATAAATCAAGTTCGTAAATATTAAATAAATATATTTATGGAGTTATTTTATAGATGAATTAAAATTTAGATAGTCGATTTAGCCAAAATTGTGACTAATTAGGGCCTAGAGACTAAATTGTAAAGCCCAATCGCTATACATTTTTAATTAGGAAATGACTTAGGGACTTAAATTGTAATTAACCAAAGGTTCAAAACAACAATTAGATCATGTTAAAGTGTGTGTTTGTGGACGGTGTGATTGTATAATCATTAACTTAAGTAAATTAAGCTTTGTTGAATTAATTAAGGTTAATTAACTTAATTAAAAAATTAATCCCACCATATAAGTCAAATTTTGATGGAAAGAGAGAGAAACTCATCTTCTCCAACCGAATTGAAGAAAGAAGAAAGACTTAATGCCCTTTTTAAGGGGTTTAAAGCTTTTAGCTTCAATTTCGAGTAAGTCCTTTGCTATTTTCCTTTGATTTTTATAGATTTAAGGTTATGGGAGCTTGATTTAGTTAGCCTAAATATCAACTTGTAAAACTGTTAAAGTTTTAAAAAGTTGCCATTATTGATTTCTTGTAGAATTAGGTGTGAAATTAATAGAAATTAAGCCTAGTTTAGAAAATGACTAAATTGTAAAGCTTAATTGTTAGTTTAATACATTAGGGACCAAATTGAATAAAATGTAAAATTGACATGAAATTTTTGTAGGAGTAAGAAATAAAAGGTCCCTAATGAGTAGTTGTGAAATTAGATTTCAAGATGAAGCTTTAGATTGAAAGTTATATTTGTCTCAGGTTTAAGGACTAATAAATTGTAAAATATGCTTGATATTGTGATTGGTTCTGATTTGAATGGAATTTGATAATATTATATGTTTTATGATTTTATTTAGCTAAAGTTGACATGGAATTGTTGAAAGGGAAAAGAAAATCAAACTTCGTCAATGAATAGCTTGAAAATTCTGTTTGTATTTCTATGATTCGGGAAGCATTTATTTTCTGCATGTTCATGTTATTTTGCATAATATGACAATGAGGTGAGTTGTTATTGGTTATTTGAGTTGAACTGCTATGATAGTGATTGAATACCAAGATAGAGACTAAATTGAATAGAATAGAAAGTTGCATGACTTACTTGATATGTGATGATTGGTATGAAATTGGGTTCAAACATGTTATAAAATGTTATGAAGTTGTGAAATGCTAATGAATGGAGAATATTGGAATGTAAATTTGAACTATTTATAATGGATTGAAAATTGGTTACCCTATTATTTGTTCGAACCAAGTCGGATATAGTTGGCATACCATAGGGCTAGATTATTGATTGAAAACCATCGTTGCCGGGCAACCTGAAGTGGTAGATTGTACTTTTAGCGTCATCGTTGTCGGGCAACCTAGGGTGGTAGTATGTACATGTTAGTGTCATTGTTGCTGGGCAACCCGGGGTGATGGATCCGCATATCCGTTTGGAGTTTGTGTCTAGTTAATAGCATTATAAATATGTGATTCGACTAATGGTATTTGAAAATGAAATGAATTTGAAAAGTGGTCAGTGATAAAATGCAAAATAAGTTGAAATCGAGTCCTGGTGACCAAATGCGTATGAAAGAGCCATTAGGCTCGAATATGGTTGAAATGTTGTATGGGTTTGAATATATATGCTCAATGGTTATTGTTTATAAATGACTAGGTATAAGCACCTATGGATGTTAGTATGAATTGATTAAATTACATAAGAATTGAACGATATATGGCAAGTTAGTATGTTTATATAGTGAATTTGCATGTTAATATGTTAATATGTATGCTTATAATGTATAGTAAGTAGTTGGCATGCATTTATATAAGGATTACCTATGTATTTAACTTGAATAGAACAAATGTATATTGATTTTGGAATTTTTTTATATTGACTTGAATTATGGAAATACCACTGAACGTTTTCACTCAGTATATGGTTTGTTTTCTCTATGCGTAGGTATAATTGATTCTTGAGATCGTAAGTTGTTGATCCAGCATCTCAAAAGCAATCCTCGACTCAACAAAGTTTGTATAGTCTTTTTTTAAGTTGAATATGGCATGTACCTAAATGGAGTTGGTTACTGATTGTGTGTCAGAGTCTTAAAAATTTATATAAAGAATGATCGAGCCTAAAAAACTAACTGTGACAACGATTATGGCAAGCGCACCTATCGAACAGTAGTATAGTTAAGTGGCAAGACTGGATTGTCGAACCCAAAGGAACCAAAAGTACTAATAGTAACTTTCTTTTTATTATTTAGCCTAAGAATTAAGGGAATTATTAATTAATCTAAAATTAACTATCTATTAAGCTAAAGATGCTAAGACAAAGAGAATGAATTTGGGAAAATACTTGTGGGAAAAACCAATTGATTAAGACAATACTCGAGGAAGAATCCACCTAGACTTCACTTGTTATTTAACTCTGAACCAGACGATTTATTCACTTAACTTGATCCGTAGGATTCCCTAATGTATATTAATACCTCTCCCGAGGCTACTAATGTCTAACCCTAGGTTGATTAATTGAAATCTCTTTCTAATTAAAACCCTTGGAATTGCATTAACTCGATCTATGGACTCCCATATTAGGTTTGACCCTAATCTGGCAGATTTTTGTCATCCTATGTCTAGGGTTGCAATCAACTCCGCTTAATTATGCTAGATCTACTCTTAAACAGGGACTTTTGCTCCACTGCCTAAGCACATCAATACTTGAATTAATATCCTGAAATATCAAAAGCAAGAATTAAGAACACATAATTAAGAACAAATCAAGTATTTATCATATAGTTCAGAAAACAATAACAAGATCCGTATTAGGTTTCATCCCCCTCAGATATTTGAGAGGTTTAGTTCATAATAATAAAAAGAATACATCTCAGAAGAAAATATAAAACAAAACATAAGAAAAACCCTAAAACCCCCTGAAGGAAATTGAAGGGAAGATCTTCCGTCTTGAGTATAACTCCGGCTTCTTGAGGTGAATTAACTAGTTTTCTTCGAGTAAATTCCACAATTCTGGCCTCTATGGCTTGGCTCTTCGGACTAACTGGACGCCTAACTCCCCCTTGAAGGTTGGCCTCTAAGGTGTTTATATAGGCTTTTGGAATGACTTTCTTTGCCTCTAAGTACCTTAATTTGAATGAAACTCTTCATTGTCACATCAGGGACACGCCCATGGCACACGCCCGTGTGAATCGTGGTCAGCCCGTGTTCGAGTCTGTTAATGAGGCATGGCCATGTGGTCTTGGGCCCAGGCCGTGTCGATTTCGTGCTTTGGCCCATTTACTCTGTTTTAGGCTCGTTTCTCGTTCTTTTCATCCTCCGGTGCTTTCCTAAGTATAAAACATGAAAACAAAGGATTAAGAGCACCAAATTCCATAATTCAAGGCTTAAATCATCCAAAAGTATGCTAAATATGGGATTAAAATATGTTTATATTACGGTTTATCAAATACCCCCACACTTAAGCATTTGCTTGTCCTCAAGCAAAATTCTCAACTCACAATTTAAATGAACTTTCTTGATTCATACTATTCATTAATAATGTTTCATCATAATTCAAGGATAATTCATACATTGATAATTTAAGTAAAAAAGGTCCTAAAGATTCAAACAGTTAAAGTCATAGTTTTTGTAGCACTAAAAATATAGGCGTTTTCCCTTACCTAAATAATCACCTTTAATTTAAAACCGACAAGAGTTGACATCCTCACTAAAGATTCACTCAAATCACTCAAAGTGTTTAAGGTTCAAAATTAAGCACTCAAAAGTCTAACATGAAAAGTTAATCCCATAGGCTTGCTTGAAAATCAAATCTCCACCATTGTAAAATGAGATGATACACAAATCAAAAGGTCTTTAAAAAGGGTTGTAATGAGGCTCGGCTTAAAGGTGTGGATAAAGGCTGAATTAGAAGGTTAGAATTGAGATTGAATTGACAATTTACCTAACTAGAAAAATGAATGAATACTTGAATAATTACATCAATTTAGAAACTTGTAATACGAGCTTTTTCTTCAAGATGTGGAATTTAAACGTATAAGCTCACTTAATCATAAAACTAATAATGAATATACTTCGTTTTTTTAAGAACAAATCAAGTCATAAAAGATAAATTTAACTACTGAATTAAAGATTATAGTTAGGCAACTAATCAAATCAAATCTCGATATAAGGGTGGTCAAGAGGAATGTTGATAACAAATACAGACTGGGTTTTTGGGTTAATATTAGTGGGTGAGTCAATAAAAAGGGTTGTTAGGATCAAAGGGGTTCACTAGGGGTTAATTGTGAGGGTAAGCTTTTTTTAGAGGAGTAAGTGGGTTAAATCCTAAGTGCCTTTATCATCTCAGTATATCAAATCAATTAATGTGGTCTCGGCATGTATAATTGAAGCAAGTTCTAGAATAACAGCTCAATGTTGGCACACTCATAATCACAAGGTGAGCACGAAAGAATGTATGCTCTAAAAGGCTCAAAATCTCACAAAAATTATGGGTTTTTGATATCAACCTTGTAAATTTCAAACTTCAAGGTAATAATTAGATTCAAGTAGACAACCTAGCAAATTTTTAATTTTTGAAAATGGACTTATCATGCTTGATTCTCTAGTCTCCTAAAGTTTAAATCATCATTGCACAATTATCAATGACTTATTCGAAAACATATCAATAAAAATTATGATTCAAAAGAAATTCATTCTACTCATAATATGAGAAAATTACTTAAGAACATGGTATAATTCAGGGATTTGAGAATAATGCAGAAAGTTAGGCACTTTCTTGAAATAAATATTCACCCCGCCACTTAAGATGTACATTGCCCTCAATGTACAAAGATATATATGAAATTTAAGAGAAAGGGAGAGGTGAAACTTCTTGAATTTGGATGGCTTCCTTGAGTTGGGAGTGTCGTGGTGTGGTGGCCGCCGACAATCTCTGTGCTAGATGAAGAAATTGGGAAGCTCGTGAAGAATTAGCTAGGAAATAATAATAATAATTCAAAATATACTAAATATATATTTAAAGACAAGAAAGATAAAGAGAAAGAAAATAGAAAGTAAAATAAAATTAAAAGAAAAGATTAATGGATCGAAGAGTCCTTATTGTTAGATGGTTCGTGAGGTGGGTGTGATTTCTAAGGCTGTGGTGGGGTGGCTATGGTCGTGGTGTGGTGATTCCCTTGCAGCCTTTAGAACCTAAATAAAAGAAAACAAAATAAAATAGATTAAACTAAGTAAAAGGAAAATAAAGAAAAGGAAAATAAAGGAGAAGGGAAACTAAAAAGAAAAGTTAAATGGACTCAAAGGTCCTTTTCCTGTCGAGTTAATGAAGCGGCCGACATGAACTTATGTAGATCGGTCTCACAAAGGGAGACTGTGCTAGGATCCTTCCGTTTCTTCGACATGGATGTGATTAGATCTAGAGTTAGGGGGAATGAAGAAAGTTGAGAATGAAGAGTTAAGAGTTTGTTTAAAGAAAAAGGGAAGTAGGGAGTAGGTAAGAAGGGGAGAAGTGTGTGTGTTAAATAGAGATTTCAAATCTGGTACATCCCCACGCTCGTGTATCGTGGGTGTGTCGATTCGTAAGGCCGTGTCGTAGAGTCGTGTTATGCTTCATTCATTTCTCCCACGCCCATGTACAGGTCGCCACGCCCGTGTTGCTGAAACAGTGTCGGCCACAGCCGCATCGCACGACCGTGGTGTTTCGTTAGGTCCCGTGGCTTGAAGATATTTTTCGTCCTGTGTCGTACTATCTCTGCCATGTCAGTACGCACATCCGTAGCCTCCACACGGCCACGGCCACGGCTATGTGCAAGGCCGTGTGGTGCGAAAATTTGCACTTTGGTTAGTTTATAGTTAGGTGCTAAAAAGGAAAAGTAAAAGTAAAAATAAAAATGTGAAAATTAATGGGGTTAGTGCTCGGGTTGACTCCCGAGAAGTGCTTGTTTATAGTCTTAAGCTAGACTTACCTCTCATTTGCACATTCATGGTGGTTTGAGGAGTTGAAAGTCCTTCCTCATGCTATCAGTCCTATTATCAGTATATAGTTCAAGTCGAGTAGCGTTTACTTTTAAAGTACTGAATGTAGGATTACGTATCTCGACTGTTCCATAGGGGAAAACATTGAGTACCTTAAAAGAGATTTCTTTTTTTGTATTAGGGTCAGGAGGAGGTATTCGAGGGTCTGCCTTATCTAACAATACCTGATCTCCAATCTTAAATTCGTTCGTCCCCCGGAATGGTGTTGGTTCTGTTTTGTGTATTCCTAATTTCTCCTTAAAGTGTGTCTTCCACTCGTCTAGCTTATCGATCTGAAGCCTTCGTTCCTCATGAGTTATTTCCTTGTTGGCATGAGGTCTAGGGTCTGGCTCAGTTGTGTTGTTCCGTGGTGCTTCCTGAAAAGAAGGTTTAACCGAATGGTCATTAATAAAATTAATTTTCTCACCTTGGTTACTCGATGTCCTAGCCGAGTCAAGAGCCTGGAGACTGATTGATCTGTCACCTACACAAAGTATGAGTTCACCTGCGCTGGCATCAATTTTAGCCCTGGCAGTTGCTAAAAAGGGTCTTCCTAAAATTAAGGGGATACTATTGTCCTCACCCATGTCTAAAACGACAAAGTCTACTGGAAATACGAATTTATCAATTTTCACAAGAACATATTCAATTATACCCCTAAGAATTCTAATAGTTTTATCAGCTAATTGAATGCTCATCCTAGTTTATTTGGGTTTCCCTAGACTTAGTTGTTTAAACATTTTATAAGGCATAACGTTTATGCTTGCCCCTAAATCAGCTAAAGCATTACCAACAGATAAACTACCAATTAAGCATGGAATTGTAAAACTCCCTGGATCTTTTAATTTTCATGGTAGTTTGTTTTGTAACATTGCTGAGCACACCGCGTTTAGTTCCACATGCGATTCCTCGTCTATCTTCCGCTTGTTTGTTAACAGTTCTTTTAAGAATTTCCTTGAATCTGGCATCTGCGAAAGAGTTTTAAGAAACGGTAAGTTAATATGTAATTTCTTTAAAAGTTTAAGAAATTTACTGAATTGTTCGTCTGTGTTGTCCTTCTTCATCGCATCAGGGTACGGTATACGAGGTTGGTACTCTTTAATTACCGGTTTTGGCTTATCATGACTTACATCGTTCTTGCCTTCCTCTACCATATTCTCATGGCTTAACTTAGGCTCATCTAACCCTACACTATCTTGAGCTGTTATTGCTTGATGTTGCTCCTTTGGGTTAGTTTCAGTGTTGCTTGGCAAGCTGCCTTGTGGTCGTTCAGAGATCAGCTTAGCGAGTTGCCCTAATTGGTTCTCGATCCCTTGAATCGATGCTTGTTGATTTTTAAGTGTTGTTTCGGTGTTTTGGAAACGTGTTTCTAACACCGCTATGAATTTTGTCAGCATCTCCTCAAGGTTCAGCTTCTTTTCCTATGGGTAAGGCTGTTGTTGGAAGTTTGGAGGGGGTTGTTGTCGCTGATTTCCTTGACCACCCCATGAAAAATTGGGGTGGTTCCTCCAACTTGGATTATAAGTATTACTATAAGGGTTATTTTGAGATTTAAAATTGTTACCCATATAGTGAACTTGCTCGCTCTCAGCGCTCGGGTTATAAGGTGGATAGTTTGTATTACTCATCCCTCCTCCATTCGTATCATACTGCATGACTGGATATACCTTCAAAGAATCACATAAGCCATCAATCTTTTTATTTAACAGTTCTACCTGATTTGAGAGCATGGTTACTGCGTCGAGGTTGAAAACACTGGTTGCTTTTGTTGGCTTGGTCCTTGAAACTTGCCACTGATAGTTGTTTAGTGACATCTCTTCAATGAATTCGTAGGCAGCCTCCAGTGTTTTGTTGTTCAATGTTCCGCCGTCAGCTGAATCGATTAACTGCCTAGTTGAGGGGTTCACACTATTGTAAAAAGTTTGGACCTGTAGCCATAAGGGTAATCCATGGTGTGGGCACCTTCTCAATAGATCTTTGCATCTCTCCCATGCATCGTAAAGTGTTTCTAAATCCATCTACACAAAATAAGAGATATCATTTCTTAACTTGGCCGTTTTAGCCGGCGGAAAATATTTTAATAAAAATTTTTCGGTCATTTGTTCCCATGTAGTAATTGACCCTCGTGGAAGAGAATGCAACCACTGTTTGGCTTTATTCCTCAAAGAAAAGGGAAATAACCGAAGACAGATGGCATCATCAGAAACGCCATTTATTTTGAAAGTATCGCAAAACTCTAGGAAATTTGCCAAGTATTTGTTTGGATCTTCATCCTGCAAACCATCAAACTGAACAAATTGCTGTATCATCTGAATAGTGTCAGGTTTCAGTTCAAAATTATTTGCAGCAATAGCAAGTCTAACAATACTTGACACAGTTCCTGTTAAATTAGGTTTAGCATAATCATACATAGTTCGAGGAGCATGATCTTCGGCCACCTTTGGAGGCAGTGGATTATTCTCAGCCATCTCTTCGGTGGTATTAATTTCGACTTCTTGCTCTTCTTCTATGTAATTTAAACTTCGCTTTATTTTTCTACAATTTCTGCGAACAGTACCTTCAATATCACTGTCGTAAATTAGGGGTCCCGTCGGGTTCCTTCTAGTCATAAACTAGAGGTACCTGCTAAGAACAAATAAAAGAAGGAAAATCAGTAAAGTTAAAAGCAAAATAAAAATAAAAGTAAATTGCAAAAATAAAAATGGCTAAAGTAATAAAAATTGAGCGTTCTTAATATTTTAGTTCCCCGGCAACGGCACCAAAAACTTGATCGTGTGTCAGAGTCTTAAAAATTTATATAAAGAATGATCGAGCCTAAAAAACTAATTGTGACCACGATTGAGGCAAGCGCACCTATCGAACAATAGTATAGTTAAGTGGCAAGACCGAATTGTCGAACCCAAAGGAACCAAAAGTACTAATAGTAACTTTCTTTTTATTATTTAGCCTAAGAATTAAGGGAATTATTAATTAATCTAAAATTAACTATCTATTAAGCTAAAGATGCTAAGACAAAGAGAATGAATTTGGGAAAATACTTGTGGGAAAAACCAATTGATTAAGACAATACTCGAGGAAGAATCCACCTAGACTTCACTTGTTATTTAACTCTGAACCAGACGATTTATTCACTTGACTTGATCCGTAGGATTCCCTAATGTATATCAATACCTCTCTCGAGGCTACTAATGTCTAACCCTAGGTTGATTAATTGAAATCTCTTTCTAATTAAAACCCTTGGAATTGCATTAACACGATCTATGGACTCCCATATTAGGTTTGACCCTAATCCGGCAGATTTTTGTCATCCTATGTCTAGGGTTGCGATCAACTCCGCTTAATTATGCTAGATCTACTCTTAAACAGGGACTTTTGCTCCACTGCCTAAGCACATCAATACTTGAATTAATATCCTGAAATATCAAAGAAAGAATTAAGAACACATAATTAAGAACAAATCAAGTATTTATCATATAGTTCAGAAAACAATAACAAGATTCGTCTTAGGTTTCATCCCCCTCAAGTATTTGAGAGGTTTAGTTCATAATAATAAAAGAATACATCTCAGAAGAAAATATAAAACAAAACATAAGAAAAACCCTAAAACCCCCTGAAGGAAATTAAAGGGAAGATCTTCCGTCTTTAGTATAACTCCGGCTTCTTGAGGTGAATTAACTAGTTTTCTTCGAGTAAATTCCACAATTCTGGCCTCTCTGGCTTGGCTCTTCGGCCTAACTGGACGCCTAACTCCCCCCTTGAAGGTTGACATCTAGGGTGTTTATATAGGCTTTTGGAATGACTTTGTTTGCCTCTAAGTACCTCAATCCGAATGAAACTCTTCATTGTCACGTCAGGGACACGCCCATGGCACACGCCCGTGTGAATCGTGGCCAGGCCGTGTTCGGGTCTGTTAATGAGGCATGGCCATGTGGTCTTGGGCCCAGGCCGTGTCGATTTCGTGCTGTGGCCCATTTACTCTGTTTTACACCTGTTTCTCGTTCTTTTCATCTTCCGGTGCTTTCCTAAGTATAAAACATGAAAACAAAGGATTAAGAGCACCAAATTCCATAATTCAAGGCTTAAATCATCCAAAAGTATGCTAAATGTGGGATTAAAATATGTTTATATTACGGTTTATCAATTACGATTAAGTTTAATGGTTTTGTTATATTGAAACTTGAATAGGTAGCCTAATAATGTTGAAAAGATATAGTTGCACAAGTGAATTGACTTGTACATTTTGTTTTTGATAGTTGGTAATTTTGGAAGTTTATATATAGTTGTATGTATATCATTTTAATTAACTTAGGATAGATAGCTAGTTGTTTAATTAAAGTATGTATATAGTGATCATGTGTCTGAAAGCTTTAATATTTATATAATGAATGATCGAGCCTAAAAACTAACTATCACTACAATTGAGGCAAGCGCACCTATCAAACAGTAGTATAGTTTAGTGGCAAGATCGGAATGTCGAACCCAAAGGAACCAAAAGTACTAGTACTAACTTTCTTTTTATTATCTACCCTAAAATAAAGGGGATTGATATTTATCTAACTAATTACTAAACTAAGGATGCTAATACACAGAGAATGAATTAGGAAAATACTTTTGAGAAAATTAGTTGATTAAGACAATACCCGAGGAAGAATCCACCTAGACTTCACTTGTTATCTAACTCTGAGCCAGACGACTTATTCACTTGACTTGATCCGTAGGATTCCCTAATTTATATTAATACCTTTTTCGAGGCTACTAACGTCTAACCCTAGGTTGATTAATTGAAATCTCTTTCTAATTAAAACCCTTAGTGTTGCATTAATTCGATCTATGGACTCCCATATTAGGTTTGACCCTAATCTGGCAGATTTTCGTCGTCCTATCTCTAGGAGTGCGATCAACTCCGCTTAACTATGCTAGATCTACTCTTAAACAAGGACTTTTGCTCCTTTGAATAAGCACATCAATACTTGAATCAATATCCTAAAATATTAACATAAGAATTAAAAACACATAATTAAGAACAAATCAAATATTTATTATACGGTTCAGAAAACAATAACAAGATCCATCTTAGGTTTCATCCCCCTCAGGTATTTGAGGGGTTTAGTTCATTCTTATAAAAGAATACATCTCAGAAGTAATTAAATAACAAAACATAAAGAAAAACCCAAAAACCCCCTGAAGGAAATTGAAGGGAAGATCCTCAGTCTTGAGCGTGATTCTGGCTTCTGAGATGGTTCAACTGGCTTTCTTGGAGTAATTCCCTCTATTCAGCCCTCTTTGGCTTTGCTCCTGTCAAAAGCCCTGACAGAGGCCTTCTGTCGAACTCTCTATCGGACTCCGACCAACTCCTCTTTTAGGTTGCTCTCTAGGGTGTTTATATAGGCTTTTGGAATGTCTTTCTTTGCCTCTAAGTATCCTTTTCCGAGTGGAATTAAAATAGGTCACGGCAGGGACACGCCCGTGTGAATCAAGCCTTGGGCCGTGTTCGAGTCTGCTAAAGTGCACGACCGTGTGGCGAACTCTAGGCAGTGTGGATTTCTTTCTTTGGCCCATTTTCTCCGTTTTTGGCCCGTTTCTCGTTCTTTTCATCCTTCTATGCTCTCCTAAGTATAAAACATGAAATTAAATAATTAGGAGCATCAAATTTCACAATTCACGAGATAAATCATCCAAAAGTATGCCAAATGTAAGATTAAAATAAGTATATATTACGGTTTATCAGATACCCCCACACTTAAGCATTTGCTTGTCCTCAAGCAAAATTATCAACTCACAATTAGAAATAACTTCCCTTGATTCATAATTCTCATCAACAATGTCTTATCATAATTCATAGATAATTTATACATGGATAATTTAACTCAAAGAGTCCTAAAGATTCAAACAGTTTAAGTCACAAATTTTTGTAGCACGAAAACATAGGTGTTTCCCATTATCTAAATAATCACCTTTGATTCAAAACCGACAAGGATTGACATCCTCACTAAGGAATCACTCAAATCACTCAAAGTGTTTAAAGTTCAAGAAAAGCACTCATAAGTCAAACATGAAAAGTTAATCCCATAGGCTTGCATGAAAATCAAATCTCCACCACTATATACACAAATCAAAAGGTCTTTAACAAGGTTGTAACGGGGCTTAGGTTAAAGGTGTGGATAGAGGCTGAATTAGAGGGTTAGAATAGAGATTGAATTGATAATTTACCTAACTAGAAAAATGAACTAATCCTGAATAATTACATCAATTGAAAACTTGTAACACTAATAACACGAGCTTCTTCTCAGAATGTGGAATTAATTGCTTAAGCTCAAACAACATAGAACTAATAATGAATAACTTTTCAACGTTTTTTTAAGAATAAGTATTTACAATAATAAGAAAGAACTTTAACAACTGAAATATAGAACATAGTTAGGCAACTGCTCAAAATCAAATCTCGACAAAAAGGGAGTCAAGAAAATGGGACGAACAAGTTAATAACGGGTTTTCGAGTTAATATTAGCGATAAATCAAGAAACGGTTGGTTAGGCTCAAAAAAGGGGTTCACTAGGGGTTAATTACGAAGGTAGGCTTTTTACGGAGTAAGTGGGTTAAATCCTAAGTGCCTTTATTATATCAGTATATCAAATCAAATGTGTGGTCTAGACATGTATAATCGAAGCAAGTTCTAGAATAACAAATCAATATCGACACACTCATAATAAAAAAATGAGCAAGAAAAATTATGCTCTAAAAGGTTCAAAGTCTCACAAAAATTATGGTTTTTGATGTCAACCTTGCAAATTTCAAACTTCAAAGTAATATTTAAATTTAGGTCAACAACCTAGCAAATTTTTAATTTTGAAAATAGACTTATCGTGCTTGATTCTCTAATGTCTTAAACTTTAAATCATCAATGCACAATTATCTATGACTTAATCCAAGAAATATCAATAAAAATCATAAGTCAATAGAAGTTTCATTCTAATAGTAAAATGAGGAAATTGCTTAAGAAAAAGGCATAATTCTGAGATTTTCAAATAAAACTATAGTTAACCCCCCCACACTTAAGATGTACATTGTCCTCAATGTACAAAGATAGATAAAATGACAATATAGTGAGAAAATCAAAAGATAGGGAGAGAAGTGAAACTTCCTGAAGTTTGGATGGACTCAAAGAAAAGAAACTAGGGAAATTTGGGCCGAGTTGAAGGATGATGCTCTGGTGGTGTGGTCGTTTGTTAACAGCCCGTTGAACCTAAATTAAGAAAATCAAAATATAATCATATAAATTAAAGATAAGAGAGATAAAAGAAAAGAATGAAAAGAAAAAGAAAAACTAAATGGACTCAAAAGTCCCCACGCCTGTGTGCCATGGGCGTGTTAGGTCACACGGCCGTATCGCATTGCCGTGTTGGGTTTCGTTCGTTTCTCCTACGCCCGTGTAGTGAACACCACACCCATGTTGATAAATTAGTGTCGACCACGGCCGTGGCATTTTGTCGCCGCCCGTGGTTCAGAGATTTTTCATCCTTGGTTCGTACGATCTCTGCCACGCCGGTGTGTAAATCTGTGGTGTCCACACGGCCACTGCCACGCCCGTGTGCAAGGCCGTGTGGTAGGAAACCTGCTCTTCATTAATTTGGTTAGTTTGTAGTTAGGTGCTAAAAGTAAAAAGAAAAAGAAAAATAAAAATATGAAAATTAATGGGGTTAGTGTTCGGGTTGCCTTCCGAGAAGCGCTTGTTTAAAGTCTTAAGCTAGACTTACCTCTCATTCGCGTATTCATGGTGGTTTGAGGAGTTGAAACTCCTCTCCCCTGCCATCAGTCCTATGATTCTTATATAGTTCGAGTCAAGTAGTGTTTACCTTAAAAGTGTCGAACTTGGGATTAGTTACCTCGACTGTTCCATATGGGAAGATATTCAGCACTTCAAAAGGAATCTCTTTGTTTGTATTTAGGTCTGAAGTGGAGATTCGAGGGTCTGTCTTATCCAACAATACCTGATCCCCGGTCTGAAATTGGTTTGGCCCATGGAGTGGTTTTGGTTCTGCTTCATGTGTTCCTAGTTTCTCCTTGAAATGTGTCTTCCACTCGTCTAGTTCATCGATCTGAAGCCGTCGTTCCTCGTGAGTTATTTCTTTGTTGGCACAAGGTTTAGGATGTGGCTCAGCTGTGTAGTTTCGTGATGTTTCCTGTAAAGAAGGTGAAACCAAATGGTCATTAGTAGAGTTGATGTTTTCACCTTGATTACTTGATGTCCTAGCCGAGTCAAGAGCCTGAAGAGTGATCGTTTCGTCACCTACTCGAAGTATGAGTTCACCTGTACCAACATCAATTTTAGTCCTAGCAGTTGCTAAAAAGGGTCTTCCTAAAATTAAAGGAATATTGTTATCCTCATCCATGTCTAAAACAACAAAGTCTACTGGGAATATGAATTTGTCAATTTTTACTAGTACATCTTCGATTATACCCCTAGGAATTCTAACAGTTTTAGTAGCTAATTGAATGCTCATCCTAGTTTGTTTGGATTTCCCTAGACTTAGCTCTTTAAACATTTTATAAGGCATGACATTTATGCTTGCCCCTAAATCAGCTAAAGTATTATCAACATATAAACTACCAATTAAGCATGGAATTGTAAAACTCCCTGGATCTTTTAATTTTCGTGGTAGTTTATTTTGCAGAATTGCTGAGCACACTGCTTTTAGCTCCACATGCGACTTCTCGTCTACCTTCCGTTTGTTTGTTAAAAGCTCTTTTAAAAATTTCCTTTAATCTGGCATCTGCGAAAGAGCTTTAAGAAATGGTAAGTTAATATGTAATTTCTTTAAAAGTTTAAGAAATTTACCGAATTGTTCATCTGTGTGGTCTTTCTTCATCGTATTAGGGTATGGCACGCGAGGTTGGTACTCTGTGATTACTGGTTTTTGTTTATTATGGCTTACCTCAACCTTACCTTCCTTTACTAGATTCTCTTGCCTCACTTTTGGTTCATCTAACCTTTCACTATCGCGATCCGTTATTGCTTGAAGTTGCTCCTTCGGGCTAGTTTCAGTGTTGCTTGGTAAGCTTCCTTGTGATCGTTTAGAGAACTGCTTAGCAAGTTGCTCTAATTGGTTCTCAATCCCTTGAATCAATGCTTGTTGATTTTTGAGTGCTGTCTCGGTGTTTTAAAAATGAGTTTCCGACACCGCTATGAATTTTGTCAGCATCTCTTCAAGGTTCGACTTCTTCTCTTGTGGGTAGGGTTGCTGTTAAAAGCTTGGGAGGGGTTGTTGTCTTTGATTTCCTTGACCACCCCATGAGAAATTGGGGTGGTTCCTCCAACTTGGATTGTAAGTATTACTATAAGGGTTATTTTGAGGTCTAGAATTATTACCCATATAGTGAACTTGCTCGTTTTCAGCGCTCGGGTTGTAAGGCAGATATTCTGTGTTGTTCATCCCTCCTCCATTAGTATCGCACTGCATAATTGGATGTACCCGCAAAGAACCACATAAACCATCAATTATCTTACTTAACAGTTCTACCTGGTTTGATAGCATTGTCACTGCGTCGAGGTTAAAAACACAGGCGACTTTTGTTGGCTTTGTCCTCGTGACTTGCCACTGATAGTTATTCAGTGACATCTCCTCTATAAACTCATAAGCTGCTTCAAGAGTCTTGTTATTCAGGGTTCCACAGGTGGCTGAATCGATCAATTGCCTAGTTAAGGGGTTCACACCATTGTAAAAGGTTTGGACCTGTAGCCACAAGGGTAACCCATGGTGAGGGCACCTCCTTAGTAGATCCTTGTATCTCTCCCATGCATCGTAAAGTGTCTCTAAATCCATCTACACAAAAGAAGAGATATCATTAACCTCAACTTGGCCGTTTTAACCGGCGGAAAATATTTTAACAAAATTTTTTCGGTCATTTGTTCCAATGTAGTGATTGATCCTCCTGGTAACGAGTTCAACCACTGTTTAGCTTTATTCCTCAACGAAAAGGGAAACGACCGAAGAAGAATGGCATCATCAGAAATGCCATTTATTTTGAAAGTATCGCAAAATTCTAGAAAATTTACTAAGTGATTGTTTGGATCCTCATCATGCAAACCATCAAACTGAACAAACTGTTGAATCATCTGTATAGTGTTAGGTTTCAGTTCAAAATTATTTGCAGCAATAGCAGGTCTAACAATACTTGATTCAGTTCCTATTAAATTAGGTTTAGCATAATCATACATAGTACGAGGAGCAGGATTTTGATTCGCCAGATTTGCGGCAACCATAGGAGGTAGCGAATTATTATCAACCATCTCTTCGGTAGTATTGATTTCGTCCTCTTGCTCTTTTTCTGTGTATTGTAGGCTTCGCCTTATTTCTCTGCGGTTTCTGCGAATGGTACCTTCTATATCATTGTCAAAAATCAAGGGTCCTGACGGGTTCCTTCTAGTCATAAACTAGAAAAACCTATCGGAAGCAAAATAAAAGAGAGATTAGAAAACTAAAAATAAAAATTAGAAAGAAAAAAGTAAATAAAAGAAAAATGACTAAAGTAATAAAAATTAAGCGTTCTTAATATTTCAGCTCCGCGGTAACGGTGCCAAAAACTTGATTGTGTGTCTTGAAGCTTATTTATATAATGAATGATCGAGCCTAGAAACTAACTATCACCACGATTGAGGCAAGCGCACCTATCGAACAGTAGTATAGTTTAGTGGCAAGGCCGAAATGTCGAACCCAAAGGAACCAAAAGTACTAGTACTAACTTTCTTTTTATTATCTAGCCTAAAATAAAGGGGATTGGTATTTATCTAACTAATTACTAAACTAAGGATGCTAATACACAGAGAATGAATTGGGAAAATACTTTTGAGAAAATCAGTTGATTAAGACAATACCCGAGGAAGAATCCACCTAGACTTCACTTCTTATCTAACTCTGAACTAGACGATTTATTCACTTGACTTGATCCGTAGGATTCTCTAATTTATATTAATACCTCTTTCGAGGCTACTAACGTCTAACCCTAGGTTGATTAATTGAAATCTCTTTCTAATTAAAATCCCTAATGTTGCATTAATTCGATCTATGGACTCCCATATTAGGTTTGACCCTAATCCGGCATATTTTCGTCGTCCTATCTCTAGGAGTGCGATCAACTCCGCTTAACTATGCTCGATCTACTCTTAAATAGGGACTTTTGCTCCTCTGAATAAGCACATCAATACTTGAATCAATATCCTAAAATATTAACACAAGAATTAAGAACAAATAATTAAGAACAAATCAAATATTTATCATACAGTTTAGAAAACAATAACAAGATCCATCTTAGGTTTCATCCCCCTTTGGTATTTGAGGGGTTTAGTTCATTCTTATAAAAGAATACATCTCAGAAGTAATTAAATAACAAAACATAAAGAAAAACCCAAAAACCCCCTGAAGGAAATTGAAGGGAATATCCTCAGTCTTGAGCGTGATTCCAGCTTCTAAGATGGATCAACTAGCTTTCTTGGAATAATTCCCTGTATTCAGCCCTCTCTGGCTTTGCTCCTGTCAAAAGTCCTGACAAAGGCCTTCTGTCAAACTCTCTGTCGGACTCCGACCAACTCCTCTTTTAGGTTGCCCTCTAGGGTGTTTATATAGGCTTTTAGAATGTCTTTCTTTGCCTCTAAGTATCCTTTTTCGAGTGGAATTAAAACAAGTCACGGCAGAGACACGCTTGTGTGACACGCCTGTGTGACTCGAGCCTTGGGTCGTGTTTGAGTCTGCTAAAGTGGCACGACTGTTTGGCGAACTCCAGACAGTGTGGATTTCTTACTTTGGCCCATTTTCTCCGTTTTTGGCCCGTTTCTCGTTCTTTTCATCCTCCTATGCTTTCCTAAGTATAAAACATGAAATTAAAGGATTAGGAGCATCAAATTCCACAATTCAGGGGATAAATCATCCAAAATGTATGCCAAATGTGAGATTAAAATATGTATATATTACGGTTTATCATATAGGTAGTTTAAGGACATAAGTAATGAATTATTCTATAATTGAGCCTTTATGAATGGTATGTTTGGTTGATTTGGTGAATAATATATGTATAATTTATTGTACTAGGTGTAGTATGTTGAAACTATTTGGCATTCTATAGAAATAGAATGTCATGTTGCGACATCGAGCGTATGTCGTCATGACAAGATTAAGTCACCATGCCACGATGTGACGTCGAGCATGGTTCGTTGTTACGAGACCCAAACAGTATGTTGCATCGTGCCGTCGCGACAGGGAATCCCTATCGTCGCGACTTCAACCTGAACTTTTGAAAATCTTACAGTTTTGTCTTAATTTGATCTCGAGTTAGCATTAAAGTTTTTGTAAGCTTGTATAAAACCTAGAAATGGATTCAAATTGTTTTATATACCTGTTTTATTTTGATTTGAATGTTTAAGGTTGTAAATTGAATTGTAATTTGATCGTAGTTGCTTTGGAAACGAATGTGTCACCTTAAGGGTGTAAAAAGCCCTCAAACCTATTCAAATAAAGTAATTAAGCCCTGCTCCTTTTTTTTCACTCAATTGGGTACTTAAAATTTCAAAATGCATAAAAAAGATCCTCAAACTTTTACAAAAAAAATAAAAATAAAATTAAGCCCATGCTTTTTTTTGGCACTCAATTGGGTACTTGAATTGCCAAAATGAATCAAAAAGTCCTTTTGACTGTTAACTTTAACAATTGACCGTTAAAGTTAACCGCCCCTAATTTTTTTCAGTTAAAGCCACCACGTGTCACAACCACGACGTGACATGTGGCAACAAATGATAAAAAATAAAAGTTATAAAATTTATTAAATTTTAATAAAAAATATAAAATACTAAAAACTTATTAAAAATTAGAAAAAAATATAAAAATAGTAGAAAGATATAAAATATATAGAAATAAAAAAAATTATAAAATTTTATAAAGTCGTAAGAAAATTATAAAAATGTAAAATAATATAAAATTCGTAAAAATTATAAAAATTTTCATACCAAAAGAAGTATTTTATAATTTTTCTACAACTTTTTATTTTTATTTTTTATCATTTTTCGCCACATGTCACATTGTGTTGCGACACGTGATGGCTTTAACTGAAAAAAATGGGGGTCATTAACTTTAACGATCAACAGTTAAAGTTAATGGTTAAAGGGCCTTTTTTATGCAATTTATAATTTTTTTAATGATTTTTATAAAATTTTATAAAATCTTATACATATTTTTACGATTTTTATAAAAATTTTTTATAATTCTTAATAAATTTTAAATATTTTTATTAAAGTTTAATATTTTTTTAATTTTTTTTGCCGCATGTCACATCGTGGTTGTGACATGGGTGGCTTTAATTGAAAAAAATTAGGGCCAGTTAACTTTAACATTCAATTGTTAAAGTTAATGGTTAAAGGGCATTTTTAATACATTTTAATAGTTCAAGTACTCAATTGAGTGTAAAAACAAAAAACAAAAACAAACAGGGGCTTAATTGCTTTGTTTAAAAAGTTTGAGGGTCTTTTTGATGCATTTTGTGTCACATCCCAAAATTCGGTCTAGAAGTTTCGGGGTTAATTTTGGAAATTATGGTCTGAAATTGGGTTCGGGAATTTGGAATATGTAACTGGAAAATATCTTCATTCAATGGCTTTTGAAAATTAAAATGATTTATGAAAATAATGTGGAAAAGACTTTCAATTTTAAAAAGGGGACTGTTTTGTAAGGGGGTTTAAGTTAAGAGTAACATAAGGGCAAATAGACCAGAATTTTAAAATCAGTCCATTTTCCTCCTTCACCCTACTATTAATGCACAACACTCCTTCTCCCATTTTCTTGTCATCAATTGAAAACCCCAAACCACCGTTCACCGATTTTGATCCTTAATACTCTAATTCTTTTGATTTCTACCATCTTCCAAAACCCAAATCTCTCCCAAATTCAAAAAGGAACACCAAGAACAACATTAATTTCTTTATCATTCATTTTGTGGGGTTTTCTTGGATTTCCATCAACCATTTGTTTTCCCCTAAATCAAGGTAAGGTTTCATTTTTCTATCAAATTGTAACAGCCCAGTTTAGACCCTAGTCGGAATAGTGGTTTCGGGACCACAAATCTGAGTCAAAAAAATATTTTAATTTTATTTTTGATGTCTACAGTATGTTAATTTATATGTGTGAAATTTTCGTGATTTAATTTTATCGTTTGAGTGCCCGATTTGATAAAAGAACTTAATCACGTAAAATGCAAAAGTGACTTTCTTTTTGTTAAAGTGCTATATTGCTATGATTTTTATTATGTGAGGTCCTTATGTGGTAAATTGGCCATTGACTAATATCATGGACGTTTTGGGGCTTAAGTTATAATGTTTTCATATTATTTTATAAAGGTTAATATAGTAAATTATGTGTTAAAATGAAATTAAATAAAATAAAACATAAAACCATGCATTATGTTCATCATCTTTGCCGAAACTTTAAAGGAAAAAGAAAGAAAATAAGCTAGCTACATTCGGCCTTGTCCAAGCTTGATTCAAGCTTTGCTTTTTCTCGGTTTTTGATAATTTTTACAATTTTGAGATTGTTGCTTCGCGTTTTAGCTAGCCCATGCTTTAATTTTCAGAATTGATGATGAATTTGAGATTTGCCATTGTTGAAAGCTTGATGATTTTTGTGTTTGATGATGGAAAATAAATATGTGTTGATAGATTATCATGTTTAATTAAGTGATTTTAGTAAAAATGCCTATTTGGGATTAAATTGTGAATTTTGTAAATTGAGTGGTCAAAATGTGAAATAAATGAAATAAATGAAATAAATGGGCTGCTAGGGACCTTAGTGAAGTTCGGCTAAGCATGGGTGTGGTGAAATGTTGAATATTTTGTGTTTTGTGAAACAGGGATTAAATTGTGAAAAATGTGAAATGTTAGGGGTAAAAGTGTAATTTTCCCATTTATGTGTTTTTGGATGAATTTGAATGAATTTATGAATAAACAAGTTAACTTTATATTGAATTAGATCAAGAAAAGAGGAAATCAAAATTGGATCGAGGGAAATCTAAAGTTGTCGAATAGTCGTCCTGGTTCGTTCGTCTTCGTTCGAGGTAAGTTCATAAGTAAATAAATGTCATTGAATTCAAATGTATATGCTTTATAAGTGCCGAATTGATTTATTACAAATGTATGTGTATATGACGAATTGAATTAAGCATGGAAGCATTACTTACGAGCTTGAATTGATCGAATTACGACATCCGAAATCCCCGTATGAACCTTAGGAATAGTTAGGATACATATGTCATGACATAAGATTCCAATATGTGATTTCGTGTAAGACCACGTCAGGGACATTGACATCGATTTATGATTTACGTGTAAGACCATGTCTGGGACACCGGCATCGTATATGAGTTCGTGTAAGACCCTGTCTGAGACAGTGGCATTGATAGTTGATTACATGTAAGACCATGTCTGGGACGTTGGCATTTTTCGAGCTTTTCAAGTTATTCGAGTATCCTTATCGATCCTGAATGGTTCAACGGGCAATATCGATTTAAGATCGAATGTGAAAACGAGCTAAATGGTTCAGGTACGTGTAAGGTTAAATGATTATGAAAGTAAGGTAAGTATAGTACTTGAGATGAATATATGAATTATGCATGATAAAAAAGTGTATTATATATGTTTATGAATATGTATATATTCGGCCTAGTTAATTATATATTGCAAATGTTCTTTTGTGGATTTATTTGCTTATGACTTACTAAGCTATCCAAGCTTACTGTGTGTATGTTCGTTCATTGTTTTATAGATTTTGAAAGCTAGTTACGAGCTTGGGGATCATCAAAGAAATCTATCACACTATCGATCATTATTTTGGTATTTTAAAAGCTTGAACTATGAATCTGTAACGCCCCAAAAATATAGGGTCTTTAATTTCTCATGTTCTGAAAAAAATTGCTTGTTTGCTTCAATGGCTAAGTGATTTGGGTGTGTTTAGGGGTATTTAGGAAGCCTGGGTTCAAGTATGGCCTTTGGCAAAATTTTGATTTTTGCTCTTTTGGAAACCTGGATGTTAGCTTAAAGGGTATATATTAAGTTTTGTTTGTTTTGTGACACAAGAGAGCTTGTGTTGTGGTGGCAAGTGGCGTGTTGGGCATTTGGGCATTTAAAAGGGACTGGATTCAAATCCCATGGCATGCAATGATGGGATTTTATTTTATATCTCTGTGGCATGAGAGGTAGAGTTTGATTCAAACTCTGCAGAGGTGGTTGGAGACTTGGTCATCAAATTTGAATGGATTTGAATGGGAGGTTTGGAGCAAATTGAGGAGAAATCGGTGGAGATTTTAAAGGAGTTTGGATGTGAAGGGAGTCATAGCCCAATAGGAAAGCTTGAGTAGGGGATTTGGCTATGGGCATTCATTTTGGTGCAATTTTGGCTTTTTTGTGAGAGTGTAAAAACCGAAAATCCTCTCTGTTATTTCGGGTTTTCTTTTTGTGCGTTTTGAGATTTATTTCTTTTTGTGGCGTCTCGTGTAGCATTCTTGACCATTCGGGACTTTATCTTTTCAACTCTATTTCTCTTCTACTGTCCACTCTTTACCGAAACGTAAACATCAAGTGCTGAGTTCTCCCTTGAAGTTTCTTCTCCTTCATCTCTCTGCTGATTCAACATTCTTCTTTTCTTCTTCCTTTAATTTCTTCCTTGGCCGAATCTGTTTCATCTTCTTTTCTTACGCCGAATCTTTTCTCCTCTTTCCTCGGATTATTCTGTCAATTCATTTTCAATAGCCGAATTTTCCCCTCATTCATTTTCTTCTCCATTTGGTTGTAACACCCCTAACCCGTGTCCGTCGCCGGATTAAGGTTACGGGCATTTCTTAACCAACCACAAGTCAACGCATCTTATAAAAACTACTTCATTAACTAATATGAACCTATCTGATATTTTTCGATTTATCAAATAAATTCCTTCTGACATCAAAACATTAACGAACATATCACAACGGATATCATTCACGTCAATTAAATTTAATTACACTCAATTAACAAAACATTATTCACTTGGTCATTTTAGATAGCATAGCCGAATATACATATAGATTTGTCTATAGTCAACTTTGCCAATCAATTTTCCACATATACTCATTCACATACATACCGTAACTAGTTATTAATATCAATGATTTAACACTCTATAACTCCATGCCGAACATATGCATACATATATATATTCCATCCAAGAAAAACATAAATACCAAATAAAATAATGCCATACCCGAATGTTTATGAGTGAGAACAATTCCATTGAATCTTTAATACTTCAAAATCATTAATTAATAGCCTATAGTTTAACCTTATTCAAAACCAAGTTAAACACTCAAGTATTACACATAACTTGATATGGAATAACTTTAAAGTTGAACTCATAGCCACGTATAACACTCCTAGTTGTACATAAAGATACTATCCTTTACTTAATTCATGAACACATACTTAGTATTAATTTATACTATGACCGAATAACCACAAATGTATAAGACATCCCAATCATATACTACCGTCTTAAGCATTAAAAATAAACCATTTAACAACTCACCAATCATGAATACATTCTAAACATGCCTTCCTATTCATTTAATACCAAAACCGAATATGTAAGGTAATTATATTTCATCTAGATTTTCATATATATATATATATATATATATATCACACCTAGCAAGCATAGAATCATCTTTCATGATACATATGATATACCTAGCATGCACATGTAGAAGCATCAATTTCAAACATGACTAAACACGATTCGTGTATAAAGGTACGGCCATTTTCGCATGGCCTTAATACATTACAATCAATACAAACTCAAAATAAGTAACTAGGCCTATACATGCCATAATTATCATAGATTACTACTTCAAAAGAGTACCAATAAGAGATGATAGTATGATGAGCTTCCAAAGTGATTCCCGAGCACAAGCTGAGCTTCCAAAAGTAACCTACGCATTTAAGAAAATAACCAAAAACAAAGTAAGCTTCCACAGCTTAGTAAGAATTAAGCAATTTGTTACCATTCACATAAGCTTATTCGAAATTTAAAAAAAATAACCTTATTCATTTACAACCATCAAACCGAATAGCCAAACCCTCAACAGTTGAAAACATAACCACATTATAAATGATTTATATACATATTACATACTTAACGAGTCTTCAACTTACACATCAACTCCTATCACTCTTAAATTAATAGAAATGATACTTACCCCTAGTTTACTTACCACTCCAAACTATTTCGTTCATGCATAACATATAATAATATACTCCACCTTTTCGTACATGTATTTGTGTTAGAAATAGAAGCCTTTTACGAACCTCTTTCCTATACATATGTAAATTTTGATTTGGTAACGCATCGCACACTTAGTGCTGTTACCTATCTGTTCCGCACACTTAGTGCCAATTTCTCAGTAATGTATCACACACTCAGTGCCGTTACTCAATATATATTCGCACACTCAATGCCATAGAGCCAGTTTTGCACACTTAGTGCCCGGTTATAATTTCGTACACATAGTACCTTAATCCATTTTAATATGAACACACACATATACTAATTCACCACCTCATCCTTAGCAATCATATATGCACACATACATGCAAGCATAACATTAAATTGTCATACCCAATTTAATTCTCATATTCGGCTGTAATATTATTATTTACTAACTTTACCTTGATCACATTTACACTATCATTTAGCACCTCATATTTCAATTGCACCAAGGTCACTTAAATACACACTTCATACATCTCCCAAATAACCTCCAATCAACCTCACCTTGAATTAACTTCTATCCAAATTCAATGACATTTTCGGCAACTCAAATTTAATAAGCTTACCATTCATTAACATCAACATATGATAAAGAAAAATTCTATTTAACTTAACTACTTAAAATCTTACCTCGGATATCAACGAGTTCAACTTCCCGGTTAGTCGTTCAATTTGGTTTTCCCCAATCCAATCCCAACTCCTTTTGTTCTTGATCTAAACATATTCAAATTAAGCTCATTCAAACACATTTACATTCAATTTAGTCCTAAAACACATAAATGGGTAAATTACCATTTTGCCCCTATTATTTCACACTTTTACAATTTAGTCCTATTTGCACAAAACACAAATTACACAAAATTTGGTCACACACCTCAAGGGCCGAATGTTCATTGCATTCATACAAGTCCATGCATTTCATTTATTTAACAATTTAGTCCCCCTAAAATTTATTTTTACAAATTAATCCAAGATACTCAAATTCATCAAAAATCTAAAGACAAAACATATTAATTTAACACATATATTTCATAATTCATACTTAAATAACCTAAACAACCAACTATAATCAATAGCTCAACTCAAAATATTCATCAAACTAAAAAAATTAAAGCATGGGTCTTGAAGATTTCTAAGCAACGATCTCAAAAACGTAAAAATTATCAAAAAATCGAGCTAGACTCATACCTTGATTAAGCTCAACAATGGCCGAATGTTGCTTAGGTTTCTTCTTTTCTTCTTTTCTTTAGTTTCGATTTTAAGAGTTAAAAATGATGATGAATAACATGTTTCTTTATTCAATATATTTAACTTATATTATAATATAACCTTTTAACATATAATTCATGTATATAAAAACATATTAATATGATATTAAAGCCAAATGCCGTCCACCAATATGCTAATTGGTTAATTTACAACTTAAGTCCACGTATAAAAGAAGACAAATCAATTTAACCACTCCAATTTAATAAAACTACTTTTACCACTTATGCAATTTAGTCCTTTTTCTTAAATTAAACATACAAACGGGCAAATTAACTCACGAAATTTTAACACATGCTCAATCATAGATCATAGACTCAAAATAAAATATTAAAATATTCTACTGACTCGGATTCATGGTTCTGAAACCACTATTTCGATTAGGGTCAAAATTGGGCTGTTACATTGGTTTTCTCTTTTGGCCGAACATAATTCCCATGTCTCTCTTGAATCCTTAAGCTGATTATTTTTGATTCACCAAATAGCTTAACCTTGTAGTGAAGGGTGGTTTGGTTGAATTCTGCTATTGGTGATTGTCTCCGTCTCATTTCCTTGTGACGCCAACCTCTGTCAACTGGCCGAATACTCAAGCTTTCGACTTTACTCATTTTTTTTCCACTATTCGGTTTTGGCTTTCGAAGGGGGAGGCTTCTCTGGTATCGTAGGGCATCTAAAGCGATTGCGTGGGGGGTAAGTGTTTTGGCCGAATGTTACTTTCCCTTTTTGGGGGAAGGGTTGCGTGTACTTCCTTTAGACTGATGTGTGCTAAACCATGGTCTTAGACCATCGTGGTTGATAGGTTGTATTTGTAATGCAGTAAATTATCAAAGAGGAGCGTGATCAACGCTAGCCTGTGGTCTAAGGGAAATAAACCGATTAGAAATCAGTCAAGGTAAGTATGGATTGTCGTTTTGGGCTTGGACAGTTATTAGCTTTATTGGTTGTAAATCTGATACGATATGTTGGTTGATTATAGGATTCAGAAAGTGTGGATCTTAACTAGTTTCGTGAACAGGTGTGTATTTGTATGCAGTATTCGATGATCGGCTGAAAAGTCGAAAGTATGTGATGGTTACACTGCTAAGACTGTAGATCGGCAAAATGCCAAAAAATAGGAAATATGGTGTATGATGCCACACCAGCGTGCGTTTGTGCGTGTGGTTAACCGAGCCCATGAACATGGGCGCTAGACTGTAAAAGCCACCACGAGTGTTCTTGTGGGCTTAGGTCGTAATGGGCCTCGTTGGGCCGTGTAGGCCCAATGGGCTCATGGGCCCCACATGGGTAAAATCCACGATAAGTGACAAATAATGGATGAGGCTGCGACGTTCGCATAGCCGCGCCTGAAATTAGGCTGAGTGGGCCACACGAGCGTGTGGCCCCACTTGGGCTGAATAGTGGGCTTTGGGCCCATTTACATTGTTTTGGTCATATAGGTTATCCGAGTTGTTTGGGACAACTGTAGACCTTCTGAAAGGTCGTCATCTGTGCCCTAGACCCTAAAAGTAGTTAAATGACTAAAATACCCCTAATGAGTAAAATGACCAAAATACCCTTTTAGGGTAGAATTACCGAAATACCCTTGTAGGGTAGAATTACTGAAATACCCTTGTAGGGTAGAATTACCGAAATACCTCTAAGGCGTGAAATTTCTGTTTTACCCCTAACCGACAAAAGGACCATTATACCCCTAGTGGTAGTTTAAGTGATGTGTGTATGATATTTATATGACTGGTTATGATTTACTACATACACGTAATATTTATGACACAACATTCTGCATTGGGGTTGGGGATTCTGATTTGGAGGAAGTACTGTACTAGTGGCTCTGCCATGTTTTTACTATTCTAGTGGCTTCGCCACGTATTCTGATTTTAGTGGCTTAACCACGTTTACTGTTACTAGCAGCTTTGCTGCGTTACTATTAGCAGCTATGCTGCGATATTGGTGTGTTGGCTGGGTGGGTCGACTTAGTCTCCACATGGTGTGTTGTTTGGTACGGGTGGTGTGTTGGCTGGACTGGGTTGGGTTGCATCTCTGTTCTGCACTGTTATTA
Source organism: Gossypium australe (assembly GCA_005393395.2). Lineage (NCBI taxonomy): Eukaryota > Viridiplantae > Streptophyta > Magnoliopsida > Malvales > Malvaceae > Gossypium > Gossypium australe. Next base: position 131,299,722 of record CM016621.1, read on the forward strand.
CTTTGGGCTTAGACCCACTCTGTTACTGTATAGGGCTAAAGCCCAGACTGATCTGTTATTGTATAGGGCTTTGGCCCAGTCTGTTTCTGCTTGCACCGATTGTTATTCGACTGATAGGGGATTACACACTGAGTTTTCACAAACTCACCCTTTTCTTTTAACTGTACAGGTAATCCCCAACCTTAGATGATTTGGAGCTGCGAAGGACTCGGAGGTGGCCACATGTTCGCGAGTATTTTAATTTATACCTAGTTTTTAAATATTTTATTTTCGGGTTGATATTTATGTAAAAACGCCATTTGAGGTTTTAAGTTTTACCTGGTTTTAACTTCTTACTTCAACCTGCTAGATTAGGGAACACGGGTTTTCAAAATAATAACCGTTTCCAAAGGTAATCACGCATTTCAAATCTTAAAGTTTACAATTAGAAAAGCTTCTGTGGTTTTTAGTTCGGATTAATAAACTTGTAACAAACAATTGGCCAACATGTTTTTACAACACCAACTTTTTCAATAGTAATTATCTTAAAAGGGATTTATGATTTAGTCACGAACTTTCATCGACAAGACTGGCTTTCAAATCAACACTTCGATTGACACGTTAGATCCAGTCGTAACGTCTAGGCTGGGTTTGGGGTGTTACGTTTAATGGTATTAGAGCCAGGTTACAAAACTCGACTGTGGAATGGGTGATTGAAATTTTTCCCTAAAATTGTATAAATTTTGGTTTTAGAAAGAAAATTGGAAGGTTGTTACTGAAAGTGTGGCACATCGAGTCTCCGGCACCAAATCTGTAAGTTCCCTGACATTGTTTACTGCTATAGACTGAAATGTTATACCGAGGAACTACTATAGATAGTAGTACTATGCTCAAACTCTTTTGTTAGGGTAAACTGAGACTGCAGAAAGCTGAAAACTATAGTGAGATATCTCGATCTGCGAAAACAAAAACTTTAAATACTGATTCTCATAAAACATCTGTCAATAATTACTGGAATTGTAAACTGATTCATAAAACTTTTAAAACAGATAATATGCTATATTAATATGAGCAGAAGAGGTACTCGCGGAAGGGGTACACGAGGCCGCGGTAGAGGTCGGGGTACTAGGGCTGGGTCTTCAGCATCAGGTCACATGCCTGCTAGGGGGGCACCAACCTTATCAATAACTGAGATAGGGTCTCATGATCGAGCAGCTGGGGATGATGCTCTATCCTAAGCAATGTTATGGGTTCTCAAAAGGGTTGCTGGAGCGAGTACTGGGTCAGTGGGCGGGGGGTCAATTTCTGAGCGACTCTGGTCTAATGAAGCAGAAATCTTCAGAAGTGTTTCTGGTGTAGCCCCGAGTGTAGCATAGTTTTGGTTAGAGGCTACCGAGCGGATAATGGATGACCTCGACTGTACTGTGGAATAGAAATTAAAAGGAGCAGTGTCCTTACTGCGAGACGAGGCATACCAATGGTGGCTCACTGTAAGAGAGGGTACGCAGGCTGACCGTTTGACATGGGATTTCTTCAAGATGGCCTTTCAAGGGAAGTATGTGGGCGCAAGTTATGTGGACGCTCGAAGAAAGGAATTTTTGAGCCTAACCCAGGGAAATAAGACAGTGGCAGTATATGAGGCGAAATTCTTACGGTTAAATCGTTATGCTTGTGGTATAGTCGCAACTGAGTATGAACGATATGTGCTATTCGAAGATGGCCTCCAGGATGAGCTACGTGTGTTGATAGCTCTGCAGAGGGAGCGAAACTTTGCTGCCCTTGTTGAGAAAGTAAAAATTACTGAGGATGTGAAGTGCTCTGAGCGCCAGAATCGCGAGAAAGATAAGGGTAGATTTAAAAGGGATTCAGGGCCCTCGGTTTATTCTAAAAGGCCTATAAGGAAGGCTAGATTTGATGGGTCAGTCTAAACATTTCTTGTTACTATGGTTAGAACGCAGCCTTGCGCAGATTACGGGAGAGCTCACCAGGATGAGTGCTAGAAATGAACTGGGGCGTGTTTTAGATGTGAGTCCATGGATCATCGGGTCAAGAACTATACACAGAGGCCTATTCAGATGCAATCCGCAAGTCAGGGCCATGTTCAGCCAGGAAGAGGTGGTCAGCAGCCACCGAGAGGCCGTGGTCAGGCCAGAGGAGGAAATGGTTTGGGACAAGGTCGTGGAGCACCGGGCAGAGGTGCTGGTAACACGGAGGCGAGACAGCCAGGTTTGGTCTATGCTGCTCGTCGTCGAGAGGGTGACGACGTCCCGAACGTCATAACTGGTACGTTCCTAATTTATAATGTACCATACACTACTTTAATTGACATTAGGTCTACACACTCGTATGTTGCAGGCACTATGTCTAGGACGCTGGGTTTTCAGTTTGAAATTATTGATAGTGAGATGACTGTGCTAAGTCCACTGGGACAGTCAGTTAGGGTGAATAAGTTGTTCAGAGACGTGCCCCTAGAGGTCCAAGGGGTTGTCTTTCCGGCGGATTTGATGGAACTGCCGTTTGGTGAATTCGATCTTATAATCGGCATGGATTGGCTAGTGAAACACCGTGCGAATTTGGATTGTGCTGCTAAGCATATGGTGTTGAGGTCTATTGAGGATGAGGAGGTGGTTGTGTTAGGGGAGTGAAGAGATTATTTGTCTAATGTAATCTCAGCATTAAAGGCCGAGAAACTGGTTCGCAAGGGTTGTGAGACGTTTTTAGCTTATGTCAGCAGTTCTGATTCTAAGGGTCCTTCTGTTGGAGATGTCAGAACTGTGAAGGAGTTTCCGGATGTATTTCCAAAAGAGCTTCCTAAGTTGCCTCCAGACTGTGAGGTCGAATTCGGTATTGAGCTCCTACCGGGAACAGCTCCGGTGTCCATCGCCCCTTATAGGATGGAATCGAAGGAGCTGGTAGAGTTAAAAGCTCAAATTTAAGAGCTACTGGATCGAGGGTTCATTCGGCCTAGTGTATCTCCATGGGGAGCACCAGTGTTGTTCGTGAAGAAGAAGGATGGATCCACGCGCATGTGCATCGATTATCGTCAACTGAACAAACTGACTATTAAGAATAAGTACCCTTTACCGAGGATAGATGATCTGTTTGACCAGCTGCAAGGAGCTTCGATTTTCTACAAGATAGATCTTTGATCTGGGTACCATCAGCTAAAGGTTAAGGAGGCGGATGTGTGTAAGATTACGTTTAAGACTCGTTATGGTCATTATGATTTTCTAGTAATGCTGTTTGGGTTGACGAATGCACCAGCTGCTTTCATGGATATGATGAACCGAGTATTCCAGCCCTATTTGGATCGGTTCGTAGTGGTGTTTATAGACGACATCCTGGTATATTCTAGAACCAAGGAGGATCATGATGCACATCTTCGAATTGTCTTACAAATTCTGAGGGAAAAGCAGCTATACGCAAAGTTCAGCAAGTGTGAGTTCTGGTTGAGAGAAGTGACATTTCTAGGTCACGTGGTGTGGAAACACGGAAATTTATACACTTTTTCATGCCCTTTTTAACTCAAATTTATGCAGTTTCGATTAAATTCTTGTCGAAAAACAATTAAATATTATAAAATAATTAAATTGTGATGAAAATATGAACATTATGAATTTTAATTAATTTTATAGTTAATTTTGATTTATTTTGACTATTTTCGATAGATTCGCACAAAGGGCGAAAATTGGCTCGGCAGACACTACTCGAAGAATAAACTCGAGAAGCAATTTGAAGTATCAAGGTGAATTTATTTCCAGCCCAAGACGGTCCAACTATGAATATTTAATCATAATATAATTAATTTTAATTTATTCCCAATTTAATTTGGGCTAAATAAATTAATCTTAATTAATTATGAAAAAGGCCCAATTGAAGCAAATCGATTGAAACAAACCGAGCAAAGAATTGGGCAGCCCAAGCCGTCCATATGCTGACCCAAATCAGCTTATTAGCTGATTAATTAAGCTTGCAAAGAAGCCCTTGAAGACTTTCAAAGTTGCATTCAACCCCCTCCAAATTTAGTGGCTTTGTAGATTTAACCTATGCCATATTTAGCAAAGTTGAAGCCATCAACTTTGCCACATAGATGGCTGGCCAAGGGAGGTCTCTTTGGCTGATGGGATTTTCTATTTTTAGCAGCCACAATCAGCTATAAATACCACCCCTTGCTGATCATTCAAAGCATCCCTCATTTCTCATTCACTGTCTCATTCTCCCATCACTTCTTTTCTCTCCATTCTCTCTTTTTTCTCCAAAAAACCCAAGCCTTCTTGTACCAATTTCTCCTCTAGGAAAAGAGGTGTTTTCTCAGCCATTTGGAGCAGCAATTGGAGTATTCATAAGCCACCTTGATAGTCGAGGACAATAGAGAGCGAAGAACGGAGCAATCAGTCAAGCCACAGAGAAACACCAGATTTGCTTCTTGTTCCCTATCTCTTTAAATTTCATTGTTTTTTTGGCAAACATGTTTATGAATATTTATGCTATTGGAATGGTTAATTTAATCATCTTAGCTTGAATTTAATTCGTGTTGGGTTGACTGCATTTCGTCCTCTTAAATTATTAAAATTGTGTTTATGCTATTATATGCCTCAGTAAAATGCTTGATTAAGTAAAATCATGCTTAAGTTATTCTGGCATTATAATTGTTTAGATAACTAAAGAATTAATCATTTAAAAGCATTGAAATTGTAATTAATGGACACAGTACTTAGTCAGTGCATGTTTAATTCTTCTAAGGTAGCTGAAGATTAAATTAGCATTGTATTTGGCGATACATATGCCTTGCATAACTTGCAAGATTTTTGTGATTAAACTGTTTCAAGGTAAGGATACTTTGTTACCTCACATGGTCTTTTATATGCTTATTAGGTTGAATTAATCGTTTGAATCGACATAGGAATATGCGAGAGATTGTTTAATTTAATAAGTATGTATGTGCAATAACATGTTTACTTTTATAAATTTGTTTTACCGGTCGAATTGACATAGGGATATGTACAAGAGATGAATGGAATTTTGATTTGTAAATATGTTCATAAGTTAGCAAATTACCGAGTTATTGTGATTTATTCGTAACAAGTATAAGCATAAGTTTAATAATTCTAAGGTAAGAAATGTAATTAATCCAACACAATTATATCATCTTGATTAAAATCAGCTTTTGAAATCGTGCATTAGAACTTTATTTTATTTTATTTTACTTTGTTTTTTTTAGTTTTTAAATATTTCTTAAATCCAAATATTTTTCCTTCACCAAAGTGTTTGAAATCATTTTCATAAATAATTCTTGTACAGTCCCTGTGGGTACGATAACTCGACATTTACTTGTCACTTTATTACTTGTTGCGATTGTGTACACTTGTACATTTCCACCATTCCATGGTGTCTGCCAAGGGGATTAGGGTTGATCCTTGAAAAATTGAAGCCGTATTGAATTGGAAACAACCAAAGATTGTATCTGAGATTCGAAGCTTTCTGGGTCTGGCTGGGTATTACAGATGTTTTGTTGAGTGGTTTTCACTAATTGCTGCACCCCTGACTAAGTTACTGCGTAAAGGGGTACCGTTTAATTGGACCGATAAGCAGCAAGAGAGTTTTGAGAAACTGAAGAAAGTTCTGAGTGAAGCCCCTGTGTTAATACAGCTAGAGTCTGGGAAAGAATTTATTATCTACAGTGATGCGTCGCACACTGGATTGGGCTGTGTGTTGATGCAAGAGGGTAAGGTGGTTGCTTACACATCTTGTCAGCTTAAGCCTCACGAGGTGAATTACCCCACTCACGACTTGGAGTTAGCTGCGGTGGTCTTTGCACTAAAGATTTGGAGCCATTACTTATACGGTGAGAAGTCTATTATTTACACGGATCATAAAAGCCTCAAGTACCTCATTACTTAGAAGGAGTTAAATCTAGGTAATGAAGATGGATAGAGTTGCTTAAGGACTATAATTGTTCGATTGAGTACCATCCTGGTAAAGCTAACGTAGTAGCCGATGCACTGAGCCGTAAGGTTGTATCTGATTTGAGAGCAATGTTTGCTCGTCTCAGCCTATTTGAAGATGGTAGTTTGTTGGCTAAACTCCAAGTGAGACTGACCTGGATTGATCAAATTAAGTAGAAATAGTTGATGGATGAATCGTTGGTTCCTCGTTTCCGATTGGTTGAGAAGGGGGAGACTACGGATTTTGGGATGAATGGTGAAGGAATACTATGTTTCCGTAGGAGAGTTTGTATACCGAGAGATTCTGAGCTGAGGCAGTCTATCCTACAGGAGGCGCATAGCAGCCCTTATGCCATGCATCCTGGTGGAAACAAGTTGTATCGAGATCTGCATGAATTGTACTGGTGGCCAGGGCTTAAGCGAGAGGTTACTGATTTCTTGGGCAAGTGTCTGATATGCCAGCAAATTAAACCTGAGCACCAACTACCTTCTGGGTTACTGCAGCTAGTAAAGATTCCACTCTGGAAGTTGGAGAGGGTAACCATGAATTTTGTAAGTGGACTACCCTTAACGACAACTAAGAAGGACTCAGTATGGGTTATTGTTGACCGACTGACTAAATCTGCCCACTTTATACCAGTCCGCACTGATTATTCACTGCAGAAGTTGGCTAAGTTATACGTGGCTGAGATTGTGAGACTGCATGGGGTACCAGTTTCTATCATTTCAGATAGAGATCATAGATTCACATCTCGATTCTGGAAAAAGTTACACGAGGCTTTGGGTACAAGGTTGGACTTCAGTACTGCATTTCATCCTCAGACTGACGGTCAGTCGGAGGGGTGATTCAGATATTGGAGGACATGTTAAGAAGCTATGTAATGATTTCAAAGGTAGTTGGGAAGACTACTTACTGCGAGCAGAATTCGCATATAACAACAGCTACCAATCCATTATTCAGATGGCACCATACGAGGCGTTATATGGCTGTAGGTGCCGTGCACCTACCTGTTGGACAGAACTGGGTGAGCGGCGAGTTTTGGGGCCAGAGTTAGTTCCTGAAACTGAAGAAAAAGTAAAGTTGATTCGAGATTGGTTAAAGGAAGCATCTGATAGGCAGAATTTGTATGCAGATTTAAAGCGTAAAGAGATAGAGTACTCTGTGGGGGATTATGTCTTTTTGAAGATCTCACCATGGAAGAAGATTCTGAGATTTGGACAGAAAGGCAAACTGAACCCTAGATTCATCGGACCTTACCGAATATTAAAACGAGTGGGACCGGTCGCCTATCAACTTGAGCTGCCTCCTGAGTTAAACAAGATACATGATGTATTCCACGTCTCCATGTTGAGGCGATACCGCTCTGATCCCTCACATATAGTGCCGGTGGAGGAGATTGAGGTTAGACCTGATCTGACTTTCGAGGAAGAACCGGTGCAGATACTGGATCGTGATGTTAAGGTATTAAGGAGGAAATCTGTTCCTTTGGTCAAGGTGCTTTAGCGTAACCACGGTACCGGGGAAGTCACGTGGGAGCCTGAGGAGGCGATGCAACAACAATATCCTCTCCTATTTTGACTAGGTAAATTTCGAGGCTGAAATTTCTTTTAGGGGGTAGAGAAATAACGCCCGAAAAATATAGGTTCTTTAATTTTTCATGTTCTGACAAAAATTGCTTGTTTGCTTCAATGGCTAAGTGATTTGAGTGTGTTTGGGGGTATTTAGGAAGCTTGGGTTCACGTGTGGCCTTTGGCAAAATTTTGATTTTTGCTCTTTTGGAAACCCGGATGTTAGCTTAAAGGGTATATATTAAGTTTTGTTTGTTTTGTGACACAAGAGAGCTTGTGTTGTGGTGGCAAGTGGCGTGTTGGGCATTTAAAAGGGATTGGGTTCAAATCCGATGGCATGCAAAGATGAGGTTTTATTTTATATCTCTGTGGCTTGAGAGGTAGAGTTTGATTCAAACTCTGCTGAGGTGGTTGGAGACTTGGTCATAAAAAGTGAATGGATTTGAATGGGAGGTTTGGAGCATATCGAGGAGAAATCGGTGGAGATTTTGAAGGAGTTTGGATGTGAAGGGAGTCATAGCCTAATGGGAAAGCTTGAGTAGGGGATTCGACTATGGGAATTCATTTTGGTACAATTTTGGCTTCTTTGTGAGAGTGTAGAAACCGAAAATCCTCTCTGTTATTTCGGGTTTTCTTTTTGTGCGTTTCGAGATTTACTTCTTTTTGTGGGGTCTTGTGTAGCATTCTTGACCATTCGAGACTTTATCTTTTCAACTCTATTTCTCTTCTACTGTCCACTCTTTGCCGAAACGTAAACATCAGGTGCTGAGTTCTCCCTTGAAGTTTCTTCCCCTTCTTCATCTCTCTGTCGATTTGACATTCTTTTTTTCTTCTTCCTTTAATTTCTTCTTTGGCTGAATCTATTTCATCTTCTTTGCTTACACCGAATCCTTTCTCCTCTTTCCTCGTATTATTCTGTCAATTCATTTTCAATAGCCAAATTTTCCCCTCATTCATTTTCTTCTCCATTTGGTTTTCTCTTTTAGCCGAACATAATTCCCTTGTCTCTCTTGAATCCCTAAGCCGATTATTTTTGATTCACCAAATAGCTTAACCTTGTAGTGAAGGGTGGTTTGGTCGAATTCTGCTATTGGTGATTGTCTCCGTCTCATTTCCTTGTGACGCCAACCTCTGTCAACTAGCCGAATACTCAAGCTTTTGACTTTAATCGTTTTTTTTCTAGTATTCGATTTTGGCTTTCGAAGGGGGAGGCTTCTCTGGTATCGCAGGGCATCTAAAGCGATTGCGTGGGGGTAAGTGTTTTGGCCGAATGTTACTTTCCCTTTTTGGGGGAAGGGTTGCGTGTACTTCTTTTAGATTGATGTGTGCTAAACCATGGTCTTAGACCATCGTGGTTGATAGGTTGTATTTGTAATGTAGTTAATCGTCAAAGAGGAGTCTGATCAACGCTAGCATGTGGTCTAAGGGAAATAAACCGATTAGCGATTAGTCAAGGTAAGTATGGATTGTCGTTTTGGGCTTGGACAGTTATTAACTTTATTGGTTATAAATCTGCTACGATATGTTGGTTGATTATAGGATTCAGAAAGCGTGGATCTTAACTAGTTTCGCAAACAGGTGTGTATTTGTATGCAGTATTCGATGATCGGCTGAAAAGCTGAAAGTATGTGATGGTTACACTGCTAAGACTGTAGATCGGCAAAATGCCGAAAAGCAAGAAATATGGCGTATGATGCCACACGAGCATTCGATCGTGCATGTAGTAAATCGAGCCCATGAACATGGGCGTTAGACTGTAGAAGCCACCACGAGCGTTCTTGTGGGCTTAGGTCGTAATGGGCCTCGTTGGGCTGAGATGGGTCATATGGGCCCAATAGGCTCATGTGCCCTACATGGGTAAAATCCATGGTAAGTGACAAATAATGGATGGGGCTCCGAAGTTCACATAGCTGCGCCTAAAATTGGGTTGAGTGGGCCACATGAGCGTGTGGGCCCACTTGGGCCGAATAGTGGGCTTTGGGCCCATTTACACTATTTTGACCATATAGGTTATCCGAGTCGTTCGGGACGACTGTAGACCTTCTGAAGCGTCGTCATCTGTGCTAAGACCCCAAAAGTAGTTAAATGACTAAAATACCCCTAATGAGTAAAATGACCAAAATACTCTTGTAAGGTAGAATTATTGAAATACCCTTGTAGGGTAGAATTATCGAAATACCCCTGAAGGGTGAAATTTTCGTTTTACCCCTAACCAAAAAAAGGACTATTATACCCCTAGTGGTAGTTTAAGTAATGTGTGTATGATATTTATATGACTGGTAATGATTATGACATACTACATACGTGTAATATTTATGACACGGCATTCTGCATTAGGGTTGGGGATTCTAATTTGGAGGAAGTATTGTACTAGTAGCTTCGCCACGTATTCTAATTTTAGTGGCTTGGCCACATTTATTATTACTAGCAGATTTGCTGCATTACTATTAGCAGCTATGCTGCGATATTGGTGTGTTGGCTGGGTGGGTCGACTTAGTCCCCACATGGTGTGTTGGTTGGTACGAGTGGTGTGTTGGCTGGATTGGGTTGGGTTGCATCTCTATTCTGCACTGTTATTACTTTAGGCTTAGATCCACTCTGTTACTGTATAGGGCTAAAGCCCAGACTGATCTGTTACTGTATAGGGCTTAGGCCCAGTCTGTTTCTGCTTGCACCGATTGTTATTTGACTGATAGGGGATTACACACTGAGTTTTCGAAAATTCACCCTTTTCTTTTAATTGTACAGGTAATCCCCAACCTTAGATGATTTGGAGCTGCGAAGGACTCGGAGGTGGCCACATGTTCGCGAGTATTTTAATTTATACCTAGTTTTTAAATATTTTATTTTGGGGTTGATATTTATGTAATAAGGCCATTTGAGGTTTTAACTTTTATCTGGTTTTAACTTCTTACTTCAACCTGCTAGATTAGGGAATACAAGTTTTCAAAATAATAACTGTTTCTAAAGAAAATCACGCATTTCAAATCTTAAAGTTTACAATTAGAAAAGCTTCCGTGGTTTTTAGTTCGGATTAATAAACTTGTAACAAACAATTGGCCTACATGTTTTTACAACACCAATGTTTTCAATCGCAATTATCTTAAAAGGGATTTAAGATTTAGTCACAAACTTTCATCGAAAAGACCGATTTTCAAATCAACACTTCGATGTGACACGTTAGATCCGGTCATTACGTCTAGGTCAGATTTGGAGTGTTACTGAATCTATGGCTTGTATAGGCTAGTACTTGTTTTGATTGGTTTTGAATTTGTAAATATAAAGCCATGCGAAAATGGCTTGAAATGAGTCTTATGTTTATGCATTTTTGGTTGTGATATAAGTTTATATGGGGAATTATGTTTCACAGTTTTAATGTGAGATATGCTTGGTATATGCTTTGGCATGAAGTAATTATATATATGGCTTATGAATAGATTTATGAATTAAAATATTTGATTTTTATTAAGTATTCAAATACCATTATAATGATAAGCATACGATTCGTGTATGTATTTTGAAGCATATTTTTTATGGCTTTGAGGCATGCTTATTAATGTGTAAATGGATCCGGTTAAATTTTTTTTTAGTATGAATTGCATTTGTATTACGATTAATAATGTATGTTTAATATTGAATCAGCCATATGCTTTATTTATACGAATATTACCTGGGTGAATATGAGAATGTTCGGAGGTAGTGTTTTGTTCGGTAATGCCTTGTAACCCCAATCCGGCGACAAATACGGGTTAGGGGTGTTACACAAATTTTGATACAAACTAATCTTTCAAATCAAGTTTTAATCCATTAAAGAAAGAAATTTGTGTGTTAGCCGAAATTGGAGTTGTTAATGGTAGAATTTAGATTTGTATATGAAACTATTGTTTTTAAGTGTTTTTCAACGTGTTTCGATGGGATTAGAAGGTTTTTCAACTCGTTTTAAATTTTCGTTAAAAGATTTGAAGGTTATGTTGAGTTTTCATTGAAAATAACCATGAGTGTCGAAATTTTTCGAAACCATAAATCTGAAGAATTTTGGGTGTTTTAAGAGTTGAGAATTGTTCTTTAATGAGTAAGTAGATGTTTGAAATTGATTTTAAGTGATAGGAATAAGTTTGGACTAAGAAATTTAAGTTTCGACCAATCTAGTCAAAAATTTCAATTCAAAGAGGAGCTAGTTTTAGACCTACATTTTTGTTTGAATTAATATGTGTTTTGGCTGTTAATTGTTTGTATATGTTGTGTGGTTAATATGTGAGAAGATTCAGAATTGTTGGAACCCTCTTCGAGTAAGGCGAAAGGCAAAGAAAAGCTAGGTTAAACTTGCGATTATCAAACGGAAATGTGAATGGTGAGTGTTTTGGCGTTGCTGCTAGTAGGCATGATTCATTATGTTAAATGAGAGCTTAGGAGTAGCCTAAACCCCTATCTATGTTTCGAGTGTAAGCCTTTTTACTCATTTTGTTAATTTTTACAAAATTGTGATTTTGTGATGTGAAATATGCAATATAGTGGTTAATGCTGCAAGTACTGTGTGATTGTGTTAATATGTAAATGGAATTATTGGTTTAAGCACATATATGTGATTGACTATGATTATAGCTTATCGAGCTATATGTTAGCACTTGTGAGTGCAAAAAATAGAGAGCATGGTAAGAATTCTATGTGGAAGTGATAGTGTTGCATGTATGATGATTAAGAGAAGTGATATTGTGCACTAAAACAGTAAGTAAAAGTGTGTGTAATTGTGGATTTTTTAGCCTTGTGATCTCTTGAGATCATTGGATAAAGTTGGCATGCCATAGGCTTGTGAGTACTCGCTCTTGTGTTCTAATTTAGGCATTGAGGCCCGAGACAACTTGGAGAAATAAGGGAATGTGAGCTAAGCTCCATTCATTGGGATATGTTGGTGTGTTGGAGAGTGATATCTTGATGCTACACTTATGGGATATGTTAGACTTTTTGAGTCATTGATGTGATGGAGATCTGTGTATCCAATGTGTGGTGATAGAACCCACTCTTATGTTTCATAATCTCAAGTTACCAAATTGGCGTAAATGATTTTTTTATAAATTATGTTGTACGTAAAAGAATGTTAATGTGTAAGTTAACTTATTTGGGTCAATGAAACATGGACTTAACGAATAACTTGATATAAATGTGCTTTGGTTGCTTTTGTTTAACGAGTGATGTTGTATATACTTGTAGTAATTCTAATCATTTACTAAGCTTGTTTAAGCTCATACACCTCCTTAAATCTTTATAGATAAGTAGTGTTTTCGGTGTGAACAATGCAGCCAAAGAAGTGATCCTAGGAAGGCCATAAACTTTTGAGTAGGTGGTTTTATAATTATTTTTGGACTCTTTGAATAAAGGCAATGTGGGTTAGAATTTTTGGTTGGTTATTATTACTATCGTTATTGTTATTACTCTTAATTGTTTTATTATGGATTTGGACCGATAAGGTATTGATGTTATGTTGGACTATGTTTTGGGCAAATTTGATGTTTAATGCTGTAATAGATATTGCATGTTGGAAAGGGAATATGTTGAACATGAAAGGTATCTTGTTTTGCTGTGTTTTTGATAATTTGAGCAGAGATATCGATACACGGGGCATAAATATCAATACCTCGGTGTTGGATCGTATTTTCAGAAGTCAGTAGCTCATTTTGGTATCGATACCCAATCATGAGTATCGATACTTGGGGTAAAAATACCAATACCATTGCCTAAGTATCGATAAAATGTTTTTTAATAAAATTTGACAGAATGCTAGTTTGGTATCAATTTTCTTGTTAGTATCGATACCTATCTTACAAAATTATCGATACTTGCGATCTTGTATAGATACCTACGTTGTTTGCTTGGAAATTTTAAGAAATGGACCCTAATTATGAATTAAACTATTTTTAGTATCGTATAATGTAAATTAAACACAAATGGTCTTATCTGAATGATTGAACGTGGTAGCTATTGTTCTTGATTGAAGTGCGGTGTGCATGTAGGTGGTTTCGATTTTTGCTATGGCATCCTGTTACTCGGGTCCAACGATCGGGCTGGGTGAGGGTTGTTACATTTTGAAAGTTCAAGTATCCAATTGAGTGGGAAAAAAAACAGGGGCTTAATTGCTTTTTTTGAAAAAGTTTGAGGGCTTTTTACATCCTCAAGCCAATGTTTAAGGTTGTAAATTGAATTGTAATTTTTTCGTTATTGCTTCAGCAACAATTGTGACACCTTATTACTCAAATCCGACGGTCGGGTTGGGTATAGGGTGTTACACTCTTAGGTTTAGAATTTTTTAACTAAATTGAAGAATAAAAAGATGATGGGAAAGAAGATAATTGATTTGGAATTTTTTGGGAGGTTCGATATTTATGAGTTTAGAGATGCTTTTTATATCTTTATTTTTATAATTTAAAAAATTTAAAATTTGGATATATATATTTATTTTTAGTTTTTTATTTTTTTTCAAATTTATATATATTTATAATTTTTAGATGATGATGTCATTATGATGTCATCGTTGCCATATGTCAATGTCACAAGGTGCCATCAGTCTCAGATCTAAATATGTTACAAAAAAAGTACCGGAATAGTGGGCGGAAAAATAATTTAAGTACTAAATTGAGACAAAAAAAACTACAAATATCAATTTAGGAGAAACTACCAAATTCAGGGTTGAAATGCATATTTAAGCCTAATATTTTACAAAGAACCATTATAATTGTATATATGAATTCAGGTCTGAAATCTGCAGCAGCTTGAGTGGCTCATTATTATTATTTAAATATGCAAATAATGAGAAGAAGCTGCTGCTTCAGTCAGGTAGTTGATGATCAGGTAGCTGAAGCCAATGATAATGGCGCATACATAGATATTACATATTGCCAAATTGATTGGAGATTAAATAGTCACACCATCCATTCATCTACACATTATAAATAATCATGGAAATGAAATTCTTAGAAAGAAATTATCTCGTTTTGGTGACCTGATATGGTATAGTAGTGCTGCTATAGATATGATTACAATCTAGCACGTAATAGCTATATATAGGATCAAAATAGTCGTGGTCCCTTCCCTTTTGCTATAATCCACCTGAAAGTTGACTTTAAAGTTTTCCTATATGATTAGATGACTTGAGAACCCTAAAATTATCATGCTGCATTAATTACCTTTTTCTTGATGTCAAAGTATCCCATATCTACATGCATGGTAATTTAGAAATTTTGATCTATCTATACTAATATATCCATATAATTTTATATATAAATAATCCAAATTTTAACCAACATAATGCCAAGAGACGACATGAAATGGTAGGAAGCATATATTAGAAAAAGGAATGGAACAAAAGATAGTGACAGTGGAAAGAAGGCAAAGAACGTATAGGAGAAAGGGAGAGAGGGGATTTATTTGTATTATTATTATTTTTTGTTTATTAATTTCGAAAATTATAATTTGTTAATTTGGATTAGTTTAAGTAGAGCAGGTACAGGGTTTGTCGAGGCAATACAGTATTTATCATCATTAATTAATCTTAATATATAATCACTAATCCACTTTCAGTCACGCTTAATTCTCACACACCCAACATGTAGACCTTCCCCCATTCTGCATCTTTGTCCCCACAGTCCTACTGTTCAACCTCTTCCATTAATAAATTCAAAATGTTTAATCATGTTTACTGATATATATATATATATATATATATATATATATATATATATATATATATATATATATAATACATTATTTCTTTTGAAATTTAATTAAATAATGCATGCATTAAATGAAATATATCATGTTAACACTCTTATTAAATTTACAATTTTTGTTAATTATAATTTTTGTCAATATTATTCAAGTGTTGGAAACTAAGAAAAGCATGTTTCCCCAACAAATGGAAATAAGAACAGTTTTATTTTTTATTTTTGCTTTCATTTACATTTTTAAAAACAAAAGGCATTGTTGAGAGACGTGTTTTTTCTTATCCTGTGGTTTAAAAACAAGTTATGATTAAAAAAAACAAGTTGCCAAAAGGACCCTTAAATAAACTAGGGTTATGAGTATGTCAAGGCTAACCTATAATAAGAACTGGAGACAAGGATTGGTGCTTTGCTGATCATGGCATTGGCGTTGGCATTGGCATCGATGGACCTGATTGGGAATGGCAGCCATTATCCAACCATTGCCCAAAAATCGCCTTTTAGCTCGTGTACTTTGTTGGCCACTTAACCCCATCAACATACAAAGATGGCAAGGCATTTCTTTTCAGTTTACTGTATGGGGATTAATAAAATATTGTTAATTACCTTAACACAATAATGTAGGAGGGGTTTCGATTGATCTCAATAGGAGTTAACAATCTCGACATTGTCAAAGAAAATTTAATAATTGCAATCACTATACATTTGAATATAGTTTAATTAATACAATTCGTTTATTACAAGTATAAGAAATCTCAATAGGGCTTTCTCCTAGCCAAAGTGTATTTGTGCAAGGTAGAATATCTTTGACAATACTCTTCCTTAATGAGTTGGTTAGAGGATATGGAAGGAGGTTTCTCTCGACAAGATGCGCCTTGAAGAGTTGATTCGCTTAATTAGAATTTCATAGTCCATGTCCTTACTGTTATGGGGACTCTAGGATAGTTTATTCACTAGATTAAGATATGTATAACTTTTACTAGATTCTCAATAGAATTAAATGGAGGGCTAGTGGGTTATTTTAAGGGTGCAAAAGAAATGATTCATCTGCACAAGGAGTGTTGTGCGAATAGGGTAAAAAAGAGTAAATTATTCTACTAGAAAATCACACTAGGTTCAATTTCTAGAAAAGATTAGAGAGGTTACAAACAATCTCGCTAAGACCAAACTTCCTAGATAGAATCTCCTACAATGTAATTTAATAGCACAATATATCATTACAATTGTACCCTACAAAATATTGAAAGATAAATATAAAAATAAAGAACACTAGAAATTTAACAAGGTTCGACAGATTACGTCTACATTCTTGGATACCACCAAATATAATTCACTACAAAAGATACAAGTAAAAAATTACAATTAGGAAAAAAAATTCCTTATGAAGAAAATGACAAATTGAAATGATCTAAAGGTGGAGAAACCACCTCTTTTTATAGTAATACAAACACTCCACAATCTTGTATTTTTTAGATGTGGGATTGTGCTATTTCAAGAAATCTCTAGCTTAGCAAATTTTCACATCTTCAATCTCCTTGCAAAACAACATTTGATAGTGTCTTCAAATTCCAACCTTCAAGTTTTAACATTGATTACGTCCAAATATAGTTGGAACTTGACCAGAATCACAACCTTAGTCATCATGTCTGCAGGATTCTTATTTGTTGAAATTTTCTTAACTTTTACTCAACCTTCTTCTAGAATCTCTCATACAAAATGATATCAGACATCAATGTGCTTCGTCATTGCATGATAAACTTGATTCTTTGCTAACTAAATAGCACTTTGACTATAGCAATGAACTTTGACATACTTCTGGTTAATCTTCTCCAGTTTACTAAGCAACCCTTAAAGCCAAATTGCCTATTTTAAGGCCTCTATGATTGTCATATATTTCGCTTCTATAAAAGATAAAGCAACTGTTTACTGTAAAGTAGACTTCCAACTAACCGGTGCCTTTGTAAGAGTAAACACATAACTAGTAGTTGACTGTCGTTTGTTCAGATCAATAACATAGTCTGAATCACAAATCCAACCACACCCTAATTATCTTCTTACTCAAAAATCAATCTAATATCCATTGTATTCTGGATATATCATAAAATCCATTTTACAGTTTGCTAATGTTGCTTTCTTGGATCATGTATATACCTACTCACAACCCCAACTGCTTGTGAAATGTCAGGTCATGTACATACCATAACATACATTAAGCTACCAACAACATTTTCATATGGTATCTTTGACATGTATTCTTGTTCTCCATCATTCTTTAGCAACATAGAGGCACTAAGCTTGAAATGAGAAACAAGGAGAGTGCTAATAGGTTTTAACTTTTCATGCATGCCAAAACACTAACAATTTTCTCAGATATTGTTTCTGAGTCAAACAAAGCCTCTTCAAGCTTCTACCTCAAGTTATCTCCATGCCCAAAATCTTCTTTGCTTCTTCTAGATCCTTTATCTCAAACTCCTTTTTCAACTATGTTTTTAGCTTTTCAATCTCTACTTGACTTTTGGAAGCTATCAACTTATCATCAACATAAAGAAGAAGATATATGAGAGAACCATCTTAAAGCTTGCGAAAATACACAGATTGATCATATTTGTTTCTTGTGTACCTCTGTTCTGCCATAAACTTGTCAAATATCTTTTACCACTGCCTCAAAGATTGTTTTAATCTGTACAATGATTTTCCAAGTTTACACATTAAATTTTCTTTTCCAACAACCTTGAATCCTTCTGGCTGGGTCATATAGATTTCCTCTTCCAAGTTTCCATGTAAAAAAGCAGTTTTTACATCCAACTGAACTAGTTCCAAACCCAATTGTGCCACGAAAGCTAATAAAATTTTAATGGAGGAATACTTCACAACTAAAGAAAATACCTCATTGTAATCAATTCTCTCATTTTAGGCATAACATTTCATCACCAGCCTTTCTGTGTAGTGCACCTCATCTTGGCCCGAATATCTTTCTTTCTTTACAAACATCCACTTACACCCAATTATCTTTTTTCTCTTTGGCAGACTAGCTAGCTTCCAATTCTGATTCTTATGAAGGGACTGCATTTATTCATTTATGGCAATCCTTCATTTTTCTTCTTCAAAACTTTTAAATGCTTCATTAAAAGTGGTAAGAATGTCATCAGCTACAATTGGGAATGCATAAGCCACATTAGCAAAGCGAGTAGGCTTTCTAATTGTTTTCCTTGGATTATTGGTTACAATTTATTCAAGTTGTTGTAAAAGTTCTTGGGTTTGAACCTCCTCTTCATTGGACCCTCCTTCTTCATCTAGATCTTCCCTACTAGAGTCTCTTACCATAAGAAAATAATTGACTTCTGCATTTGTTGGAATCACAACTCTTTGAAACTCCACTTGTTTATGAGTATCATCTGGCTACTCATTTTTCATCTTTGAAAACATGGTAGATTCATCAAAGGTGACATCCCCGCTGAAGATAATTTTCTTTGTTTCTGGACACCATAGGTGAAAACCCTTTATGCAAGAAGTGATCCCTAAGAACACTGCTTTCTTAGCTATTGGATCCAATTTTGATTCCCTTAACATGATAGTATGGAGTGGAACCAAATAAAGGTAAGGAATCATAATCTATAGCAGACTTCCCACTCCATTTCTCCAATGGTGTTTTTCTTTCAATTGCGTTGGGTGGTAAATGATTAATGAGATGGCATGCATATTTTATGCCTCAGCCCAAAATCTCTATCCAATCTAGCATTGGATAGCATACATCGAACTTTCTTTAGCAACATTCGATTCATGTGTTCTGCCACCCCATTCTATTGTGGTGTAGATTCGATAGTGAAGTGCTTGATAATGTCGTCATCTTCACAAATATTTGTAAATGGATCACTTTTATACTCTATTCCATTGTCTATGCAAAGATGTTTGATCCTCTTTCCCGTTTGAGTTTCCGTCATCGTTTTCCACTTACGAAAAATTCTTAACGCATCATCATTTGTCTTCATTGTATACACCCACATTCTTTGGGAATAATCATCAAAAAAAGTTACATAATAATGTTTTCTTCCCAAAAAGCTTGTTTTAGAGGGACCCAAGACATATGAGTGAACATAATCCAATATGCCTTTAATATCATGGATTGTAGCCCCAAACTTCACTCTTGTTTACTTCCCTTTGATGTAATGCTCACAGAAACCCACTTGACAAATTCTCGCTCCTTTTAATAATCTTTGATTTATGAGTAAGTTCAAGGATTTTTCACATGTATGCCTTAAAGGCATATGGCAGAGCATAAATGCTTCCAACTCTTGATTTATGAGTAATTTATGCAAAATATGCTAACAAATATGATAGGTTCCACAAAAATCCAATTGCAAAATGAGTTGCAACTAATAGTGAAATTGGCACTGACAACAACCTTACGCAACAGTTTACTTATTTCTACCAAAACTTGGAACCTGGTGTACTCTCCATGTAACGCCCTTAACTTGACCTGATTCACCGGATTCAGATTTTGAGTGTTATAACATAAAACTTAACCACTTAACAAAACCAACTCACAATTTCTTACTTCTTTAAAACATTTCTTCTGGCATTCCAATTAAAATGCTTAATATATGAGGGCAGAGAAAATGCCCTACAATAATTTATCATGTGAATCTAGATACAAATCTTTACAAAAAGAAGTTTAACAAAATAAACTAAAATGGGTGTATTGCTAGACTACGCCAAAATTTCCACTATATGCATAATAACTCACTTCGTCACTATCTTGGCTAACTCCCAGCATTGTCCCTTCAGGCGCAGACTTTCCTCAAATACCTAAAATAAAATAACAAACTTTGTAAGTACAGAGTACTTAGTGAGCTTTATAACCAGACCTTTGAATGATACTTTTCAAATCTTTTATGGATTTTTATGAGTCGACTATTACTCTGCATCATTTACTTCAGTTGATACCATTACAATTTTATCACTCTTATATTTTTCAGTCATCCAACCCTTGCTATCTTAATTTTTCATGTTTAGAATCCCTTCTATCGTTTCCTAAATCGTTAGTCGTATAATACTTTCTTAACATAACATTCCCTCAGAAACCCCTTCCAACTATCCATGTCTTAACTCATATTTCTATTTCAAACAGTTGTTCACTAGCATTTATTACAGACGGATACTCATACATGTTGGCGAATAGTTACGCAGAAATAATACCCTCAACAACTGATCAGTTCATACCTAGGTTCAATACCACACAAACCCATACTGATATTGTGCTACATAGATCCTTCAGATAAATTTCACATCACTTTATTTTAAAACCTAGATACTCAAGATAACCAAAACTCAAATTTCATATGAATTCAGTAGAAATCATTACACAACTAGATATGGTAGATTCTAGGTAAATCTAATTCAACACTACATAACACAGACGAACTCGCATTGACTACTTCTTAGGTCACACGTAGCTACGCAAATGTTCATATTCAATACTAGCAGATTATCATGGCAGATACCCTTCTTAACATACAGATACACATTTCTTTTTAAGAATCCCTTTCAAGGCTTATTCAATTATATCATGGATCTTATTCAACCCCTGACTTTGGACATATCATTACCTTCTCTCCTCAGTAATTATTACAGAACTATCAGAATTTATTCAAAGCTTACTATAAACATGCCACAAGTGTCACATAGAACCTGTCCCACGGGCCATCATATAGAGTACACCATCAAGGCATTCCTTTTAGAGTTTGCCACAAAGGCATTCCCTTCAGAGTCTACCACGAAGGTATTGCTTTTGTATATTTCCACAAAGGCATTCCTTTCATATATTGCCACAAAGGCATTCCTTTTTTAGCTTGTTTAGGATATGGATTTGCCTAGACTCACATTTTGTGTGGTTTGCCAGTCATCATCCTGGAACATGTAGAGAACCCCTTTAGCAATTGTCATTCATAATTCCTTTTCGGAGGGTACCATACATGTAAGGTTACCAGTCCAGGCTAAATCTTTAAAACAGCATCAGGTTACTGTCCAGGCTAAACCTTTAAAACAACAACAGATTGCCAGTCCAAACTAAATTTTTGTCACATGTATCTTCGAGTCTGCAACAAATGCTAGAGCATGATTTCTAACCAGAATTGCATCATGCACTGAAACAAACTAGCAATTTCATCTTAGGTTACCAACAAACAATCAACATAGCATACATCTCATATCATACATTCCAGACATATTGTTACAACTATACTTCAATGTTTTAGTACATCTAATATTATACATTCCTCACCTATTGCCTTCCAAAACTTTAAATCTAACCATCTGACTAGAAATCACTTCTCAAGGAATATAAAAACATCATCAATACCCATTCACATACCTTTAACCATTTCTCAAACATGGACAACCTCGTACAAAACCTTTTTTCTTTAATCTTAACTTTCAACCAAATTAACAACTTATTCTTTAGAATTCCACTTGCATAATTGAAATACTTACTAGAATACGAAGTAATATTCTACTTTAGATCTCATCTTTAGTTCTAGCTCAAGGGCAGTAAACCCTAGACGGCTTCCAAAGAAAGCCACAACAGCATTTTCAAATGAAAGAAGAAGATAAAATGTCTCTCTCTCCAGCCCATTTAACTAATATTTATTTATAGATAGGACCCAAGTTTTCATAGAAACTTGACACGTGTCACACCCTTTTAAAAATCTTCGCTAATGGTCTACAACTGTAAATGCAAATATAAATAAGAATCCAATATGAACAATACTTGGTTACCCTAACCAGAGGAGTCCTAATTACTATACTCACAATACAACTAGCATTGTTACTCTAATAACATGTTGTAGTACGCCTTTGGCAAGCACTCCTTTTGAAATTATCTCTTCACCAGGGTGTTATCTTGTTAAGCAGTAACTGGATACTAAGGCTTTTTCAGGCGGGCTATTAAATACTCTTAACCACTTAACATAAAATTCTTCTTAATATATAGAAGAAGATCAAGAAATCAAATTTTTACTTACTCTCGTGGCGATCACTATACATCCACACGTATACACCAAATAATCATTTGTGTGAATTACACTACCCCAGAAAAACTTTTTACTACTATGCGCCAAAATTTTAAACCCACTAGAACTGGGGTTTTACACTCCCTTCCTTCATTCTCTATCATGCAAATCTATGAAAATCACATGTCCACTACTTTTCCTAATAACAAGTGGCTACCTTATTCACCCCCATAGAAAGGTACTAGTGAGAAGTCATAATCTAAAGGGCTAAATGAGGGATTAAAATCTTTCATTGCAAGCAACATTTTATCAAAGCTCCATGATCCCAAGTTTCAAATCTTCCTTCTATATTCCTTCAAGCCAAGTGTAATTAAAAACATATAATAATTTAGATTCGAGAAAGTCACATTGTGATCAGAATACTAAACACTTATAAACACATAGACTATCGCATTTTTATTAAAATTCCCTTTAATAATCAATTTGACCATTATCCAATTTTCTAATCTCAGCTCCACTAAATCAGGAAAAGGCAATTGGCTAAGAAACTTGTTAATCTCATCCGCCATACTCACACCATATAAAAATAAGAAAATAAAAAAGTTGAAAAAGAGAGTTGGTAAAACATGTTCGCACTAAACCAACATAAGTCAAAACATACCCAATATCAAAAGTAGTAGTAGTAAAGACTTCAAAAATTAAAGAATTTTTTTAAATAAAATGTGGACTCCCAACTTTAGACCTTGAAAACCCCTTAGTCAACCAGTTAGAACCAGACAATATGTAAGGCTATATGAAAATGCTAAACAAGGGAAGCCCCAATTAATTCATACAACACCTTAACACAATTTCCTTATGAGGCTAATCAAAGCCAAAAACACTAAGGCACTTAGTGCCAATCAAGGGCTCAGCTCATGCCTCACCAAAATTATATATTCCTACATTAAAAAAACCTCTAAATACCTCCTACCACTATCCATGACCCACCAACATCGTTTAAAGCAACCCTAACCACTCTTATTCGCCTTAAATCCCCCACAATCCACTCCATCCCCCCTCCTCCTCTTATAATCGTCTCCCCAATAACCTTCTCTAAAAAATAACACTCCCTTTCCACCCCTTACTATCATGCCCCACCAACCATGTAACGCCCTGATTTTCTTTAATTTCGACTTTTGTAATTTTGTAACACAATGTCTATCTGCTTCAGTGGTTATGTGTTCTAGGTGTGTGTGAGAGGTCCTAAGTTCAAGCCTTGACTTGGGAAAATTTTGGTATTTTTATGAATAAAGCCCAAACTTTGGTTAGTAGGCTTATAAGTAAAAGTGTGTAAGTAATTAATAGAATGGACCTTCTTGTCTAGTGGCTAAGTGGAGTGTTGAGGTTGGTGGAGGTCTGGAGTTCGAATATCTGTGTGAGCATTATTTTTGCCTGTCACGACCAGAGTGTTTGTGTCAGACTAAAAATCTGATAGTAGGGAAAGAATGGGGAAAAGGTTGGGGGTTAATAGTTTTTGTTCAGTACTGCCTCTTTTTGAAAAATTCGACTAACCTTTTCTTTTTTTTTCCTCTCTAGTTGCTGCCGAATTCCCCTTCCATTTCCTCTTTTGCTATCAAAATTCTATTGCTTTCCCCTCATATTCTGGTTCTTTTTCTTTTTGTTATTCAGATTTGAGAAGCGTGTTCGGTAAGTTGTGGGTTAGATTAATCTTAGCTGCTCCTTTGAATGTTTAAGTTTTTCTAAATGGTTTTTATTGCGCGTAGGAGTTATTTGAAAGGTTGGAATCAGTGTTCCGCGATTTGACTCGAAGTAGTGATCGACTTGTTAGCGATAAGTCGGGTTTGGGTAATTCCTTAATGACGAATTCGTTAGTTTTAATCTCTAAATTGCTAAATCGAGGCTGTGTATACTAATTTGTAGGTTTTGGGGGGCTTAGGAGTGCTTACGCGTCGAAATCAAACCAGGTGTGTACCTGGCCACGCAGAAAATGAGGTTTCGGTGAAAGCTAAAAACCTCTCTGTCGATGCCACACGGGCGTGTGGTCGCCCATGCGGTAGGCCGTGTGCAAGACTGTAAGTCACCACATGGCCGTTGATAACCCGTAGTATAAACATATTACAATCCTACATTTAGCATACTTTTGGATGATTTAAGCCTTAAATTATGGAATTTGGTGCTCTTAATCCTTTGTTTTCATGTTTTATACTTAGAAAAGCACCGGAGGATGAAAAAAACAAGAAACGGGCCTAAAATGGAGTAAATGGGTCAAAGCACGAAATCAACACGGCCTAGCCCAAGACGACACGGCCGTGCCTCATTAACAGACCCAAACACGGCCTGGCCACGATTCACAAGGGCGTGTGCCATGGGCGTGTCCCTGTCATGAAAAAGAAGAATTTTATTCAGATTAGGGTACTTAGAGGCAAAGAAAGCCATTCTAAAAGCCTATATAAACACCCTAGAGGCCAAAAGATGAATTCGTTAGTTTTAATCTCTAAATTGCTAAATTGAGGCTGTGTATACTGATTTGTAGGCTTTAGGGGCTTAAGAGAGCTAACGTGTCGAAACTGAACCAGGTGTGTACCCGAAAACCCAGAAAATGAGGTTTCAGCGAAAGCTAAAAACCTCTCTGTCGATGCTACACGGGCGTTTGGTCGCCCGTGAGGTAGGCCGTGTGCAAGACTGTAAGTCACCACACGGTCGTGTGATCGACGAGCCAGGCCGTGCGCGAGCGACATGGCCGTGTGATGGCCGGACAAGGCTGTATGCGAGCCATTTGGGTCGTGTGGGTGAAACAGGTGTGTGGGTCCACACGAGTGAACCACACGAGCGTGTGGGACTCTGGGCCAGGCCGTGTGATCCACACGGGCAGGACACATGGGCGTGTGAGCCCATTGTTCTGAGAAGTTCTATACAATTACACGAGTCACCCTAGTCGACTGTGGACCTATTGTAGGGTTGGTAAGATTTACCTAGACCCCTAATTCTGTGACTTGACGTTCTGATTTCTGTACTGAGCATGAATTCTAATATTTGAATGTATGAACTGTATTTGCATAATAACATGACATTTTATGTATGTTGCATTGCATCGGGTTGGGTTGATGTTTACTGGAGGAAGTATCTGAAAGGCTCTTAAGGCTGTTACCTGGCAGCTCGCTGCAAATTTCTAATTATGTGCTACATTCGGTACAGCATGGTGTGTAGGGATGGATGGGTTGATTTTATCCCCACATAGTGTGTAGGTTTGGATGGAGTTGGTGTGTAGAGGTTGGTATGTAGAATTCTGCTATTCTGTTCTTATCTGCATGTTATGTCTGAAATGGGCTAAGGCCCTAGAATATATCTGATTCTATTCCTGAGTGGGCTAAGGCCCACACCGTTTCTGTAATGGGCTTAGTCTCGAACTGTGAATTTATGTATGTTATCTGATCTTACTATGTGTATGTTTTCTGTGGGGATTACACACCGAGTTTGCAAAAACTCACCCTTTTCTGTTTAATCTTTTCAGGTAATCCCCCGTAGTAGACGGATCGGTTCAGCGAAGGACTCGACAGTGACCACGGTTCTAGACCTTTAACGGTTTTTACTTTTATTTATGGTTCTGGTTATATTTGGGGAGTTTTATGTAACATGGCCTTTACGGATTCTTATTTGATAAACTGCTATTAGTAGGATAAGACGCGAGTTTTCAAAATAAACAAATGTTTTATCAAATACACACGAATTCGCAAATTATTTTTAAAGCTTCCACAACGTATAATATTTTGAAAATGGATAATGAATGAATAAACGACACATTTTTTACGGTAACCTAATATATCAAAAATGGCCTTATTGTAATTACGTTTTCCAAAGCACTATCATGTGACATCGCTAGATTTGGCCATAACGTGTAGGCCGGGTTTGGGGTGTTACAAACCAAACAAGACCACATCTTGATAAACCGTAATTGTAACATATTTTAGACTTACATTTAGCTTGTTTTTGGATGACTTATCCCCCAATTTATGTAAAAAGGTGCTCTTAATCCTTTCTTTTCATGCTTTATAATCAGGAAAGCACCAAAGGATGAAAAGAACGAGAAACGGGCTTAAAACGGACCAAATTGGGCCAAGAGAGAAATCGACACGGCCTGGTCCAAAGCTAACACGGCCGTGCCTCATTAAAAGTCTGAGCACGGCCTGGCCACGATCCACACGGGCGTGTGCGATGGCCGTGTCCCTGTCGCTGGAAAGAGCAATTTCATTCAGGAAAGGATACTTGGAGGCAAAGAAACACATTCCAAAGCCTATTCAAACACCCTATTAGGAATTCTACTTAAATTAGGATACTTAGGGGCCAAGTAAGGTATCTCAAAGTCTATATAAACACCCAAGGGGGCAACTTGAGAGGGAGTTCGGCAAAAGCCAGAACCGGCGTCAAAGCTAGGCCAAAGAGCCAAGTTGGAAAGGTCAGAGTTGAGGGAATCACTCGAAGATAGCCAGTTGATCCATCCCAAAAAGCCAGGGTTATACTCAAGACGGCAGATTTCTCCTTCAATTCCTTCAGAGGGTTTTAGGAATTTCTTATGTTTTGTTTTATCTTTTCTCTTGAGATGTTTTCCTTATTTGTCATGAACTAAACCCTTCAGATGCCTGAAGGGGATGAAACCTAGATGAATCTTGTTATTTGAATTCTGAATTATATGATAATTACTTAGTTTGTTCTTAATTATATTGCTTAATCCAAATCTGATGTGCTTAGGTGGAGGAGGAATAGACCCTGCATAAGAGTAGATCTAGCATAATTAAGCGGAGTTGATCAAACGCCTAGAGATAGGGTTACGAGATTTTGTCAGATTAGGGTGAAACCTAATATGGGAATCCATTGATCGATTTACTGCTATTCTAGGGGGTTATTATAAGAGAACGAGAGTTCCACTAATTAACCTAGGGTTAGACGTTATTCGCCTCGAGGGAGGGTTTACTATAGGTTAGGGAGTCCTACGGATCAGGCTAAGTAGAGAAATCATATGGTTCAGTGTTAGATAACTAGAGAAGTCTAGGTGGATTCTTCCTGAGGGTATCGTCGTAATCAACTGAGTTTTCCTTCAAGTTATTTTCCAATTCGTTCTTTTTGTCTTTGCGTTTTTAGCTTAGTAGTCGTTAATTTAGATTAAAGCAATTTCACTATATTTTTAAGTCAAAATAATAAAAAGAAAGTTAGTATTAGTACTTTTAGTTCCTTTGGGTTCGACAATCCGGTCTTGCCTAAGCTATACTACTGTTCGATAGGTACACTTGCCTTTAATCGTTGTCAGAGTTAGTTTCCAGGTTTGATCATTCGTTTTATAAATTTTAAAGCTCTGATTTCAGCGATCAAGTTTTTTGCGCCGTTGCCGGGGAACTAAAATATTAAGAAAACTCTATTTTTATTACTTTAGCCATTATTATTATTATTATTATTATTATTGCAATTTATTTTCATTATTATTTTTTATTTTTCATTTTTTTACTTTGCTAATTTTTTTTATTTTTGGCAGATAATTTTAGAGATGGCACTAAATAATTATCAGTGGCAATTCATGAGGACAGAGCCAACAAAAGCAGCCGATATCTACAACCTCAACCCAGTACATCTAGTTATGCAGTACGAACCAAGTGGAGGCGTGGCGAATCCTGAGTACCCACCCTACGGATATGGCATGGAGAACGAACAAGTCCACTATATGGGTAACTATCCTAGACTTCAAAATAATTTTTATGGTAACACTTATAATGTAGGTTGGAGGTACCATCCCAATTTCTCGTGGGATGATCAAAATAGCCAAAGATAGGAACTTCCTCCAAATTTTGAACAACCACCTTACCAATAGGAAGAGGAGTCGATCCTCAAAGAGATGCTGACAAAATTTATGGCAAACACAGAAAATCGTTTCCAAGAAACTGAGAGAACACTTAAAGATCGACAAGCGTCGATGGAAAAACTTACTAAATCAGTTGGGGAAGTCACTAATGCAGTCAGTCAACTTGCAAAGTTAATGGCAGAACGACCGCAAGGGCGCCTACCAAGCAACACAGAGATTAACCCAAAGGAGCAATTCCAAGCCATAACAGCTCAGGAGAGTATAGGGTTAGATGAACCCAATTCAATACAGGAAAACAAGGTAGACGAAGGTAAAGTTGAGGTAACACAAGAAAAGCCAAAACCAGTAATCAAAGAGTACCAACCCCGTATACCTTATCCCGAAGCAATGAAGAGAGACGATGCAGAGGAACAGTTCGGTAAGTTTCTTAAACTTTTAATGAAATTACATGTTAACTTACCGTTTCTCGAAGCTCTTTCACAGATACCCGATTATAGAAAATTTTTAAAAGAGCTGTTGACAAACAAACGAAAACTAGACGAGGCATCGCATGTGGAGCTAAACGCAATGTGCTCAGCAATTCTACAAAACAAACTACCACGGAAATTAAAAGATCCAGGGAGTTTTACAATTCCATGTTTAATTGGTAGTTTATCTATTGATAATGCTTTAGTTGATTTAGGGGCAAGCATCAATGTTATGCCTTATAAAATGTTTAAACAACTAGGTCTAGGGAAACCCAGACAAACTAGGTTGAGCATTCAGTTAACTGATAAAACTATCAGAATTCCTAGGGGTATAATAGAAAATGTTCTAATCAAAATTGATAAATTCATATTCCCAGTAGATTTTGTTGTCTTAGACATGAATGAGGACAATTTGATTTCTTTAATTTTAGGAAAACCCTTTCTAGCAACTGCCAGGACTAAAATTGATGTTGGTACAGGAGAACTCATTCTTCGTGTTGGTGACGAATCGATCAGTCTACAAGCTTTTGACTCGGCCAAGACATCAAGTGATGAAGGTGAGAAAGTAAATTCAGTTGATAATCAAATTGTTCAACTTTCACCACAAGAAACACCACAAGGTTACAAACCTGAGCCAAATCATGGGCCCCAAGCCGTACAAGCTCATAACAGTTAATTGTTAGTGGAATCTGACCCAAGGCAAGAACCTATGGTAAGTGAAGGTAAGGTTGAGGTAAGCCATGATTTACCAAACCCGGTAAATACAGAGTACCAAGCTCGTGTGCCATATCCCGATGTAGTAAAGAAAGATCACACAGAGGAAGAATTCAGTGAACTTACACTTTGTGTAGAAGATGAAACAATCACTCTTTAAGCTCTTGACTCAGCTAGGACATCGAGTAATAAAGGTACAAACGTTAATTCTATTGATAACTATTTGGTTCAATCTTCTTTACAGGAAGCATCACGAAATCACCTAGCTGAGCTAGATCTTAGACCTCGTGCCAACAAAGAAGAATTGTATGAGGAACGAAGCCTTAGGGTCGACCAATTAGAAGAGTGGAAAACACAACTTAAAGAAGAACCGGAACCATATGAAGTAAAATCGAAGGAGCCCCCAGACGAGCTGATAGGAACAATGAATCACTTCAAAGTAGGAGATCAGGTATTGTTGAATAAAGAAGACCCTCGAATCACTAATTCAAACCTCAAGACAAACAAAGAAATCACTTTTGAGGTACTTAATGTCTTCCTATACGGCACAATCGAGGTAAGCAATCCTAAATTCGACACTTTTGAGGTAAACATTACTCGACTTAAACTATATATCCATAACTGAAGTGATCGCATGAGAAAGGATTTTTACCTCCTCAAACCACCATGACCATACGAATGAGAGGTAAAGTCTAGCTTAAGACTATAAACGAGCACTTCTCGAGAGGCAACCCGAGCACTAACCCTATTATTTTTTCTTCTTTTTTCTTTTCTTTTTCCTTTTAGCACCTAACCATAAACTAACAAAATAGCATATTTCTAGGTCACACGGCCCTACACACGGGCGTGCCCGTGGCCGTGTGGAAGCCAGGGGATGAACCATGGGCGTGCCAGTAGCCGTGCACGACATAGAAAAATTTCTTTTCCCAACACGGGTGGCGATAATAGTCCACGCCCGTGCGAGGTTACTGACTTGTTAAGCACGGGCTAAACACAACCGTGCCTTCCAACCGTGCCAACATTCTGACTTATCGGACACAAGAGGAGCACAGCCGTATTACATGACCGTGTGAAGAAAGACACGGGCGTGCCACTGCACCCACGGTCGTGTCCGAACACCCTGAACGCGCCCAAAATTCAAAATCCCAAAACACGGGCTACATCTCTATTTAAACCTCATTCTCCCTTTTTCTAGTTGTCTTTCATTTTCCATTATTTACTTTTATTTTTATTTTAATTTTATTTTCATTTCAATATTTTTTTTACTTTATTTTATTTTATTTTCTTCTTCTTATTCTTTATGATATTTAGATTTAGCTTAGGATACAATAAAACTAGGCCAACTGCTTCGAGGATTCAATTTTAAATGTTTCGAGACGCTTCCCCACGTTCACCTCCAATCCTATCCGATTTCTTTTCATTGGCTTCATCCAAAATTCAGGAAGTTTCACTTCTTTCCCCATCTTATGATTTTTATGATTATTTTGCTATTATCTATCTTTGTACATTGAGGGCAATGTACATCTTAAGTGTGGGGGGCTTTAACTATAGTATTATTTGAAAATCCCTGAATTATGCCTTGTTCAAAAGTAAAGTCTCTCATATTATGATTAGAATGAAATTTCCTATGATTTATGATCTTTGTTGATATGTTTTGGAGTAAGTCATTGATAATTATGCATTGATGACTAAATTTGAAGGATACTAGAGAATCAAGCATGATAAAGTCTATTTTTCAAAAAAAAAAAAAAATTGGTTGTCTACCTGAATCTGCATGTTACTTTGAAGTTTGAAATTTACGGGGTTGACATCAAAATACCCATAATTTTTGTGAGATTTTGAGCCTTTTAGAGCATACATCCTTTCATGCTCACTTTTTATTATGAGTGTGTCAACATTGATTTGTTATTCTAGAACTTACCTCAATTATACATGTTAAGACCACACCTTTGATTTGATATACAGAGATGATAAAGGCACTTAGGATCTAACCCACTCACTCCACTAAAAAGCCTACCTTCGTAATTAACCCCTAGTGAACTCCTTTGATCCTAACAACCTTTTTTGACTCACCCACTAATATTAACCCAAAACTCTTTGTATTTGTTATCACCATTCCTTTTTAACTACCCTTTTTGTCGAGATTTAATTTTGAACAGTTTCCTAACTATGTTCTATATTTCAGTTGTAAAAGCTCTTTCTTATTATTATAATAGTTTGTTCTTAAAAAAAATGAAGTATATTCATTATTAGTTCTATGATAGATGAGCTTATGCATGTAAATTTCAAGTCTTGAAGAAAAAGCTCGTATTAGTAAGTTTAATTGATGTAATTATTTAAGATTAGTTCATTTTTCTAGTTAGGTAAATTGTCAAATTCGATCTTGATTCTAACCTTCTAATTCAGCCTTTATCCACAACCTTAACCTAAGCCCCATTACAACCTTGTTAAAGACCTTTTGATTTGTGTATCATTTCATTTTACAGTGGTGGAGATTTGATTTTCAGGCAAGCCTATGGGATTAACTCTTCATGTTCGACTTTTGAGTGCTTAATTGTGAACCTTAAACACTTTGAGTGATTTAAGTGAATATTTAGTGAGGATGTCAATTCTTGTCGATTTCGAATCAAAGGTAATATTTCAGATAAGGAGAACCACCTATGTTTTCAAATACAAATGAATGACTGGTCATTGTTTGAATCTTTAGGACTCTTTGAATTGAATTATCCATGTATAAATTATCTATGAATTATGATAAGGCATTGTTGATAGGAATTGTAAATTATGGAAAGTTCATTTTAATTGGAAGTTGAGAATTTTTGCTTGATGGCAAGCAAAAGCTTAAGTGTGGGGGTATTTGATAAACCGTAATTGTAACATATTTTAGACCCACATTTAGCTTTTTTTGGATGACTTATCCCCCAATTTATGTAAAAAGGTGCTCTTAATCCTTTCTTTTCATGTTTTATACTCAGGAAAGCACCCAAGGATGAAAAGAACGAGAAACGGGCTTAAAACAGACCAAATTGGACAAGAGAGAAATGACACGGCCTGGCCCAAAGCTAACACGGCCGTGCCTCATTAAAAGTCCGAGCACAGCCTGGCCACGATCCACACAGGCTTGTGCCATGGCCGTGTCCCTGTCGCTGGAAAGAGCAATTTCATTCGGGAAAGGATAGTTAGAGGCAAAGAAACACATTCCAAAGCCTATTCAAACACCCTATTAGGAATTCTACTTAAATTAGGATACTTAGGGGGCCAAGTAAGGCATCTCAAAGTCTATATAAACACCCAAGGAGGCAACTTGAGAGGGGAGTTCGGTAGAAGCCGGAGCCGGCGTCAAAGCTAGGCCAAAGAGCCAAGCTAGAAAGGTCAGAGTTGAGGGAATCAGTCAAAGATAGCCAGTTGATCCATCCCAAGAAGCCAGAGTTATACTCAAGACGGCGGATTTCTCCTTCAATTCTTTCAGGGGGTTTTAGGAATTTCTTATGTTTTGTTTTATCTTTTCTCTTGAGATGTTTTCCTTATTTGTCATGAACTAAACCCTTCAGATACCTGAAGGGGATGAAACCGAGATGAATCTTGTTATTTGAATTCTGAATTATATGATAGTTACTTAGTTTGTTCTTAATTATGTTGCTTAATCCAAATCTGATGTGCTTAGGTGGAGGAGGAATAGACCCTGCCTAAGAGTAGATCTAGCATAATTAAGCGGAGTTGATCGAACGTCTAGAGATAGGGTTACGAGATTTTACCGGATTAGGGTGAAACCTAATATGGGAATCCATTGATCGATTTACTGCTATTCTAGGAGGTTATTATAAGCGAACGAGAGTTCCACTAATTAACCTAGGGTTAGACGTTATTCGCCTCGAGAGAGGGTTTAATATAGGTTAGGGAGTCCTAAGATCAGGCTAAGTAGAGAAATCATATGGTTCAGTGTTAGATAACAAGAGAAGTCTAGGTGAATTCTTCCTGAGGGTATCACCGTAATCAACTGAGTTTTCCTTCAAGTTATTTTCCAATTCATTCTTTTTGTCTTTGAGTTTTTAGCTTAGTAGTCGTTAATTTAGATTAAAGCAATTTCACTATATTTTTAAGGCTAAATAATAAAAAGAAAGTTAGTATTAGTACTTTTAATTCCTTTGGGTTCAACAATCCGGTCTTGCCTAAGCTATACTACTGTTCGCTAGGTACACTTGCCTTTAATCATTGTCAGAGTTAGTTTCCAGGTATGATCATTCGTTTTATAAATTTTAAAGCTCTGATTTCAACGATCACATCTTCTTGATGTTCTGTAGTTTAACATCGCCTAATCCACAACTGATAGATAGCCAAACTAATGCCTCTCAACCTAGCCACCCTTCGATCACCAAAACTAGAACCATAGACCTCCAATTGTGTTCAAAGAATCCAAATAAATGAAGGATAGAACTCCTTTAATAGTTGAGACACTATCAATAGACCTACTTGTAGGAAAAAAAAACTAATAGACACTAAGATGTTCGCTACCAATAGACAGTAGGATGTTTGAAATTGTTCAAGCAATAATTAATTTCCATACTTTTCAATAATTGGGTGATAAAATGTAGGGAATTTTTTTAATAATGAAGGGCAACTTTTTTTATGGGTCCAAAAGGCAACTATTTGAATAAACATTAAGAGTATGTTTTGGTTGGACAGAAAAGTAAAAGGATGGAAGAAGAGGGTGGAAAAGTGGAAAGAAAACAAATTTTGAGTGTGTTTGGTAAGGAAGCAATTTGAAAGGAAAGAAAATAGCAAAGAAAATAATTTTCCATTCTAATGCATAAAAACTAAACCTTCCAAATTGGAATGATGATAGGAGAGAAAATGACAGAGAAGTGTATGTTAGTTCAAAAGTATGCATTTTTTTATATGTTTGATTTTCTTCCTTTCATTTTTCAACTTTACCAAAAAATAGAGAGAATGAAATTTACTTTTTCTTTCAATTTTTTCATCTTTCCTACTAAGTACAATTATAGAAAGAAAAATTATATTTTTCATCTTTCTATTTTTATCCTTATAATTTTCATCTTTTAATTTTTCTTATAATTTATCAAGCAAATCCTGAAAAGTACATGTAACACCCCAAACCCGGTTAAAACGCTACAACCGAATCTGGCGTGCCACGGGAAGAAAATGTTTTGAAAATCCGTTTTGTTGACTTGTTTTAAGAGAAAGTTGTTGTATTTTGCAATGTGTAATACATGTTGATACTTGGCTTTTAAAAAAAACTTGATTGCCTTATTGTTTCTTTCGTATCTATTACTTAGTCATGGTATATAAAAAAAACAAGTATTTATTAGGTTTTGAAAACATCCATTTCGTAGCTTTATCAATCTATTGAATAAAAACTTTAGAATCTACTAAAAGAAAACCCAAAATAAAACTTCAGCGGCCTTATTACATAACTGAAAAACCAAAATTTAATAAAACAACTAAGTCCGAATTAAAAACTCAGTAATAAACCAACTGCTGTGCATGGCTACCTTGAGTCCGTTCTGACTCCATATCCACGATCTAAGCTTGATCTGCAAAATATAACGGAAGGGGTGAGTAGCCTAGACTCAGTGTATAAATCCCCATCCCAAGAAAAAATATGCTCTTACACAAATTCATACAATAATATGCAAGTCATGCAACCCATCCAACCTAAGTATCCATCCATGGCTCCCAAATCTACCCCTTGTGGTACCAAACCACTGGTGGTGCCAAACCACTGGTAACCGAAGTTACAATAATAACATATGTGGTACCAAACCACTGGTGGTGCCAAACCACTGAGACTTAGTCACAATTTTTTTTATAATATGTGGGGCCAACCCACTGTGTGATACCAAATCACTGGTGACAGTCTGATAGATCATACTCCCCCTCCTCTCATCACCCATGGCATATACTCATGCAGCCAATATCAGTATGATCATGCTTAACATATAAAACTACGTTTACAGAATAACATGCTTTCATAGATCACAATCAACGCGAGCAATAATAACAACTTACCCGGCATCCTCGCTTATACCCACAAGGGTATTATGGTAACCATGGCCGTCATCCCGGCTTTTAATAAAACATAACATTAACATAATAAGTAGGAAAGTGTGTAACAATTACACACCTGGTTCTCGTACTAACTCTTTTACTGCTTCTACGCTACCGTCACTCGAGACTACCACTATCAGCCTACGATCTACCTCCGATGTCGGCCCACACCCCGATGGCCAATCTCGCACTCCCGATATGGATCGCTTCTTGTACTTTGGCGTTGGTTTTACAGATCCAACCTCTCCTATTGCTTGGCTGTTATTCGAGTCCATAGTAACCCCTTAATCACTAAACCATTTAAATGATGAGATCTAATTACTCAAACAACTATAACACTTAAACGAACTCTTACCTAATTAATTGAATCCCGAAAGTCTTTGAGAAAGCACCACCACCAACCTACCTACATTTGGCCATCCTCAAAATATCAAACAAACTGATAGTCACAACTAATCTAGCCCATATGACATTCGGCCAAATGAAAAGAATCAAGAAAGGCCCATTCGGCTGAACCTACCACCACCTACCTTCGGCTTTTCCACCAAATCGGCACAGGAGACTTTTAATCGGCTTCTAGGGGCAGAGAGTGAAATCGACAGGGCCTTTGAACAAGTGTTTCAAGTTAGAACTTAATAAAAATAGGGGAATCGCAGAGGAAAGAAATCCCGAAACTCACCAGATTACTAAGGAGTATGCGGCTTATGGTGCACCTTCGGGAAAATGAAACCACCCTTGTAGATTCGGCTATGGAGGAAGATGATGTGCACAAGGAGTATTCGGCTTTCAAAGGGTTTTCGAGGAGAGGAGAAACACTAGGGAGTTTCGGCTAGAAGAGAAAAATCAAGGCAAGTGGGTGAGAAGAGTTTCGGCTAGAGAGGAAAAAGTGTGAAAGAAAGAAAAGATGAAAGAAAAGATGATATCTTCTTACTAAATTCGGCTACACATGCACACACCTCAGAGTTGGAGTTTCGGCCAGCTCTCCCCTCTCCTGATAGCCTTTATCCCTTATCTTAGCCATCTATCATCACATCCCTTATCTTACCTCTCTTAATTATCAGCTTTTAATCACTTAAATAAAAGGAATAAAGCTCCTAAATTCTAGCCATTGTGCCGTCCACCCCCTTCCCCTAGGAGTGCCGAATTTTACCCATTAATTTGGGCCCCAAGCGCCCACACTAGGCCCAAACTCCTTCCCCCTTGTGACGCCACCTTAATACCCACCTAAAGCACCTCCCATTTTTGGGCCACAAGCCCAATTGGCTACTAAACTTAATAGTTTAAATTAATTTATAAACTAACACTATTTATCGGCCATTTAACCCAGGTTTTAAAGCCCAAACCCGAGCCCAATACACACCTTAAAGCCTTAGCCTACTAACTTAGCCATGCAACATACCAAATGCATAGACCCACAAAATCAGGATATTACAGTACATTTATTGGACTATGGATTTTCAACTTATTTTTGTAAATGATCATGTTCTAAATCTAAAGACATTCAACGTTGAACAATGTTTTGGTGTCGAAAAGTGTATAAACTACAACATTCAAATATATATGTATGTACTCGACCATCTGCACGTGTTTTCGGCTAAACGGTTCCTTGTCAGTCCTAGATTTCAACCGAACAACCTTCTTCACTATTACCGTACCACAAACTGTTTCGAGTGTGTGCTCGAACAATTCGAATTAAAAATAGAACCAGAAATAATTTTCTTTACTTTTAGTGTGAAAGCAAAATCTCTCTCAATAGAAACCGGTAGAATTGTTATTCCTGAATAAATAATTTATACTTAGAGAATAAAACTCTTTATCTTCGGGCATAATAAGAATATCTCAAAACTTTTGTATTTAGCCCTATCGGTACTATCTATTTATAGGGAGAAGAAGTGAACTCCTGGTTGAATTGTAGAAGTCTATTTCAAATAGAAACATGAACTTCTAGTCTAACTAGAAGTTTAGGGGGTGACAACCCTAGTTAAACAAAATGGGGTTTGTCACCCCTCCCTTTAAACATGAGGGCTTTTGGCCCTCCACATATAGAGTCCAATTACAAGTACTTTATAAATTTTTAACTCAATACTTTATAATTCATTCTAACTCAATATTTTTTTTTTCTATTTCCCAAAATAAAATATTTTTAAATTAATAAATTAATTTTCCAATTAAATAATTTTCTCAACCTAATTCTAATTACGTTAAAATCATGATGACTTTACCATAAAAGAATCGATGAGAAAATATATTTAATATTTCTACATTCAACAGATTCATTATGACCAAATAATTTATTTCCATGTTTTAACTTCATTTAGTTCGAAAACCGTAACTTCATTTCTAGGCCATTACCCATTTTCATTTTCATTTTCATTTTGGAGAAAACCACATTCATTCCCAAATGTTTCTCATTTCTTCATTTTTTACCATTTCTATTCATTTTTGTTCATTTGACTCAACAGGCAATTCATTTCTGTTTTCAACAAGCTAGTAAAAGGACCGATTGGACATATGCGATTAAGTTCCAGCTTTTCGCCTATTATAAACTCATTTAGTCATGAAGTCATTCCAATATAGTATCGTGACTAAGCTCTCCCTAATGGCATACCATTATGAAAGCAACTCCATCAGTGCTCGTCCAATGATTTTGTCATAAATGTGTTACCCTTATAGGATATCCTTAATCTTTTTGGGATAAATTTGTTCTCCCAATATGATCCAAATTTATCTCATGGTAACCATTACATCTTCTTTCATGAAAAGCCAGTTAGTATCAAATATTAATCAAGTCATTCATCACAAAGATGAATGTCCCGTGGCCACATTTACTTTTCATCAAATATGTAATGCCAATGAGAGGATATCATTTACCCATATCTTGGGCAATGAATTCCACTGTTGCGAATGACGCTACATACAGAAGAAGTTGTATACTTGATGGAGCTCGAAACTAACTATTATTTCGACAAATGCAAGCGCACCTATCGAACAGTAGTATAGTTGTGGTGAGTCTGGAATATCGTATCCTTAAGGACCAAGAGTACTAGTAATTACTATCTTTTTATTATCTAGCCTAATAATTAAAGGGATTTATTTTTAATCTAAAATTA
Organism: Gossypium australe; assembly: GCA_005393395.2. Lineage (NCBI taxonomy): Eukaryota > Viridiplantae > Streptophyta > Magnoliopsida > Malvales > Malvaceae > Gossypium > Gossypium australe. The sequence continues at coordinate 131,338,139 of CM016621.1, forward strand.
ACTAACTAATTTAACTAACTAAAGTGCTATGAACGTGACAGAGAGTGAATTGGGAAAATACGTTTGGACAACTTATATGAGATAGGCAATACCTAAGGAAGAATCCACTTAGACTTCACTTATTACTTTTGATTCATATGATTTATTCACTTGACTTAATCCGTAGAAATCCCTGATTTATGTTAATATCTCTTTCAAGACTAAAAACAACTGACTCTAGGTTGATTAATCGAAATCTCTTTCTAAATAAAACCCCTATTGTCGCATTAACTCGATCTATGGATCCCCTTATTAGATTTGACTCTAATCCGGCAGATTTTTGTCACCCTATTTCTGGGGTTGCAATCAACTCTGCTTAATTGTGTTGATCTACTCTTAGACAGGGACTTTTGCTCCACTGAATAAGCACATTCGACTTGAATCAATAACCTAAATTATCAAAACAAGAATAAAAACTCACAATTAAGAATAAGAACAGGTATTTATCTTATGAATCAAATAATAATAATATCTGTCTTAGGTTTCATCCCCTTAGGTATTTAAGGGGTTTAGTTCGTACTAAATAAAGGAAACATCATAGAATAAGGAAAAATACAAAACATAAGAAAGCCCAAAAACTTCAAGAGAAATTGATGGGAGATCTTCAGTCTTGATGAATATCCTCCTCCTAAGCTGTCCCCGATGACTGTCTTGGAGTATTTTTCCCTTCTACTCGGTGTCTATTTTATGTCCTGTCGGCCTCTCCTTTAGGTTGCCCCCTAGGGTGTTTATATAGGCTTTCGAGATGCCTTACTTGGCCCACAAGTATCCTATTCCAAATAGAATTCTTCCTAGTTTCGGTAGGGACACGCCTATGTGACACGCTCGTGGTGGATTCCTTCGGCCGTGCTCGATTATACTCGCACACATGGGCGTGTTGATCTGCCCGTGGACGATGGTCCAGGCTGTGGTTGATCCTACTCGTAACATACGGCCGTGTCCAATGGTCCAGGTCATGTTGATTTCCTAGGTAGGCCCATTTTGCCCCTTTTTGGCCCGTTTCTCGTCCTTTTCAACTTCCTAAGCTCTCCTGAGTATAAAACATGAAATTAAGAGATTAGGAGTATCGAATTCAACAAGTCCAATGGAAAATCATCCAAAATTAAGCCAAGCATGGGGTTAAAATATGTGTAAATTATGGTTTATCAAATATCCTCACACTTAAGCCTTTGCTTGTCCTCAAGCAAAATCCTCAACTCACAATTAAAATTAACTTACCTTAATTCATAATTCTTATCAATAATGTTTCATCATAATACATAGATAATTCATACATTGATAATTTAACTAAAAGAGTCCTAAAGATTCAAACAATCTAAGTCATAAATTTTTATAGCACGAAAATATAGGTGTCTCCCCTTACCTAAATAATTACCTCTTAATTCAAAACTGACAAGAATTGACATCCTCACTAAAGATTCACTCAAATCACTCAATGTGTTTAAGGTTTAAATTAAGCACTCAAAATTCAAACATGAAGAGTTAATCCCATAGGCTTGCATGAAAATCAAATCTTCACCACTATAAAATGAGATGATTTACAAATCAAAAGGTCTTTAAAGGGTTGTAATGGGGTTTGGGTTAAAGGTGTGGATAAAGGCTAAATTAGAAGGTTAGAATCGAGATTGAATTGACAAATTACCTAACTAGAAACAATGGACTAATAATGAATAATTACATTAATAACACGAGCTTCTTCTAAAGATGTGAATTTAACTGTTTAAGCTCATAAAACATGGAACTAATAATAAATATACTTTCAACTTTTTTTTTTAAGAATAACAATGATAAGAAAGAACTTTAACAACTGACATAGAGAACATAGTTAGGCAACTGCTCAAATCAAATCTCGACAAAAAGGGACGTCAAAAGATTAGGGGAAGTAAAATTTTGGTTTGGGTTAATATTAATGGGTGAGTCAAGAAAATAGTTTATTACGTTAAAAAGGGTTCACTAGGGGTTAATTATGAGGGTAGGCTTTTTATAGAGTAAGTAGGTTAAATCCTAGGTGCCTTTATCATCTCAGTATATCAAATCAAAGGTGTGGTCATGATAAACCGTAATTATAATATATTTTAATCCCACATTTAGCTTGCTTTTGGATGATTTATCTCTTGATTTATATAAAAAGGTGCTCTTAATCCTTTCTTTTCATGTCTTATACCCAAGAAAGCACCCGAGAATGAAAAGAACGAGAAACGGGCCCAAAACGGAGTAAATTGGGCCAAGGTGGAAATCGACACGGCCTGGACTTAAGCCCACACGGCCGTGCCTTGTTGATCATCTAGAACACGGCCTGACCCCCGACTCACATGACTGTGCCCCATTAAAGAAGTCCGAACACGGCCCAAAGACTAGTCACACGGGCGTGTGACATGGCCGTGTCCTTGTCGTGGCAAGGAACAATTTCATTCGGATTTGGATACTTTGGGGCAAAGAAACACATTCCAAGAGCCTATATATACCCCCTAAGTTCATCCTTGAAGGGGGCAGTTAGCTAGGCCAAGGAGCCAAGTCGAAAAAGATCAAAGTTGTGGGAATCACTCGAAGTTAGCCAGTTGATCCATCCCAAGATGCCGGAATTCTACTCAAGACGGTGGATTTCTCCTTCAATTCCTTCAGGGAGTTTTAGGGATTTCTTATGTTTTGTTTTATCTTTTCTCTTGAGATGTTTTCTTTATTTGTTATGAACTAAATCCTTCAAATACCTGAAGGGGATGAAACCTAGATGAATTTTGTTATTAATTTCTGAATTATATGATAAATACTTAGTTTGTTCTTAATTATGCAAGCTTAATCCAAATTTGATGTGCTTAGGTGGAGGAGGAATAGACCCTGCTTAATAGTAGATCTAGCATAATTAAGTGGAGTTGATCGTACGCCTAGATATAGGGTGACGAGATTTTGTCGGATTAGGGTGAAACCTAATATGGGAGTCTATAGATCGATTTACTGCTATTCTAGGGGGTTATTATTCGAGAAAGAGATTTACGTTAATTAACCTAGGGTTAGACGTTATTCGCCTCGAGAGAGGGTTTAATATACGTTAGGGAGTCTTACGGATCAAACTAAGTAAATAAATTGTATGGTTCAGGGTTAATTAACAAGTGAAGTCTAGGTGGATTCTTTCTGAGGGTATCGTCTTACTCAACTGAGTTTTTCTTCAAGTTATTTCCCAATTCGTTCTTTTTGTCTTCGCATCTTTAGCTTAGTAGTCGTTAATTTAGCTTAAAGAAACTTCACTTTATGTTAGGCTAAATAACAAAAAAGAAGGTTAGTATTAGTACTTTTAGTTCCTTTGGGTTCGATAATCCGGTCTTGCCTAAGCTATACTACTGTTCGATAGGTACACTTGCCTTTAGTCGTTGTCAGAGTTAGTTTCCAGGTTCGATCTCATTCATTATAAATTTTAAAACTCTGATTTCAGCGATTAAGTTTTTGGCGCCGTTGCCGGGGAACTAAAATATTAAGAAAACTCTATTTTTATAACTTTAGCCACTATTTTTAATTTTTGCAATTTACTTTTATTTTTTTAGAATAATCTAGGTTTTGCTAAATTTTCTTTCTTTTTTTCGCAGGTACCTCTAGTTTATGACTAGAAGGAACCCGAGAGGACCTCTAGTATATGGCAGTGATATTGAAGCCACCACTCGAAGAAATCGCAGAGAAATCAAGCGAGCCCTAAATTACAAGAAGAAAATCAAGAAGACAAATCCAATCCTACTGAAGGGATAAGACGAGAATAATCCACAACCACATGATGTGGGAGAAAATAATGCTCCATGTACAATGTTTGATTATACTAAACTGCATTTAGCAGGAGCAAAATCGAGTATTGTTAGGCCTGCTATAGCTGCTAATAATTTTGAATTAAAGCCTAACACAATACAAATGATTCAACAATTTGTTCAATTTGATGGTTTGCAGGACGAAGACCCAAACACTCATAAAGCTAATTTCTTAGAGTTCTGTGATACTTTCAAAATAAATGGCATTTTTGATGATGCCATAAGTCTTCGGTTATTTCCCTTCTCATTAAGGAACAAAGCCAAAAAGTGGTTGAACTCGTTACCACGAGGGTCAATCACCACATGGGAGCAAATGACTGAAAATTTTTTATTGAAATATTTCCCACTGGCCAAAACGACCAAATTACGGAATGATATCTCTTCTTTTGTGCAGATGGATTTAGAGACATTATACGACGCATGGGAGAGATACAAAGATCTCTTGAGAAGGTGTCCACACCATGGTCTACCCTTGTGGCTACAAGTCCAAACATTCTATAATGGTGTAAACTCCTCAACGAGACAACTAATCGATTCAGCCACCGGTGGAACCCTGAACAACAGAACTCTTGAAGCAGCCTACGAGTTCATTGAAGAGATGTCACTGAATAATTATCAGTGATAAGTTACAAGGACGAAACTGACAAAATCAACCGAAGTTTACAACCTTGATGCGATAACCATGCTATCAACACAGGTAGAGATGATGAATAAAAAGATTGATAGTTTATGTTCTTCGCAGGCACATCCAGTCATGCAGTGCGACACAAGTGGAACCGTGGTGAATCCTGAGTACCCACCCTACCAACCAGGCACAGAGAGCGAACAGATGAACTATATAGGTAATAATTTCAGATCCAATAATAACCCTTATGGCAATACTTACAATCCAGGTTGGAGGAACCACCCAAATTTTTCATGGGGAGGTCAAGGAAATCAATGGCAACAACCTCTTCAAAATTTCCAAAATCAGCCATATCCGCAAGAGAAAAAACCAAACCTTGAAGAGATGCTGACGAAGTTCATGGCAAGCACAGAAAACCGTCTCCAAGATACAGAGAAAACACTCAAAAATCAATAAACATCGGTTGATGAGACCAGGAACCGAATCGGGGAACTTACTAAGTTAGTAGGGGAAGTCACTAAGGTAGTCGGACAACTTGCAAAGTTAATGTCTGAACGACCGCAAGGACGTCTACCAAGTAACACGGAGATTAATCCAAATGAGCAAATTCAAGCCATCACAGCTCATGATAGTAAAGTGGTAAACAAACCAAATAAGGTAGACGAAGATAAAATAAAGGTAACATAAGAAGAGCCAAAACCGGTAATCAAGGAATACCAACCTCGCATACCTTACCCCGAAGCCATAAAAAGAGATGATACAGAGGAACAGTTCGGTAAGTTTCTTAAACTTTTAAAAAAATTACATATTAACTTACCTCTTCTTGAAGCTCTTTTTCAGATGCCAGACTCGAGGAAATTTTTGAAACAGCTCTTGACAAACAAACGCAAATTAGCTGAAGAGCCACATGTGGAATTAAACGCAGTATGCTCAGCAATGCTACAGAATAGACTACCACAGAAGCAAAAAGATCCAGGGAGTTTTACTATTCCTTATTTAATTGGTAGACTAAATGTTGATAACGCGTTAGCTGATTTAGGGGCAAGTATAAATGTCATGCCTTATACATTATTTAAACGACTAGGTCTAGGGAAGCCCAAACAAACTAGGATGAGTATTCAATTAGCTGATAAAACTGTTAGAATTCCTAGGGGCATTATTGAAGATGTTCTTGTACAAATCGATAAATTCGTTTTCCCAGTAGATTTTGTTGTTTTAGACATGGATGAGGATAATTCAATCCCCTTAATTTTAGGAAGACCTTTTTCTAGCAACTGCCAAGACTAAAATTAATTTTGTCACAGGCGAACTCATACTTTGTGTAGGTGACGAATCAATCAGTCTTCAAGCTCTTGACTCAGCCAGGACAACAATTGATGAAGGTAAGAAAATCAATACAAATGATAATCAATTTTTACAACCTTCATCGTAAGAAATACCATAAGGACACAAACTTGGGCCGAATCATGGACCTAATACCAATAAAGAGAATTTACATAAGGAACAAAGCCTAAGGGTCGACAAACTAAAAGAGCAGGAAACACAAATAAAAAAGAAATAGAAACTGACCGAAGTAAAACCTAAGGAGCCCCCGGAAGAGCTCATAGGAACATCGAATCACTTCAAAATAGGAGACCAGGTACTGATAGACAAAGCCGATCATTGCATCATCACATCAGATCTGAAAGCAAACGAAAAAATTCCTCTTAAGGTACACAATATCTTCCCGCACGGAATAGTCGAGGTAAGCAATCCAACATTCGACACCTCTAAGGTAAACACTTCTCGACTTAAACTTTGTCAAGAAAATAGAACTTTAAGCATGAGGGAAGATATTCCAACCTTTAAACCTCCCTGATTTTGTTACAAGGAAAGTCTAGCTTAAGACTATAAACGAGCGCTTCTCGGGAGGCAACCCGAGCACTAACCCTATTTTACTTTTGCATTTATTTTCAGTTTCTCGTATTCCCTCTTTCGTTTCCTGAACATCTAGTTTTAAACTATCAAAAAGTGCAAAATTCCAGACCACACAGTCTTACACACGGCTGTGGCTGTGGCCGTGTGGACCACCAGAATCCCCGTACTGACATAGCAGAGGCTGTGCGAATCAAATTCCAACTAATTTTGATGTCACGGGTCCAACCACTACCCTACAGGCACCGAAAAAGTGGCACGGTTGTGCCCCACGACCGTGTGAAGCTACTGACTTACTAAGTACGGGTAGAACACGCCCGTGCCTTATGACCGTGTCAACATACTGGCTTCTCAAACACGGGCGTGACTGGCTGAAACACGGGCATGGTGAATCAATACGCACAGGCACACGACCGTGCGAGGTGGCCGTGTGATTTGACATGCCCTCGGACCACGGGCGTGGGAACGTGCCAGAGTTGAGCTCCTATTTAAACCCCACAGCCCTTCCTCTTCTCCCCATCTTCTTTATCCCTTCTTTTTCTTTCAAAATTTCTCTTCTTTCCTTAGAAAAGGTGTCTATACTCTTGAGCTACACTAAAATCATGCCGAAGAAGCATAAGAAGGCAAGCATAGTCTCTACAGATAAGACCCTACACATAAGTTCATGCCGACCGCTTCATCCAAACACCAAGCCAAGGGTCTTTGAAACCATTTAGTTTCTATTTTTCTTTTCTCTTTTGCTTCAATTTCCTTATCTTTACATCTCTTCTACTCTAGTTAGTTCAATTTATTTTAGTTTCTTAGTGTCAAGTTTGCCAGGCTGCTTGGGAATCACGCCACTTCCGCCACCACCGCCACTGCCAGTACCTCCGCAGCCCTAGAGGTCACACCCACCTCGCGAACCATCCTACAATATGGACTCTTCGGTCCATTCTTCTTTTCTTTTATTTTTATTTTCCTTCTTAGTCTCCTTCACTTTAGCTTGCTTTTCTTTAATTACATATTTATTTTATTTTAATTATGTCTTAATAAACCCTGGCTAATCCTTCACGAGCTCCCCAATTTCTTCATCTAGCACAGGATCGTCATCCAAACCGACCCCTCCAAACATACACACCACAACCTCTACCATCCTCCAAGGACACCATCCAAAATTCAGGGAGTATTCTTTCCCCTTCTCTTTTGATTTATCCCTTAAATCTTATATCTATCTTTGTACATTGAGGACAATGTACATCTTAAGTGTGGGGGGGTGAATATTTATTTGAAGAAAGTGCCTAACTTTTTGCATTATTCTCATATTCGGCCAAACTTTTTTCATTATTCTCAAATCTCTGAATTTAGTCTTGTTTTGAATCAATTTTCTCATATTACTAATTAGGATGAAATTTCTAATGATTTATGATTTTTATTAATATGTTTTAAATTAAGTCATAGTTAATTGTGCATTGATGATTAAATTAGAAGAATATTAGAGAATCAAGCATGATAAGTCTATTTTTCAGAATTAAAATCTTTGCTAGGTTGTTGAGCTGAATCTGAATATTATCTTGAAGTTTGAAATTTACAAGGTTGATGTCAAAACACCCATAATATTTTTGAGATTTTGAGCCTATTAGAGCATATATCCCTTTTTCATGCTCACTTTATTGATTATGAGTGTGTCAACTATGAACTGTTATTCTAGAACTTGCCTCAATTATACATGTTGAGACCACACCTATGATTTGATATACTGAGATGATAAAGGCACCTAGGTTTTAACCCACTCACTCCACTAAATAGCCTACCTCCACAATTAACCCCTAGTGAACCCCGTTGATCCTAACAACCCTTTTTATTGACTAACCAGCTAATATTAACCCAAAACCCCTTTGTATTTGTTATCACCATTCCTTTTAACTACCCTTATATCGAGATTTGATTTGATGTGTTGTCTAGCTGTTATCTTTATTTTAAGTAATAGATTCATTCCTTATCATGTAATATTTGATATGTTCTTAAAAAAAACGAAGTATATTCATTATTAGTTCTATAAGTAAATGAGCTTACATATTAAAATTCAACATCTTGAGGAAAAAGCTCGTATTATTAGTTCTCAAGTGATGCAATTATTTAGGATTAGTTCAATTTTTGTTAGTTAGGCAATTTGTCAGGTCAGTCTCGATTCTAACCTTCTAATTCAGCCTTTATCCACACCTTTAACCCTAGCCCCGTTACAACCCTGTTAAAGACCTTTTGATTTGTGTATCATCTCATATTATAATGGTGGAGATTTGATTTTCAGGAAAGCCTATGGGATTAACTTTTTAGGTTCGACTTCTGAGAGCTTAATTTTGAACCTTAAACACCTCGAGTGATTTGAGTGAATCTTTAGTGAGGATGTCAATCCTTGTCGATTTTGCATCAAAGGTAATTATTTAGATAAGGGGAGACACCTACGTTTTTGTGCTACAAATGTATGACTTTGATTGTTTGAATCTTTAGGACTCTTCGAGTTAGATCATCCATGTATAAATTATCTATGAATTATGATGAGACATTGTTAATAGGAATTATGAATCATGGAAAGTTCGTTTTAATTGTAAGTTGAGAATTTTGCTTGAGGACAAGCAAAAGCTTAAGTGTGGGGGTATTTGATAAACCGTAATTATAACATATTTTAATCCCATATTTAGCTTGCTTTTGGATGATTTATCTCTTGATTTATATAAAAAGGTGCTCTTAATCCTTTCTTTTCATGTCTTATACCCAGGAAAGCACCCGAGAATGAAAAGAACGAGAAACGGGCCCAAAACGGAGTTAATTGGGCCAAGGTGGAAATCGACACAGCCTGGACTTAAGCCCACACGGCCGTGCCTTGTTGATCATCTAGAATACGACCTGACCCCCGACTCACATGGCCGTGCCCCATTAAAGAAGTCCGAACACGGCCCAAAGACTAGTCACACGGGCGTGTGACATGGCCGTGTCCTTGTCGTGGCAAGGAACAATTTCATTCGGATTTGGATACTTTAGGGCAAAGAAACACATTCCAAGAGCCTATATATACCGCCTAAGTTCATCCTTGAAGGGGGCGGTTAGCTAGGGCAAGGAGCCAAGCCGAAAAAGGTCAGAGTTGTGGGAATCACTCGAAGTTAGCCAGTTGATCCATCCCAAGAAGCCGGAATTCTACTCAAGACGATGGATTTCTCCTTCAATTCCTTCAGGGAGTTTTAGGGATTTCTTATGTTTTGTTTTATCTTTTCTCTTGAGATGTTTTCTTTATTTGTTATGAACTAAATCCTTCAGATACCTGAAGGGGATGAAACCTAGATGAATCTTGTTATTAATTTCTGAATTATATGATAAATACTTAGTTTGTTCTTAATTGTGCAAGCTTAATCCAAATTTGATGTGCTTAAGTGAAGGAGGAATAGACCCTGCTTAAGAGTAGATCTAGCATAATTAAGCGGAGTTGATTGCAGGCCTAGAGATAGGGTGACGAGATTTTGCCGAATTAGGGTGAAACCTAATATGGGAGTCCATAGATCGATTTACTGCTATTCTAGGGGGTTATTATTTGAGAAAGAGATTTTCGTTAATTAACATAGGGTTAGACGTTATTCGCCTCGAGAGAGGGTTTAATATACGTTAGGGAGTCTTACGGATCAAACTAAGTAAATAAATTGTATGGTTCAGGGTTAATTAACAAGTGAAGTCTAGGTGGATTCCTTCTGAGGGTATCATCTTACTCAACTGAGTTTTTCTTCAAGTTATTTCCCAATTCGTTCTTTTTGTCTTCGTATCTTTAGCTCAGTAGTCGTTAATTTAGATTAAAGAAACTTCACTTTAAGTTAGGCTAAATAATAAAAAGAAGGTTAGTATTAGTACTTTTAGTTCCTTTGGGTTCGATAATCCGGTCTTGCCTAAGCTATACTACTGTTCGATAGGTGCACTTGCCTTTAATCGTTGTCAGAGTTAGTTTCCAAGTTCGATCTCATTCATTATAAATTTTAAAACTCCGATTTCAACGATCAGGTCATGACATGTATAATCGAAGCAATTTCTAGAATAACAAATCAGTATTGACACACTCATAATCAATAAAGTGAGCAAGAAAAATATATGCTTTAAAAGGTCCAAAATCTCACAAAAATTATGGTTTTCAATGTCAACCTTGTAAATTTCAAACTAAAAAAGTAATATTTAAGATTAGAGAAACAACCTAATAAAATTTTAATTCTGAAAATAGACTTTATCATGCTTGATTCTCTAATGTATTGAAGTTTAAACCATTAATGCACAATTATCTATGACTTAATCCGAAACATATAAATGAAAATCATAAATCAATAGAAGTTTCATTCTAATAGTAAATATGAGAAAGTTACTTAAGAACAAGATATAGTTCAGTATTGTTAACACCTCCCCACACTTAAGACGTATATTGTCCTCAATGTACAAAGATAGATATCTACAATATATAAAATCATAAGATAGGGAGAGAAGTGAAATTCCTAAATTTTGGATGGAGTCAAGGAAAAGAAATGGTAAGTTGGGCATAGATGAAGGTAGAGGTGGATACTAGGGTCGTGGTGTGGCCGTTCTGTAATAGCCCTTTGAACCTAAATTAAAGAAATCAAAATATAATTATATAAATTAAAGACAAGAAAGATAAAGGGACTGAATTTAAAAATGAAAATAACAGAAAAAGAAAAAATGAATGGACTCAAAGGTCCTTGTCCTGTCTAGATAATGAAGCGGCCGGCATAAACTTATGTAGAACGGTCTCACACGGGGAGAATGTGCTAGGGTCCTGCTTCTTCGACATGGGGATGGTGGTGTAAAGAAAGAATGAGGGAAAGAGGGAAAGGAAAATGAAAGGAAAAAGGTAATAGAAAGAGAAAGGGGTGTGGTGGTTAGGGTTTTGGGAGAAAAAGAATTTGGAAAGAAAGTGAGAAGAAGGGGGGGTTTAAATAGGAACCAAGGACCTGGTTGCTGCCCACATCCGTGTTCCACAAGCGTGTTGGGTCACACGACCTCATCAAACGGCCGTAATATGGTTCATTCGTTTCTCCCACGCCCATGTTAACAGTCCCACGCCCGTGGTAATTAACAGTATCAACCACGACCTAAAGGCACGGGCGTGTCCCACGCCCGTGTGATTCTTCCAGTTTCAACCATAGCTTATGGGCACAGGTGTGTCGCACGTCCGTGTCATTTGCTCAGTATCGAACATGGCTACATCGCACGGCCATGGCCCTTTTATTGCAGCCCGTGTTTTCGAGTCAATTTTGACCACGGCCACGTAGCACGGTCGTGGTGTTTTATCGAAGCCCGTGTTGGGAAAAAGTGTTTCTTCCTTGGCTTGCACGGTCTCCGCCACGCTGGTGTCTCTTCCCGTAGTGTCCACACAGCCATGGCCACGCCTGTGTGTTAGGCCGCGTGGGTAGGAAATCATGTGCCTAGTAGGTTGGTTAGTTCTTAGTTAGATACTAAAATAAAAAAATATGGATGTCAGTGAGGTGCTCGGGTTACCTCCTGAAAAGCGCTCGTTTAAAGTCTTAAGCTAGACTTAACGTGTTTTCATTTCTATATGAAGGTTCATGGAGTTGAAGCTCCCCTCTTGTAATATCCGGGATTTGGGGGTCATGCATTTTAACTTGCATCTGTGTGTTGTTGTGCTCTGTATGCCGTTTGGATGTGTTTGGGGGCTTCGGGAAACCTTGAGGTGTAGGTAGAGGCCTTAGGAAAATAATGGTTCTTAAGCTGATAGGGGGAGCTAGGGGAGCTAGGTCTTAAGGGAACTTATGTGTGGGTTATGACACAAGAAAGGGAATGGTGGAGTGGCAAGGTAACGCCTAGGAGCAAGGGGGAGTGTTGCGTCACAAGGAGTGTCAAGGGGGAGGAGGTTCGAGCTGCGGGGATAGCATTTTGGGGTTGCCTTTTTGCGTCAAGGGAGGAGGTGTTGGACGGCATGAGGACTCTGAATGGGTGAGAGTTAGACCTGGTCAAGGTGCTTGAATATGCGGCTAGGAGAGGAGATGAGAGTTTGACTCATTCAAACTCATTTCAATGAGAGGAGGGGAGGAAAAAGTGGAGAGAAAAGAGGGGATGAGGAGAGGGTGAGAGTTGGCCGAATGTGGGACTTTGGAAGGGGGCATATTCGGTCATGCAATGGTGAGCTAGGTGCCGAATTTGCTTAAGGGTATAGGTGCAACTTTTATGTTTTTCCTTCCTTAGTCTTGTGCCGAAAGTGGTAGTCAAAATCTTTCAAAGTTCTTTTCTATTTTCTTTTCATTAGCCAAAACTTGGGAAGACCATTAAGGCCACTTCCTTCCATCTTTCTCTTCTCCTCTATGCTCTTCTCTAGACCGAATCCATCTCCCTCTTCTCTTTTCTATTTCCAAAGCCGAAACCACACAAACTCCAACCTCTTTTCTTCTTCTTTACAACGAATCTTCTATTTGCAAAAGCCGAAAGCACTTCTTCCATTTGCTTGGATCATAGCTGAACCTTTCTTCTCTTTGGATTCATTAGCCGAAAGTGGTATGTATTTGGTTATCTTCTTCTTCTTTCTTTGATAGGTGGTATTATCACTTCGTCCCGAATCTTTTTCCCTTTGCTATTTGTTCTTCAAAGCCGAATAACCTTTCTTCTGTGGCCGAATCTTTCAGTGTTTCAAAGAGGGTGTTGTCGATCATACTGTGCAATCTATTCAACCGATTTCAATATTTGGGTAAGGGTTCTGTCATTCAATCTTTCTTTCTTTTATCCTTGGTTAGCCGAAACCATGAAAACTAATCCTATCTAATCCTTTGACCAAAACCATGGAAGGTGTTCGGGATTTCTTGTAGCCGATTTTAAAAGGAGAGCCTCCGGGATTTGATCGAGCAAGGTGAGGGGATAGTGTTATTCGGCCAAAGGCCATATCCATTAGTGTTAGCCGATTCTAACTATGGTGTTTTAGGAGGGGTTCGACAAAGGTAAAGGAGGAGTCTTCGGGATTCAGATCTACTTCGGTAAGAGCATTCAGTTAAGCTATAGATTTGACTCATTTAGATTTTACTTATTGATTAACCGGGTGTTCTGATTAAGTGATATTCAATGGATGCGAGTACCAGTGGAGGAGAGAAAGGGGTAGTCCCTACCCCTAGGTTCAAGAAACGTTCGGTTTCTGCGGTACGGGATTGGCCACCGGGTTGTGGGCCAGCTTCGAAAAGGGACAAGCAGATCGCTGTGATCCCTGCAAGTGAAGGTGTCAGTGAGATCGAGAGTGTTGTTCTTTGTGTTTACAGGTGTGTAACCCCACACTTTTTCCTGGTAAATTAATATGACTAAGTATGTGTTAATAAGATTATGAATAACTATGGCTAAAAGTACCATTCAAGGGTACAGTTCATTCAGGTACGTTACACTAACACCTTGTTAACAATGGTTACATTCATATGTATGAAAGCATGTATATTTCCGATATGGCTTGGGTTAAGAAATTAGCATGATACTTATAAAATTTGTATACTGCATGGGCACGAGGGTTATAATGTAAAGGGGAAATGTTCCGGTGGTTTTACCACATTATTCGGTGACTCTTGTCACAATATTACAATTCGGTGACGTTGTCACATTATCCGGTGGCTATGCCACGTATTAAGGGTGATGAGCAGTTGACTGCAGCGACTGCCTTCGATGGTGTGTAGCGGATGGAGGGTCGATTTAGTAATCCCCACTGGTGTGACTGGCAGGTACGGGTGGTGTGTAGAGGTTGGATATCTAGGTGGGTTCGGGTTTCATCATTTCTGCTATATGTGATATATTGTGCTATGACTATGGGCCAATGGCCAGATTATGATTTCGGATGGGCTTGCCCAAAATGTTCGTACAAAGGTTGTAATAGGTTGGGAATCTGTGTTGGTAGTTGCACATTGAGTCTGTTGACTCACCCTTTGTGGGCTAACATTTTGCAGGTGATGCATAGTGCAGTGGACCGGGTCGGCAGAGACTATGTGGTGGCCATGCTCAGCGATTTCGGGATTTACCTTAGTATGTTTTTCGGGATTTATTTCGGGTGTTTTTTTAAGTTGTAATAAGGCCACTACTTAACTGTTTTAACTTTTGCGTTTTAAAGTTCATGTTCAAGCGGTAAAAATCAAATGGGTAATTAATTATTTTTCGTAAAAGCATCACCAACGTTTTAACACTTAGTCAAATTAACGGTTTCCAACTTAATGAACTCTAAAATTCGGCAAACCTCTTAATTTATGGATTGTGATGGGAACATTTTTAACGAAACACAAACTTGAATGGCAACTTGGTTTCAAACTTGATAAAACTACAAACCTCTTTTAAAATTGACTTATTTTATGAGAAGATGAAACAGAATTTGAGCTAAGTTTTTCTTAAGGAACATGTCAGATCCGGTCGGGGTTTGTGGGCCGAGTTTGGGATGTTTCAATTTGGTATCAGAGCCCAGTTTTAAAAACTCGGCCTTGGGTTTTGAGGCCCACAACGTTTTCAACATTTGTACTAAAAAATGGGTTTTTGAAAAAAAAATTTCATGAAATGGTCTTATGGAAGCATGGCACTCGAGTTCTCGGCCCAAGTCTGCTAGGTAAGTTTTTTGAATGATAAATTGGTCTGTATGTGTGAATTGATGTATGTTACTATAGATGGTAGGACTAGGAAACCATACTATAGAGACGTGAACCCCTAGGTATATGTGTGCTCTCGCGGAAAACAACTATTAAATTTCTTTTTGCATAAAACTTCTCTTTAAACAAGAAGTGAAAAGAAGCTAATGCATAAAACTTGTAACAACAGATAAAACGCGACAATAGATATGAGTACTAGGGGGCGGGGTCGCAATACGCGCGGACGTGGCAGAGGCAGAATCACTGTGTCTGAACCAGCAGGGTCTGGACACGGGTCCGGGAATGAAATTCCGTTACCACCGGTTGGAGAAGCAGAATTCCAGGACCAAACCGGAGGAGATGACGCGATATCCCAGGCGATGTTGCGGGTGTTGGAAAGAGTTGTCGGGGCAGGTCTAGGTGGAGGGGCTCGAAAGTCAGTGCCTGAGCGACTGCGAGCAAACGGAGCTGAGGTGTTCAGGGGGGTCTCTGGGGTGGCCCCAAATGTTGCTGAATATTGGTTAGAAGCAGTCAGAAGGATTATGGACGACTTGGACTGCACGGCTGAGGAGAAACTAAAATGGGTGGTGTCACTACTTCGGGATGAGGCGTACCAGTGGTGGCTCACTATTAGAGAGGGTAACCAGGTGGGTCGGATTGATTGGAATTATTTCAAGATGAAGTTCCAAGAGAAGTACATAGGAGCGAGTTATGTGGATGCTCAAAGGAAGGCATTCTTAAACCTAGTACAAGGGGGCAAATCGGTAGCCGAGTATGAAGCGTAATTCCTTCGTTTGAGCCGATATGCCCGGGGAATCGTGGCAACTGATTATGAGCGCTGCGTACGGTTCAAAGATGGGCTTCGGGATGAGTTGAGGGTGTTAATAGCCCCACAGCGGGAGAGGGACTTCGCGGTATTGGTTGAGAAAGCGAAAATAGTTGAGGAGGTGAAGCGGACCGAGAGGCAGAACTGGGACAGAGGTCAGAGTAAGAGTAAGAGGGGCTATGGGTCATCAGGGTCATCCGGGAGTTTCCAGAAAAGACCTAGAGTTGATGGGCCGCGAGATCAGCAGGTTGCTGTGGGAGGTCAGTATCGTACATGTGCTCAATGTGGAAAGATGCACCCAGGGGAGTGTTGGAAGAAGACAGGGGGATGTTTTAAATGTGGGTCCAAAGATCACATGATTAGGAACTGTCCATTATAAACAGACAGGAGTCGACCAGCGGGTCAGGGTTTTGATCAGACTGGACGAGGTGGATAGCAGCAGCCGAGGGGTCGTGGTCCGGTTGGCAGTGGTAATGGTTCTGGTCGAGGTCGCGGGACACCTGACAGAGGTGCTGGTAATGCGGAGGCGAGACAGCCTGGTTTGGTGTATGCAGTTCGTCGGAGGGAGGATGGTGACGCACCGGACGTCATAACGGGTACGTTCCTTATTTCAAAATTACCCTTTACTGCACTAATAGATATCGGGTCGACTCATTCTTACATTGCTAGTGTAGTGTCTGGAACTTTAAATGTGAACTTTGAGGCTGTCCCTAGGAAGATGACTGTACTTAGTCCTTTAGGGCAATCAATAGTAGTAGACAAACTCTTTAGAGAAGTGCCTTTAGAAGTTCAGGGGGCGCTGTTTCCGGCTGACTTAATAGGGCTGCCATTTGGGGAATTTGACTTAATCTTAGGCATGGACTGGTTAGTGAGGTACCATGCGAATGTGGACTGTGCCGCTAAACGCATGTCGTTGAGGACTTCCGATGACAATGAGATTGTGGTGATGGGTAAGAGGAGGAATTACCTGTCTAATGTAGTGTCTGCTCTTAAGGCAGAGAAGATGGTAAGAAAGGTATGTATGGCTTTTCTGATGTTTGTCAGTGCCTTGGAGGCTAAGGAGGCAGCTGTAGGAGAGGTCAGGACGGTAAAAGAGTTTGTGGATGTCTTCCCAGAAGAACTTCCAGGGTTGCCTCCGGATCGCGAGGTGGAGTTCGGGATTGATTTGCTGCCAGGTATAGCTCCAGTATCAATTGCTCCATATAGAATGGCGCCAAAGGAGTTGGTTGAGCTCAATGCCCAGATCCAAGAATTGCTCGATCGTGGGTTTATTCGACCCAGTGTGTCTCCATGGGGAGCACCGGTCCTATTTGTGAAAAAGAAGGACGGGACTATGCGTATGTGCATAGATTACTGACAGTTGAATAAGCTGACGATCAAAAACAAGTACCCGTTGCCGAGGATAGACGACTTGTTTCATCAGCTCAAGGGGGCCGCGGTATTCTCTAAAATAGATCTAAGGTCGGGATATCATTAGCTTAAGGTGAAAGAAGCAGATATCCATAAGACAGCTTTCCGGACTAGATACGGACATTATGAGTTCCTAGTAATGCCATTCGGGTTGACGAACACCCCAGCTGCGTTCATGGATATGATGAACCGGGTTTTCCAACCCTACTTGGATCAGTTCGTCATTGTGTTCATAGACGACATCCTGGTATATTCCAAGTCTAAGGAGGAGCATGATGCGCATCTCCGGGTAGTGTTGTGGGTTTTAAGGGAAAAGAAGTTATATGCCAAGTTTAGCAAGTGTGAATTTTGGTTAAAGGAAGTTGCGTTTTTGGGGCATGTGGTATCTGCGGGAGGGATAAGAGTAGATCCTCGGAAGATTGAGGCGGTGCTAGATTGGAAACCACCTAAGTTTGTGGCAGAGGTTCGCAGTTTCTTGGGGTTAGCAGGCTACTACAGGAGATTTGTTGAAGGGTTCTCGCCAATAGCAGCACCTTTGACGAAATTGTTGAGAAAGGAGGTACCTTTCGTGTGGGCGGATAAGCAACAGGAGAGTTTTGAGAAGCTGAAGAGAGTGTTGACAGAGGCTCCGGTTTTGATTCAGCCTGAGGCAGGGAAAGACTTTGTGGTGTACTGTGATGCTTCCCATACAGGGTTGGGATGTGTTCTGATGCAAGAAGGAAAGGTGGTCGCTTATGCGTCTCGGCAATTAAGGCCTCATGATGTTAATTATCTAACGCATGACCTGGAGTTGGCTGCGGTAGTGTTCGCTCTAAAAGTGTGGAGGCATTATTTGTATGGAGAAAAATCGATGATCTACACGGACCACAAGAGTCTGAAATATCTGCTGACTCAGAAGGAACTGAATTTGAGACAGCGAAGGTGGGTGGAGTTGTTGAAAGACTACGACTGTTCAATAGAGTATCACCCGGGTAAAGCGAATGTGGTGGCGGATGCCCTAAGTCAGAAAGTAGTGTTGGATCTGAGAGCGATGTTTGCACATCTTAGTCTTTATGATGATGGAAGTTTGTTGGCAGAGTTGCAGGTGAAGCCGACGTGGTTAAGACAGGTGAAGGAAAAACAGTTGGTAGATGATGGTCTGAGTGCTAAGTTACTGCAAGTGCAGAGTGGGGAATTGGAAGACTATGGTGTAAACAGAGATGGAGTGTTGTGTTTCCGGGGCAAGGTTTGTATGCCGAAGGATGAGGAATTAAGGCAGAGAATTCTTCGGGAATCGCATAGTAGTCCTTATGCTATGCATCCTGGAGGGAGTAAGTTATACAGGGATCTACGGGATCAGTTTTGGTGGCCTGGTCTGAAGAGGGAAGTTACGGAATTTGTGGGGAAGTGCTTAACGTGTCAGCAGGTCAAAGCTGAACACCAAGTGCCTTCGGGGTTGCTTCAGCCAATAAAGATTCCGCAGTGGAAGTGGGAGAGAATCACTATGGACTTCGTTAGTGGGCTTCCCCTTACGCCTACTAAGAAGGACTCGGTATGGGTGATTGTGGATCGATTGACAAAGTCTGCACATTTCATACCGATGCGGGTTGACTATTCTCTGTAGAGGTTGGCAAAGTTGTATGTGGCGGAAATTGTGAGGCTGCACGGGGTGCCAGTGTCGATTATCTCGGATAGGGATCCGAGGTTTACGTCTTGGTTTTGGGGAGCACTGCATCAGGCATTGGGCACCAGGTTGGACTTCAGTACGGCATTGCATCCGCAGACTGACGGCCAGTCTGAACGGGTAATTCAAGTGTTAGAGGATATGTTGAGGGGTTGCGTGATTGACTTCAGAGGAAGTTGGGAGGAGTTCTTGCCTTTAGCAGAGTTTGCGTACAACAACAGCTATCAAGCAAGTATTCGGATGACACCGTATGAAGCACTATATGGACAGAAGTGTCGCACTCCTACGTGTTGGACAGAATTAGGGGAACGTCATGTTTTGGGTCCAGAGATTGTGGCAGAATCGGAAGAAAAGGTTAAGGTGATTCGGGCATGGTTGAAGGAGGCATCTGACAGACAAAAATCGTATGCAGATCTCAAGCGGAAAGAGATAGAGTTTGCAGTGGGAGATCAGGTGTTTCTAAAAGTTTCACCGTGGAAGAAGGTGATGAGATTTAGACGTAAGGGTAAGATGAGTCCCAGATTTATAGGGCCTTATAGGGTTTTGAAACGGGTTGGACCAGTGGCATATCAGTTGGAGTTGCCTTCAGATTTAAAGCAGATGCATGACGTGTTTCACATTTCGATGCTACGTCATTACCGATCGGATCCATCTCACGTGGTGCCAGTTGAGGAAGTAGAGTTGAGATCAGACTTGTCTTACGAGGAAGAGCCGATTCAGATTTTGGAATGGGATGTGAAAGTATTACAGAAGAAATCAGTTCCTCTAGTCAAAGTGTTATGGCGGAACCATGGATCGGAAGAAGCTTCGTGGGAGCCAGAGGAAGCAATGCGACAACAATACCCTCACCTATTTTAGTCAGGTAATTTCGAGGCCGAAATTATTTTGAAGGGGGGTAGAACTGTAATATTCAGGATTTGGGGTTCATGCATTTTAACTTGCATCTGTGTGTTGTTGTGCTCTGTATGCCGTTTGGATGTGTTTGGGGGCTTCGGGAAGCCTTGAGGTGTAGGTAGAGGCCTTAGGAAAATAATGGTTCTTAAGCTGATAGGGGGGAGCTAGGGGAGCTAGGTCTTAAGGGAATTTATGTGTGGGTTATGACACAAGAAAGGGAATGGTGGAGTGGCAAGGTAACGCCCAGGAGCAAGGGGGGAGTGTTGCGTCATAAGGAGTGTCAAGGGGAGGAGGTTCGAGCTGTGGGGATAGCATTTTGGAGTTGCCTTTTTGCGTCAAGGGAGGAGGTGTTGGACGGCATGGGGACTCTGAATGGGAGAGTTAGACCTGGTCAAGGTGCTGAATATGCAGCTAGGAGAGGAGATGAGAGTTTGACTCATTCAAACTCATTTGAATGAGAGGAGGGGAGGAAAAAGTGGAGAGAAAAGAGGGGATGAGGAGAGGGGGGTGAGTTGGCCGAATATGGGACTTTGGAAGGGGGCATATTCGGTCATGCAAGGGTGAGCTAGGTGCCGAATTTGCTTAAGGGTATAGGTGCAACTTTTATGTTTTCCTTCCTTAGTCTTGTGCCGAAAGTGGTAGTCAAAATCTTTCAAAGTTCTTTTCTATTTTCTTTTCATTAGCCGAAACTTGGGAAGACCATTAAGACCACTTCCTTCCATCTTTCTCTTCTCCTCTATGCTTTTCTCTAGACCGAATCCATCTCCCTCTTCTCTTTTCTATTTCCAAAGCCGAAACCACACAAACTCCAACCTCTTTTCTTCTTCTTTACAACGAATCTTCTATTTGCAAAAGCCGAAAGCACTTCTTCCATTTGCTTGGATCATAGCCGAACCTTTCTTCTCTTTAGATTCATTAGCCGAAAGTGGTATGTATTTGGTTATCTTCTTCTTCTATCTTTGATAGGTGGTATTATCACTTCGTCCCAAATCTTTTTCCCTTTGCTATTTGTTCTTCAAAGCCGAATAACCTTCCTTCTGTGGCCGAATCTTTCAGTGTTTCAAAGAGGGTGTTGTCGATCATACTGTGCAATCTATTCAACCGATTTCAATATTGGGGTAAGGGTTCTGTAACACCCCTTAACCTGTATCCGTCGCTGAATTAAGGTTATGAGGCGTTACCGAACTAGACACAGTTTAGCACGGTCATTTACGGAATAAACCCAATACGCATATTTAAATTTTTCCATATCAACAAATAATGTTCAAGACTTACGTTACAAACCATGTTTCAATATGCAACACATCATTACTCATAATCTATACAAGTTTCGAATCAAACTTCCACATAACAACACCAAATTTCATGTGTTAAACATATATAACTACATCTATTTCATTAGTCGAATATCATCATATATTTTTATACCTTATACAAATATGCATATTAAAAACGAATAGGTCCATGATACTCTATTTACTTTTCATTCACATATGTGATATTCGAACCTTATAGCATAACCAAACATACACATCATGCTATTATAATATGCGCAATGTCCCTAAAACAAAAGCCATGTCAAACCATATTTATCAATTCATCCTACCTTATTAATTAATGGACACAAGATTATTGAATAACCTACCAAACACACATATGATATGTGACTAGTCCAAAATATATAAATACAACCAATTCATTGACCATATATTCGGTCCTCAATTTAAAACTCTAATGATCAACCCAAAACATAAGTATAAACATTTTCATGATCATCTTTGAATTATAACCAAACACATAATAATCTAAGTAGAAAAATTCACACGACATAATATGCATACTTATACATATAATACATATAAATGATTATTTCTATATAACCACATTTAACTTCCAAGCATAATATGCACACATCTTATATCAAAGATTAAAACAAACCATTATATCAAACATACAAATGATACTTAACCAAAAGTAATAGCCTTATTCGCAAGGCCATATATACATATATACATTTACAAAACCGAACATCATTCATTCAAGTCATAATTTAGCCTATACATGCCTTTGATTCAAAAAGTAAACATATATACCAAAGAGAGTGATAGTGTGGTCGACTTTCTTTATGATCCCCTGAGTCAGTAGCTGAACCCACAATCTATAAAACAGTAAGACAAACATATACAAAGTAAGCTCACTAGCTTAGTAAGTTTTAAGTTAATGCTAATACAACATCCAAACACTTATACATATTTAAAAGTTACCATTAACAATGAAAAAAAAATAAACATTTCAATACACAAATTCATATAAGGCCGAATACCATAGTTCATTAATCTAAATAGTTTCACTTCTTTACTTTAAACTTATATCTTATCAAAATACAAGGTATATGAATTTCATTAATCACATTACTTCAAATCATATAAATACACCATTCACGTTGTCTATGTTATCCAAATCAAAATCTTATCACTTTAAACATTTCTATTCATAATTGAATTTACCAAAGTATTATATCAAAACTCAACTTCAATCACATACTACTCATACAGTTCGGTCATAAGCTCAAATTCACATAACACCAATTCTATCTTATTACTCAATTTCAAGTAGTATTAAACATAACTTACCTTACTCTCGGTAATTGTAAGAAGAGACTTATGCTTACCCGAGCGTTTACCCGATACATTAACAGTGTTTCACCTTGAATATTTTAAGTTTTCTCCATTTAAAACGCGTCACCGGCATCAAGCCTGCTAGGCACAAAGCCCGATATGTAACACCGGCGTAAAGCCTGCTAGGCACAAAGCCTGATATATACAACACCGGCACAAAGCCTGCTAGGCACAAAGCCCGAAATAAGTCACCGGCACTAGGCCTGCTAGGCACAAAGCCTGAACTGTTTATCAACTCAATCTATCAACTCACATTTCTTAACACATACATTACAATATTACTATCAATTCATATTCACAAAATCAATTCACCTGTCATATCAAATATACTAATTCACATTGTATTTAAAAACATATTCATTCCAAAATGGAACCTACACATTCGGCTATCACATGCTACTTACTCAAATTAATCACATAATTTGATTTCATGCATTCTTAATTATCTACTTAATGAACTTTAACTTAAGAACTTACTTCGACTGTCGGTAGGCCGTGTAAATCGACTATTCGAGAACCTTTGTCTTTCCCCGATCCAAGTCCGTTTTTCTTTGTTCTTGATCTAAACACATTAAAATTTAGCTCATTCAAGTACATTTCATCTCAATTTAATTCCTAAGCACATAAATAGTCAATTTACTATTTTACCCCTACTATTTCACATTTTTACCATTTAGCCCTATTTGTTTAAAACACAAAATACACAAAATCTCTCAATAATACTCAAGGGCGAATCTTCCTAGGGACCTTACAAGTCCATTTATTTCATTTATTTTGAAAATAAGCCCCTCAAAAATTTCATTTTTGCAATTTAGTCCAAAATACTCAAATTCACTAAAATTTCCAATACAAAATATACTAATCTTTAACATATCTTTAAAATAAAATTATCAAACATCAAAAACTACATGAACACATTAATGGCCGAATATCAAACATGATTGGATTCAAAAATTTCAACATGGATAAGCTACCGTTTGAAGCAACGATCTCAAAAACGTAAAAATTATCAAAAACCAAAAATCACACATACCTTAATCAAGCAATTTGATTGCCGAAACTCAAAGTTCCCTAACCCTTATTCTTTTCTCCATGTTCGGCCAAGGAAGAAATGAAAGAGAATGGCTTATTTTTTTATGATATTTTAACAAATAATATGTTATTAAACTAATTACTAACCTAACCTTATAATATAAAATTCCATAATATATAACTCAAGGTTATTCTTGGCATAAGCCACCCACTAACTCAAAAATGGGTTATTTACCCTTTTAATACCTCATATTAAAAAGCCATAATCAATTAGGCACTTTTCACTATAGTTTGCAACTTTTACCTTTTACGCGATTAAGTCCTTTTTCTAAATTAAACACACAAACGATAAAATTTTTCTACGAGACTTTCACACACATTAATTCACATATAATAAACACAAAATATAATATTAAAATATTTCTCAGACTCGGATTCATGGTCCCAAAACCACCATTCCGATTAGGGTCAAATTCGGTCTGTTACAACTCTCCTCCCCTAAAGATTTTCGTCCCCGAAAATCTTACCGTTAAACAAAGTCGGATATTTTTGCCTCATTGAATCCTCAGGCTCCCACGTAGCCTCTTCAACTCCGTGCCGATTCCATAGTACTTTCACTAATGGAATTCTTTTGTTTCTTAACTCTTTCATTTCCCGAGCTAAAATACGGATCGGCTCTTCCTCATACGTCATATCTGGTCGGATTTCAATCTCAGATGGAGCAATCAAATGTGACGGATCTGATCTGTATTTACGAAGCATCGAAACGTGAAATACATCATGTATCTTTTCTAATTCAGAGGGCAACTTCAATCTATAAGCAACAGGCCCGATGCGTTCGATGATTTCATACGGTCCGATAAATCTCGGACTCAGTTTGCCTTTCCGACCAAATCGAAGTACTTTCTTCCACAGAGATACCTTCAAGAATACCCGATCTCTGACTTGAAATTCTATATCTTTACGTTTCAAATTAGCGTAAGACTTTTGACAATCTGATGCAGCTTTCAAACTACCTCTGATTATAGCTACTTTCTGTTCAGTCTCTTTAATCAAATCAACCTCTTGTATCTTATTCTCACTGAGCTCAGTCCAGTACAATGGCGTACGACACTTGCGGCCATATAGAGCTTCATAGGGTGCCATTTTGATACTTGATTGAAAACTGTTATTATAAGCAAATTCAATCAAAGGTAAGTACTTTTCCCACGTACCTTCAAACTCGAGAACGCAACATCTCAACATGTCCTCAAGTGTTTGAATGGTTCACTCAGATTGATCGTCTGTCTGCGGATGAAAGGTTGTGCTAAAATGAAGTTTAGTACCTAAAGCATCCTGCAACTTCTTCCAAAATCACGATGTGAATCTATGGTCTCTGTCTGAGATAATAGAACTCGGCACACCATGCAATCTCACAATTTGAGATATATATAACTCAGCAAGTTTATCGAGTGAATAGTCCGTACGAACCGGTACAAAATGAGCCGATTTGGTCAGTCTATCTACTATAACCCATACTGCATCTTTCTTGTTCGGTGTCATAGGCAACCCAGATACAAAATCCATAGTGATTCTATCCCATTTCCATTCAGGTGTCATGATCGGTTGAAGCAACCCAGAAGGCACTTGATGCTCGACTTTTACTTGCTGACAGATTAAGCATTTTGAGACAAATTCAGATATATCCCGTTTCATGCCAGGCCACCAATAGAACTGTTTCAAATCATTGTACATTTTTGTGCTACCCGGATGTATCGATAATCGACCATTATGATCCTCACTCAGAATCATCTGAATCAAATTCGAGTTCTTCGGAACACACATTCGACTTTTAAAGCTCAAACAGTCATTTGCATCAATTTGAAACTCTGATTCCGCATCTTTTTCACACTGAATTCGTCTAGCAATCAAATCCTTGTCAATTTTCTGTGCATCACAAATTTGCTGAATAAATATCGGTCTTACTTTTAACTCGGCTATGATCGAACCATCACCAGACATAACCATTTGTGCGTTCATCGCACGAAGAGCAAACAATGATTTTCGACTTAACGCATCTGCAACAACGTTAGCTTTCCCCGGGTGGTAGTCAATCACCAACTCATAGTCTTTCAACAGTTCTAACCATCTGCGTTGTCTCAAGTTCAGATCTTTCTGAGTCATCAAATACTTTAGAGTTTTACGATCCGAATAAACGTGACATTTCTCGCCGAATAAGTAATGACGCCAAATTTTCAATGCGAAAACAATGGCTGCTAATTCCAGATCGTGAGTCGGGTAATTTCTTTCGTACGGCTTCAATTGTCTCGAAGCATAGGCTATAACTTTGCCTTCCTGCATCAAAACGCAACCCAAACCATTCAAAGAAGCATCACTATAAACGACAAATTCTTCACCCGATTCAGGCTGAGCTAACACTGGAGCTTCGGTCAAAAGGGCTTTCTGCTGATCGAAACTTTTCTGACACTTTTCCGACCACTCAAACTTGACATCTTTTTGTAGTAGCTTTGTCAAAGGTATAGCTATCACAGAAAAACCTTTTACAAACCGTCTGTGGTATCCCGCAAGACCTAGAAAGCTTCGAATCTCGAAAACATTCTTTGGTGGTTTCCAATCGAGTATAGCCGCTATTTTGTTTGGATCCACCCGAATACCTGATGCTGAAACAACATGACCCAAGAAGCTGACTTCATTCATCCAGAACTCACATTTACTAAACTTTGCATACAGCTGTTGATCTCGCAAAGTTTGTAGCACTAACCTCAAATGCTCGGCATGCTCGGTTTCATCTTTGGAGTAGATCAGTATATCATCAATGAACACTACTACAAACCGATCCAAAAACTGTCTGAAGACCCGATTCATTACATCCATAAAAACAGCAGGTGCATTAGTGAGTCCAAAAGGCATAACCAGAAACTCAAAATGTCCGTACCTCGTCCGGACTGCAGTCTATGGCACATCTGTATCTCTGACTCGCAACTAATAATAACCCGATCTCAAAATCTATCTTCGAAAATACTGAAGCCCCTTTCAACTGATCAAACAAATCATCAATCCGAGGTAGTGGGTACTTATTCTTTATAGTTACTTTATTCAGTTGCCGATAATCAATACACATTCGTATCGTTCCATCTTTCTTTTTCACGAAAAGAACTGGTGCACCCCAAGGAGAGAAACTCGGTCGTGCAAAGCCCCTATCAGTTAACTCTTGCAACTGTGCTTTCAACTCTTTTAACTCAGTAGGTGCCATCCGATACGGAGCTATCGAGATCGGAGTTGTCCCCGGTACTAATTCAATGCCAAACTCAATCTCTCGTACTTGTGGTAAACCCGGTAATTCTTCAGGAAACACATCTGGGTATTCACAGACAACCGGTACAGATTCAATCTGTTTTTCAGACACTTTATTATCCAATACATAGGCCAAATAAGCTTCGCACCCTTTTCTCACATACTTTCGGGCTAACATCGAGGATATTACTGTAGGTAACCCACTTAAATCACTGGATTCAACTCTGATGATCTCACCGCTCTGACATCTCAAATCAATAAGCTTTCTTTTGCAATTCACCACTGCATCATGCGAAGTTAACCAGTCCATTCCCAAAATTATATCGAACTCATCGAAAGGCAACAACATTAAATCGGCTGGAAAGCAAGAATCCTGAATCATCAACGGGCAACCCCTATACACTTTATCAACAAGTACACATCTACCCAAAGGGTTGGACACACGAATCACAAACTCAGTAGACTCAACTGGCAGAGTCTTACTGAATACTAGAGTTTCACACACATATGAATGAGTCGAACCAGGGTCAATCAATGCAATCACAGTAGTATCATAAAGGGTGAAAGTACCGGTAATGACATCGGGGGAAGAAGCGTCCTCTCTGGCTCGTGTAGCATAAGCTCTAGCTGGAGCTCTAGCCTCTGATCGTATTGCGGTGTCCTTCGTCCCTCTCTGACTGCCACCTACATTGCCTGAATGTCTGAGTTGTCTACCCCGTGCTGGCGCACTGCTCGGTCTAGCGTTCTGAGTCGCATTTTGCTCGGCTAAAATCGGGCACTCTCGAATAAAATGGTCCGACGATCCACATTTAAAGCAGGACCGATCGCAAACTCTACAACTCCCAGGATGCCATTTCCCACAATGTTTACACTCGGCCCGGTTCTGTGGAACATTACCAACACTAGCTATCGAAGTGGCTCAGGAACTCATTGGAGGTCGATCACGTCTAGGCAAGTCTGAAGTGGCTTTATGTCGACTGGGGTCATCTCTGAACTTCTTATGCGCGAAATGGAAAATTTTACTCGATGATCTTTTTCGAGTGTCTCTAGCTTCTACTTGAGCTTTTCTTTTCTCCTTTCCAAGCTCTTCGGCTTTACAAGCTCGCTCGACTAATGTCACGAACTCTTTGATTTCAAGAATGCCAACAAGTAACTTTATGTCTTCATTCAGGCCGTCTTCAAATCTTTTACACATAATGGCTTCAGTAGATATACACTCTCGAGCGTAACGGCTCAATCTGACAAACTTCCGCTCATATTCCGTCACAGTCATGCGACCCTGTTTTAATTTCAGAAATTCTTTTCGTTTCTGATCGATGAATCTCTGGCTGATATATTTCTTACGGAACTCAATTTGGAAGAAGTCCCAAGTTACTTTTTCTTTCGAAACCACTAATACCAGTGTGTTCCACCAGTGATAGGCAGTGTCCCGAAGTAGAGATATAGCACACTTTAGACATTCATCTGGAGTACAAGATAGCTCATCGAGTACCCGAATAGTGTTATCAAGCCACATCTCAGGTCGCTCTGCGTCATCATCATCATTGGCCTTGAATTCCTCGGCCCCATATTTTCTGATTTTATCAACGGGAGGCCTGTTAGATCTCATCGGATCTATCATCGGGGGTGCTGAAGGTACCGGAGTTGGTTTATTCGGGGGTGGCGGATGTTGTACAGTCGGATTAGTCTGAATAAACTGGGTAAACCATTCGTTCATCATCTGATAGAAGGCGATCCACGTGTGAGACTAGGCGCAACACTCTCCACATCATCAGCTACGGCTCTATCAGGATCGGGATCCATTTACTATATAAAATACAATTGAAATTGTCAGAAGTCACCACACTATCATATATACAATTCAAAGGCATGTATAGCTAGACTCTTACACACCACGGTAGTCCTAGAATCGACTAAACCGTAGCTCTGATACCAATAAAATGTAACACCCCTTAACCCGTATCCGTCGCTGAATAGGGTTATGAGGCGTTACCGAACTAGACACAACTTAGCACGGTCATTTATGGAATAAACCCAATACGCATATTTAAATTTTTCCATATCAACAAATAATGTTCAAGACTTACGTTACAAACCATGTTTCAATTTGCAACACATCATTACTCATAATCTATACAAGTTTCGAATCAAACTTCCACATAACAACACCAAATTTCATGTGTTAAACATATATAACTACATCTATTTCATTAGTCGAATATCATCATATCTTTTTATACCTTATACAAATATGCATATTAAAAACGAATAGGTCCATGATACTCTATTTACTTTTCATTCACATATGTGATATTCGAACCTTATAGCATAACCAAACATACACATCATGCTATTATAATATGCGCAATGTGCCTAAAACAAAAGCCATGTCAAACCATATTTATCAATTCATCCTAGCTTATTAATTAATGGACACAAGATTATTGAATAACCTACCAAACACACATATGATATGTGACTAGTCCAAAATATATAAATGCAACCAATTCATTGACCATATATTCGGTCCTCAATTTAAAACTCTAATGATCAACCCAAAACATAAGTATAAACATTTTCATGATCATCTTTGAATTATAACCAAACACATAATAATTTAAGTAGAAAAATTCACACGACATAATATGCATACTTATACATATAATACATATAAATGATTATTTCATATAAGGCCGAATACCATAGTTCATTAATCTAAATAGTTTCACTTCTTTACTTTAAACTTATATCTTATCAAAATACAAGGTATATGAATTTCATTAATCACATTACTTCAAATCATATAAATACACCATTCACGTTGTCTATGTTATCCAAATCAAAATCTTATCACTTTAAACATTTCTATTCATAATTGAATTTACCAAAGTATTATATCAAAACTCAACTTCAATCACATACTACTCATACAGTTCGGTCATAAGCTCAAATTCACATAACACCAATTCTATCTTATTACTCAATTTCAAGTAGTATTAAACATAACTTACCTTACTCTCGGTAATTGTAAGAAGAGACTTATGCTTACCCGAGCGTTTACCCGATACATTAACTGTGTTTCACCTTGAATATTTTAAGTTTTCTCCATTTAAAACGCGTCACCGGCATCAAGCCTGCTAGGCACAAAGCCCGATATGTAACACCGGCGTAAAGCCTGCTAGGCACAAAGCCTGATATATACAACACCGGCACAAAGCCTGCTAGGCACAAAGCCCGAAATAAGTCACCGGCACTAGGCCTGCTAGGCACAAAGCCTGATATATACAACACCGGCACAAAGCCTGCTAGGCACAAAGCCCGAAATAAGTCACCGGCACTAGGCCTGCTACGCACAAAGCCCGAACTGTTTATCAACTCAATCTATCAACTCACATTTCTTAACACATACATTACAATATTACTATCAATTCATATTCACAAAATCAATTCACCTGTCATATCAAATATACTAATTCACATTGTATTTAAAAACATATTCATTCCAAAATGGAACCTACACATTCGGCTATCACATGCTACTTACTCAAATTAATCACATAATTTGATTTCATGCATTCTTAATTATCTACTTAATGAACTTTAACTTAAGAACTTACTTCGACTGTTGGTAGGCCGTGTAAATCGACTATTCGAGAACCTTTGTCTTTCCCCGATCCAAGTCTGTTTTTCTTTGTTCTTGATCTAAACACATTAAAATTTAGCTCATTCAAGTACATTTCATCTCAATTTAATTCCTAAGCACATAAATAGTCAATTTACTATTTTACCCTACTATTTCACATTTTTACCATTTAGCCCTATTTGTTTAAAACACAAAATACACAAAATCTCTCAATAATACTCAAGGGCCGAATCTTCCTAGGGACCTTACAAGTCCATTTATTTCATTTATTTTGAAAATAAGCCCCTCAAAAATTTCATTTTTGCAATTTAGTCCAAAATACTCAAATTCACTAAAATTTCCAATACAAAATATACTAATCTTTAACATATCTTTAAAATAAAATTATCAAACATCAAAAACTACATGAACACATTAATGGCCGAATATCAAACATGCTTGGATTCAAAAATTTCAACATGGATAAGCTACCGTTTGAAGCAACGATCTCAAAAACGTAAAAATTATCAAAAACCAAAAATCACACATACCTTAATCAAGCAATTTGATTGCCGAAACTCAAAGTTCCCTAACCCTTATTCTTTTCTCCATGTTCGGCCAAGGAAGAAATGAAAGAGAATGGCTTATTTTTTATGATATTTTAACAAATAATATGTTATTAAACTAATTACTAACCTAACCTTATAATATAAAATTCCATAATATATAACTCAAGGTTATTCTTGGCATAAGCCACCCACTAACTCAAAAATGGGTTATTTACCCTTTTAATACCTCATATTAAAAAGCCATAATCAATTAGGCACTTTTCACTATAGTTTGCAACTTTTACCTTTTACGCGATTAAGTCCTTTTTCTAAATTAAACACACAAACGATAAAATTTTTCTACGAGACTTTCACACACATTAATTCACATATAATAAACACAAAATATAATATTAAAATATTTCTCGAACTCGGATTCGTGGTCCCGAAACCACCATTCCGATTAGGGTCAAATTCGGTCTGTTACAACTCTCCTCCCCTAAAGATTTTTGTCCCCGAAAATCTTACCGTTAAACAAAGTCGGATATTGTTGCCTCATTGAATCCTCAGGCTCCCACGTAGCCTCTTCAACTCCGTGCCGATTCCATAGTACTTTCACTAATGGAATTCTTTTGTTTCTTAACTCTTTCATTTCCCGAGCTAAAATACGGATCGGTTCTTCCTCATACGTCATATCGGGTCGGATTTCAATCTCAGATGGAGCAATCAAATGTGATGGATCTGATCTGTATTTACGAAGCATCGAAACATGAAATACATCATGTATCTTTTCTAA
Organism: Gossypium australe; assembly: GCA_005393395.2. Classification (NCBI taxonomy): domain Eukaryota; kingdom Viridiplantae; phylum Streptophyta; class Magnoliopsida; order Malvales; family Malvaceae; genus Gossypium; species Gossypium australe. Next base: position 131,369,880 of record CM016621.1, read on the forward strand.
TTCAGAGGGCAACTTCAATCTATAAGCAACAGGCCCGATGCGTTCGATGATTTCATACGGTCCGATAAATCTCGGACTCAGTTTGCCTTTCCGACCAAATCGAAGTACTTTCTTCCACAGAGATACCTTAAAGAATACCCGATCTCCGACTTGAAATTCTATATCTTTACGTTTCAAATTAGCGTAAGACTTTTGACAATCTGATGCAGCTTTCAAACTACCTCTGATTATAGCCACTTTCTGTTCAGTCTCTTTAATCAAATCAACCTCTTGTATCTTATTCTCACTGAGCTCAGTCCAGTACAATGGCGTACGACACTTGCGGCCATATAGAGCTTTATAGGGTGCCATTTTGATACTTGATTGAAAACTGTTATTATAAGCAAATTCAATCAAAGGTAAGTACTTTTCCCACGTACCTTCAAACTCGAGAACGCAACATCTCAATATGTCCTCAAGTGTTTGAATGGTTCACTCAGATTGATCGTCTGTCTGCGGATGAAAGGCTGTGCTAAAATGAAGTTTAGTACCTAAAGCATCCTGCAACTTCTTCCAAAATTGTGATGTGAATCTCGGGTCTCTGTCTGAGATAATAGAACTCGGCACACCATGCAATCTCACAATTTGAGATATATATAACTCAGCAAGTTTATCGAGTGAATAGTCCGCACGAACCGGTACAAAATGAGCCAATTTGGTCAGTCTATCTACTATAACCCATACTGCATCTTTCTTGTTCGGTGTCATAGGCAACCCAGATACAAAATCCATAGTGATTCTATCCCATTTCCATTCAGGTATCATGATCGGTTGAAGCAACCCAGAAGGCACTTGGTGCTCGGCTTTTACTTGCTGACAGATTAAGCACTTTGATACAAATTCAGATATATCCCGTTTCATGCCAGGCCACCAATAGAACTATTTCAAATCATTGTACATTTTTGTGCTTCCCGGATGTATCGATAATCGACCATTATGAGCCTCACTCAGAATCATCTGAATCAAATTCGAGTTCTTCGGAACACACATTTGGCTTTTAAAGTTCAAATAGTCATTTGCATCAATTTGAAACTCTGATTTCGCATCTTTTTCACACTGAATTCGTCTAGCAATCAAATCCTTGTCAATTTTCTGTGCATCACAAATTTGTTGAATAAACATCGGTCTTACTTTTAACTCGGCTATGATCAAACCATCACCAGACATAACCATTTATGCGTTCATCGCACGAAGAGCAAACAATGATTTTCGACTTAACGCATCTGCAACAACGTTAGCTTTCCCCGGATGGTAGTCAATCACCAACTCATAGTCTTTCAACAGTTCTAACCATCTGCGTTGTCTCAAGTTCAGATCTTTCTGAGTCATCAAATACTTTAGACTTTTACGATCCGAATAAACGTGACATTTCTCGCTGAATAAGTAATGACGCCAAATTTTCAATGCGAAAACAACGGCTGCTAATTCCAGATCGTGAGTCGGGTAATTTCTTTCGTGCGGCTTCAATTGTCTCGAAGCGTAGGCTATAAATTTGCCTTCCTGCATCAAAACGCAACCCAAACCATTCAAAGAAGCATCACTATAAACGACAAATTCTTTACCCGATTCAGGCTGAGCTAACACTGGAGCTTCGGTCAAAAGGGCTTTCAGCTGATCGAAACTTTTCTGACACTTTTCCGACCACTCAAACTTGACATCTTTCTGTAGTAGCTTTGTCAAAGGTGTAGCTATCACAGAAAAACCTTTTACAAACCGTCTGTAGTATCCCGCAAGACCTAGAAAGCTTCGAATCTCGAAAACATTCTTTGGTGGTTTCCAATCGAGTATAGCCGCTATTTTGTTTGGATCCACCCGAATACCTGATGCTGAAACAACATGACCCAAGAAGCTGACTTCATTCATCCAGAACTCACATTTACTAAACTTTGCATACAGCTGTTGATCTCGCAAAGTTTGTAGCACTAACCTCAAATGCTCAGAATGCTCGGTTTCATCTTTAGAGTAGATCAGTATATCATCAATGAACACTACTACAAACCGATCCAAAAACTGTCTGAAGACCCGATTCATTAGATCCATAAAAACAGCAGGTGCATTAGTGAGTCCAAAAGGCATAACCAGAAACTCAAAATGTCCATACCTCGTCCGGAATGCAGTTTTGGCACATCTGTATCTCTGACTCGCAACTGATAATAACCCGATCTCAAATCTATCTTTGAAAATACTGAAGCCCCTTTCAACTGATCAAACAAATCATCAATCCGAGGTAGTGGGTACTTATTCTTTATAGTTACTTTATTCAGTTGCCGATAATCAATACACATTCGCATCGTTCCATCTTTCTTTTTCACGAAAAGAACTGGTGCACCCCAAGGAGAGAAACTCGGTCGTGCAAAGCCCCTATCAGTTAACTCTTGCAACTGTGCTTTCAACTCTTTTAACTCATAGGTGCCATCCGATACGGAGCTATCGAGATCGGAGTCATCCCCGGTACTAATTCAATGCCAAACTCAATCTCTCGTACTGGTGGTAAACCCGGTAATTCTTCAGGAAACACATCTGGGTATTCACAGACAACCGGTACAGATTCAATCTGTTTTTCAGACACTTTATTATCCAATACATAGGCCAAATAAGCTTCGCACCCTTTTCTCACATACTTTCGGGCTAACATCGAGGATATTACTGTAGGTAACCCACTTAAATCACTGGATTCAACTCTGATGATCTCACCGCTCTGACATCTCAAATCAATAAGCTTTCTTTTGCAATTCACCACTGCATCATGCGAAGTTAACCAGTCCATTCCCAAAATTATATCGAACTCATCGAAAGGCAACAACATTAAATCGGCTGGAAAGCAAGAATCCTGAATCATCAACGGGCAACCCCTATACACTTTATCAACAAGTGCACATCTACCCAAAGGGTTGGACACACGAATCACAAACTCAGTAGACTCAACTGGCAGAGTCTTACTGAATACTAGAGTTTCACACATATATGAAGGAGTCGAACCAGGGTCAATCAATGCAATCACAGTAGTATCATAAAGGGTGAAAGTACCGGTAATGACATCGGGGGAAGAAGCGTCCTCTCTGGCTCGTGTAGCATAAGCTCTAGCTGGAGCTCTAGCCTCTGATCATATTGCGGTGTCCTTCGTCCCTCTCTGACTGCCACCTACATTGCCTGAATGTCTGAGTTGTCTACCCCGTGCTGGCGCACTGCTCGGTCTAGCGTTCTGAGTCGCATTTTGCTCGGCTAAAATCGGGCACTCTCGAATAAAATGGTCCGACGATCCACATTTAAAGTAGGACCGATCGCGAACTCTACAACTCCCAGGATGCCATTTCCCACAATGTTTACACTCGGCCCGGTTCTGTGGAACATTACCAACACTAGCTATCGAAGTGGCTCGGGAACTCATTGGAGGTCGATCACGTCTAGGCAAGTCTGAAGTGGCTTTATGTCGACTGGGGTCATCTCTGAACTTCTTATGCGTGAAATGGAAAATTTTACTCGATGATCTTTTTCGAGTGTCTCTAGCTTCTACTTGAGCTTTTCTTTTTTCCTTTCCAAGCTCTTCGGCTTTACAAGCTCGCTCGACTAATGTCACGAACTCTTTGATTTTAAGAATGCCAACAAGTAACTTTATGTCTTCATTCAGGCCGTCTTCAAATCTTTTACACATAATGGCTTCAGTAGATATACACTCTCGAGCGTAACGGCTCAATCTGACAAACTTCCGCTCATATTCTGTCACAGTCATGCGACCCTGTTTTAATTCCAGAAATTCTTTTCGTTTCTGATCGATGAATCTCTGTCTGATATATTTCTTACGGAACTCAATTTGGAAGAAGTCCCAAGTTACTTTTTCTTTCGAAACCACTGATACCAGTGTGTTCCACCAGTGGTAGGCAGTGTCCCGAAGTAGAGATATAGCACACTTTAGGCATTCATCTGGAGTACAAGATAGCTCATCGAGTACCCGAATAGTGTTATCAAGCCACATCTCAGGTCGCTCTGTGTCATCATCATCATTGGCCTTGAATTCCTCGGCCCCATATTTTCTGATTTGATCAACGGGAGGCCTGCTAGATCTCATCGGATCTATCATCGGCGGTGCTGAAGGTACCGGAGTTGGTTTATTCGGGGGTGGCGGATGTTGTACAGTCGGATTAGTCTGAATAAACTGGGTAAACCATTCGTTCATCATCTGATAGAAGGCGATCCACGTGTGAGACCAGGCTCAACGCTCTCCACATCATCAGCTACGACTCTATCAGGATCGGGATCCATTTACTATATAAAATACAATTGAAATTGTCAGAAGTCACCACACTATCATATATACAATTCAAAGGCATGTATAGCTAGACTCTTACGCACCACGGTAGTCCTAGAATCGACTAAATCGTAGCTCTGATACCAATAAAATGTAACACCCTTTAACCCGTATCCGTCGCTGAATTAGGGTTATGAGGCGTTACCTAACTAGACACAGTTTAGCACGGTCATTTATGGAATAAACCCAATACGCATATTTAAATTTTTCCATATCAAAAAATAATGTTCAAGACTTACGTTACTAACTATGTTTCAATATGCAACACATCATTACTCATAATCTATACAAGTTTCGAATCAAACTTCCACATAACAACACCAAATTTCATGTGTTAAACATATATAACTACATCTATTTCATTAGTCGAATATCATCATATCTTTTTATACCTTATACAAATATGCATATTAAAAACGAATAGGTCTATGATACTCTATTTACTTTTCATTCCCATATGTGATATTCGAACCTTATAGCATAACCAAACATACACATCATGCTATTATAATATGCGCAATGTCCCTAAAACAAAAGCCATGTCAAACCATATTTATCAATTCATCCTACCTTATTAATTAATGGACACAAGATTATTGAATAACCTACCAAACACTCATATGATATGTGACTAGTCCAAAATATATAAATACAACCAATTCATTGACCATATATTCGGTCTTCAATTTAAAACTCTAATGATCAACCCAAAACATAAGTATAAACATTTTCATGATCATCTTTGAATTATAACCAAACACATAATAATCTAGGTAGAAAAATTCACACGACATAATATGCATACTTATACATATAATACATATAAATGATTATTTCTATATAACCACATTTAACTTCCAAGCATAATATGCACACATCTTATATCAAAGATTAAAACAAACCATTATATCAAACATACAAACGATACTTAACCAAAAGTAATAGCCTTATTCGCAAGGCCATATATACATATATACATTTACAAAACCGAACATCATTCATTCAAGTCATAATTTAGCCTATACATGCCTTTGATTCAAAAAGTAAACATATATACCAAAGAGAGTGATAGTGTGGTCGACTTTCTTTATGATCCCCTGAGTCAGTAGCTGAACCCACAATCTATAAAACAGTAAGACAAACATATACAAAGTAAGCTCACTAGCTTAGTAAGTTTTAAGTTAATGCTAATACAACATCCAAACACTTATACATATTTAAAAGTTATCATTAACAATGAAAAAAAAATAAACATTTCAATACACAAATTCATATAAGGCCGAATACCATAGTTCATTAATCTAAATAGTTTCACTTCTTTACTTTAAACTTATATCTTATCAAAATACAAGGTATATGAATTTCATTAATCACATTACTTCAAATCATATAAATACACCATTCACGTTGTCTATGTTATCCAAATCAAAATCTTATCACTTTAAACATTTCTATTCATAATTGAATTTACCAAAGTATTATATCAAAACTCAACTTCAATCACATACTACTCATACAGTTCGGTCATAAGCTCAAATTCACATAACACCAATTCTATCTTATTACTCAATTTCAAGTAGTATTAAACATAACTTACCTTACTCTCGGTAATTGTAAGAAGAGACTTATGCTTACTCGAGCGTTTACCCGATACATTAACTGTGTTTCACCTTGAATATTTTAAGTTTTCTCCATTTAAAACGCGTCACTGGCATCAAGCCTGCTAGGCATCAAAGCCCGATATGTAACACCAGCGTAAAGCCTGCTAGGCACAAAGCCTGATATATACAACACCGGCACAAAGCCTGCTAGGCACAAAGCCCGAAATAAGTCACCCGCACTAGGCCTGCTAGGCACAAAGCCTGATATATACAACACCGGCACAAAGCCTGCTAGGGACAAAGCCCGAAATAAGTCACATGCTATCACATGCTACTTACTCAAATTAATCACATAATTTGATTTCATGCATTCTTAATTATCTATTTAATGAATTTTAACTTAAGAACTTACTTCGACTGTCGGTAGGCCGTGTAAATCGACTATTCGAGAACATTTGTCTTTCCCCGATCCAAGTCCATTTTTCTTTGTTCTTGATCTAAACACATTAAAATTTAGCTCATTCAAGTACATTTCATCTCAATTTAATCCCTAAGCACATAAATAGTCAATTTACCATTTTACCCTACTATTTCACATTTTTACCATTTAGCCCTATTTGTTTAAAACACAAAATACACAAAATCTCTCAATAATACTCAAGGGCCGAATCTTCCTAGGGACCTTACAAGTCCATTTATTTCATTTATTTTGCAAATAAGCCCTTCAAAAATTTCATTTTTGTAATTTAGTCCACAATACTCAAATTCACTAAAATTTCCAATACAAAATATACTAATCTTTAACATATCTTTAAAATAAAATTATCAAACATCAAAAACTACATGAACAATTAATGGCCGAATATCAAACATGCTTGGATTCAAAAATTTCAACATGGGTAAGCTACCGTTCGAAGCAACGATCTCAAAAACGTAAAAATTATCAAAAACCAAAAATCACACATACCTTAATCAAGCAATTTGATTGCCGAAACTCAAAGTTCCCTAACCCTTATTCTTTTCTCCATGTTAGGCCAAGGAAGAAATGAAAGAGAATGGCTTATTTTTTTATGATATTTTAACAAATAATATGTTATTAAACTAATTACTAACCTAACCTTATAATATAAAATTCCATAATATATAACTCAAGGTTATTCTTGGCATAAGCCACCCACTAACTCAAAAATGGGTTATTTACCCTTTTAATACCTCATATTAAAAAGCCATAATCAATTAGGCACTTTTCACTATAGTTTGCAACTTTTACCTTTTACGCGATTAAGTCCTTTTTCTAAATTAAACACACAAACGATAAAATTTTTCTACGAGACTTTCACACACATTAATTCACATATAATAAACAAAAATATAATATTAAAATATTTCTCAGACGCTGATTCGTGGTCCCGAAACCACTGTTCCAATTAGGGTCAAATTCGGTCTGTTACAGGTTCTGTCATTCAATCTTTCTTTCTTTTATCCTTGGTTAGCCGAAACCAAGAAAACTAATCCTATCTAATCCTTTGACCAAAACCATGGAAGGTGTTCGGGATTTCTTGTAGCCAATTTTAAAAGGAGAGCCTCCGGGATTTGATCGAGCAAGGTGAGGGGATAGTGTTATTTGGCCAAAGGCCATATCCATTAGTGTTAGCCGATTCTAACTATGGTGTTTTAGGAGGGGTTTGACAAAGGTAAAGGAGGAGTCTTCGGGATTCAGATCTACTTCGGTAAGGGCATTCAGTTAAGCTATAGATTTGACTCGTTTAGATTTTACTTATTGATTAACCGGGTCTTCTGATTAAGTGATATTTAATGGATGCGAGTACCAGTGGAGGAGAGAAAGGGGTAGTCCCTACCCCTAGGTTCTAGAAACGTTCGGTTTCTGCGGTACGGGATTGGCCACCAGGTTGTGGGCCAGCTTCGGAAAGGAACAAGCAGATCGCTGTGATCCCTACAAGTGAAGGGGTCAGTGAGATCGAGAGTGTTGTTCTTTGTGTTTACAGGTGTGTAACCCCACACTTTTTCCTGGTAAATTAATATGACTAAGTATGTGTTAATAAGATTATGAAGAACTATGGCTAAAAGTACCATTCAAGGGTACAGTTCATTCAGGTACGTTACACTAACACCTTGTTAACAGTGGTTACATTCATATGTATGAAAGCATGTATATTTCCGATATGGCTTGGGTTAAGAAATTAGCATGATACTTATAAAATTTGTATACTGCATGGGCACGAGGGTTATAATGTAAAGGGGAAGTGTTCCGTTGGTTTTACCACATTATTCGGTGACTCTTATCACAATATTACAATTCGGTGACGTTGTCACATTATCCGGTGGCTATGCCATGTATTAAGGGCGATAAGCTGTTGACTGCAGTGACTGCCTTCGATGGTGTGTAGCGGATGGAGGGTCGATTTAGTAATCCCCACTGGTGTGACTGGCAGGTACGGGTGGTGTGTAGAGGTTGGATATCTAGGTGGGTTCGGGTTGCATCATTTCTGCTATATGTGTGATATATTGTGCTATGACTATGGGCCAATGGCCAGATTATTATTTCGGATGGGCTTGCCCAAAATGTTCGTACAAAGGTTGTAATCGGTTGGGAATCTGTGTTGGTAGTTGCACATTGAGTCTGTTGACTCACCCTTTGTGGGCTAACATTTTGCAGGTGATGCATAGTGCAGTGGATCGGGTCGGCAGGGACTATGTGGTGGCCATGCTCAGCGATTTCGGGATTTACCTTAGTATGTTTTTCGGGATTTATTTCGGGTTTTTTTTTCAGTTGTAATAAGGCCACTACTTAACTGTTTTAACTTTTGCGTTTTAAAGTTCATGTTCAAGCGATAACAATCAAATGGGTAATTAAATATTTTTCGTAAAAGCATCACCAACGTTTTAACACTTAATCAAATTAACAGTTTCCAACTTAATGAACTCTAAAATTCGGCAAACCTCTTAATTTATGGAGTGTGATGGGAACATTTTTAACGAAACACAAACTTGAATGGCAACTTGGTTTCAAATTTGATAAAACTACAAACCTGTTTTAAAATTGACTTATTTTATGAGAAGATGAAATGGAATTTGAGCTAAGTTTTTCTTAAGGAACATGTCAGATCCAGTCGGGGCTTGTGAGCCGGGTTTGGGATGTTTCATCTCTCATATCCCTAAAATCTTTACCATTATAAATTTTAAGTCGCTGACGGTTTACTTTGAATGTACCATAAGTCGGATGAGTTACCTCGATTGTGCCATAGGGAAAAATAGTTTTGATTCCGAATGGACCTGACCATCTTGATTTCAGCTTTCCAGGAAACAATTTGAGCCTTGAATTGTATAGCAGAATAAGATCTCCCGCTTCGAATTGCTTTGGTTGCTTCAAACGAGCATCATGGCGTCACTTTGTTGCCTCCTTATATAGATTTGAGTTCTCATAGGGATTAGCCCGCCATTCATCAAGCTCGTTCAACTGCATCATTCTTTTCTCACCTGCAAGTTTAAGATCATAATTTAAGAATTTTATTGCCTAGAATTCTTTGTGCTCTAATTCAAATGGTAGATGACAACTTTTTCCATAGACAAGTCTGTATGGGGATGTTTCTATGGGAGTTTTAAAGGCGGTTCTATAGGCCCATAAAGCATCGTCTACGTTTAATGCCCAATCCTTCCTATTTGATTCTATTATTTTCTCTAGAATGCGCTTAATCTCTCGATTTGCTACCTCCACTTGCCCACTGGTTTGAGAGTGATAAGGGGTAGCTGTTCTGTGGTGTACTCCATATTTCTTTAAGACTTTGTCAAATTGAGTATTACAAAAGTGAGTACCCCTATCACTAATAATTGCTCTGGGTGTTCCAAATCGAGAGAAGAGTTTTTTAAGAAATCTCACTACCATTATGGCATCATTAGTAGGTAAAGCTTGAGCTTTCACCCATTTTGACATATAATCCACTGCTACTAAGATGTATTTATTCCCAAATTAGCTAGGGAATGGACCCATAAAATCAATACCCCATACATCAAATATTTCACATGATAGTATATACGTTTGAGGCATTTCATCACGTTTAGTGATATTACATATTCTCTGACATCTATCACACGAAGCAACATACCTGTTAGCGTATTTGAACAGAGTGGGCCAATAAAAACCTGATTCGAGCGTTTTATGTGCTGTCCTAATCCCGCTGTAATGTCCTCCTGAAGGTCCTGAATGGCAATGTTATAGGATTTTGCTTGCTTCTGCCTTTGTAACACATCTCCGAATTACTTGATCTGCACATATACGGAAAAGAAAAGGGTCCTCCCAAAAATAGTTTTTCGCGTCACCAAAAAATCGCTTCTTTTGATGATGGGTTAACCTTTTTGGTAGGATGTTAGCGGCTAAGTAATTTGCAATATCTGCAAACCAAGGTACCTTGACGTCAGGTATAGAAAAAAGTTGTTCTTCAGGAAACGAGTCATTTATCTCACTTTTATCGAGTTCTTTGATATGTGGATTTTCAAGCCTAGAAAGATGGTCTGCTGCAAGATTTCCAGCTCCTTTCTTATCCTGAATTTCCAAATCAAATTCCTGTAAGAGTAAAATCCATCTTATGAGTCGAGGTTTTGCATCAAATGTAGTTAAAAGATAACAAAGAGCTGAATGGTCAGTGTAAATGACAACTTTAGATAATATTAAATACTGTCTAAATTTATCAAATGCAAAAACCACAGCTAGCAATTCTTTTTCTGTGGTGGTGTAATTTTCTTGTGCGACCGTCAATGTTTTGCTAGCATAATAGATTGGCTGAAAATGCTTGTCTCTTCGCTGTCGCAAAACCGCACCTACTGCAAAGTCACTTTCATCACACATTAGTTCAAAAGGTAAATTCCAGACAGGTGCAATTATAAGTGGAGCATTTATTAATTTATTTTTAAGGGTATTAAATGCATCTGAACAATCCTAATCAAAATTGAAAGGTACATCTTTTTCTAGTAGTTTTGTTAAAGGCTTAGCTATTTTAGAAAAAATCCTTAATAAATCTTCTATAAAATCCAGCATGTCCTAAGAAACTTCTAATAGCCTTAACTGAACTAGGAGGAGGTAATTTTTCTATGGTTTCAATTTTTTCTTTATCAACCTCAATCCCTTTACTAGAAATTTTGTGACCTAACACAATCCCTTCTTGAACCATAAAGTGACATTTTTCCCAGTTAAGCACAAGGTTCGTTTCTTCACATCTCATTAGAAATCATTTTAAATTTTTAAGGAAAAGGTGGAAGGAGTTACCAAATACCGAAAAATCATCCATAAATACCTCCATAATATCTTCCACGAGTTCATCAAAGATGGCTAGCATGTAGCGCTGAAAAGTAGCAGGAGCATTACATAATCCAAAAGGCATTCTACGATAAGTAAACGAACCATATGGACATGTGGATGTTGTTTTTTCTTGATCCTCAGGAGCTATCAGGATTTGGAAGTAGCCAGGGAGTCCGTCTAGGAAGCAATAGTACATGTGCCCAGATAATCTTTCTAACATCTGATCAATGAAGGGTAAAGGAAAGTGATCTTTTCTCGTGGCATCGTTCAACTTCCTATAGTCAATGCAGACTCTCTAACCTACGACTGTTCTTGTTGGAATCAATTCATTCTTTTCGTTAGCTACAATAGTCATGCCTCCCTTCTTTGGAACGACCTGCACAGGACTTACCCAAGTACTGTCAGAAATAGGATAAATAACTCCAGCATCTAGAAGTTTAATTACCTCAGCCTTAACAACTTCCTTCATGTTGGGATTCAATCTTCTTTGAGGTTGCACACATGGTTTATATTCATCTTCCATTAAAATTTTGTGGGAGCAAAATGATGGACTTATCCTTTAATGTCAGAATTTTTCCAAGCAATGGCTCTTTTATGCTCCTTTAGTACCTGTAGTAACTTGTCTTTCTCTCTGGGTTTCAGTTATGAAGAGATGATTACTAGTAATGTAGAATTATCTCCAAGGAATGCATACTCTAAGTGATTTGGTAACTGTTTCAAATCCAATTTGGGGGTTCTTCAATAGAAGGTTTTTGTTTAAGTTCGTCATTTATTTCAATACCCTCATACTTATGTTGTTTTGGGGAAGAAGTATTAGAATTTAACTCACTTTTTGTCTCCCTCAACTCATTGGTATTGTCATCTTCCCTCTCACCTTGGGTAAGACACAGTTCCAACGTGTCAGCATGTATGATTTCCTAAAAAAAATCTTGAATAACATGATCAATTGCATCAATAAAATAACAGGAATCATCTTATTCTCTAGAAAATCGCATAGCATCATAAATTTTAAAAATAACTTCCTCGTTGCCTACCCTTAGCACAAGTTTTCCATCACCTACATCAATAACAACCCTAGTAGTAGCTAAAAATGGGAGTCCTAAAATTAAAGGTATCTCAACGTCCTCATCAATATCAAGCACGACAAAATCAATAGGGAATATAAATTTATCAAATTTTACCAAAACATCTTCAATAATTCCTCTAGTCTAACATCCTGAAAATGGGGCTATGCATTTTTGATTTAATTATACGAAATGGCATGTCTTATGTGTTATGAATGTATTATGAACATTTTTGGAAACTTGGAAATGTAAGGAAATGCTTTAGGAATGTTAAGTTTCAAAAGAGGAAAGTGAACATTTTTGGAAACTTGGAAATGTAAGGAAATGATTGAGAAATGTTAAGTTTAAAAGAGGGAACTAAGGCAGGGTGGCCTTAAGAAAATTTAAAGGTGAAATGGGACATGAAATTGGGCTTGGAAGAGTGGCTACTAGGAGCCACTTAAGGGCCTAGCAAGTGACGCCACAACATGTGCAATTGGGCCAGGGTTCGAGTCACTTAGGAAGCAAAATAAAGCTTTTATTTTTCGGCATTTAGAGGGGGTAATGGACGGCTTCAAGGCACCTAGAAGAGGAGTTCTATCCTTATTAAAATTCGGCTAAAAGGGGTGTGATAAATGTGGATTTATTCCTTTTTATTTTGATGGATAAAGAAGAGATAATAGAGGGTTATTTTTTATTAATTTTTAATAAAGAGATAAGAGAAAAGCTAGGAATTGGCTAGTGTTGGCCGAATAGGGGATTCCTTTATGTGTTAATTTCGGCTAAGGAAGAGGCTAAGGACATTCTTCCATCTTTTCTAAGTCTTTGCCGAAAATTCTCTAGCAAATTTCTCCATTCTTTTCTTTCTTCCCTCTGCCGAATTCTCTCTGCTTATCATCCTCTTTTCCTTTTTGATTCTCCAAAAGCCGACTTCTGTTCTTCACTCATTCTCTTTGGCTGAATCCTTCTACACCCTATTCTCTTATTCTTGTTCTCTCAATCTCCTAAAAGCCGAATATTGCTGAGGATTCAAGCCAAGGTGTTGTCGACTACAACATTAGGGGAGGAATTTCGGGATATCAAGTGTTGCTGATTTCAATACTAAAGGTAAGGATGTTATTGACATCGTTTTGGTTCTTTTCTTTAAGCCGAAATTTAGATTCTAATGCTATCTATATCTTTGGTCGACACTTTGAAGGGCCTTTCGGGATTTACTAAGTGTCGACTACAAGGAAGGAGAAGTTCTTTTCCCGAAGGTACACCATAGGCCGCGTGTTCCCTAGTTATTCGGTGAGTTTCGGGATTTAAGATCCTTAAGGTAAGTACATATGTACATTCGGCCAAGGCTTATTTTAGTGTTTGGATCTATCTTTTATTATTTTAAAAGCCGAAAACTAATATGTTAAAGGGATCTAGAGTTGGCCGAATACAAGGAAGGAGCATAGCAAAGTTTCGGGATTTGAGTGTTAGAGAAATCGGCACCAAGGTAAGTTTGGGTTACAACAATCCTAATAGGATTTGGATTTATGGCCGAATGGCTTTTTATTAAATATTCTTAGTATTGGCCGAATATAGGCATTCAAGATCTAAAGCAGTGAGATCGGATTTTTGAGATTCGAAGTGAATTGCTAAGTTAATCAGGTGTGTACCCTACCCTAAGTTTTAATATGTTCATGGCTATGTTTTAAATTGAATGTGTTAATATGAATGTGAAAATATGGCTAAAGTACCATGCAATGGTACCAAGTACCCAGGTACGTTTCCTACTCCTACTTGGATTATGAATATATGTTATTTTTAACATGTGAAAAGTGATAAGAATGTGAATTAAGGCATGAAATGCATGATATGTATGATAGGGGGCATATGGGATGTTATATGAAAAGGGGAAGTGAATGTGGTGACCTAAGACCACGATAAGTGAATGTGTTGACTTAAGACCACGATATCTGAATATGGTGTCTCATGACACAAAATATGTATATGGTGGCTATGCCACGAATTTTATAAGGGCGATGAGCACGTCGACTGCAGCGACTGCCTTCGATGGTGTGTAGCGGATGGAGGGTTGACTTAGTAGTCCCCACGGTGTGCAGGTTGGTACGGGTGATGTGTAGCGGATGGTATATAGGTTTGGGTTCGGGTTGCATCACTTTTTCTATCTGTTATATGAACATGTATGATAATGTATGCCTGAATTATTAAATTTTAGTGTTGGTTACACATTGAGTCTGTTTGACTCACCCCGTTGGGGAACTTTTTCTTCCAGGTGACGATCAGTGATGGACCGGGCCGGCAGAAGCTTAGGGATGGCCATGCTCAGCAAGAAATTCATTTTTATTCAGACTATTTCATTTTAAGTATTTTGAATTTAAATTTTGGGAATTATTTTGATGTAATAAGGCCATAGTTGAAGTATTTTATTTTACTCTTAATTATTATGTACGAATTGTTATCACGTAAAGTTTAAGTAAATTTATTTAAAAACAAACCCTAAACGTTTTGTCACCTAAAGGGAAAGCTTTTTAATAAAATAAACTTGTTTTCAACTCAAGCCCAACCCAAACCAATCTTTCTTACAAAACACACAAGTTTTTCCTAATTAACAAAAGAATGTTGAACCGGTTTACATCGAGGAACATACCAGATCCGGTCAAGGCTCGTGGGCCGGGTTTGGGGTGTTTCATCTAGGGTATTTAATAGATCTGTCAGCTAATTGAATACTCATCCTAGTGGGTTTTGGTTCCCCAAGACCAAGTTGCTTGAACATTTTATAAGGCATTAAATTAATACTGGCACCTAAATCAGCTAATGCTTTTTCAATATTTAAACTACCAATTAGACAAGGAATGGTGAAACTTCTTGGATCTTTCAATTTGGTTGGTAGCTTATTTTGGAGAATTGCTGAACATTCCTCATTAAGCTCCACGGTTGATAGCTCTTCAAACTTCCTTTTGTTTGTTAAAAGCTCTTTTAGGAATTTTGCATATGTCGGCATCTGCGAAATGGCTTCAACAAAAGGTAAGTTAATATGTAATTATTTAAAAAGTTCAAGAAATTTACCGAATTGTGCGTCCATACGGTCTTTCTTCAACTTTACTGGATATGGGATTGGTGGTTTATGTTCTTTAAGAATCGGAGTTTCATTATCGTTTACTTCCCCACCCTTTTTCTTATTAGTTTCTTTTGGCATCTTCGTTGCAACTTCCACCAATTCTTTCCCACTTCTTAGTGTGACTGCCTTCACGTACTCTTTTGGGTTAGGTTCGGTGTTGCTAAGTGAACTACCTTGTTGCTTGTCGGAAACTAACTTAACTAGCTATTTAATTTGATTCTCGAGCCCTTGAATTGATGCTTGTTGATTTTTGAGCATTGTTTCGGTGTTTTGGAAATGAGTTTCTGACACCGCTATGAATTTTGTTAGCATCTCCTCAAGGTTCGACTTCTTCTCTTGTGGGTAAGGTTGCTGTTAAAAGCCTGGAGGGGGTTGTTGTCTTTGATTTCCTTGACCACCCCATGAGAAGTTTGGGTGGTTCCTCCAACCTGCATTGTAAGTGTTACTATAAGGGTTATTTTGAAGTCTAGAATTATTACCCATATAGTTCATCTGTTCGCTTTCTATGCCAAAGTTGTAGGATGAATATTTGATCGTTGTTTTATGCGAGGTCAAAGTCTTAAAATTTATAAATATGATCAAACTTGGAAACTAACTATGACAATGATTTGAGGCAAGCGCACCTATCGAACAGTAGTATAGTTAAGGCAAGACCGGAATGTCAAACCCAAAGGAACCAAAAGTACTAATACTAACTCTCTTTTTATTATTTAGCCTAAGAATTAAAGTGATCTTTATTTAATCTAAAATTAACTAACTACTAAACTAAAAACTCTAAGACAAAGAAGAATGAAATTGGGAAAAATACTTTGAGGAAAAACCAATTGATTAAGACGACACCCAAGGAAGAATCCACCTAGACTTCACTTGTTATCTAACTCTGAACCAGACAATTTATTCATTTGACTTGATCTGTAAGATTCCCTAAGTTATATTAATCCCTCTCTCGAGGCGAATAACGTCTAACCCTAGGTTGGTTAATTGAAATCTCTTTCTAGTTAAAACCCCTAGAATTGCATTAACTCGATCTATGGACTCCCATATTAGGTTTCACCCTAATCCGGCAAAATCTCGTCACCCTGTCTCTAGGCGCGCGATCAACTCCACTTAATTATGCTAGATCTACTCCTAGGCAGGGACTTTTGCTCCTCCACCTAAGCACATCACACTTGAATTAATATCCCGGAAATATCAACACAAGAAATAAGAACACATAATTAAGAACATTCAAATATTTATCATATAGTTCAGCAAATGATAACAAGATTCATCTTAGGTTTCATCCACTTAGGTATCTGAGGGTTTAGTTCATAACAATAAAAGAAAACATCTCAAAAGAAAAGATAAAACAAAACATAAGAAATCTCTAAAACCCCCTGAAGGAATTGAAGGAGAGATCCTCCGTCTTGAGTATAACTCCGGCTTCTTGAGATGGATCAACTGGCTCCCTGTGAGTAAATCTCCACAATTCTGTCTTCTTTGGCCTAGCTGGATGCCCCTGATGAAAGCCTTGGGTTCCCTCCTTTTAGGTCATACTTAGGGTGTTTATATAGGCTTCTAAATATGTTTCTTTGCCTCTAAGTATCCTAATCTGAGTGAAACTCTTCTTTCCCATGGCAGGGACACGCCCATAGCGCATGCCCGTGTAAGTCGTGGCCCGGCCGTGTTCGAGACTGTAGAATGAGGCACGACCGTGTGGTCTTAGGCCCAGGCCGTGTGGATTTCGTGATATGGCCGATTTACTCTGTTTTGGGCCCATTTTCTATTCTTTTCGTCCTTCGGTGCTCTCCTGAGTATAAAACATGAAAACAAAGGATTAAGAGCACCAAATTACATAATTCAAGGCTTAAATCATCCAAAAGCATGCTAAATGTTGGCTTAAAATATGTTACTTTTACGGTTTATCAAATACCCCCACACTTAAGCTTTTACTTGTCCTCAAGAAAAATTCTCAACTCATAATTAAAGTGAACTTCCCTGATTCATAATATTCATCAATAGTGTTTCATCATAATTCATATGTAATTTATACATGGATAATTCAACTCAAAGGGTCCTAAAGATTCAAACAATCAAAGTCATACATTTATAGTCCTAAAAACGTTAGGTGTTTCCCTTTACCTAAATAATTACCTCTGATTCGAAATCGAAAAGAGTTGACATCCTCACTAAAGATTCACTCAAACCACTCGAAGTGTTTAAGGTTCAGAATTAAGCACTCAAAAGTCGAACATGAAAAGTTAATCCCATAGGCTTGCATGAAAATCAAATCTCCACCACTAAAATATGAGATGATACACAAATCAAAAGGTCTTTACAGGGTTGTAACGGGGCTTAGGTTCCAAGGTATGGATATAGGCTGAATTAGAGGGTTAGAATCGAGATTGACCTGACAAATTACCTAACTAGAAATATGACTACTCCTAAATAATTACATCAATTAAAACGAGCTTTTTCTTCAAGATTTGAAATTTAAACATGTAAGCTCACTTAATTATAGAACTAATGATGAATATACTTTGTTTTTTTTAAGAACAAGTCAAATGATGAATTTACTACTGAAATAAAATAATTAGGCAACTGATCAAATCAAATCTCGATATAAGGGTAGTAAAAAAGAATGGTGATAACAATTACAAAGGGTTTTGGAGGAATATTAGTGGGTAAGTCAATGAAAAGGGTTGTTAGGATCAACGGGGTTCACTAGGGGTTAATTATGAAGGTAGGCTTTTAGTGGAGTAAGTGGGTTAAAACCTAGGTGCCTTTATCATCTCTGTATATCAAATCAAAGGTGTGGACTCGACATGTATAATCGAAGCAAGTTCTAGAATAACAAATCAATGTTGACACACTCATAACCAAAAAGTGAGCAAGGAAAAGAATATATGCTCTATAAGGCTCAAAATCTCACAAAAATTATGGGTATTTGATATCAACCTTGTAAATTTCAAATTTCAAGGTAACATTCAGATTCAGGTAGACAACCTAACAAACTTTTTAATTTTTGAAAATTAGACTTATCATGCTTTATTTTCTAGTATTCTTCAAATTTAATCATCAATGCACAATTATCAATGACTTGGTCTAAAACATATCAATAAAAATCATAAATCAAAGGAAATTTCATTCTAACCATAATATGAAAAAATTACTTCAAGACAAGATATCATTCAGGGATTTGAGAATAATGAAGAAAGTTAGGCACTTTCTCGAAATAAATATTCACCCCCCACACTTAAGATGTACATTGCCCTCAATGTACAAAGATAGATATGCAATTTAAGAGAGAGGGAGAGGTGAAACTCCCTGAATTTGGATGGTTTCCTTGAGTTGGAAGTCCCGAGGTGTGGTGGCTGCTACCGAGCTCTAGGCTAGATAAAGAAACTGGGAGGCTCATAGAGAATTAGCCAGGAAATATTAAGACACATTTAAGATAAACTAATTATATAATTAAAGACAAGAAAGATAAAGAGAAAGAAAATAGAAAGTAAAATAAAATTAGAATAAAAGATGAATGGACCGAAAGGTCCTTATTGTTGGATGGTTCGCGAGGTGAGTGACTTCTAAGGCTGTAGTGAGGCGGTGGTCGTGGTTCTGGTGTAATTCCCTAGCAGCCTTTAGAACCTGACACTAAGAAACTAAAATAAAATAAACTAATTTACGCATAAGATAGTCAAAGAGAAGGAAAATAAAGGAGAAGAGTAGAGAAGAAGAAAAATTAAATGGCCTCAAAGATCCTTGGCTTGTCGTTTGGATGAAGCGACTGACATGAACTTATGTAGATCGGTCTCCCACAGAGAGACTGTCTTGAATCCTTCCGCTTCTTCGCCATGGGTATTATTAGCACTATAGTTATGAGGACAAGGAAGACTAAGAATGGAGAGTGTAGAAGGGGTGTAAAGGAAGAAGAAGGGTAGGAGTGGGGTAGGTGAGAAGAAGGAGGGGTGGGTTTAAATAGATATTTGGCGCCTGGTGCTTGCCACCCCCATGTACCCTAGGTGTGTCGATTCACACGGCCGTATCGCACAGCCGTGTTTCGCCTTCTTCGCTTCTCTCACGCCCATATTCAGGTTTCCATGCCCGTGTGTAATCTAACAGTGTCGGCCATGGCCGCATCGCACAGCTGTGGCGTGGTAGTTGAGTCCGTGATTTGAAGATTGATTCATTCTTACTCGTACCATCCCTGCCATGTCAGTACAGAGATTTGGTATACCCACACGGCCACGGCTACGGCCGTGTGCAAGGCCGTGTGGTTTATGAATCTGCTTTTTTGGTCAGTTTACAATTAGGTGCTATATGGAAAGAATAAAATAAGATAAGATAAAATAAAATGGAAAGGTTAATGGGGTTAGTACTCGGGTTGCCTCCCGAGAAGCGCTCATTTATAGTCTTAAGCTACACTCTCCTCTCATTTGCATATTCATGGCGGTTTGAGGAGTTGAAAGTCCTTTCTCGTGTTAGCAGTTCCATTATCATGATAGAGTTTAAGACAGGTGGCATTTATTTTCAAAGTGCCAAACACAGGGTTACTTACCTCGACCGTTCCGTACGGGAAAACATCGATTACCTTGAAAGAGATTTCCTTGCTGGTGTTAGGATCAGGAGGGGACACTCGTGGGTTTGCTTTATCTAGCAATACTTGATCTCCAACTTTGAACTTGTTTGTCTCGTAGGGTGGCCTTGGTTCTGCCTCGTGTATCCCTAGTTCTTCTTTAAGATGCGTCTTCACCTCTTCTAATTCATCGATCTGAATCCTTTGTTCCTCGTGAGTTATTTCTTTGTTGGCACAGGGTCTAAGATCGGGATCATGCTGTGGTATTTCCTGAAAAGAAGGATTAATCGAATGGTTATAAATAGAATTTACTTTCTCACCTTGATTATTTGACGTCCTAGCTGAATTGAGAGCTTGAAGAGTGACTGTCTCGTCACCTACACAGAGTATAAGTTCGCCTGCATCAACATCAATTTTAGTTTTAGCAGTTGCTAAGAATGGTCTTCCTAAAATTAGAGGGATCGTGTTGTCCTCATCCATGTCTAAAACGACAAAGTCTACTGGGAATACGAATTTGTCAATTTTCACGAGTACATCTTCGATTATACCCCTAGAAATTCTAACAGTTTTATCAACTAATTGAATGCTCATCCTAGTTTGTTTGGGTTTCCCTAGACCTAGTTGTTTAAACATTTTATAAGGCATGACCTTTATACTTGCCCCTAAATCAGCTAACGCATTATCAATAGATAAACTACCAATTAAGCATGGAATTGTAAAACTCCCTGGATCTTTTAATTTCTGTGGTAGTTTATTGTGCAACATTGCTAAGCATACTGCGTTCAGCTCCACATGTGATTCCTCGTCTATCTTCCGCTTATTTGTCAATAACTTCTTTAAAAATTTCCTAGAATTTGGCATCTACGAAAGAGCTTCAAGAAACGATAAGTTAATATGTAATCTCTTTAAAAGTTTAAGAAACTTACTGAATTGTTCCTCTGTGTCGTCTTTCGTTATCGCTTCGGGATATGGTATGCGAGGTTTGTACTCTTTGATCACCGGTTTTGTTTTTACCTCAACCTTACCTTCTTCTTTCGCATTCTTTTGCCTCAAATTGGGCTCATCTAACCCTTAACTATTTTGAGCTATTATTGCTTGGATTTGCTCCCTTGGGTTAGTTTCGGTGTTGCTTGGTAGTCTTCCCTGTGGTCTTTCAGAGATCTGCTTAAGAAGTTGTCCGATCTGATCTTTGAGCTCTTGTGTCGATGCCTCAAGTTTTGTTTCTATCTTTTGGAAACGTGTTTCTATATCTTGGAAACATTTTTCTGAGTTGGCTATAAATTTTGTCAACATATCCTCGAGGTTTGTCTTCTTTTCCTGTGTGTAGGGCTGTTGTTGGTAGTTTTGGGATAGTTGTTGCCTTTAATTTCCTTGACCGCCCCATGAGAAATTGGGGTGGTTCTTCCAACCTGGATTATAAGTATTACTATAAGGGTTATTGTTAGATCGGAAATTATTACCCATATAGTTCATCGGTTCGCTCTCCATGCCCTGTCCGTAGGGTGGGTACTCAGGATTCGCCACTGCTCCACTTGCGTCGCATTGCATAACTGGATGTGCCTGCGAAGAACCGTATAAACCATCAAATTTTTTATGTAGCAACTCTACCTGATTTCATAATATGGTTACTGCATCGAGGTTGAAAACTCCGGCTGCTTTGGCTGGCCCTGTCCTTGTAACTTGCCACTGATAGTTACTCAATGACATCTCCTCTATAAACTCGTAGGCCACTTCATGAGTTTTGTTGTTCAAGGTTCCGCCAGCCCTGAATCGATTAGTTTCCGTGTTGAAGGGGTCACACCATTGTAAAAAGTTTAGACCTGTAACCACAAAGGTAATTCGTGGTGTGGGAACTTCCTCAAAAAATCTTTTTATCTCTCCCATGCATCGTAAAGTGTCTCTAAATCCATCTGTACAAAAGAAGAGATATCATTCCTTAACTTGGCCATTTTGGCCGGCAGAAAATATTTTAATAAAAATTTTTCGGTCATTTGGTCCCATGTAGTGATTGACCCTCGTGGAAGAGAATGCAACCACTGTTTGGCTTTATTCCTCAAAGAAAAAGGAAATAACCGAAGACGGATGGCATCATCAGAAACGCCATTTATCTTAAAGGTATCACAGAATTCTAAAAAATTGGCTAAGTGTGTGTTAGGATCCTCATCCTGCAAACCATCAAACTGAACAAACTGTTGTATCATCTGTATAGTGTTAGGTTTCAATTCAAAATTATTTGCAGCAATAGTAGGCCTAACAATACTAGACTCAGTTCCTGTTAAACTAGGTTTAGCATAATCATACATAGTTCGAGGAGCATGATTTTCAGCCATCACTGGAGGTGGTGGATGATTTTCAGCCATCTCTTCTTTAATATTAATTTTGGCTTCTTGCTCTTCTTCTATGTAGTTTAAGCTTCGCCTTATCTCTCTGTGATTTCTGCGAACGGTACCTTCAATATCACTGTCGTAAAATAGGGGTCTTGTGGGGTTCCTTCTAGTCATAAACTAGAGGTACCTGAAAGGAACAAAAGAAAGAAAATTAGCAAAGTTAAAAATAAAAGTAAATTGCAAAAAATAAAAATGGCTAAAGTAATAAAAATTAAGCTTTCTTAATATTTTAGTTCCCCGGCAACGGCGCCAAAAACTTGATCGTTGTTTTATGTGATGTCAAAGTCTTAAAATTTATAAATATGATCAAACCTGGAAACTAACTATGACAACGATTTGAGGCAAGCGCACTTATCGAACAGTAGTATAGTTAAGGCAAGACCAGAATGTTGAACCCAAAGGAACCAAAAGTACTAAAACTAACTCTCTTTTTATTATTTAGCCTAAGAATTAAAGTGATCTTTATTTAATCTAAAATTTACTAACTACTAAACTAAAAACTCTAAGACAAAGAAGAATGAAATTGGGAAATATACTTTGAGGAAAAACTAATTGATTAAGACGACACCCAAGGAAGAATCCACCTAGACTTCACTTGTTATCTAACTCTGAACCAGACGATTTATTCATTTGACTTGATCCGTAAGATTCCCTAAGTTATATTAATCCCTCTCTCGAGGCGAATAACGTCTAACTCTAGGTCGATTAATTGAAATCTCTTTCTAGTTAAAACCCCTAGAATTGCATTAACTCAATCTATGGACTCCCATATTAGGTTTCACCCTAATCCGGCAAAATCTCGTCACCCTATCTCTAGGCGCGCGATCAACTCCGCTTAATTATGCTAGATCTACTCTTAGGTAGGGACTTTTGCTCCTCCACCTAAGCACATCACACTTGAATTAATAACTCAGAAATATCAATACAAGAATTAAGAACACATAATTAAGAATAATTCAAATATTTATCGTATAGTTCAGCAAACGATAACAAGATTCATCTTAGGTTTCATCCCCTCAAGTATCTGAGGGTTTAGTTCATAACAATAAAAGAAAACATCTCAAAAGAAAAGATAAAACAAAACATAAGAAATCCCTAAAACCCCTTGAAGGAATTGAAGGAGAGATCCTCAGTCTTAAGTATAACTTCGGCTTCTTGAGATGGATCAACTGGCTACCTGGGAGTAAATCTCTACAATTCTGCCTTCTTTGGCCTAGCTGCACGCCCCTGATTAAAGCCTTGGGTTCCCCCCTTTTAGGTCATACTTAGGGTGTTTAGATAGGCTTCTGAATATGTTTCTTTGCCCTTAAGTATCTTAATCCATGTGAAACTCTTCTTTCCCACGGCAGAGACACGCCCATGGCACACACCCGTGTAAGTCGTGGCCAGGCCGTGTTCGAGGCTGTTGAATGAGGCACGGCCGTGTGGTCTTGGGCCCAGGCCGTGTCGATTTCGTGATATGGCCCATTTACTCTGTTTTGGGCCCGTTTTCCGTTCTTTTCATCCTCCGGTGCTCTCCTGAGTATAAAACATGAAAACAAAGGATTAAGAGCACCAAATTACATAATTCAAGGCTTAAATCATCCAAAAGCATGCTAAATGTGGGCTTAAAATATGTTACTTTTACGGTTTATCAATATTCTGTATTACTCATTGCTCCTCCATTCGTAGTGCACTACATAACTGGATGTATCTGCGAAGAACCATACAAACCATTAATCTTTTTATTTAAAAGTTCTACCTAGTTTGATAGCATGGTAACTGCGTCGAGGTTGAAAACACTAGCGGCTTTGTTGGCTTTGTCCTTGTAACTTGAAACTGATAGTTATTCAGTGACATCTCCTCTATAAACTCATAAGTTGCTTCAGGGGTCTTGTTATTCAAGGTTCCACCGGCGGCTGAATCAATCAACTGCCTAGTCGAGGGGTTCACACCGTTGTAAAAGGTTTGAACATGTAGCCACAAGGGTAACCCATGGTGAGGGCACCTTCTTAGTAAATCCTTGTATCTCTCCCATGCATCGTAAAGTGTTTCTATATCCAGCTGCAAAAAAGAAGAGATATCATTCCTTAACTTAGCCGTTTTAGCCGGCGAAAAATATTTTAATAAAAATTTTTCAGTCATTTGTTCCCATGTAGTGATTGATCCTCGTGGTAACGAGTTCAACCACTGTTTAGCTTTATTCCTCAACGAGAAGGGAAACAACCGAAGGCAAATGGCATCATCAGAAACGCCATTAATCTTGAAAGTGTCGCAAAACTCAAGAAAATTTGCCAAGTGATTGTTTAGATCCTCATCCTGCAAACCATCAAACTGAACAAATTGTTGAATCATCTTAATAGTGTTAGGTTTCAGTTCAAAATTATTTGCAACAATAGCAGGTTTAACAATACTTGATTCGGTTCCTGTTAAATTAGGTTTAATATAATCATACATAGTACGAGGAGCAGGATTTTGATTCACCGGATTTGCGGCAACCATAGGAAGTAGGGGATTATTTTCGGCCATCTCCTCGGTCGTATTAGTGTTGTCATGTTGCTCTTCCTCTATGTATTGTAGGCTTTGCCTTATTTCCCTACAATTTCTGCGAATGGTACCTTCTATATCACTGTCAAAAATCAAGTGTCCTGACGGGTTTCTTTTAGTCATAAACTAAAATTACCTGCCAAAAGCAAATAAAAGGAAAATTAGAAAAATTAAAAATAAAATAAAAATAAATTGCAAATAACTAAAATGGCTAAAGTAATAAAAATTTAGTTTTCCTAATATCTTAGTCCCCGGCAGCGGCACCAAAAACTTGATGGAGCTCGAAACTAACTATTATTTCGACAAAGGCAAATGCACCTATCGAACAGTAGTATAGCTGTGGTGAGTCCGGAATATCGTATCTTCAATGACCAAGAGTACTAGTAATTACTATCTTTTTAATATCTAGCCTAATAATTAAAGGGATTTATTTTTAATCTAAAATTAACTAACTAATTTAACTAACTAAATTGCTATGAACGTGACAGAGAGTGAATTGGGAAAATACGTTTGGACAACTTATATGAGATAGGCAATACCTAAGGAAGAATCCACCTAGACTTCACTTATTACTTTTGATTCATATGATTTATTCACTTGACTTAATCTGTAGAAATCCCTGACTTACGTTAATATCTCTTTCAAGACTAAAAACAACTGACTCTAGGTTGATGTTGATTAATTGAAATCTCTTTCTAATTAAAACCCCTATTGTCGCATTAACTTGATCTATGGATCCCCTTATTAGATTTGACTCTAATCTGGCAGATTTTTATCGCCCTATTTTAAGGGTTGCAATCAACTCCGCTTAATTGTGTTCATCTACTCTTAGACAGGGACTTTTGCTCCACTGAATAAGCACATTCAACTTGAATCAATAACCTGAATTATCAAAACAAGAATAAAAACTCACAATTAAGAATAAGAACAAGTATTTATCTTTTAAATCAAATAAAAATAAGATTTGTCTTAGGTTTCATCCCCTTAGGTATTTAAGGGGTTTAGTTCATACTAAATAAAGGAAACATCATAGAATAAGGAAAACTACAAAACATAAGAAAACCAAAAAACTTCAAGAGAAATTGATGGGAGATCTTCAGTCTTGATAAAGATCCTCCTCCTAAGCTATCCCCGATGGCTGCCTTGGAGTATTTTTCCCTTCTACTCGGCGTCTATTCGATGTCCTATCGGCCTCTCCTTTAGGTTGCCCCCTAGGGTGTTTATATAGGCTTTCAAGATGCCTTACTTGGCCCACAAGTATCTTATTCCGAATAGAATTCTTCCTAGTTTTGGCAGGGACATGCCCGTGTGACACGCCCGTGGTGGACTCCTTCGGCCGTGCTCGATTATGCTCGCCACACACAGGCGTGTTGATCTGCCCGTGGACGATGTTCTAGGCCGTGGTTGATCCTGCTTGTAACACACGATCGTGTCCAATGGTCCAGGTCGTGTTGATTTCCTAGATAGGCCCATTTTGCCCCTTTTTGGCTCGTTTCTCGTCCTTTTCGACTTCCTAAGCTCTCCTGAGTATAAAACATGAAATTAAGAGATTAGGAGTCTAGAATTCAACAACTCCAATCGAAAATCATCCAAAATTAAGCCAAGCATGGGGTTAAAATATGTGTAAATTATGGTTTATCAATACCCGATGCACCAGCTTTCAGATCCTTATCTATTTGAACTCAGGCTTTTACTTACATCAAAGTATATGAGTCACGCATACATAATATGTCATCTAACATCCCAATTCTGCGGGATTCAAGGTTTTGACACATAGTCTCAAAATAATCTGTGTGGCAAGGTAGTATCTGCCCAAGTACTTCTGTTGCATGTATAAGATGGGCGTATTCCAATAAACATTTTTCTATGTCAGATTACTATGCTAATTGGATTATGATAACATCAAAGTGAAAAGGGAGTTTTGGTAAGAGTTCACTCTAGAAGTATAGTGCGCATGTATGTTTGAAGTACTGTTCAAGTTATGATACAAGGTAATCTAGTTAGGAGTCAACAAGATTGTATCATCGGGTATTTAAAATATTGGATTTTCATTTATCTCATTCTCAGATTTTGTAGGCCATTATGAAAGACAAGCCATAAATTTAGGTGACACATGTTAAGCTATTGTAAGTGAGATTAGATTATAAATATGTGTATAAAGTTAGAGAGGGAGAATTGTTCTTCTTCTAAAATGCTACTATTTGATTCTTTCTAGGACCAAAAACATTTCTTTCTCCTTTAATTTAGAATCTGTAATTTTGGATCATATCAGTATTTACTACATGTCTGGGTAAGTTATATGACTCTGTATGTTGAGTTCTAAAAGAGTAAGTCTGTTAGAAGCAGTTGAACAGTAAGATAAAGATACAAGGATTTTACATGGGGATTTCCAATGTTAGTGATGATGGTAAACGTCGAAACCTATTTTTTGAAATCGACTTTTATTTTAAAAAAAATGAAAAATGAGTCGCCACCAATCCTTTTTTATGAGCTGTGATCGGATCACCTTGTAATTCGATCGTTTTAATAAATGGTTTGATTTATTAAAATAATGTTTTTCGGTCTACAAAATCCAGAAAGTAGGTTTGGGAATCGGTTACGTACGAGGAAGGATTAGCACCCTCGTAACGCCCAAAATTGGTACCTAGTTGATTAATTAATGTCTTAGTGTCGAAAGTTGAAAACTTGAAAAGAGTTTAAAATACGATCCCTCTTTGTATTAATGTTATTTTTACTTAAAAAATGTTTGAATAAATCGAAAAGTATGTTGAAGACCCTCTCATCTCAAGGCAACAAAATGTCACATCCCGTAAGTTAGGACATGACACTTCGATTCCTTGAGAATAAGTTTTCCTTTTTTTTTATTTGAAATCTCATGCCTATTAATTTTAAAAGGATATTCAGTTATTTAGGTCCAACGAGAAAAATCGAAACCCCGTAAGTTAGGGTACGACTTCTCGAATTTCCAAATACAGAAATGTAGCAGTCTGGTTTATACCCTAGTCGGAACAGTGATTTCGGGACCACAAATTCGAGTCTGTATAATATTTTTAATATTATTTTTTGTGCCATTTATGAGTGTTTAAGTATGTGTTAAATTTTTGTAAGTTAATTTGACTGTTTGTGTGTTCAATTTTGACAAAAGGATTGAATTGTATTAAATGTGAAAGTTGCTTGCTATTTGTTAAAGTACCAATGTGTTGTGGCTTTGTAAAGGTGAAGGCCTTATGCGTCAATTAAGCCATTACTATAGATAGTGGACGGTTATGGTTCATATTAACCTTTGAAAATATGTTTTATAAGGGTAATTATGTCATTCATATATTAAGTATATTATGGTTTAATAAAAGCATGAAATTAGACTTTTATATCATCTTTTGGCCGAATGTCTTAAAGAAAAAAGGAAAGAACAAAAGCTTAATGGTTTCGGTTGGTTTTCATCTTGATTAAGGTATGATTTTGAGTCGGTATTCGATAATTTTTACGTTTTTGCAATCGTTGCTTTGTCTACTATCAAGCCCATGTCTCAATTTTGTGTATTGATGATGTTTGTGTGATATGCCATGAATGATATATTAAGCTTTGTGATGAGTTTAATGGTTAAATGAAAGATTTGAGCTAGATGAACATATTTTGTTCTTGAATTTCTGATGAATTTAGCTAATTTGGGCTAAATTGAGAAAATAGTAATTTGAAGGACTAAATTGAAAATTTGATGGAAAATATGGGCTTGTATGATATATATATATGTGCATTCGGCTAAGCTTGGATGTGTAATAATTTTGTGAATTTGATGTTTTGAGAAAAATGGACTAAATTGATAAATTGTGCAAATGTGAGGGTTAATTTGTAAATAGCCCTAAATGTGTTTCCTTGGATTGAATTGAATGAATTAGTGAATAAAAGGGTTAATTCTGAATATGTTTAGATCAAGAACCGAGGAAAACGGACCTAGATCGCGGGAAAGCGAAAATAATCGAGTAGCCGTTTCCATTTCCGTTAAATCGAATCTGAGGTAAGTCATTATTCAAATAAACGAATTCGTATTAAATTATGTATGTTTTTATGACTATTGTTATAGATGAATACTTATGATATGATCTGTTCATGAATTCCGAGATAAGGATTACTTAGTGACAATGTTCGAGAAGTCCCGTACGAACCTAGGAATAGATAGGATTAGCTATGTCATGACATAGGTATCTGTTCTGTTTTTATCATGTAAGACCACGTTTGGGATGTTGGCGTTGATTTGGGATTACGTGTAAGACCACATTTGAGACGTTGGCATCAATTTGATCTTTACGTGTAAGACCATGTCTGGGACATCGGCATCGTATTGATTCGTATAAGACCCTGTCTGGGACAGTGGCATCGATATCTGAGTGCATATAAGACCTCGTCTGGGATGTTGGCATTGTACGACTAGTCTGAGCTTTCTGAGTATCCTACTATATTCCTTTCGGTTCAATGGGTAAGTCTGTAATACGAAATGGACATGTAAATAATGAATCCGTTTCAGGTACATTGATTCATACCAAATCTGCCCCTAAGGGTATAACAGTAATTTCGCCCAATGAGGGTATTTCAGTAATTTACCCACCGAGGGTATTTCAGTAATTTACCTATTTACAGCTTTCCAACAGCCTACTGTCTCCTCGAGGGACACAAGACCCTTATTGGGTCTCTACGGAGCTAATGGGCCTAAAATCCACTTCAGCCCAAACGGCTTGGTTAGGCCCGTTACAACCTCAATGTCACGAGAGCGCTCGTGACACTCTCATTGACTTACTGTCCTTATTAGTATCTCGCTTTACCCCTACAAGCGCTCGCACGCTCGAGTGGCTCAGATGCCGGTTTTCTGACTTTTCGGCTTTTGGCTGCTTCGAAAATCATCACATGCAATCATTAAAAAGGATGTGAGATTACACACCTGTTACGAGTGTTGATTGAATTCCCGAATTTCGTATCTACGATCCAAAATATTCCAAATGGTTAACAGTTAGTCTAAATCTTTGGTACCTCAAGATTTAGAAATATCTAGTCCACTGCTGTCACTTACCAAAACGACAACCACCCCTTGTTGTGCTCGAATATCCGATTTACTACCCTCAATTGCGAGACTGAGCCCCTAAAGAAAAACATAAGTTAATAACGTTGTTCTAGGACAACAAAGAAACGGCCTTTCGGCCCAAATAAACCTAAAATAAAGAACAACCATCTCCTCCCCCTATTCGGCCATCACCTTACTTACCAACCAGCTTCCAAAATCCAAGGCTAAGAGAATGATAAGTGGTAGAAGAGGATAACTTAATTCGGCCCTTCCCAAAAAAGAACAAAAAGGAGTTTAAATTACAACGAGTGGTTAAGTTCGGCTTGTGGTAGAGTGGTGTTACCGTCACTTGTGAAGCAAGGGAAGTGGGGTTTAAATCCCACATGCAGCATATTGGAGTTTTATTTTGTGCTCAAAGAGAAGAAGATGTGGAGTTGGAGTGGGATTCTTCTAGGTGAAGGTTTGAAGTGGTCAAACCGTTTGAATGGGTGATGGAGAGTGGATTGTGGAGCAAATTAAGGAGTGAATCGTGGGAATGAGGTGAGAGGGGGTGGTTGGCCGAATGTGGGAGCTTGTGGGGGGTGAAATTCGGCTAGGGAGTTTGGTGTGCACTTTCGGTCTTGTAGGAAGTAGATTGCTGAAATTTCTCTAGTCTCTTTTAGCATTTTTGGCATTTTGGGCATTTGCTCCTATGAAAAAACATTTCGGGTCTTTTTCTCTGCAATTCTGACTTCAATCAACTACTTGATTTCCATCTCTTTTCTTCCCCATACACTCTTCTCTGATAGGTTATTTTGGCATTAAAGGTTGAGAAGTTGGTGCGTAAGGGGTGTGAGGCATTTCTAGCTTTCATCAGCACATCGGATGTTAAGGAATTGTCTGTTGGGGATGTCAGAACTGTGAAGGAGTTTTCAGACGTATTTCCCGAAGAGCTTTCGGGGTTGCCTCCAAATTGCGAGGTCGAATTTGGCATTGAGCTGTTGCCAGGAACGGCTCCGATGTCCATCGCCCCTTATAGAATGGCGTTGAAGGAGCTAGTAGAACTAAAGGCTCAAATCCAAGAATTGTTGGATCGGGGATTTATCAGACCAAGTGTGTCTCTGTGGGGAGCAGTGATATTGTTTGTAAAGAAGAAGGATGGGTCGATGCGTATGTGCATTGACTATCATCAATTGAACAAGCTAACTATTAAGAACAAATACCCGCTACCAAGGATTGACGATCTATTTGATCAGCTACAGGGAGCTTTGGTCTTTTCAAAAATCGACTTAAGATCAGGGTATCATCAGCTAAGGGTTAAGGAGGCAGATATTTACAAGACTGCATTCCGAACTCGTTATAGACATTACGAGTTTCTAGTTATGCCGTTCGGATTAACGAACGTGCCAACCGCTTTTATGGATATGATGAACCGGGTTTTCCAACCCTATCTAGACTGGTTCGTGGGGGTGTTCATAGACGACATTTTGGTGTACTCAAGAACGGAGAAGAAGCATGATTCACATCTTCGAGTTGTGCTGCAGATATTAAGAGAAAAGCAACTTTATGCCAAATTCAGTAATTGTGAGTGTTGGCTGAAGAAGGTGACATTTTTGGGGCATGTTGTGCCTGCCGAGGGGATTAGGGTTGATTCTCGAAAAGTTGAAGCGGTATTAGATTGGAAGCCACCGAAGTCAGTATCAGAAATTCGAAGTTTTCTGGGTTTGGCTAGGTACTACAGAAGGTTTGTTGAGGGGTTTTCGTTGATTGCTGCACCCCTAACTAAGTTACTGTGCAAGGGAGTACCATTTGTTTGGGTTGATAAACAGCATGAAAGTTTTGAAAAGTTGAAGAAGATTCTGACTGAAGCACCAGTGTTGATACAGCCTGAGGCTAGGAAAGAATTTGTTGTCTATTGTGATGCGTCGCACACAGGTTTGGGGTGTATGCTGATGCAAGAAGAAAAGGTAGTGGCATATGCATCTCGCTAACTTAGGCCACATGAAGTGAACTATCCTACCCATGACTTGGAACTAGCTACAGTAGTGTTTGCCCTAAAGATATGGAGACATTACCTGTACGGAGAAAAGTCGATTATTTACACAGACCATAAGAGTCTGAAGTACCTCCCGCATCACCAGTGACTGAAACAGGGTCTCATGACCGAGCTGAAGGGAATGATACCTTGTCCCAAGCAATGCTGCGGGTCTTGGAACGGGTCGCAGGAGCGAGTACTAGATAGGTAGCCTGGAAATCTATTTCTGAGCGACTCCGGTCAAACAGGGCCGAAGTCTTTAGGGGCATTTCTGGTGTAGCTCCAATGTAGCGGAGTACTGGTTAGAGGCTGTGGAACGAATTATGGATGACCTGGACTGTACAGAAGAGGCAAAATTGAAAGGAGGAGTGTCTCTCCTGCGGGATGAGGCATACCAATGGTGGCTCACTTTGAGAGAAGGTACTCAAGCAGATCGTATCACCTGGGACTTCTTTAAGATAGCGTTCCAGGGAAAATATGTCGGGGTGAGTTATGTGGACGCTCAGAGGAAGGAATTTCTGAATTTGGTTCAAGGAAATAAATCTGTGTTAGAATATGAGGCGGAGTTTCTGCGTTTAAGTCGTTACGCTCGGGGTATAGTCGCGACCGACTATGAGCGTTGTGTACGGTTCGAGGATGGTCTGCGGGATGAGCTGCGGGTACTGATAGCTCTGCAGCGGGAAAAAGATTTTGCTGTATTGGTGGAAAAAGCCAAGATTACCGAGGAGGTGAAATGACTGAGCGTCAGAATCGTGACAAGGATAGGGGCAGGAATAAGAGAGATTTTAGGCCTTCCAGTTCTTCTGATAGATTTCAAAAGAGGCCTACATTTAATGAGCCGGTCTGAACTGGAGTTCTGTTTGCTACTGGCAGACCGCAGCCTTGTGCAATTGCGGGTTATTTCATCAGGGTGAATGTTAGAAGAAAGTTGGGGCTTGCTTTAGGTGTGGGTCAAGAGACCACAGAATCAAGGACTGTACGCGAAAACTAGGTTCGACGGCAGCTGCGAGATAGGGTTATGTTCAGCCAGAGAGAGGTGGTCAGCAGCCATCGAGAGGTCGTGGCCCAGCCCGAGGGGGAAAAGGGTTTGGACGAGGTTTTGGAGCACCGGGCAGAGGTGATGGTAATACAGATGCAAGGTAGCTAGGGTTGGTTTATGTGGCTCAACGTCGAGAGGATGGAGATGCACCAGACGTCATAACTGGTATGTTTTTTATATTTGATGTGCCATTTACCGCTTTGATTGATATTCGATCTACCCATTCATATGCTGCCTGTACTGTGTCTGGGACTCTGGGTATATAATCTGAGATTGCTGCTAGAAAGATGTCTGTGATTAGCCCTTTAGGACAATCTGTGGTAGTGAACAAGTTGTAAGTCTCTACAGTCTTAGCTCTTATAGCTAGCAGTCTCAGTATACTACCGCTAACTGTAGTAGTTTCTTACTAAAGTCATTTCATCCTATTATCAGATATAGGGTAAGATAACTTTTGGTGCCAGAGACTCGGGTGCCATACTTCCAATAAAAACATATATTCTCTAAACCTTATTTCAAACAATTTTGAAAACATTTTCGAACCCATTCCACAGCCAAGTTTTGCAACCAGGCTCTGATACCATAAAATGTAACACCCCAAACCCGGCCTAGACATTATGATCGGATCTGGCATGCCACATAGAAGGGTTGCTTTAAAAATCATGCTTTCGTTAAAAAGTTCGTATTCTCTTTGAAACATCGGCTTTATTGTTTGTGAAATTTGATTGTGCTTTTTAAGGTTCCTTGGAAAATATGTCATAGTTTTTATTCTGTAGACTGCTTTTGTTATGAAAATCAAGTTTGGATCTTCTACGGAAATGTGATATTTTGGAAAACAATTTTTAATGTTTTAGGAAAACCCCCATTTAAAATCATATAATAATAGGCAATCGAAAATGAAAGTTTAAAAGAAAATTTAGTCCAATGGCCTTATTACAAAACAATAAACCAAATCAAATAATCTTAGAAATAATATAAAAACCAAGATGTATGGCCACCACCGAATCCTCCGCAGCTCCCAAATTCGCTATCAGTAGGGATTACCTGCAATGTTAAGCCAATGCGGTGGCAGATGCATTAAGTCGGAAGGTGGTAACTAATTTGAGAGCAATGTTTGCTCATCTCAGTCTTTTCGAGGATGGGGCGGAACTTCAAGTAAAGACGACATGGGTTAGTCAGATTAAGGAGAAACAGTTTTTGGATGAGTCGTTAAGTGCTCGTTTTCAGCAAGTGAAAAGTGGAGAGACAGTGGATTTTGGGCTGAACAACGAAGGGGTATTATGTTTTCGTGGAAGAGTTTGTGTGCCGAAGGACTTTGAGTTGGGACAGTTGATTCTACGGGAGGCGCATAGTAGCCCATACGCTATGCATCCCGGTGGAAATAAGATGTATCGGGACCTACGTGAATTGTATTGATGGCCTGGACTGAAACGGGAAGTTACCGACTTCGTCAGGAAGTGTTTGACATGTCAGCAGGTGAAGGCTGGACATCAACTGCCTTCAGGATTACTGCAACTGGTGAGGATTCCACTTTGGAAGTGGGAGAGAATAACAATGGATTTTGTTAGTGGGCTACCCCTGACGCCAACTAAGAAAGATTCAATGTGGGTAATCGTTGACCGGTTGACTAAGTCCACTCATTTCATACCGATTCGTACTGACTACTCACTTCAGAAGTTGGCCAAGTTGTATGTGGCAGAAATTGTGAGGCTGCATGGGGTACCAGTGTCTATCATCTCGGACAGGGACCCAAGATTCACATCTTGATTTTGGAAGGCGTTACATGAGGCTTTGGATACTAGGCTGGACTTTAGCACAGCGTTTCACCCAAAGACTGATGGTCAGTCGGAGAGGGTAATTCAGATTCTGGAAGACATGTTAAGGAGCTGTGTGATTGACTTCAGAGGTAGTTGGGAAGATTATTTACTCTTAGCAGAATTCACGTATAATAACAGCTACCAATCTAGCATTCAGATGGCACCCTATGAGGCGTTGTATGGTCATCGGTGTCGTACCCCTACTTGTTGGACAGAACTGGGTGAACAACGGTTGTTGGGTCCGGAATTGATTTCAGACACTGAGGAGAAGGTGAAGTTGATTCAGGGCCGGTTGAAAGAAGCTTCTGATAGACAGAGGTCGTATGCGGATCTGAAGCGTAAGGAGATAGAATTCTCAGTGTGGGATTATGTCTTCTTGAAGGTCTCACATTGGAAGAAGGTTTTAAGATTTGGACGGAAGAGCAACTTGAGCCCCAGATTCATTGGGCCTTATCGGATAGTGAAGCGTGTGGGACTGGTCGCATAGCAACTTGAGCTACCCCCTGAGTTAAACCGGATACATAATGTATTCCACGTTTCTATGTTAAGCCGCTATCGCTCAGGCCCTTCTCATATAGTACCGGTAGAGGAAATTGAGGTTAGACCTGATCTGTCATTTGAAGAAAAACCAGTGCAGATTTTGGATCGGGATATTAAGGTGTTGAGAAGGAAGTCCGTTCCACTAGTCAAAGTGTTGTGGCGTAACCATACTTCAGAAGAAGCCACATGGAAGCCGAAGGAGGCAATGCGACAGCAGTACCCTCACCTCTTTCGACCAAGTAAATTTCGAGGCCGAAATTTCTTTAAGGGGGTAGAACTATAACATCCCAAAATTTAGGGGTTGGTCATATCTGTGTAATTGTATGTTATGCTGGTTCTGTGTGTTATTTAAGGGTGTTTAGGGGCTCTAGGGAGACCTGGGGTCGAGTTTGAGGTCTGATAAAATTTTGGTTTTGGGCACTCTAGGGGAGAGGACTGCTGGAAGCAAGGCTTAAGAGGAATTGTTGGTGCATTGCTAACACAATGGAGCTTGTGGTGGAGTGGTGTTGGCGTCACTTGTGAAGCAAGAGAAATGGGGTTCGAATCCCACATACAGCATATTGGAGTTTTATTTTGTGCTCAAGGAGAAGAAGAGGTGGAGTTGGAGTGGGATTCTTCTAGGTGAAGGTTTGAAATGGTCAAACCGTTTGAATGGGTGATGGAGAGTGGATTGTGGAGCAAATTAAGGAGTGAATCGTGGGATTGAGGTGAGAGGGGGTGGTTGGCCGAATGTGGGAGCCTGTGGGAGTGAAATTCGGCTAGGGAGTTTGGTGTGCACATTCGGTCTTGTGGGAAGTAGATTGTCGAAATTTCTCTAGTCTCTTTTAGTATTTTTGGCATTTTGGGCATTTGCTCCAAGGAAAAAACAGTTCGAGTCTTTTTCTCTGTGATTCTGACTTCAATCAACTACTTGATTTCCATCTCTTTTCTTCCCCATACACTCTTCTCTAATAGGTGCCGATTTGGCAAGACCATCCCTCCTTGTTTTTCCTTAGGCCGAACTTGTCAAGCTCTCTCAATCACTCTTTTCTTTCCACTCTCCTCTCATCCCTTCTCTCTGGAATTTCTCCAAAAGCTGAACCTCCCTTTTTATCCCATTTGAATCAGCTTCTCTCTTCTTTTTCTAACCGCCGAACCTAGAGTTCTTTTGTCTTGCTGCTAGTGCCAAATTTTATCATTCCATTCCGCTCATCCTTGATATTAAGGTAATGGTTTTTCTCTTTATTTCATGATTTTTTTTTTGTTCTTTCTTCTCTTGGCTTGGCTAAGCCGAACTTAACCACTCGTTGTAATTTAAACTCCTTTTTGTTCTCTTTTGGGATGGGCCGAATTAAGTCATCCTCTTCTACCACTTATCATTCTCTTAGCCTTAGATTTCGGAAGCTGGTTGGTAAGTAAGGCGATGGCCGAATAGGGAGAGGAGATGGTTGTTCTTTATTTTAGGTTTATTTGGGTCGAAAATTAACTTATGTTTTTCTTTAGGGGCTCAGTCTCGCAATTGAGGGCAGTAAATTGGATATTCGAGCACAGCAAGGGGTGGCTATCGTTTTGGTAAGTGACAGCAGTGGACTAGATATTTCTAAATCTTGAGGTACCAAAGATTTAGACTAACTGTTAACCATTTGGAATATTTTGGATCGTAGATATAAAATTTGGGAATTCAATCAACACTCGTAACAGGTGTGTAATCTCACACCCTTTTTAATGATTGCATGTGATGATTTGCGAAGCGGCCAAAAGCCAAAAAGCCAAAAAATTAGCATCTAGGCCACTCGAGTGTGCGAGCGCTCGTAGAGGTAAAGCAAGATACGAATAAGGACAGTAAGTCGATGAGAGTGTCACGAGCGCTCTCGTGACATTGAGGTTGTAACGGGCCTAACCAAGCCGTTTGGGCCGAAGTGGATTTTAGGCTCATTAGCTCCGTAGAGACCCAGTAAGGGTCTTGTGTCGCTCAAGGTGATAGTAGGCTGTTGGAAAGCTGTAAATAGGTAAATTACTAAAATACCCTCGGTGGGTAAATTACTAAAATGCCATCATTGGGTAAATTACTGAGATACCCTCATTGGGTGAAATTACTGTTATACCCTTAGGGGC
This sequence comes from Gossypium australe, assembly GCA_005393395.2. Taxonomy (NCBI): domain Eukaryota; kingdom Viridiplantae; phylum Streptophyta; class Magnoliopsida; order Malvales; family Malvaceae; genus Gossypium; species Gossypium australe. The sequence continues at coordinate 131,407,317 of CM016621.1, forward strand.
AGATTTGGTATGACTGTGTAAAACATGATTAATTGCATGATGATACATTTTGCATACACTGAATTATTATGCCATGACATGTTGCATTGGGATAGGTTATAATGATGGAGGAAGTGTTGTACTGGTGGCTATGCCACAGCATACTAATTTCAGTGGCTCAGCCACATATACTGATACTGGTAGCTTTGCTGCATTTATACTGGAAGCTTTGCTGCGTTTATACTGGCAGCTCGACTTCATTCTTAGAGTGTAGGGTTGGGTGGGTTGACTTGGTCCCCACATGGAGTGTAGGGCTGGTACGTGTGGAGTGTAGCGGATGGATTATTAGGTTGGGTTGCAGTTTCTATTTGCATTACCATGATTTTGGGGCCGTCGGCCCAAATTGATACTGTATGGGGCTTAGGCCCAGACTGAGACCATGACTGTGACTGGAATCAGGATTACACACTGAGTTCTTGTAACTCACCCCTTTTTCCCATAACATTGCAGGTAATCCCCAGTGATAGCGAATTTGGGAGCTGCGGAGGACTCGGTGGTGGCCATACATCGGAGTCGTTCCTCACGAAACTCAGTAAATTTGGTTTTTATATTATTTCTAAGATTATTTGATTTGGTTTATTGTTTTGTAATAAGGCCATTGGACTAAATTTTCTTTTAAACTTTCATTTTCGATTGCCTATTATTATATGATTTTAAATGGGGGTTTTCCTAAAACATTAAAAACTATTTTTCAAAATATCACATTTCTGTAGAAGATCCAAACTCGATTTTCATAATCAAAGCAGTCTACAAAATAAAAACTATGATGTATTTTCCAAGGAACCTTAAAAAGCACAATCGAATTTGACAAACAATAAAGTAGATGTTTCAAAGAGAATGCGAACTTTTTAACGAAAGCAGGGTTTTTAAAGCAACCCTTCTATGTGGCATGCCAGATCCGGTCATAACGCCTAGGTCGGGTTTGGGGTGTACCAAAAAAAAAAATCGAAAATCGAAGTATATTCATTACTAGCTATATGTAATTGAGCTTGTACGTTTAATTTCCACATCTTGAGAAAAAGCTCATGTTATTAGTATTTCATGTTTTCAATTGATGTAATTATTCGGGATTAGTTCATTTTTCTAGTTAGGTAAATTGTCAATTCAATCTCGATTCTAACCCTCTAATTCAGCCTTTATCCACACCTTTAACCCCGAGCCCTATTACAACCCTTTTTAAAGACCTTTTGATTTGTGTATCATCTCATTTTACAGTGGTGGAGATTTGATTTTCAGGCAAGCTTATGGGATTAACTTTTCATGTTCGACTTTTGAGTGCTTAATTTTGAACCTTAGATACTTTGAATGATTTAAGTGAATCTTTAGTGAGGATGTCAACTCTTGTTGATTTTGAATTAAAGGTAATTATTTAGGTAAGGGGAAACACCTATGTTTTTATGTTACAAAAAACTATGACTTGATTGTTTGAATCTTTAGGACTCTTTTTACTTCAATCATCAATGTATGAATTATCTTTGAATTATGATGGAACATTATTGATGAATATTATGAATCAAGGAAGTTCATTTTAATTGTGAGTTGAGAATTTTGCTTGAGGACAAGCAAATGCTTAAGTGTGGGGGTATTTGATAACCCGTAATATAAACATATTTTAATCCCACATATAGCATACTTTTGGATGATTTAAGCCTTGAATTATGGAATTTGGTACTCTTAATCCTTTGTTTTCATGTTTTATACTTAGGAAAGCACCGGAGGATGAAAAGAACGAGAAATGGGCCTAAAACGGAGTAAATAGGCCAAAGCACGAAATCGACACGGCCTGGGCCCAAGACCACACGACCGTGCCTCATTAACAGACCCGAACATGGCCTGGCCACGATTCACATGGGCGTGTGCCATGGGCGTGTCCCTTTCGTGACAAAGAAGAGTTTCATTCAGATTACAGTACTTAGAGGCAAAAAAAGCCATTACAAAAGCCTATATAAACACACTAGAGGCCAACCTTTAAGGGGGAAGTCCAGTTAGGCATCCAGTTAAGCCAAAGAGCCGAGCCAGAGAGGCCAAAATTGTGGGATTTACTCGAAGAAAGCCAATTAATTCATCTCAAGAATCTAGAGTTATACTCAAGACGGAAGATCTTCCCTTCAATTTCCTTCAGGGGTTTTAGGGTTTTTCTTATGTTTTGTTTTATATTTTCTTTTGAGATGTATTCTTTTATTATTATGAACTAAACCCCTTAAATACCTGAGGGGGATGAAACCTAAGATGGATCTTGTTATTGTTTTCTGAACTATATGATAAATACTTGATTTGTTCTTAATTATGTGTTCTTAATTCTTGTTTTGATATTTCAGGATATTGATTCAAGTATTGGTGTGCTTAGGCAGAGGAGGAATAGACCCTGTCTAAGAGTAGATCTAGCATAATTAAGCGGAGTTTATCGCAACCCTACACATAGGATGACGAAAACCTGCCGGATTAGGGTCAAACCTAATATGGGAGTCCATAGATCGTGTTAATACAATCCTAGGGGTTTTACTTAGAAAGAGATTTCAATTAATCAACCTAGGATTAGACGTTAGTAGCCTCGAGAGAGGTATTAATATAAATTAGGGAATCTTACGGATCAAGTCAAGTGAATAAATCGTCTGGTTCAGAGTTAAATAACAAGTGAAGTCTAGGTGGATTCTTCCTCGGGTATTGTCTTAATCAATTGGTTTTTCCTACAAGTATTTTCCCCAAATTTATTCTCTTTGTCTTTGCATCTCTAGCTTAATAGTTAGTTAATTTTATATTAATTAATATTTCCCTTAATTTTTAGGCTAAATAATAGAAAGAAAGTTAGTATTAGTACTTTTAGTTCCTCTGGGTTTGACAATCCGGTCTTGCCACTAAACTATACTACTGTTCGATAGGTGCGCTTGCCTCAATCGTTGTCATAGTTTCTAGGCTCGATCATTCTCTTTATAAATTTTTAAGACTCTGACATAATGATCATATGTGTTAGAGAACAACATATTGGACTGACCCACTATGAGTATGTTTCTTGGATTATTATGTAATGGTCATAACATTACTCATAGTGATAACTATATACATGATCTTCAGACTTGAGATCATCATTGTCCTAACATCGTGAGTCGTATATTTTGATACAATCAAAGGTCTACAGCAACAGGTTGTACTATAAAGACTAATGTTGGATATACCACAATCCCTGTAGTGGGATATGGTTGATCAAGATAGGATTTATCCCTCCTACATAATGAGAGCAATATCTTAGGCCTCTAGATGGAGTGAGACTAGAAATGCATGGACATGCTCAAATAAGTTGATATGAGATATCACACTTATTTGTTTATTGTAGTCTACTCAAAAAATCAAGAAATATGATATTGGACTATACAAGTGTGACTATTCCATGACTTGTGTCCAATCTAGATATTAAGGATAAAATGATATAATACATGAAAAGATTATCACAGAAAGGTTATGGCAAATTACGACTTCTTGTAACTTAGGTAGCAATGATGCATTGCTAGTTGCCACTCATTTCTTGTATTGTTAGAAATTTTCTAGTATTACTACTAGCATTACAAGAACCTACAAGGTCACACCCTATGGTTAAAATGAACAAAATCAATACACATTTGGTATTGTGTTTAGCTGTCACATGAATTAAATTAATTATTGAATTAATTTAATTTGATAGTTAAATATTAAACAAATTAAATGTACAAGCTTGTTGTACAAAAATAGAGAACATAGTTAAAATTAAATTTTAACAGAATATAGTTTACCGAAATTATTATAATAAATTATTATTTATAATTCTTTTTAGAAAGAATATAATGTTTTTTTAATACTTTCCATATGTTATAATTTGTTTTTGGAAAGAATGTAATGTGTTTAATGCTTTCCATATGTTTTCTATAAGATTTGATTCTGTTTTCAATATATACATACCAAAATCCTGAATTAGGGTAAGTTTGTTTAAAAGAAAAATTGACAAAAAGGGTCTAGCAGCCGTTTCGGGAGATTTATCTCTGGAATAGTTCCAAGAGAGTTTTGTCGAATTCAGAGGTCGAAACGTTTTCGTTGTGGCTTGGAATCGACATCAAATCAGCAGCATCCTCTCATCGTTTTCAATTAAGAAGGTATATCTTCAACCTTATCTCAAACCATTTCATTTCTCGTAGATGGATCCATGGCTGTGGATCGCCGGAATAAGTTTTCCGCTGCGCAACATGGCGTACCGGTGGTCCCAACAATTATGCTAGACCTACTTTTAAACAGGGTCCATTCCTCCTCTAATTTAAGCACATCAAATATGAATCAATAGTTTAGAAATATTAAACCAAGAATTAAACACACATAATTGAAAGCAAGATCTAAGTATTTATTGAGTAAAATAAAAATCAAAGGACAGAATTCATCATAGGGTTCATCTTCCAATGTATTTAGAAAATTAGTTCATGCTTGCAAATAAAAACATCCCAAAGATAGTATATTCGATTGAAATAAAGTAACTCATGATAGTCTCCAAAAACTATCAACTGGGAGTCTTTAATCTTGATAGAAATCTTATTTAGAATCGGCTGCAATGGTGTTTTTCGAGTTTTTTTCTTGAGTACTCTATGATGGATCTCTCCTATCTTCTTATTTTTGTCATATATATGTCTCAGAATGCCCGAAAAACCTAAAATTGTGTTTTTCTATAGGTTTAGAGTGCAAATCGTGAAGTCGACATAGCCTGCCACATGGCCATGTGGCTTACATGATCTTGTGTCCAGGTCATGTGGAATGGTCCAGCCCGAGTGGCTCCTATAACTCACTCTGATTTTCCAATTTTTGCTTGTTTTTTGCTCCCTTTGCTTCCAAATGTGCTCCTAAGTACAAAAACATGAATTTAAAGTATTGGTAGCGTAAAATTCACCATCAAAATTACATAATCACCCAAAAATGCATTAAGAATGGGATTAAAAATATTACTTTTAACACTTATCAATACAGCCTTGTTTGACATTGCTATGAGGAAATGGCTTCCCAATAGCCCAAGGGATACAATGAGTAAGAAACCTGCAATGTTGATCAGGAAGGTAGTGGAGATGGTTGAATTTGATCTTGGTCAACTAGTTTTTGAATAGATTGTGAAACGTGTTGAGAAGGTTCATATATCTATTACCTTTCATCTCTTTAATATTTGAAGTACGAATTATTTAGAATCCAAGACTTGTGCATGCCAATGAGCAAACTAAGAGAGCTGTAGTTGAGATTAAATTCTCTCCAAAGTGGCTTAAAGGCAAGCACATCTCTGCCGGTCCAATTGACCAACCTATTGAGGAAGAGGAATAACCTAAAGTAGAAGCACTTAAAGTGGTAGTTGAAGTGCCTACTTCCGTAGGCACCTTGGGCAACCTTGTTGGGTTCAATAGAAGAATGATTGATCACATTTATTCCTCCATTGACTCTCATAACTGCATTATTGCCAAACTCTAATATGAAATTTGAGTCATCCAACAAATACGAGACTGAGAGATAACCTTATACAATGGTCTACTTACTTACCCAAGCAGTGAAGATTTTGGTATTTGCTTTGAACAAAAGGAGTGAGTAGAGTTAAGTAAGCTTGATTACTGATCTGCTGATGAGAGTTATTTTCAATTTTATCTTCTTTTGTATATATATTTTTGAAAAAAAAATTGTAAATATGAAAGACTTATGAATACCAATGTTATTTGGATGACTTTACCTTGGTGCACATTTATTTACTCGCATCTTACTTAGATATAATTAGTATTTTGATTATTGATACAAATTCTAGACAAGTATTGATGGATAAAATTGTTTAATTATGTTTTAAGTTAATTATAATGGATTGAGTATTGTGCTAAGAGCAAGCTATTCTAATTATTAGCTTCCCGGTTTGTGTGGTTTTATTTAAAAATTTTCCAAAGGGGAAGATTATTGAGGCAAGTTTTTGAATTGGCAAGCTAAGTTCCATTCGGATGTGGTCACTTCCATCGTGTAACACCCTTATACCCGACCCTCTGTCGGACCTGAGTTATAGGATGGAACATTTGTTGTTGAAGCAACTACGATAAACTACTTTCAATTGACACCGTTAACCATTTATTTATGAGTATTATAATCATATGATGCGATACACAATCATTTCAAAGTCTTAAACAAGATTACGAAAGCTCTAATGTTAATCCGAGGTCGAATTAGGACCAAATTGTAAATATTTCAAAGTACCGGGTTGGTGTCGCGACTTCGAGGTTTCCTCGTCATGACACAACTCATTGACTAGGCTTGTTAGGACATTGAGTATACATCATCATAGTGCAACTCTTTGTCTGATCTCGTCACGACGTTGGGAGTACATCATCGCGACATGGCTCACTATTTCCAAAAGGACCAACTTGGTCCAAGTTTGGGCTACCTAGAATAACACCTAAACATTCAAATACAAAAAATTCAATAACATACCAATTGCATTCATGCAAAATTATACCAAAATGATATTTCAAGATAACACAAATCAAACAATTCTCAAAACCGACCATTTGTGATACAAAACTAGCTTAAACACTAGGTACATGTCATATACTAATAAAAAGAGAAGTTTACAAAATTTTTTGAGTTGGATGTTGGAACTACTTCTCGTGTTCTCAAGGATCTCCTATAACTGCGCACAGAGAAAACACACCGTACGTTTAGCAATAAGGCTCAGTGGTATATTCATGATTCAAGATCTATCTATCTATTATATAACACATAAGCATTAACAAAATGTTTCAATACAATACATGCATATATGTAAAAAAAACTCTTGTTCTAAGTGTCAATCATTTCTATCATCATTCAATATATGTAAGCATGATTATAACAATGTCAAAACAACCTATTCGATATTACAACATAAATTACCAACTCCAACTTATCATTTACCAATTAATCAATACATATCAATTCAATATCATTCAAAAATCGAGTACTTATTTATGTATCTTTACCACATGCCAATAACAATATAAAATTCATATTTCATAACCCTCATATCTTTTACTTTGATCTCATAGCATTCAAATCATTCTTGGAGTTTATTGACTCATTCGCATTCGATTTGGCCTTCGGGGCTCGTTTTCAATTGGTTTGAACATTAAGTATAAACTTTCTTTATCAAACTCATATATACACATATTTGATCATATATATCATTTCATTTCAATATATTTATCAAGTTTATCATTTACACCCCTATTAACATGACTTAGACTCAGACGTATACATGGATCATCCAACCAACACACCAAACTAGCACCGATGTGCATAATCAAATAAACCGAAGTAAAGTAAACTGGAGCATAAAGTCCATATTGTCCTACATAATGCATCCTAGTGCAAAAATCACATATTGGCACAAAAAATGCATCCTAACACACAAAGTGCATCTTGGCGCATGAAGCATATATATGGCACACGAGGTTCATCTTGGCACACAAAGTGCATCTGGCGCATAAGGGTGTAATCTCATACACAAACCAATCCTATGGCATGCCAATTATATTTGAAAAAGCCCAAAGAACTAATAGGGTATGTAATGCCCTCAAATTGACTCGATTCACCGAGTCCGGATCTTGGGTGTTACTAAACTATACAAAACATTTAACAAAAATCAGTTTACATTTTATCATTTATTTAAAACTTGTTATTTGAAGCTCCAAAAGAAAAAACTTAGCATTTGAAAATTTAGAATAAAATATGTGATAAATAACATATTACATCAGAATTGATACAAATCTTTACAAGTTAGAAAAATAAATTTTAAGACAAATTCGACGGGCATATTCGAGTCTTACCATAGAGACAGATATTCAGATTCGTAACTTACCAAATATTCCTAACAGTTAACGCCACATAGACTTAGCAAAAAACACCATACAGGCAATCAGATAGAGCACACCACTAAGGCAATCCATTCAGTATTTGCCACAAAGGCATCCCTTTCAGAGTTCGCCACAAAGGCTATTCTTTTCAGAGTTCACCACAAAGGCTATTCTTTCCAGAGTTAGCCACAAGGGCTCTTCTTAGCTGTTATGTTCACGATATGGATTTCCCTGAACTCACATTATATGAGGTTTTCCCATCATCGTCCTGAACACTCTAAGAACCCCACTGTTCCTCAATTCTTATTCAGAGGATGCCATGGCCATTGGCTTTTCCATCAGAGTTCATATCAGAATTCGTGTTATTAGTTTCGACAGGCTCCATTAGACACCATTGCAGTGAATAGACACAGACTCACTTGACAGACTCTTCATGCATTGACACAATCTATATTCAACCTTTCATTCACTAACAAACACCCAAACAGAATACACATCTCATAACATACTGTAACAACCCGTTTTTGGTCAAATTGGAAAAGTGGTTTTGGGACCACAAATCTGAGGTAAAAATATTTATTTTATTATTATTTTAATGTTTACAGCATGATTGAATGATTGTGTGAAATTTTCGTTAAGAAATTTTATCGTTTAAATGGTTAATTTGAGAAAAAAGGACTAAATTGCGTAAAGTGCAAAATTGATGTTCTATTAGCTAAAGGTGCCTAATAGCTATGGAAATTAAAAGAGGAAGTCCTTGTGTTGTAATTAAACCATTATTATTGGTAATGGACATTTATGGGCTTATAATTAGTGGTTTAAATGTTTTATAACAAAGGTTAACAAGGTAATTTAGTGAATTAATAAGTTAAATAATAAAACAAACAAATTTAAGGTTATCATCTTCATCTATTTGCCGAAATTGAAGAGAAGCAAAATCTATTCTTAGGTTTCAAAGTTTAGTCCATTTTTGCTCGTTTTTTAATGATTTCTATGTTTTTGTGGTCGTTGCTTCGTATTCTAACTAGCCCGCGCCCTAGATTTCAAATTTGTTAAAAATTTATCATGTTTCCGCTTTTTAATGCTTGAGAAATTTGATGATTTATGATAGATTTGGAAGGTTTAATGTTAGATTAATAACTTTTGTAAAGTGGTTTTTGACAAAATGTCAAAAAGGGATTAAATTGAGAAAATGTGAAATGTAGTGGTTAAAAGTGTGAATAAATTGAAAATATGGGTTGCTAGTAACTTGTATTAAATTCGGCTAAGCATGGGTTTTTACTAAATTGCATGACTTTGCAATTTTATGTGATAAAGACTAAATTGTAAAAATGTGAAACATTAGGGGCAAATGTGTAAAAATGCCTTAAAGAGTGTTTTGGACTAAATTGAATGAATAGATGATTAAATAAGTTAATTTTGAATATATTTAGATCAAGAAAAGTGAAATACGGACTTGGATCGGGGAAAAGATAAAGTTATAGACTAATCGACTCGAATCGTCGTTACCATCCGAGGTAAGTTCGTATGTTATAAATTCATTTCAAATATATTATATATGCTTCGATATAGCATGAATTGTGTTTATGTGGTTACGTACAAATTTGGAAATGATTTGATGAAGATTTGATAGTTGGAAACCCGATTGAACCTTAGGAATAGTTTAGGATGCTAGTGACATGTCATTAGGTATACTTAAGTTGGCTTCAGGCCATGATTTAGCACTATGTAACACCCCTAACCCGAAACCGTCGCCGGAATAGGGTTAAGAGGCATTACCGGACAACAGGATTATTTACAGCCCAATTACGACACAAAGTCAATCATCATCATAATACATCAAACATAAACAAATAGTCCCTTTTAAGGCATATAAGACCTTAAACACATGCTAGGGAGAGGTCGGGACTAAACCGAACACACATAGAAATTTTTGAACATTTAAAATTTTCTTCTAAGATTCAGGGGATACATGCTCGTGGGAGGAGACCGTGTGCCCTCCACGGCTTCTATACACCCCCGTGTGTCCTCTCGTGTCCATATACTGACTATACCAACATGGTCACTAGGCACGCCTGTGTGCCATGGCCGTGTGCTACTAGGCCATATATTGACTTCCCCACCACGGCCACCAAGCACGCTCGTGTGCCATGGCCGTGTACTCTTAGCTAGCTTCTGACTTGTACACCACGGCTAGCTGTCACCCCCATGTTGAGGCCGTGTGCTACTAAGCTACATTCTACCAATTCACCCACGGTCTTTAGGTACGCCTGTGTGCCACAACCGTGTGACATTATAGGCCATTTACAAGGCCAAAATGCCACCCATAAGGGTCAAACCTACAAGCCATATTAACCAAGACATCTCATGCACATGTTACCATCAAAAACATACCAAAATAGTCATTCAACCCATGCATTCAATACTAATTCCAACCATGACAAATTTATAGACAAAAACTCATATCATCACAAGCACAATTCATTCATTACCAAACACCGTTCCTTTCAACTTCACTAATTCATACTAGCATTTTACCAACACAAAGTTACCATTCATAAGTCAATTTCTCAACTCACAATCCATACCAAAAGATGCATCATATATATATATACCAAAGTCATTCATGCTAAAACTAGCACATATCTAGCCATATCTCATGGCTACTACAAATCTCAAACATGATTCAAAAGACCAGCCTATACATGCCATATCTTAACTATGTACATCTTTCCAAATACCCCAAAATAGATTATCGATAGTGTGACTGAGATGCTAACGATCCCCTGATCCAAGCTAGCTTTACTGACACTGCAAAGCAAAGAAACAAATCACACAGTAAGCTTTCCAAAGCTTAGTAAGTTCAACATACAATACAATTATCATATCAATTCAACCAATGTATATAATAAACAATCACATAGATCTATTATCTCGTATTCATGCCCTTTCATCCATAGCTAAAATACTCATTCTCTCAATCAAAGTTCGTTTATACTCATCAACCACAAAGGTTTATTACGTACATTAGCTACACATAGTTATTAAACCTCCAAGCTACTCAATGCTCGATAATACTTGCCGATCATCCTTAAATTTTCATTCGATTTGATCGCACACTCAGTGCTATATACATAATCGTAGCATATTTTCCATCGCACACTTAGTGCCTATTCTTTTAACCGACCTGTCTCGGTGTCGCACATACAGTACCAAATCAATAAGCCGTAGCTTTCATATAATCGCACACCCAGTGCCATTCATTTCTGTTTCGATTTATATTTTCGCACACTTAGTGCCATCAACCAAATCTTGCACATAGCATCTCAATTTCATACATATATACATATTCAATGCATAATACTAAAATGTATCTTAATAACATGTATTATATCTGAATTTACCTCGGACGGACCCAAAATTCGTGGGCACCGAAAAAGTGTGTTATCGGGCCTCTGTCTTAGTGAACCGAGTTAGTAAATAATTATTAGGAGTAATTATGAGTCTAATAGTGTGTTTAATTAGATTTTTATTTAGTGAATTTAGCTTAATTTAAAGTAATTAGGAAAAGGATCAAATTGAATAAAGAGTGAAAGTCTAATTATAGATTAAAAGAAAGTAAAAAGGGGCTAAAATGGCAATTAAGCCATTTAGCATAGTTGAGGTGGCATAAAGGAATAAAATCTAAGATTTTATTTGTTATAATTATATAATTAATGATATTTTAATATAATTTATATTATATGAATTTATGATAATTAAATTATAATGATATAATATTATTAAATAAATCAAAATATGCCAGTTGTATGGATATGATAAAATACATGTGTAATATATGTATTTGTACATTTGTAATATAATTGTATATTTTCTTAAATTTTAAGTAAAAGATATTTCTTAATTAAATTATTGTATTAAAAGATTTTTATATTTGATAAATTAGTTAGATTAAGACAAATGTAAGGTTATGATATGGTACAAATGTATTAATTATATTTGTTATTAAAATAAATATTTTATAATTATTAATTAACTTAAATATAAAATAAAGTAAATGAAATAATAAAAGAAATAAAGTCAAGTTAGTAAAATAAAAAGAAACAAAAGAAGAATAGAAAAGAACAGAGAAGTTTTCGAAACAGGGGAAAGGAAGGAAAGAAAGAAAAAGAAAAGGAAAAATTGAGGTTTTAAAGCTTGGAGTTTAATTAGGTAAGTCAATCAAGTCATATTCTCTTAATTTTGATGTTTTAGAAGCTTTAAAGCAAGATTTTGATGAAACTAAGTTGATATTTTGAGAGTTTGTAGGTTTTCAAGTATAGTTGATGTTGAAGAAAAAGATGAATTAGAGATTAAATTGAATGAAATTTAAGTTAGAATTAGTAAAAGGATTAAATTGTAAAGTAAGCTATAAGTTTTGTATTATAGGGATTAATTTGGAAAAAAAATTATAAGCTAGAGTTTTATTATGAATATTAGATAGTCAAGTTGAATATGGAAGGAATTTAAGTAGAAATAAAGCATGAATTAAGTTAAGAAATAAGTAAACTTAATTAGGATTTAATTGCAAAATAAGCTATAAGAAAATAGTTTTGGGACATCAGCAGAAGAGTAACTTTGAAAATTCAGCAAAAATGGCAGAAATGGAAGTAGAAGTTGACTGAGATATGAATTTAAAGCTTATTGAGTCTATTTTCATATGAAAGAAACATAGGAAGCAAAGAAATTCTGTATTTTGAGATATTTAGATTTTTGTGAGACTGGTTCAGAGTGATTTTGAGATCCCCTATTTTGAATTGGTAAAATCATTAAAAATTGTAAACAACTAATTGTGTGACATAATTTATATGGTTAGATTCCTTAATGAGTATATTTTTAGAAGAAACAAACTTGAACATCATTTGAATTCTGTACAAAAAGATAATTAAATTTTAGCAAAGAGTGGTTGGAACTGTCAGACAACAGAATAGGGGTGATTTTAAAGAATAAAATGTACTTATTGGATAAATAAAAAATTCTGAAAATTTTATGGAAATAATAAATATGAGTCTAGTTTCATATAAAATTTACGGATCTTAATTTGGAATTCTATAACTCAAGATATAGATAATTTAGTGACAATAACTCAGGTAGACAGCCTTGAAAGAACTTATAAGTAAATAATAGAATTGTGTATAAAGAATGTGGAATGACGAGGAAGAGTAGGAATTGAATAAAATTTAATTATTTATTGTAATTTAATGTTGCAATTAATAATGTAAATTATTATTATTTTCGTAGCTAAAAAGGAACTCGAGGGATCGACCCACAAAGGAAAGGAGAAGGTTACCGAGGAATAATCAAGCAAATTCGGGTTTGTATTACTATAACTCAAACTATTTATTAAATGTATATTGAATTTATAGTATATGTTGTGGTAAGTAAATAATAAGGTAAGTGACTTTATTGAATTGAATTTGAAACATTGAATTGAATGAGAAATATGTGTTAGTATTGAATTATATTGTGGTTGGTGATTGGAAAAAATGTAATTGATATTGAAATTGAATTTGTTATGAAAATGAAAATGAAATTGAGAACTAAAATACCCTATTAACTAGTCAGGCTAAGTCGGATATAATTGGTATGCCATAGGATTTGGAAGAGTACAGGGTTTATCTGCTTTGTCGATCAGGAACTTTATGTGTCGTATATCAAGCACTTTATGTGCCGTATTTCAGGCACCTCGTGTGTCATATCAGGCACCTCGTGTGTCGTTTCAAGCACTTATGTGTCGTATTCTGATTAGGTACTATGTACCGTTTTAGGCACAATGTGCCGTACTGGTGTGTTTGGGTTGGAATTCGTGTATCCGCCAAAGTCCGAGTCTGTTAATAGGGGTAACTAAAGGAAATGTTAAATTGAATAAAATGAAATGGTTGAGCCATTGAAAAAAATATGAAAATAGAACATGAATTGAAAAATGTGATTTGAATATGAGTATGAGAATGGAAAGCATGAACCATTGGTTCATGAGATGGATAATGGCTCAACATGAATGTGTATTATTTCGATTGTCAACTAGCTAAAATTGAATTGTATGAATATATTGAGAAAGACAAACTTATGTTTGAATTGTTTTAGTAAAATTAAAGTTATATGATTTAATGATATGATTATTATGTTTATAATTTGAATTATGGTAATACCACTGAGTATATGTATACTCAGCGTACGGTTGTTTCCATGCGCAGGTTAATAGGTGTTCAAAGTCCTGGTTCAGCATCCAAGACGATCCTTACTCCAGAACAAAACTCGATGATATATTCTTCTTTTGATAGAAGTGGCATGTACATAGGTGTTATTTTGGTCACTTAAAAATACTACATGACTTTTGTTGTAAAGAATGATGTTTGGTATTTTGGTGTTTAAACTAATGAAATGGTATGAAAATTTATATGATATACTTGGTATAATAAAAAAAAAAACTTAAAAAAAAAGTTAATGTTATTGGTATAATTTAAATATGATTAAATATGAAATTGCATTGGTTGAATTGTTGGATTTTGGAATTGGTTGAATTGGTTATATTTGAAATGAATACGGTTTTAATTGCAGGGGGTTTTATGTGAAAATAAGCAGAAATACTGTCGAAATTTATATAAAAAAAATATTTTGGAATACTTAAACGAGTCCCGTTTCATTTTTTTAAATCATGTTTTAAACTTCTAGAGTTCATTATAGGGACTTAATTATTAAGTTATACTATGAATGTGTTTTTATTTGTGAATTATTCGTAAGTTGTCTGATATGTCCGGTAATGCCTCGTAACCCTGTTCCGACGATGGTTCGGGGTTAGGGGGTGTTACATCGAACTATCAATACAGTCGATTAATCGAGCACTTTATCTTTGCCTCGATCTCGATCCGAACTTCTCCTCTCTTGGTCTATATACATTCAAATTTAATCCATTCAATCATCAAATCATTCATTTTAGTCCAAACACACATATTTAGGGCATTTTACACAATAGCCCTCACATTTTCACATTTCAACACTTTAGTCCCTATTTCACAAAATCATCAAATACACAAAATTTCAATACACATGTGCTTAGCCGAATTCTTCCCATGCTAATACAAGCCCATACATTTCATTTATTTCACATTCTAGTCCTTCAAAATGCTATTTTCACAATTTAGCCCTAATTAACTAAATTCATCAAAAATTTCAAGAACGACACATGTTCATTAAACACATATCTTTCATTTAACACCAACACTCATCACCAAGCTCACATACTCATCAATGGCGCATCACAAAAACATCATCAATTCATTACATTACAACATGGGTTAGTTAGAGTACGGAGCAACGATTGCAAAAACGTAGAAATTATCGAAAACCGACTCAAAAACATACCTTAATTTTGGCTTGATAGTAGATGAATGTATGAGAGCTTTTAACCTTTCTTTTTCTTTTGAATTTCGGTGGAAGAATGCATGAAATAATGTCCATTTTCATATTATTATCATATTATAATTCTTTAATAAATAATTTCCCATTTTGACCTTATAATATAAGCTTATGAAACACATTTTCAAAGGTTAATATGGACTAATGTCGTCCACTATCTAAAGTAATGCTAATTTGCCATATAAAACCTCTATCTTTTCAAAGCCACAACATATAAATACTCATAAATCAGCATATAGCATTTTTTACTTATGCGATTAAGTCATTTCTCTTAATTAAACATATAAACGATTAAATTATCACACAGAATTTTCATGCAGGCTATGTCACATACTATTCACACAGAAAATATCATTAAAATATTTTTACGACCTCAGATTTGTGGTCTCGAACCACTGTTCCGACTAGGGTCTAAACCGGGATGTTACACACTATGTGTGCAAGATAAACCGATTTGGCTTCAGGCCATGCATATTGGCTAATTTGGCTTCGGGCCATGATATTAGAATTTCAGATAAGTTACCTTGATTTGGCTTCTAGCCATGGTATAGATACTTATCATGTGAGACCTTGAGTATCAGACTTCTATTCCAAATACGGGTAAAAGAAAAAAGTGGTTGAATATGAGATTGGTACGAGACAGTACAGGTACGTACAAAAATGAATTAAGTATTGAAAATTATGAAATTGATGAGCTTCTTAGTAAGTTATATGAATGATCATTTGATAGTTTGAGATTAATAGAATTGTTGTACATTGTTTTCCATTATATAAATGTTTAATGAATGATGATAGTTGCTCATTGTTAACATACGAGCTTACTAAGTGATATAGCTTACTTTGTTGTTTTTTCATGTTTTATAGTGATTTCAAAGCTAGCTCAGATTTGAGAATCGTCAGAGACTTCACCAGACTATCCACTTACTCGTTGGTACTTTTGAAACTATGTGTTAAGTATATGGCATGTATAGGTATTTGAGTCATGTTAGTTATATTTTGGTAATGACTTTGGCCAAATGAATTGGCTTGTAAATGCATATATTTTGGGTTGTATATATAGCCATGGGTGATGGCTTAATTTTGGTAAATTTAGTATGTTTGAATCATGTGCATTTATATGTGCTTATGTCCTATGCTTATTGAGTTGGTTGTGATGATTGATGATAATAGGTACTATGGATGGTAAATTGATGACTTGTGGAAATAGGTGTGCTTGTGAAATTAGGCCTAATAATGCATCTTTGATAATGGTCATTTTGATGATTCAGTAGACAAGGATTGGTATGAGATTAGTTAGTATATTGTGGTACTTATGTGCCTTGAATTGGTTAGTATTGAAATGGTAAGATTTAGGCTTGGTTTGGTTGTTTTGGATTGTATATATTGCTATGGTTTGGTGTTAATTATGTAGGTGAAAATGTGTACCAAATGGGGTGTTAAAATGGCTTGGTAAATAGCCTATTTTTGGCCACACGGGCAGAGACACTGGCGTGTGTCTCAGCCGTGTGTGACACACGGTCATATTACACGGCCATCTGTCCCCTGGTGTTGAAATTGAAGTGAAGTCAGTATGCTCACACAGTCTCACACACAGGCGTGTGATCGGCCGTGTGGTACAAGTCAGTATACTGCCCTAATTGGCACACGGCCTAGCACAAGGGTGTGTGACTTGGCTGTGTTGTATAAGTCAGTATACCCTACAGGTTTGACACGACCTAACACACGGCCTGGCATACTGGCGTGTATGGCCACTTCGAAGGGCACACGGGCTAGACACACGGGCATGTGGTTGGCCATGTAACCCAAGTCAGTATGTACCCCCTGTTTTCACACGGCCTGTGACACAGGCGTGTCTAGTGGCCATGTGAGACACACAGCCTGGCCAAGCGGGCGTGTGTCCCTTGTTTGAAGAAAAAAATTACTAAATGTTGAAAAATTTCTCGAGTATCCGGTTTAGTCCTGAACCACTCTCAATGCATGTTTAAGGCCTCGTAGGCTTGTTTAAGGGACACTATCATTGGTTGTGGTTGAATTGTATATGAAATGTGTGTTTTATAGTGTTGTAAGTTCGATAATGCTCCGTAACCCTATTCCGGCGTTGAATACGGGTGAGGGGTGTTACACATACATTACAGACATATACATATTCAACCATACTTCGATGTTTTAATACTCGTACACCAATTATCACATACTATTCATTACTTCGAATCCATAGTTTGATCAATTTTCTATAGGTGACTCACAATATGAACAGTAGACATGCATCAGTCAGTATAGAACTTACCTGACACCCACATACAGTAGCTTGAACTATAAGTTTAAACTTCCATCATGAGACTGCAGTAACCACTGCTTACAAGACATAGGAACACTATTACTACTCTTATACATACAAGTTACTAATCATTTAAATCGCTGTCAATCCCATGTAGAAACCATATACTTGCAATTTCCCTGTTCAATTACCAAATACTGATTTACTCATTCGGAGCTTAACATGTAGAGCTGAAAAACTTACCCTGATGCGAAGTAACTTCTGATCGTAAAATAGCCTTAGCCTCAAGATCATTGAGGTAGGATACATTTAGATTTAAAGAAGGTTTCAGATATAAATATGACTCATCTTGCTTAGTCGAATTCAACAAGTGTCATACGTATCAGAACTTGCCTTATTATTGGCCTATAATTTTCGAGAGAAAAATATAAATAAGTTCCCTTCATCAAACTTATCAGGTTAAACTATACTGTTGATTTCTAACCAGATTACTTAAAATCTAACTAGCACAATATTCCATACAATCTATACCTTTGGCGAATACTCATCCCATGCTTCCCATTTATCCCTTAACACGGACATCTCCTTAATACATAGTAAAACATTACAAAATTAATTCTTACTTACTCTTGTGGCAGTTACTACACACCTAAACGTATTCATCGAAACAATCTTTTGGGCGGATAACGCTATGCCAGACAAACTATTTACTGCTATACGCCAAAACACTGGATCCGCCAGGTCTAGGGTGTTATAGGGTACTAATATTCAATTTATTTACAATGTAGTACATATATCATTTCTTAATCATATTCACTATCACAATAAACTTTACCAACATATCATATATATTTCATACCATTCAATGCATTTTCACTCAATTCCGTAGCACATATCATTTTTCAAGCAATTCATGCTATTTTTACATAACATTCATTTTAGTCTTCTATCTTGGCAATTCATATTCAACTCAATCCAATAGTTCATATTATCACTATATACTCACCTTGACACTTCCAAATGCATTTAACATGAAAATGAAATCAATTACTATTACCGTGAATAATAAATGTACAATCTTGGTCTTGCGTCACTCGTCGACAACTCTCACTTTTCCTTTCCCTCTTGGAGGTTTCTTGTCGATGTTAGCTACAAATAGTCAAAAAACATATCACACAATCAATTACTGGCCAATTCTTAACCATATATCAATCTATGCATATTTTGAAATTTATTCAATATAGTCCCTAAAATCGGGACAAGCATAACTTTTAATCTAAAGCTTCGGATTAAAATTCAATTTCACATATATTCATTAGGGACCCTTCACTACCTATTCCTACAAAAATTTTATATTTTTTTTTCATTTTATTCAATTTGGTACCTAATGTATGAAACTAACAATTAAGCTTTACAGTTTCGTCCTTTTTTTTAATCTAAGATTAATTTCTAACAATTTCAAACCTAATTCATTCAATTCTCAACAATGAAAACTTGCCAAAATTTCACCAATTGATCAAATTGATTCATTTGTTAGCTTAATCAAGCTCCCATGATAAGAAAAATCTATAAAAAATCAAAGAAATATGGCTAGGGACTTACTTGAAATTAAGGGTCGAATGTTAAAATAAGGTTGAAGGCTTCTTCTTTCCTTATTGGTTATAGTGGACGGTTGAAGTAGAGAAGATGAACACTTCTCTCCACTTAACTTTGGTAACTTAACCTTAATTAATTAAACTTTAATCACTAATTAACAAAACATAATGCCATCCACCATCAAATCCCACTATAATATATTTAAAATAGGTTAATTAGCCATTTTATTGCTTGGGATAATTGCTATTTAAGTTCCCGAGCCTTTTCCTAATTTAAAAATCTATAGCAATTATACTTTTACAATTTAGTTCATCGCCCTAATTAACCATATTTTTACTATATTCAAATTTTAATTCATCTATATACTAACTCCATAAACATCTTTATTTAATATTTATAGACTCAATTTACAAAAATGGGTCTCAAAATCATATTTTTTGACACCACTGGAAATCGAGTCATTACACATCGTCACTATGATAAGATGTTACTTGCCATATTTAAAGTTGGTGGATATATGAGAACCAGACTTTGAATATTATTTCGTTTAAAGCAACTATCCCTAGAGATTGGATTGGTTTGGATCAAATAACTGAATCCCTTAGATTGTGGAGAATAGATCAGGATCGCATTGAAGACATCAATGAATAATAAATCTCCAACAGTTCACTTTACGTTGATCTTTATTATTATCTTTAATCTTCGCTACTTTTTAGCTACTATTATTAAAGGGTTGGATTGTAATTGATCTCTAGTATTTTAGCAAGTCCCAAAAACTCTTATATATTGAGAAACTTGGATAAGTTTATGTACAGAGCATAGAGAGCACTTTATTATTCATTGATAAGCATATTGTTGTAAGTGCACTTAAGAGTAAACAATTTGTGTTCATAACTTAAATTCGGGGGGGAGAATTTAGAGGTGAGTGTTCTAGTCTTCAAGTACAAAAGTGAGGTCTTTATACTTGGAGAGTGAGAAGACTTGGTTCACTTGTTGTATTGTGTATTAACAGATACTAGAATTACTCACTGAGCTACGCTTCACGGACATAGGGAAACAGAACTACATAAACAATCATGTGTCTTCTTTGTTTACTTTGTGTTTGCTCATTCATCGCAGTGGCAATTGAAGTCACAACAGCCTAGCACTTCCATTCAACACTTTATGTTTCAAAGCAATTAGCAACAGTTAGGTTCCAACAATGTATTTAAGTATTTTGTTTTCTTTTTATATTTTTAGAATTTTTCTTGAATTTTAGGATTTTTATTTAATTATTATTATTTCACATCCACAATGAACTTCGACAAGAAACAAAAGGTAGTCCAAATTAAAATAAATTTAAAAAACCATTTTTTTATGTTTCATTCTCAATATGTACTTGTATTTTTTATAATATTAAAAAATAATAATACAAAAATTATATTTTAAAATCAATTCTATTATTATTTTTTGAAATTATAGAAAAAATATAAAAGTATTATATATACAAGTTAAAAATGAACTTGGACAACTAGTTGTTCAGATTCGATGTGCACATAAAATTTAAAAAAAAAAATCCTAAAATTACTCATTTATTAATTTTTTAATTTTCAAATAATATATATTTTAAATTTTTAGGACAAGTGTAAATATTTTTTTTTGACTATCAACATAGAATTTAACAGTATCAACCAAATACTTAAAAAAAAAAATCAATCCCGTTAACGGTTTCTAGGTATAGATATAGCTAAGTCCAAGAAAATTTAGACACCAAATAAATATAGTTTACAAGTTTAAGTGTGAGGGTATATATTAACCCTAAAAAATAAGGCATAATGACTTTTTTGTCCTCCAACTTTATAAAAAAATTATTTTAGCCATTCATTTAATTTCTCGTCTTTTTTAGCCATTGAACTTGCATTTTTTATTAAATCACCCCAAAATGGATGAAAAAGTTAACTTTTTTAATTTTACTGATGTGACATACACGTGGATTGCCACGTGGGTGACATGTCATTTAATTAAATTGTTAATATTAAAATATTAGAAAATATTTTTTATATTTTTAATAATTTAATGATTTTTAAATTTAAAAATAAATTTTATATTTTTTTTGAATTTTTAAAAAATTAATTAAATATTGGCGTGTCATCCACATGTATGTGTCACGGGGCTAGACTTTTTGTTTCACAATTCATGCGGCCTGAGGCAATTCCTTCCCTTCAAATGCGCCTAAGTCAGCCTAACTCTCGCAAAGTAAAGATTTTTGCAGAATTCCTCTAAGACACCAAAATATAATGAAAGCAATCTCAAAGACAAAATATGCTCGAAAGAGTAGAATAGCCTTAGAAAAGCAATATACACAAAGTGTTAGAGTAAATGCTCTCAATTTAGTAATTCACTACGAACGAATGGAATACAATGGCCACAATGGATGATTAAAAATGAAGGGGAGGCTCTCTATTTATAGTTGAGCTCCCTCTAAACCGATGGTATAGATCAAATTACATCGACGGGCGAGATCGAAGCATATCTACAATTAAGGGATTTGCATAATCTCCAAGATTACAAAATCAAATCTAATCAGATTACAAATCTTCTAAGATTACTTTCCCTATTTACTAAGGTATCCCTAAATTCCCAAAAGTGCTTCACTGGGCCACTAAGACTTCAAGTAGATGGGCTTCGTCACTTGTTCTTTGAATTGGGCCAGTTCAAGTGGGTCAAATGAGCCCCATTTGATATGTAGACCTCCATGGGATGCTTTTTGTGTTTTGGTCACGGGCTTTGAACCGCAGCCCATGAAATTCTCCCCCACTAATTCTCAAAACGCCCTCGTTGCACTCTTGGAATGGCACTGGTGTGATTCACCTAGGAACTTTCTTGATTCCTTGGCCCTTTCCTAACTAGTGTCGCGTGTGAAATGATATGCGAATGTGAAAGTGTACACGTCGAATCAAGTAATAAAGTAGCAAGTAAGATCGTCTCCACAGGGATCAGTTAGGATTAATTTGGTTAAGTTATCACTATGAACTATATGAATCAAGCTATGACAAAAAAAAATAGAATAACAAATTTGTAAAGGATAATTACGTATGCAATATTAAAATCAGAAAACTAACTTAAAATGTTGTGGCAATGTAACCAAACAAAGATGAGAGGAAAAATATTGTTGAATGGGAAAGTTCGAATTACTCTGATTACATCCTTAAAACACAATAATACCATGGAAAAGTTGTAACTAGTCTACTTTTCAGATTCTAGCTACAGTAGTATGCTTCTTTCGAGAGTCAGACTTCAAGCTACCATTCTTAAAAGGCTTTTTATGTCTACAAGCTTGAAGGATGATACCCAATAATTTTTTTCTTAGTCTGTACAGAGTGCAACTCTATGTCTGAAATGCTACGAATATTCTTTCGAGTACTTCTTTGTATCATTCAATCATAATCCAGCTAGTTTAACGTTTTCAGAATTAAATCAAGTTTGTGAACATATCATACATCCATCTATGTCTAGAGATTGCATTCATGCATTCAAAATAATGCAACTCAAATGAAATAGTAGATCTAGTCAGGATAATGCCTAATCATTAATGGAAATAAAAATTCATCAAGTAATTCCAACCCGATGAGATTAGCTCATGGGTTGGAAATTAACATCCAAAATAAAGGTATCATTCAACAACATCACTTAACAGTTAAAAATCCATAGAAATTAATCAAGGTAACGAAGGAAGAACTTCAGAAAGATTTCGCCAAATCAACTCCCAACTCCAGTGCTACAATATTGTCCAAGACCCAAGGTTGAATGCTTCGTCCCCTTCCTTGCATCTCTGCTCTGTTCTTTAGATGCTACCCTCTCTTCTTTTCTCCAGATTTTTTTCACAAGAGTTTGTTAGATAAGGGTCACTCCTAAATTCTCGTGTCCATCCATTTCTCCTCTTTTTTTCTCTTTTATAGGGTCGGACCCCTCTCTCAGCACACACTTTTCTCCCACTTTTTCAGTTAAATTTATTTGGTACACGTCCTGCTGGCTGAGAGTGACGAGGGTTGAGTGTTGCGTCAGCATCTTCCTAGAATTGCCATGGCAATTTGCCCAACTTTTTGCCATGACAATACTTCACTCCTTTATTTCTCTTCTTCCTTCCTACACCTACTACAAACACAAACAATTCATTTCCTTCCACCAACAAAAGTAAGATATAGTAATATTGAAAGCACAGTCCATGCTTCATGATGCAATGTTACAAAAATATCCTAAAAATGCAAATATATCCACTTAAGTACAAACAATTAATCAAGTTTAGAGGCCTGCAATATAACTCTTTTCAAGAGTTATCACACCCCCTAACTTGAGTTATTGCTTGTCCTTAAGCAAAATATGTATGAATGCATGTATGCATGAATGTAAGAATTTCTATAACACATAATTACATCTTGTACTTCCAAATCGTATGAAGCACATTTCTTTTACCTCCATTCTCAACTATCTTCAATCTCCGAGAATCGGTTCAAGTTTCATAAGGTTATTTAACAAAGTAAGTGCAGAAAATATTGCCCTAAAAATAAAACTTCCTAATTGCTCAAACAATTTCAACTATAGCAAGTACCTCTTAATGTACTTAGTTTATCTTTCATCTAAACTTAGTTTCATTTTCTTCTTATTATTATTAAATCTAGCTTTTCATAACTTAGTTACAAATGTTTTTACTAGGGAAAGTTACAAATATTTTTACTAGGGAATTCATCTTGTCACATAGTTTCTTTACTTGACAATTCTAGGGGAGCATACACTAGATTTCCAGGTATCCCATCATGTCACAATTTGAATGAAATGCACTCATGAATTTAAGGATTTTAACTTAGAAGATGGATGGAGCAGACAACTACCTCCTTAGCTACTCAGCCTAACACTACATTGGAGTGTCCCTAAACTGTTTCTTTTATTGAATTGCTCTTAAACTTAATTTTCCAATCAACAACATAATGGAGCAAACAAAATTTTGCTCACCTACTTGGCAATTTCGAGCATTGGAGTAACTTATGGAATTTATTTATTTATTTATTTATTATTGAGAATTGCCAATATCCTAAACTTAGCCTCAATAATTTCTAAGATTATTAAAAGAAACCTACTATAGACTAATTAGAATTGGAATAGGACATTCTATTTTTTAAAGGTCAATTCCCAAGCAACCATTCTAAGCTAAACTAACCTAAATCACTGTAAAAAACTTCTAGGTATGCCAAAGAATTAAATTCCTCATCGAACATCATCAACAAAAATATATTCATCGCAATCTAACAATTTTCTGGTAATTATGTGTCATGGAAAAATGAATGAATGAATATTAAAACAACTATCTAATGCACAACACATCCCCAAACCTAAGGGATGCATTGTCCTCAATGCATGAACAGAAAAAAATTGCAAAGACCTATATAGAAAGAAAATGGAAAGAGAATAGTTATGAATGCATGATGAAATGAAATTAAAAATGGAAGCTTGGAAAGATAGTGTTGTTACTTAAGTTTGGGCGAGTAGGTTTACGGGCAGCATGCTTGTAATGCTGCTTCCATTTCAAGGAATTGATTGACACCTCATCCTCCCCATCATATGATTTGGTGATATCATCAATCAGCTTATTAATCTCACTATCTTTCTCTGATATTGGCGCAGTCGACGCAGGTGGAATAGGTGTAGTAGGAGGTTCAGTTGGTGCAGAAATTGGGTTTGTTTCTTCTCATTCCTGGTTAGACTCAATGTTCATAGATTTTGTTTTCTCTTCCTCTCCCTCTGGTCCTATTTGGTCCTTCTCCTCAGTGGTAGTGTGAATGGTGGTAGGTTCGGTTGCATTAGCTTCAGCTTCATCCTCTTCCCCTTCCTCTGCATTAGGTAGAAGTTCCTTTGGAAAGTTGGGGAATACAGGCATAGGCCTAGTAAGATTCTTTTGAAGGAACTTCTTGATAGCAGCGTCCCTCTTCCTTACATAGCCCCAAAATAAAGACATCTCCTCTTGTGCTCTGCCTAAGTTTGTGGCAATCTGCATTTGCTCCTTTTCAAACATACTGAACTGCTTGTGCAACTTCTCAAGGGAATTGAACACATGTTTCTCAAAGGAATTGTGAGAAGTGGAAGGATTTGTTGGGGCTCAACTGGGAGTGGAAGATGTAGATGCAAATCCAGGGGTGGATAACGTGACATTTCCCTCTACAAATCTCATAGCAATTTGTGATGGCCTCTTTGTTGGGAATAGAATCCTCATTGGCTTGAAGAGGAACATTAACATGCTGGCACATTATCGTGATAAGAGATGGAAAGTTGAGGCTTCCGACATTCTTCTGGATCAGTGGTGGATTTCTTTGAATATAATTTTTCCTACATTTTTTTCTTCTCCGTCATAGTGTAATGAAGTAGTAGCATCCTTTCTTTAGAAATGGTGGAGTTGTGAGTTGAAGGGCTCAGGTGGGATTTAAGGAAATGGTACCATACTTGACATTTGGGTTTCAATGAGGTTCTTTCTACGGGGTAGCAGTCCTAGCGTGACACCATCCATTTGGTTCCTTCAATATAGAGGTTTTGCAAAACTTGAGTTAGAACAGTTGTGGTGATTGTAGTGGCAAACTGGATGTGTTCATCTTGTTCGTCAGGCAGGGCATATTGGCATTAATGGAGTATGTGTCAAAAAGCATCGAAGCTCCCCGTACATAGATAAAAGCATTTTTGGGAGACGTCAATTGTGCATAAAACTCCCTGACAACCTTTGTTAAAACATATCAGGTTGGATACAAAAAACTTGCCATCCATGCTTTTCAATGACGAACGCTATAGACTCGTCATACCCCATGAGAAGTTCATTTTTAAAAATAAATCCTTTTTCAAGATAGAACAACCGCTTGAAGATATTATAGGTATATCTTTCTTCTGCTTCTTGGTTGAAAAAGGTTCTTGGTGGCGCATTAGCTTGTGGAAGAGAGCACAACAAGCCATTCAAAAAAAAGTTAGAGTAACTGTAAAAAGAAAAATGTTAGAACTTTGCAGTTATGGAATAAATAATGAAAATGTTAAAGAAAAATGAAACTAATAGTAACTGTGAAAGAAGATAAATGGATTAGGGTAAAAGAAAAAGAAAAATCAGGCCGTGACGTGGGTGATAAGAAGGCTAAAATTATGGCTTGACACGATAAAAGAAAATTTAGGTGGGAAGATAAAAATTTTATTGGGGCTAAATAAAGTAAATCTATCAAGTATTTCTAATTGGCAAACTACTAATCTACCAAGCCCAATCCTTAGTACACTTGCGAAGGAAAAAAATTAAAAAAATTAATTATCCCAATCAAATAAAGAAAAAAATAAAGCAAAAACAAATAAAACAAAGAAACTAATACAGAGGTGGGAGCTTAAGCATTTCGAAGAGCAATGGAATGTTTATCCCGAGTTATAAGGACACCCAAATAATGCTTCAAACGCTGGCCTTTGACTTTGAAATTAAGGACAATCTTGCCATCTTTGACTTCTACAGCTCTACGAGGGTAAACATGCACTATCTCAAATAAGCTAGACCAACGAGACTTCAATTTGCCAGGAAACAATTTTAGCCTAGAATTGAACAACAACACCTATTGTCTAGGTTCAAATTTCCGTGGCAAAATCTTCTTATCATGCCATCGCTTTGTCCTTTCTTTATATAGTTTGGCATTCTCATAAGCCTGGGCTATAAATTCCTTCATCTCAATTAGCTCCAATAGTCGATTATTGCCAACAATAATCCAATCCATGTTCAATTTCTTAATTGCCCAAAATGCCTTGTGTTTAAGTTCAACAGGAAAATGGCAAGGTTTTCCATGTACAAGCTTGAAAGGCGACATTCCCAATGGTGTTTTGAACGCAATACGATACACCCATAAAGATTCATCCAATCTTGATGACCAATCTTTGCGAGTTGGAATCACCACTTTCTCCAAAATCTGCTTAATTTCTTTATTAGAGACTTCAACTTGTCCATTTGTCTAAGGGTGGTATACCGTGGTAATCTTATGCTTTACCCCATGCTTCATCAAGGCAGTAGCAACTAATTTGCAATCCAAATGGGAGCGTTCATCACTAATAAGCGCTCGAGGTGTACCAAACCTAGTGAAAATATTCTTATGCAAGAACTTTAGTACCGACTTGGCATCATTCGTTGGGAGAGTGACAACTTCTACCCACTTGGAAACATAATCAACAGCCACAAGTATGTACATGTTTCCCTAAGAAGGTGGAAATGGATCCATAAAATCGATTCCCCACACATCAAATAACTCAACTTCTAAAATATTTTGTAGCGGCATTTCATGACTCATTGGTAGGTTCCCGGTTCTATGACAATGATCACAAGCCTGGTAAAATTCATGAGCATCTTTAAACATGCTTGGCCAATAAAAGCTAGATTGGAGAACCTTTGCATCAGTTCGCACTCCCTCAAAGTGTCCTCCATACGGTGCAGAATGACAGTGGTGTAAAATACTATGAATCTCGTCTTTCGGAACATACCATCGAATTATTTGATCTGCACAATGTTTGAATAAAAATGGCTTATCCCAATAATATTGTTTCGCATCATGGAGAAATTCCTTTGTCTCTGACTATTGAGCTCGGGTGGCCTTAACCCACTTACTAAGAAATTAATGATATCAGCATACCAAGGTAATGTCGTAGCAACTAGCAGTTGCTCATCTGGGAAATCCTCTTTAATGAGTTGAATATTGTCGTCTTCATTGCCTACATCAAGTCTTGACAAGTGTTCAGCCACTTGATTTTTGGTTCCCTTCTTATCTCGAATTTCAAGATCAAATTCCTGTAGCAATAAGATTCATCGAATTAACCTTGGCTTGGCATCTTTCTTAGTCACCAAATACTTAATCGCAAAATGGTTCATATAAACTATAACTTGGGTACCAACAAAATAATATCTGAATTTGTCAAATGCAAATACCAAAACCAATAGCTCCTTCTCAGTAGTCGTGTAATTCAGCAGCGCCTCTGTCATGGTTCTGCTTGCATAACAAAAGGCATGAAACACTTTATCTTTCCTTTGCCCAAGCACTGCTCCGACAATAAAATCATTGGCATCGCACATAAATTCAAAATGTAATGTCCAGTTCGGTGTTATGACAATCGATGTTGTCACTTGTTGCTTTTTTAATTCTTTAAATGCTTGTAAACAATACTAATCAAACTTGAAAGATCTATTATGCTCTAACAATGCACACAGGGGTTTGGATATTATCAAAAAATCCTTAATAAAGCGTCGATAAAATCATGCATGGCCAAGGAAACTTCGAATACCTTTAACCATAGTAGGTGGTGGAAATTTCTCAATAACTTCAATCTTTGCTTTGTCTACAGCAATCTCTTGATGTGAAATTTTATAACCCAAAATAATGCCTTCACATTCCATGAAATTTCATTTCTCCCAATTCAGAACAAGGTTAGTTTCTTCAAAACGACAAAGAACTAGCTCCAGGTTCTTCAAACAACCCTCAAAAGTATCGCCAAGCACAGAGAAGTCATCCATGAAAACATCTAAGAATTTCTCTACCATATCCAAAAATAATGCCATCATGCAGCGTTGAAATGTTGCTGGGGCATTGCACAACCCAAATGGCATTCTTCTAAAAGAAAAGGTTCCATACGGACATGTGAAAGTGGTATTTTCTTGATCAATAGGATATGTGGAAATCTGGTTATACCCTAATAACCATCCAATAAGCAATAGAAGGCTTTTCCCACTAATTTATCTAACATTTTATCGATGAACGGCAAAGGGAAATGGTTCTTCCCAGTTCCTTATGAGTATCTATGCATACTTTTCATCCTGTGACAGTATGAGTTGGGATGATTTCGTTGTTGTCATTGCTAACTATGGTGACACCTCCTTTCTTTGGTACATATTGAACACGGTTCACCCACAAACTATTTGAAATAGGGTATATTATTCCAGCATCAAGCCATCTAATAATCTCTTTTTTAGTGACTTGCTTCATAATAGGGTTCAATCTTCTCTGCTGCTCAATAGAGTTGCCATTGCAATCCTCCAATAAAATCTTATGCATGCAAATAGCAAGGTTGATTCCCTTTATATCAGCAATTGTCCACCCCAATGCCTTCCTATATTTTTTCAAAACTTTTAGTAACTTTTTATCCTAGTCAGCGATTAATTCTATAGATATGACTACCGTCAAAGTGTTATTATCTCCCAAATAGGCATACTTTAAGTGTAATGACAAATCTAAAGATTCGAAACTCCTCCCTTGTCAACATTCAAATTGCTTGGTCTCCATAAGTTCACCAAGTTCACCAGTCATTTCTGCTTCAGTCAGCTCAAATGGATCTCCATCATCATCAGAATTTTTGTGACAAAATTTGCAAATTCTTTCTCTACTGCTGAGTCAAGAAATCCAATGGCGTGACATTTTTCATTTTCATCGGTACACTTCATGGCATCAAAAACATTAAAGGTTATTTGTTGGTCATTGACCCTTATTGTTAACTCACCTTTCTGCACATCAATTAGCGTTCTACCTGTTGCTAGAAATGGTCTACCAAGAATAATTGGTACCTCTTTATTAGCTTCACACTCCAGAATAACAAAATCTACTGGAAAAATAAATTTACCAACTCTTACCAACACTTCTTCAATCTTACCTTCCAGATGTGCATAGGAGCAATCTGTTAGCTGCAGTGTGACAATGGTAGGTCTTGTGTAACACCCTTAACCTGTATCCGTCGCTCGATTAGAGTTACCAGGCATTACCGAACAATACACAACTTTCAAACAATTATGAATACATACATGTCATATTCGCATAAATAAAACAAATGGCTGTTTAAATAATGAACATACACTATTAATCACAAAACAAATACAATTCACTTGCATATATGGTATGTTGATATGAAGTTGCTTCAGGACTTCCAAAAAATTTTTGAATTGAAAATCTTGCTTAGATTTTTGGAATTGCTGAGAAAAAGGTAGCAGTGGCCTTCCTACAACTTGTTGTGGTTGCTTTGCCATGGCATTCCTATTGGCAACACGAGTTGGTTCTACTTCAACATTGTTTTGTTTTACCTTCTCAGTTGTAGACTGCTCCACGAATGGTTCTAAATTCGTTCCATGTATGAAATCTGAGCTGTCCTCTTCAACAACAGCATCATTAATAACTTCAGGTAGCTGAGTACCACTTCTGAGTATAATGGCCTTGCAATGCTCCTTCTCTTAAGATCTTGAATTTTCAGTATCACTCGGCATTGCTCCTTGTAGTCTTGAACTTAATGCACTGGCAATCTGCCCTACTTGATTTTCCAAAGCTCTTAATGATGTAGCTTGACTCTATATTATAGCATCGTTCTTGGCCGTGTATGTAACAGCCCGATTTTCAGTGGTGTCGAAAACAGTGGTTACAGGACCACATATCTGATGAGTAAATTCGTAAATATTATTATTTAATATTTACGATACAATTATGGTGTTAAAATAAATTTTGAATTGGTAAATTATACTATTTGAAAGAATAATTAGGTTCAAGTGGTATGACCTTAAAGTCAAGTGGTTTTAGAAAATGAGGTATTGGGACCTCATTTCTATAAACAGAGTCGTAAATATTTTAATAAATATCTTCAGATTATTATTAAGGTTGTATTAAAATTTCATTAAGAAATTTTAACGTTTAGTTAGTTAATTAAAGAAAAATGACTAAATTAAAAAAGAGGCCAAATATAGAAATTATAGTATTTAAGTGATTTAATAGCTTGATTATTAAATTAGAAAGGATCAATGAAGTAAATATTCCTTAATATTAATTTTGGATGGCATTATGGATGAAAACTATTAAATATTACATGATTTAATGGCAAAATGGTAAATTTTATAAAATCAAAACAGAAATTAAAGGAATTAAAAGACATTTCTTCTTCATTTCTTCTTTCCATAGCCGAAACACCATGAAAGCTTAGGTTTGAAGGTTCGGCTAATTCAACCTCTTGCATGAGTAAGTTTTGAGTTTCATTTCTTATAATTTTTATATTTTTGAGATCGTTGCAACTAGGTCCAACTAGCCTGTACCTTCGTTTTTGACTCTGTTAAAAATTTTGGAAGCTTCCATTGATAAATATTGAATTTTTTTTTTATGATTACCATGTATTTGGAGCTTTGGTTATGCGATTTGATGAATTTGTAAAGTGATAATTGTTAGATTTTGATTTTAGGATTAAATTGTGAAAATTTAAAAATATTAGGGTTTGTTAGTGAATTTGATGTTTATTAGCGGCTGTTTGAGGGCCTAGTATATTTGGATAAATTATTTACTTGAGAAAAATGGTTAATTTGATGAATTTAAGGTTAAGGGACTAAATTACAAAATTGGTAAAAGTTTGGGGTAAATATGTAATTTTGAAAAATAAAAAGTTATTAATTGTAAATTTTTTAGAAATGAAATATATGCTAATAAATGAGGAATTTCACATTTTAGATCAAGATCTCTTAGATACCCGTGGAAAAGGAAAAATAGCAGAATAGTCTCTGAACTTCTACAACTACTACAATTTAGTCTAGGTAAGTTTATATGGTTTAGAATTTATTATCAATATGAATTATTGAGTAGATTATCATTGAACAACTTATATATTTATTTTTAATTATGGATAATGAATAGTAAATTGAGATATATTATTGATTTTGATACTTTATTTGGATTGAACGCAGGATTAGAGTACATTCATGCTTTGGTATATTATGAGGGTTTGGAGTGGAGATGGTATTGGAGGAAGATATTGGTATATTACACAAGTAAATCGAGGTTCAGCATTTGTTGGGAACTCCCGTGTTATACTTTCTGCTTGGCATGATTCGGGTGGATCAACTTTTTTGAGCTTCTACTCAACTCTTTTGAACTTCTGTTCAGCTCTTTCGAGCTTCTGTTCAGCTCTTATGAGCTTCTGTTGGCGTGTTCGGGAGGACCAGCTCTTATGATCTTCTATTGACAATGAACTCTTACTCGTAAGTTTTTCTTCGAATCGAAAATCTCGGTAAGGTAATCTGTTTAATGAATTTGAAAGATATGTTATATATTTCACATTGACCTGAACATGGATGAATGCATCGATTGAAGTTGTGAATGACAGGGAGTTCTCTTGGATGATTATTATTGTTTGAATTATTATATTTAGTTCGGTATGATTTATCGCTTAATATGCCGAACTTACTAAGCTTCATTAAGCTTACTTGTGTTGTTTAATGTCACTGTAGATTCTCAGAAGGTTGGACGATCAAATTGGCACTCAAGTCACACTATTCAATTCATCTCGGTAGTTTTTGGAACGTTTAATACAAATTATATGGCATGTATAGGCTATTACGTGGTTTTGGTTAATGTTTGGCTTATTTAAATATTATGAATAATATTTTGTGCAAATAACTAACTTACATATTACATGAGAATGAGGTATAGTTATTATGCTAGTGTGTATGGTATATATAAATGAAAGGTTGTGATTGTGGTACTCTTGATAGGTATTTTGATTCGGTATTGCTTGAGTGAATTGATGAATTGAATTGATGTTTAATTTGTTGTAAAATCATATATACTTGTGGTACCAATGAGGGTACATTGGTTAGTCACTTATTACGTTGGTTTTGGTGTGTTTTTGGCTTAATTAATGTCATTTTGAATTGATATTTTGGTTGGTATTTGAGTTTCTTAAGGTCCAAGCAAACTTGAAATGGTAAACTTGTGTTTTAAGGTTCATTTTAGGGCAACATGGCTTGAGACAGGGGTGTGTGTCTCAGCCGTTTGTGACACATGATCATGCGACGCGGACGTGAGTCCCCTATAGGTTTAAAGCATACAAGTCAGGCAGTCACATGACCTAGCACACAGCCTAGCACATGGGCATGTGAGGCCATTTCGAGGGTGACGCGGCTTGGTACACGGGCGTGTGGCTTGGCTGTGTGACCCATGTCAGTGAGTTACACCGGTGCGGACATAGGCTAGGACACGACCATGAGTCCCTATTTTGAATGTCCACACAGCCTGAGACACAAGCGTGTGTCTCAGCCGTATGAGTCACATGGCGTGGCCACACAGTCGTGTGACCCCTGCAGACCAAATTTTTTAACTTTTTCCTAAAATTTCCAAATGTTTCTGATTTAGTCTCGAACTGTTTCTATAGTATTGTTAGGGCCTCGAGGGCTCGATTAAGGGACATTATGAATGTATTTGATTGTAATTAGATTATGTTCACATTGATGTATGAATTGAATGGTTTACTATTCTGTTTGTCTAGTAATGCTCCATAACCCTGTTTTGGCGATAGATGCGGTTTAGGGGCGTTACAGTGTATTCCTTCAACAGAGCTTCCATCGACAAAGAAGATGATGCTGAACTTTGTTGAACATTTTCTGTGCCATGGGTTGATTATATCCAGGTGGTGCACTTATGACATTCTATCGAGCAACATTACTGGAATTTCCCGATCCTTGATTACTCCAACTGAAGTTGGGATGTTGTTTCCACCGTGGATTATACGTATTGGAATATGGGTTATTGTTCAGAATGAAATTTCTCATATAATATACTACGGTTGGGTTCAATGGGCATTCATCAAAATCATGATATTCCCCTCAATAAATACATGTTAGCTCGGCTGCTTTCATTTCCTGCACTACAGCTGGTCTCTTCAATGTTTTAATCATGTTAGTTAGGGATGATACCTAAGCTGTTAATGAGGTGATCGCATCAAGCTCCATTACTCCAGCAACTCTTCTACTTGTACCCACTATTGTAGTCAGATATTGATAATCATTGTTAGTTATCCTTTATAGAATTTCATATGCCCTATTGTATGATTTATCTAGCAAAGTGCCATTGGTAGATGTATCAACTACTATCCTTGTATATGCATTTAATCCATTGTAAAACATTTCCATCTATGTCCAATGTTGGAAACTATGCATTGGGCATTTTCTAAGTAATTATTTGAATCTCTCCCAAGCTTCATACAACATCTCATCTTCGGATTACCGAAAAGATGTAATATCGTTCCTTAACTTAGCATTCATGTTTGGTGGGTTGTATTGTAACAAAAACCTTTGACAAAGTTCATTCCAAGATGCCACCGTTCCTGACGGCAAAACATTTAACCATGCTTTGGCACGATCTAACAATGAATAAGGAAATAAATTGAGTCTTAGGGCATCTTCAAGAACACCCTATTGCCTGAATGAATCGCAGACCTCCAAAAAGAGTCTTAAATGTAGCCGTGGATCTTCAGTAGGTACTGTTTGTAACATTTGAAACATCACTGGTTTCAACTCGAAATACTGAGCTTGAATTTGTGGCCTAACAATCCCTGGATTCAAATCATCCAAGATAGGCACTACATGTTCACTAATGAGTCTGTCTCTATCATCTATCACACGAGGAATATTAATGCCCCTATCATTCAGACGTAATGGATCTTCTCTGTCTGGATCATTGCCAATCCTTGTCATCTCTCGCAATTCTTTTCTCCTCCTCAAGGTTCTCTCAATTTCATGATCAAAATAATACTCTTGTTTTTCGAGAATACCTCTACTCATAAACTAGCAACATACCTGAAAAGAATAAAAAACAACTCAATAAGCTAAAATTAAAATAATTAAATCAGTAATAACAAACCAAAGTTCACCAAGTTTCCAATCGCCAGCAACGGTGCCAAAAAATTGTTGCGTGTGAAATGATATACGATTGTGCAAGTGTACACGTCAAATTAAGTAATAAAGTAGTAAGAAAGATCGTCTCCACAGGGATCGATTAGGATTAATTTGGTTAAGTTATCACTCTGAACTATATGAATCAGGCTATGGCAAAAAAAAAAAGAATAACAAATTTATAAAAGATAATCACATATGCAATATTAAAATCAGATACCTAACTTAAAATGTTGTGGCAATGTAATGAAACAAAGTTTAGAGGAAAAACACTCTTGAATGGGAAAGTTGGAATTACTCAAATTACATCCTTAAAACTCAATATGGAAAAGTTGTAACTAGTCTATTGTTCAGATTCTAGCTACAGTAGTCTGCTTCTTTCAAAAGTTAGACTTCAAGCTACCATTCCTAAGGCTTTTTATGTCTACAAGCTTCAAGGATGGTACCCAATATTTTTTTTCTTACTCTGTAAAGAGTACAACTCTATATCTAGAGTGCTACGAATATTCTTTCGAGTACTTGCTTGTATCATTCGATCACAATCCAACTAGTCTAACCTTTTCAAAATTAAATCAAGTATGTGAACATAGAATACATCCATCTATGTCTAGAGATTGCATGCATGCATTCAAAATAATGCAAATCGAATGAATCAGTAGATCTAGTCAGGATAATGCCTGATCATTAATGGAAATAAAGATTCATCAAGTAATTCCAACCCGATGAGATTAGCTCATGGGTTGGAGATTAACATCCAAAATAAAGGTATCATTCAACAACATCATTTCACAGTTAAAAATCCATAAAAATTAATTAAGATGATGAAGGAAGAACTTCAGAAAGCTTTCGCCAAATTAGCTCCCAACTCCAATGCTACAATACTGTGCAAGACCCGGGGTTGAATGCTTCGTCCCTTTCTTTACGTCTCTTCTTTGTGCTTTAGTTGCTACCCTCTCTTCTTTTCTCCAGATACAAGAGTTTGTTGGAGAAGAACCGCTCCTAAATTCTCGTGTCCATACTTCTCTCCTCTTTTCTCTCTTTTATAGGGTAGGTCCCTTCTCTCAGCACACACTTTTCTCCCTCTTTTTAGGTGGATTTATCTGGTACACATCCAGCTGGCTGGGAGTGACGAGGGTTGAGTATTGCATCAGAATCTTCCTGGAACTATCATGGTATTTATACTGGCAATCTGCCCAACCTTTTGCCATGACAATACTTCACTCATTCATTTCTCTTCTTCCTTCCTACACCTCCTACAAACACAAACAATTCATTTCCTTCCACCAGCAAAAGTAACATATAGTAATATCTAAAGCACAGTCCAAGCTTCATGATACAATGTTACAAAAATATCCTAAAAATGCAAATATATCCACTTAAGTACGGATAATTAATCAAGTTTAAAGGCCTGCAATATAACTCTTTTCAAGAGTTATCAACTAGTCTCACTATCAGGTAGTCCCACCCCTCAGAACCTTTGCCTCGGCTTCAATAATATCCTAACTCGAACCGTTTCACTTATCTTTGGCATATCTCGTTCGCAAGAGCCCGTCGCTTTTACTCGCCCATATTATGACTTGCCTCGATCGAAATCCCCTTGATCTGCAAACATCAACTTCGACATGCCCACATTTAATACTGAGTTAACCTTAAGTATTCCCACTAACTTTGGTTTGTAAGCCCCTCGGCTTCCCAACCTTAGAACTCTGAAAAAGCCTCTGTGTCCTTTCCAAGCCAATAAGTTAGAATGAAAAATACTACCAAAGTGTTTGAAATGTACCTCACTCATAGCATTACTCACCTCAATTATCCAATTTGCGTCACCACTTTACCCCTAAAGTCTGATGCACAACCCACCTCTCTCGTAAGTAGTAGCTTCACTGATAGCTCAACAGGTTTCAAATTAATTTTCTACTCCACTAGCATTTCCAAAGGGACTTCCTTAGCACTCTAATCTACCATGTCAATGTCCATCCCATATGAAACATCCTCGACTACTTGGATTGTCGACAATACCTTGGTCTCAATCCTCATGTTATGATTTACCAACAAAACAATTTGTGATATCGGATCTCCAAAGATATGAATGCAATCGACAAAGGAAAAAGACACGCCTTAATCCTATCAAGGAAATTCAAGCCAAGAACAAAGTCGTAATCATTTAAGTGGATTACCTTGAAATTTTTCTTACCCTTCCGTTCACCAGTTTGCAGGTCGACTCCTTGTGCTCCTCCTATAGTAAGGACTTTTTCAAATTTTACTTTCTTGATCTTCTTATTCAATTTTATAATCGAGAGACCAAGTTTGCCCACGACTTTCTCCGATATGAACAAGTCTGATGCTCCCGTATCAACAAGAGCACTCTTTCTCTGGTCTGCGATGATGATGTCTATAAACATCAACCCTACCTGCTTTTTATTCTTCTTTGCAGGAATGAGTACCATTGACCCAAGCTCCGAAACCCTACTCTCATCGAGCTCTGCTTTCTTTCCCTTATTGATCACAGATAGCTTAGAGCTCTGGACAGTTCCATAACCTATGCAGCCCACAACACAAGAAATACTTCACTAGCTTCTTCTCACTTTCCTTGGCCTTCTTGGCTTCGAAAACCATCACGATCAAACCAAGCCTCATAGCCTTTTCTTTCTGCTCATCATCCCCTCTGATAGTCGAAATAGGAATCTTTTTGGATAATTCCTTACCATATACGGATCGTCGCAAAGGAAACATTTTATCTCACTCTTCGTCTCCCTTAGGTTGTTGTTGGTTTTGTACTTCTTTTTTTATGGTTTTTATTGCCATCATTGTCGTTGTCATGCTCAACTTGTCCCTCTTCATCTTCCTCACCATTTCCCTTCTCATTGGGCTTGGAAGACTTGAACTTGTCTTTCCTCAAAGCAAGCTCAATCAAAGACTTTGCTATGATAATGGCTTTTGACAATTCTTGGACCCCTTAACATTCCAATTCCTGTTTGACCTACTACTACAACCCATCCATAAAATAGAAGAATGCCTCCTCCACACTCAATTTCATGATTTGGAGCATCATTTTGTTGAACTCATTCACATACTCTTGGATTGTGACTTTTTGCGAGAACTGACGTAACTTAAAATGAGCTTCCTTCTTGACATATGTGGGGTAAAACTACTCCTTGAACTCATTCTGTAACTCTTCCCAAGTCTTAATATCAACCTAACCATACTTTTCACTTGTGGACCTACACCTCCGCCATAAAAAAAACAAAAGCAAAATTAGTAAAATATCGAGCATCAATATTTACCTTTGCATCATTATCCTTGATGCCCAGGACACGGAAGTAATGTTCCATCTCCCACAAGAAGTTGTCCACTTCCCTTGAGGACCTTTTCCCCTTGAACTTCTCTAGTTTGGGACATCTATCTCGCGGTTGAGTGTGGCACCCAACACTCATTTACCCATGATAACTCAACAAACGGCATACTCTCCCTCGAGCCCCTCAATCCTTGTGCTCAAAGCGCTTGTTGTGACCATTGTTTCCTACTTCAAAGCCATTACCATGGCCTTGAGATATCGTCCCTCACTTGTAGCTTATCTGTAGTGGAATTGAGCATCCCTCACATCTCTTTTACATTGGAATTAAGAAACTCTAACACCACATCATTGAGTTGCTCTACCTTCAAGTCCAACCTCGCAGTGCGTCCCTCGACTTCTTCGAGTGTCTCCCTCATGTCCCTCGTGGATTCCTCTAGATTGACCACTCATTCTTTCGATGCCAACAACATGTCCCTCGATTGACTTGATTTCTTGGCCCTCCCACGGGTCTCCATTGGCTCAATCTAATCGGTAACTTCTTTTGACATCTTGATCGGTGCCTTCCAACCTTACTTTGATTCCAACTGTCATAGGGATAGACCTTTTGTCTCACAATCCGTGACATCTTAGGTGATTCCTTCACTTCAAATGCACCCAAGTCAACCTAACTCTCGCAAAGTGAGAATT
This sequence comes from Gossypium australe, assembly GCA_005393395.2. Lineage (NCBI taxonomy): Eukaryota > Viridiplantae > Streptophyta > Magnoliopsida > Malvales > Malvaceae > Gossypium > Gossypium australe. Next base: position 131,446,226 of record CM016621.1, read on the forward strand.
CTCGCAGAATTCCTCTAAGGCACCAAAATATAAAAGAAACAATCTCAAAGACAAAATGCTCAAAAAATCAGAATAGCCACAAAAAAGCAATACACACAAAGTGTTTTTGAGTAAATGCTCTCAATTTAGTATTCACAATTAAAGAATGGAATACAATGGACACAAGAGATTACTACAAATGAGAATGATGCTCTTTATTTATCGTTGGGCTCCCCCTAAACCGACGGTATAGATTAGATTACATCGATAGATAATATCGAATCATATATACAATTAAGGGATTTACATAATCCAAAATCAAATCTTATCTTATTACAAATCTTTGAAGATTACATTCCCTATTTACTAAGGTAGCCCTAATTTCCCTTAAATGCTTCACTAGGCCACCAAGGCTTCAAGTAGATGGGCTTCTTCACTTGTTTTTCTAATCGAGCTAGTTTAAGTGGGTCAAATGACCCCCATTTAATATGTAGACCTCCACGGGATGCTCCTTGTGCTTTAGTCACGGGCTTTGAATCGCAACCCATGACATATGCCACATCAGCAAAGTTAAAAAACGTTAATTTTTCCATCCATTTTAAAATGATTTGACAAAAAACTGTAAGTTTAAAGATTAAAAAAATGAAAAATGAAATAGAAAACTAAAATAAATTTTTGAAAAATTGAAGGGTTAAATAAGTTATTATGCCAAAAAAAACAAAGCCTTTATAGATTTCGGTGCTCGTGCACACTGAACAAAAAGAACAAAATTTTTTGACCAATTGATTTTCACTTCGACATGCCAAACGAACGGAAGCGGACAGTGTTGCACGTGCAAGGTTCCACTTGCCACGTCATCGCCGCTCATAAAAGATAAAATACAGATCATTTAAGAACCTCACATAATAGTTTGGCTAAAATATCTCATAAGACCTTGTACTCTTCATAAAATAAGAATTTAGTCCCTCTATTTTCATTTTTAGGAATTTAGTCCTTTATTTTGTTAGAATTCAAAATTCAAGTCTAGTTATTAAAACTATTAAATTTTTTTTATGTGACATTTTGAAATAAAAAAAAATACTCACTTGGTAGTCATGTACTAAAAAAATGATGTTGTAATGAACTTGAATTTAACAAAATAATTTTAATTGTGTTAATAATTGAACCTGAATTCTCAAATCTAAAAAGTAGAATTAAATTCCTAAAATTAAAAGTATAGGGGCTAACTTTCAAATTATAAAGAGTACTGAAACTTCATATCTTAACCTAATAATTTCTTTCCTTTTGTTTTTTTTTTTTTGTAAAACACCTTGTTGGCAGATTAAGGAAAAAAATTAACAAGAAACTCAGGAAAGAATGTTCAGTGTCTACCCCTTAACAGAACGCGAAAGATTAATCACTGAGCTCACTTCAGTGTATACCTTGAGAAACAAAAAAAAAAAGAAAAAGAAAAAAGTATGTTCAAGGTAATTAATTTTGTGTGATTATTTAGTACAAAGAACTAGAAAGTTTTTGTTCAACAAACGGAGTTGAGATTTTGCCATATCATATTTATTTATTTTTAATTTTTTAAATATAGTTTAAGAAAATATGACAAAAAATCTTGTAGTTGTAAAATTAAAAATTTCGAATACTTATGTCTTCAATATTATCTATATTGGTTTTGCGTACATATTTTACCCCTCCCTATAATATTATTAATTCTTTTTAATTCTATAATGAATTACCAAGATCCATATTAAAATTTTGTTGGAAATTTCCCATGATTTTCGAGCGGCGCTCTAATTTTATAATTCAACTTCAATTTCAAGTCAATATTTTGAATGATCCTTTTCATCAAAATAATAATATCTTGACTTTCCTTAAAAAGGCAAGTGATCCAGTAAGTTATCTTATAAATATTTATTTATCCCTTATTTATTTTTGGTTTTAGTAAAGTTTTATCTTTTATCTTTTACTCACGGTTCAAGTAAATGAAATAAATAAACAATGCAAATTACGTTTTTCTAGTTTTCTTCCTTACTTTCTTTTAAATATTTCTTACTAGGCTATTGTTTGATAAATAAATAAAAATGTTTAAAATCTATTTGATATATTACTTCAAATCAAATACTAAATATGATTAGATTGTTTTGTAAATATAAATTTCAAATTATGATTTTTTTTTTATATATGAACAAACATATGATATATAAATAAAATGAAAATAAAATTACGAAAAATTTTATTCTACATTTTATCCTTATTTTTTAAAATATTTCAACTTATTCTAAACAAAATCAAAATCTAAAGGCTAGATGTTCAAATTGGGACCCAACCTTTCAGAGGTTGCTCACGTTATGGTTATACCTTTCAAAATGCTCATATAAGGGCCTAACCTTTATAAAAATATTTAAATAAAGATTTTTCACACACTTCAGCCCAATTTGAGTAAAAATTAGGTAAATTCTAACGCATTTAGAATAAATACATCACAATTGAATCAAATATTGCTTGAAAATAAAAACATAATTTGAGACCCGACATACAACATTTAAGAAGCCTATATTTGAGCACTTTAAAAAATGTTTGACTCTTATTTGAGCACTTTCGAAAAGGCTTGATCCTTATTTAAGCACTTTGAAAGGTTTGACTTTTAATTGAGCAATTTTGAAAATGTTAGACTTTTATACGAGTATTTTGAAAGGTTTGGCTCTTATGTGAACAACCCTTAAAAGGTTAGGCTCTAATTTGCATTTAGCCAAATTAAAACACAAAGTCTTCACAGGATGATATAATGTTTTGAATTAATTAAAAGTACTCTCCATTACTTATCATTTTCCACACATTTTTATAAAAGAAATTATCTAATTATTTTTATTTTGAATTATCAAAGGCATGTAAAAAAAGTAATTCATTAAAAACATTAATTTTCAATTATGTATCAAACAAGAACTCAAATTTCTTTTAATTCTTAACAATGTCAAGGGTTTGGAAAATAAGTTGTATATATGTCATCTGTTGTATGGTCATTTTATGTTTTAACTATTTTTAATAATCTCATTGTATGTTTTGATTATATTTGCTTTTTTTGACGCAATGCCTAAAACTATACATAGCTCCTCCCCAACACATAAGTAGGAGGATAATGTACTTCAACACGCTCAAACCCACATTTTCCTGCATTGGCAACAATACATATGTCAATCGGATTATGTTTCAAAATTTTAAATACTAAATATGGTACATAAATAGCCATATTTAGAAAAGCTTGTGGGGGCATTGTTTCATAGGGTTTGAAGAAGGGCAAGTTTTAGTTGATGGACAAAGACCATGTTGGAGAGTGATGCTAACCTTTGTATCATTGCAAAGACCAGTCAAGCCGACACCCATGTTACAAATGGGGCCATTTGTAAGTGCATTTCTTTGCAATATATTGCAAGAAATCTAAGGATTCTTAATTCCCATGATTTAACTTCTTCAATATATATTATTAAGGGTAGAGAAATAAGTTATGCAGGTCACAAAAATTTAAGCAACACCAACCATTTGTCATTATATTAATATACATTTCGTTCTCTCACTAAAAAAAAAAATTTATCTTCCATAGTTTAATCACAAAATGCCCTGTAGTATCTAGAAATTTTTATAATTTCTTAAAAGTGGTCTATGGTCATGAATGGGACAAAAAACCAGGGTTAGATATTATTTGATAAAAATTCCTAAACCATGAATGAAGTCCCTATCAAATATTTATTTATATATTGTAATGGGTTTTATTTTAGACATTAAGTGTCATGTGAGTTATGACTTGTTGTAGACGTTGAAATATCAGTTTCGATCCCCAACATTTTGATGTCATTAGCCACGAAATTGTCGTTTGATGATGATTCACAAACACCCATTTTCATAATTAACTACATTAGATTTTGTTTAAGTATTATAAGAAAAATTATATATGAAGCAAAATTTGAAGGTTCAAAGTCCAAAGCACAAAATAGGGGCCAATAATCTCCAACAGATGGGGCGATGACTAGTCATATTAAGAGGGCGTTATTATTAAATTTTATTGCTTTCGAATTTAAATTTAAACAATCCTAACCCTTTCCTATTAGAAAAAGGGACTATATAGGTGACAAATTCGTAATAAAATATGTATACAAATAAAAATTATTTCTGGATTGAGTTTACTGTTATTATTACAACAATTGAATGCATTTTTCTGTTAAAAAGAATTATAAGTACAAATATTCATGAATTATTTATGCTATGAAAATAGTGTATGTTTAATATATGTATCGCATTAATGTTTTTAATAGTGTGGATGGATTAAAGTTGAATCAGTGGTGGAGACATAATCGGATTTAGCTCAACATTCACTTCAAAACGTAACCTTTATTAATGGGGGAAAATATGATGCTACAGCTGTAGCTTCTCATTATTTTTGAAAGCAAATATTCATAAACTTGATTAAACAATCTTTTACTTTTTATTTCATCAATGCTAGGAAAAATATTTTATATTTGGATCAAATTTCTATTAAATATTACTTCAATTGATGTTCATATTATTTTAAAGTTCTAAAAATTACGAATTAATTATTTTAGATGTTTTATGCTTTTTGCTGAAAAATATGAAATAGCTGAGATATGTCTAAGAAAGTTTCTACTTCTTCAAACATTGCGATAAACTGGTTTGTTCCATATTTAGGTTTTGGGGTGAGCGTTCAATTAAATCGAGTGAAAAAATTTCGAGTTAATTGAGTTCACGAGTCGTATTTTATCATCCTAATCCAATTTAAAATTTTTCAAATCAAGTCGAGTTGAATTAAGTGAAATTGTTCGAGTTAAATGAAAAAATTTATACATGTCAAATAAAAATATTGTTACAATATTATTAATTCCATGTTAGATCACATAAATTTAAAACTATATATATTTGAAAAAAAATTCAAAACAAAAAAAAAAAATAGTTGAGTATGATAAATTTGAATCATTAATTAAGTCTCCAAATTTATTATTTTAGAAAATTTTTAAAATATTAACTTATATATTTTTTATAATTTTTTAAAAATATAAAATTTAAAATTTTTATAAATGTTTTGAATTTTTTTAAAATTATTTTGAATTTTTTTTTTTGTAATTTTTGTTGAGATAGAGACCAATTTACTTATTTTCAAAGTTGACAGGGACCAAAAAGGTATTTACACCAATTTATTATTCAAATTATTCGAATTGTGAAATTCAACTCCACTCGAACTCGAAACTTGACTTGAGTTATTCAAGTTGACTTGAATAACTTGATTGGATTAACTTAAAATTCGAAAAAAAATTTAATTTTTTTGAATCGAATTGAGTTTTATTCACCCCTATTTAGGTTATTGACAATTTATTGAATCAGATTTTGGTTGTGATGATATTGTAGATTGTATCTAGTTTATCAACTAAGATCATACCACTTGGGAAAATGCATTTGGATAATCGGATCGGATTGTGCATATCTAATCCCTCGGATCGAGAAAGTCAAACCAGATTGAAATGTTGAAAGCTTACCTGCCAACAATCCTTGTTTACTTTGTTTGTTATTATGCTATTGTATTCAACTAGTTTAGCTTGTGTTTAACAAAGATTGATATAGATCGTCATTATGTTAGCAAGTCTCGAAAAACTATATAATTGAGAGACTTGTATAGGTTATTGTATAGAGAATTAAGAGCATTTAATTTGTTCAAAAGAGGAACATTATTTGTGAGAGTGCATTTGATTGTGAAACTCGTGTGATGTGGTTTTATAAGCTAAGTTCACAGAGATGAATTTAGTAGTGAGAGTATCAGCCTTCAATAGTACAAAAATGAGAGAATTGTCACCGGGGTTCGATAGATTTAGGATTACTTGTTATAAATGCTGGAGATAGTGGATATTTCTCATTGAGTTAGGCTCTGCAAACGTAGAGAAACTAAACTATTTAAACAATCTTTGTGTCTCCTATTTTATTTATTGTTTTACAGTGCTTGAAAAAGTGTAAACTTTCTCGATCACTTCTTCCAACAATTAGCAACTATCTTCATATTAACAATTTTTTTTCAAAGAATTTGTGAGGGTAACAATGCTAATTAAATTAATTACTTGTTTTATTTTTTAACTTTTCCTTAAAAAAAATGGATTCACCATTTAAGATGAAATGGTAGCATTTATATTATTGAGATTTCTTTTCCTTTATGTGAATTCTTGTGTTTGTGTGAGGAATATATAGGAGAGATTTTATTTCTGTGAATATTTTTAAAATTTTAAAAATAGATTTATTTGTTTGGGTAAATTTTCAAAATTTGTGAGTAATGAAGATTTTATTTGCTCAAATTCCATTTAAATTGGTGGTTTTTAAAAATTCCTCATAATTTTATTTGATTTAATATACATAGCCCCAGATAAAAATTTTACCTTCAAATATTATTTTATTTAATTATAATATATATTTTAAATTTTATTTCATTAAAACTATTTATAATTTTTACAAATATAATGATATCGATATTGAATATTTTATTATTATTTATTTTCAATGTAATTATTTATCTTTTATTATTATTTTTTAATTTGTAAAATTTCATTAACCTAATTTTTTTTCTAAATCAATTATCCATCCAAACAAAATAATTTAAAATTTTAACATTTTAAATACATTTTAAATTAATAAATGCTAAAATGCTAAAATTTTTAAAATTTTTAAAATTTTTCATCCAAACACACCCACCCTAAAAAAAAATTTAATCGTGTATACTTAGCCATTTCTAATATTAGTTAGACAAATCTTATTAAAAAATAGAAAGGAAAGTAAAAGTAATAACCGACTATTTTACAAACCACAACTAGAATTATAATTAAAAAATATATAAACTACACTCAAAAACATTAAATTATTAGTAAATTTATATTTTAGTTATTTAATTTTAAAAAGTTATAAACTGATCATTAAATATTCAAAAATTTTCATTTTAACTTATTGATCTATTAAAAAAATTTTATTTAAGTCATTAGGTTGTTAAAGTTTCTTGTAAAGCTTGGCTAATGAGTTCCAAATGACGATGCAATAATTGATAAGGTGGAACTAGTATCCATTAACGAATAGAAAAACATACCTTAGGTCTAAGTCGATCTGACAGTTAGTGCCAGACATCGAAGAAAAAAACATTTGGATTTTAGTTCGTAGATTCGTAACGTTCAAATTTGTTTTATAAAAAAAAACTAAATTATAGAAGAGAATGAGAGCTTTCAATTCGTGCAGACTTGCGAATAGAAAAGGCTATCATAATAACTTGAATAAAAACTTTTGAATAGTTTAGTGATCATTTTATAAATTTTTTAAAATTAAATAATCAAAACATAAACTTATTAATAATTTAATAACTTAATTCACCATCAAAACAAACAACAAAAGCACAAGAGGCATAGGTCCATAGTTTAGTCTTTTTATTGTTGGTACATTGAGCCATAGTTTAGAGTGGAACGATTGATTTCAATACAATGAACAATTAGGACGCTTCCAAAAGTGTAGTCAATAATAGAATTTAATTTTCCGAAGCTATTTCTTTTAAGAAAAAATTAATTATTATCTTTTTAATAATTTTAATATTTATTTTACGGTTTATGTTTAGAGTTTATATCTGTCTTTTTCATCAATGTGTTTACACTTTATTCTATCTTTAAAAATGTAATATACTTTATCACTATACCTAATAATTCATGATTAGGTGCAAAATGTATGCCAACGTACATTGAGGAAATATTTCTTTTATTTTTTAATATAAAAATAAGTTGTTTTAAAATTTTACTGCACCACCAAAGCTTGGTTTTATATTGATATATTGATTATGCGTGTGTTTATCAACTTTACATAGGATGCTAAGACAAAGACGCCAACCCTACGTTAGGCTAAAGCCTAAGGGGCAGGCAAATGAATACCGCCAATTCTGGCTTAGCCATACCTTTTCTTGTTAAGATCGGTAATGGTGGGGAAACCTCTCATCATTAATTAATGGTAGGTAATCTGAAACACGATATACATGGTATACATAAGGTGACGTGAATGCAAAATTAAAAATATCAAAATTTGTATTTCCAATGCCAAATTGGAATCATTTTGAAGCACACATTCCATAATTATTAATTAAACATCCAAGCATTTATCTAGTAACCAACATCAGGTGAGCAGGCTTTTGTTTCACAACTGCAAGGGCTTAGCATTTTATGGAATTTTCCTTGTAAATTTGTTTTACAACTGCAAAAACTCAGCTAAATATAAATTAGAGAAGGATTAATTATTTAGTTGTAAGAAATTTAGGGATGTTTACATATTAAAACCAATTGCACCTAGACAACATGTTTTTCCTTTGAAAACTGCATAAAGTCATTAATATCCTTTTCTAGATAAGTGATATGTTGTAATTTGATACATTAAATTAGGTTCTTCAATACATTTAAGGAGCTTATTCTCAAGTCTTTTATATGTTTTTGTCGAATTTTAGTTATGAGCATTAATAAATGTTTTCGTTTAGTTTTACACCCTTTTGAGACTCAAATTGACCAAACATGCCATGGGGAATGTAACAATGTGATTGAGTTGGTGTAGGGAGACAATAAGACTTGAGGAGAACATCATTCAGAGTGAGTATCACAACACGAATGCCATGGAAGTCGTGATATCCTTGAAGGTGCATGAAGTGAAGAAATTGAGTCTCTTTCCAGTGGTATCATGACATCGAGGGATGGGTATTGCAACACCGAGACCCCTAAGACCCCAATTTAGCTACTATTTGGGTATCACGGCACTGAAGGTTGGGTGTCGCGATGCCACTGCCTGATGGGTGAAAAATTGCAGCGGCAATTTTGTGTCCAAACAAACTTAAGTCTTTTTTTTTTTTTTCATTTAAAGGCATAATGATCAATGTTAGGTTAAATGTTAGTAGACTATAAATACTACTTTATAAGCTTTTGATTTTAGATTTTGCTGGTTGAACATTTGTCATTAGTTTCTCATAGTTTTAGGTTAGATTTTCTTTTCTTTTTTGTTTTAGATTAGGTTTAGAATAAATTTTATTTTTGTTACTTTCTATTTCTTTTTTTATTGTTAAAGGCTATGCAAAAGAAAGATGAATAAACTCTTGGGCTTCATTAGATTTCCATCAATTGAATGAACATTTTCTTAAACCCTTTACCTTTATTTTATGCTTACCATGTGTTTGATAAAATACTTGTTTGAAATTTAAGTTTGATTATATGCTAAATTGGTTGATGGTTGGTTGATTGGTCACTTGCTAGTTTAAGTTAATGTTTATTCTTGATTAATTGGTTGTTCGATTATATTGAAATGCTTAATGCCCTAGAATTGAAGCCTCTAGTGAAAAATCTAGATAAACGAGACCGAGAGGAGAGTATCATTAGATAGTTCGGTATAATTGTGACGAGTAGTGAGACTGAGAGGAGATCTATATTCCTAGGTGAGACTGAGAGGAGAACCTAGGTGGTATCTTTTAGTCTAGGATGAGACTAAAAGGAGATTCTTAACTAAGAGTGACAAACAATTTGACTAGTATAGGTTTATTAGCTTAGTTAGCAAGTATCGAATCAATCGACCATCGTTTTATCATTTTCATTATAAAAAGCAATATTGAAGAAAATTAGATTAGTTTGTTTAATTGATAATTAAATATAGTTTATAAGCAATTTATTTTAGATTTTTCACTAAAAATTTCCAACTCGATTAGATTAGTAATTGCTTAATTTGTAATTAACTTGATAAATACATTTACCAATTTGGTAATCCCTTATAAATATTACAACTAACCTGTCACACTTGCAATAAAGTAGCTAGATATTTAAGTATAATTTGTAACACCCCTAACCCGTATCCGTAGCTGAAATAGGGTTACAGAGCATTACTTTAAAAACATAACTTATAATCATTCATTTTATTAAAACATTTCAAAAATCATATCATAATCCATTCAAACACATGCATATCGTCCCTTATACGAGCCCTCAAGGCCAAATAAACACTTTAGAAATGATTCGGGACTAATTCGAAAACATTTAGAACTTCATGGAAAAAATAGAAAAAACTTCACACTCTAGGGGTCACACGGCCGTGTCACTCACACGGCTGAGACATACACCCGTGTCTTAGGCCGTGTTGACATTTGAAGTAGGGACACATGGTTGTGCCCCAGCCTGTGTCCGTGCCCGTGTAAATCTCTAACTTGGGTCACACGGCTAAGCCACATGCTCATGTGCCAGCCCGTGTAACTCTCAAAATGACCTCACACGCCCGTGTGCCAAGCCGTATGCTAGGCCGTATAACTGCTTGATTTGCAACCCTTTGAAATCTACAGGGGACACACGGCCATATCGCATGGTCGTATGTCACACACGACTGAGACACACGCCCATGTCTTTGGACATGTGGACAAGAAATAGGCCAATTTCAAGCCACTTCCTTCACCCTAATCAAGCATGATTCCATGAACCAATTACACATATATTCAAGCCTTGAAAACATGCTTAAAACATGCATAACAATGACTAAATCATTACACCATTTATCCATACAACCAATATGCCAAAAGGCACCTCAATCACAAATCATCAAATCAACCTAAACATAAACATTTTTGGGCATAAATCAACCACATACAACTACCTATTTTCATACCAAGTCATAGCACAATTGACCATATGCCAAACCACATCTAAACATACCATTTTGGTCATTCAAAACATATCATCACTTGACCATTTCATCATTAGCCATCAAAGCACCAAAATGCCAAAATTTTACCATCCACGTTATCATATTTACGAGCCAAACATAACAACTAGATCATCAACCATAATTCACCTATACATGCCATTATAACCATGACCAAAACATCAAACTCTACCGATATAATCACTAGATAATGTTATAGGTCTCTGACGAGCTTCCGGTAATTTGTAAAGTAAGATAAAGATAACTACGTAAGCAATTAATGCTTAGTAAGCTCGTAGAATATGAAACATAACTTATCACTTCAATACTATAATACATAGATTAACACCAAAACTTTAAACCTAGTGTAAACCTATTAGTCACCATTCAACTCATAATTGAGTATATTCATCAACATCATATATACTTTTCATATATAACATATTGGAATTTATAAGTCGTAATACATAATCATCAACCATTTTATAAGATTATGAATCATTCTATTTACTTACTTTCCCTTCCATTCCAAATGCTTAGCATAAGCCTAAACAATATTATCATTTCATGAATTAGTGTATTTATCCCTGATATGGGTAAATTCTTCCATAGCATAAATAGACTTCTCATATATAAGTCCACCATTTATAACATCATAATACATCCCAATTATGAACCTACCGTTTCATTCCTTTTTCTTATCCGTTTCATATGCTTAGTACAAAGCATAAACATAAACACCAATCGTAACCACAAGCTTGGCACAAGCCTAAGCACATCAACAACACATGTTAGTTTATTTAAACATAGTTCACTTGAATTAACATAAGATGAACTAATGGTACATGAACATACTTCTTTTAAATGCATCATTTCCATGAGCATAACATACTTTCATATAAACTTTCCATTTCAATCCTTTTCATAATTTCATGACATAGTTCATTCAAATACATACTTTTTCTTTTCCTTTTTTATGCCTATTGAACCAAATAGAACAACATTGGATAATTGAAACAATGTTTACCGTACCAATTACCTATATAACACACTGAAACAAAGCTTGCTAGGCTTGAGGCCTGATACAATTCCACCGACACGAAGCCTGCTAGGCACAGAGCCTAATATAAATCACCGGCACGAAGCTTGTTAGGCATAGAGCCTGATATAAATCACCGGCACGAAGCCTACTAGGTACGGAACGTGATATATTATCTCAATTTCATTATTAATTTTCAACAACCAACATTCAATAATTATAATCACCACGATTATTAAAATAACATAAATATGAAGAATTTAATATTACAGATTACATGTAACACGAACTTACCTGGTTAAATTGTAGAAATGACAAAGTACAAGGGCTATTTGGTAATTTTCTATTCTCCTTGATTTTCCACTTGATCTTGATCTAAATTAATAATTTCATTCAATTTATTAATTTAAATAGTAAAAAAAATTATTTTATGCAATTTAGTCATTTTTGACATTTTTACAAAATTACCCCTAACATTTTACTTTCATTCAATTTAGTCCATGAGCCTAAAACATGAAAATTAACCATTTTTAATAAAAACCCATGCCAACCGAATATTCAGGGCATCCAATACTGCCCATTTTTGCAACAATTTCACATCAAATCCTCGTATTTCTACAATTTCAACAATTTAACCCCTAATCGTTAAATTCATCAAAAATCCCTTAACAAAATACTTTTAAATACCAACTAACAATTCAAATTCATCATTTAACATATAAAATCACAAGGATTCATCAATGAAAATAAGATAGAATTTGTTAGAAAATGGATATGAATCATATGTTTGATTATTGTTTGTGAAGGTGCCTTGTGGCATATTGGTTAAAATTAGGTAAATGTAACACCCCAAAATAAGGCCTATGAGTTTTAGGGGTATTTTAAGAATTATATTCGACTATGGCATATTTAGTAGCATGGTAAATCAAAATTTTAGCCTAAGGACTGATTCGTAAAAGGGGCAAAGCTGGGAGTTTTTAAGAGACAATTAGCCAAGATTTTAAAATTTCAGCCTATTTCTTTCCCCAAAATAAGCCTTTCCCCTCTCTTGTTGTCGTCCCTCATTCTTCCAACACTAAACCACTTGATTTTGATTTCCAAACTATAAGCTTTTGATTTCTCTCAACACCCAAGCCTTAAACACTCATAGAATCACTAAAGAAAACACCCAAAACTCTATAGATTTCATCATCTTCTCCAAACATAGGTTTTTTGTATTTGCATTAAAACTTGTTTAATCTTCTGAAAAAGGTAATTTTTCGAACTCTTATGAGTTTTTCATGTTACCTAGTCCTTAAAATTGAAATATTAGCCAATGAATCATAATTTTTTAATAAAAGCCAAAATTTGGTACATTAATGGTGGATTTTGGGATTTTTAGTAGAAATGCGATTTCGAAGTGCTTTTCAACTCATTTTGTCATGATTAGAAGGTTTCTAAACTTACCTTGAAGTTTCGTTGATGATTTCTTATGTTTTAATGAATTTTGTGAAAATCGTAAACAAATGTTGAAAATTTTTGATACCATGAATTGGGTAGTTTTCAGTGGTTTAAAGGTTGAGGATTAGGCATAGATGACTAATTAGGTGAACAGAATTCATTTTAGGTGAAAAGGTTAAGCATAGATCGAGTTATGAGCATTCTAAATTTGTTATGTTAAATTTTGGTTACATGAGAACTTAGAATAGGTTGATGTTTTAGTTTGTTTAAGTGAGTCATTGGCTACTATCTAATTATGAATTTTGTATGGTTATTGTGTGTAAAGCCTCAAATTATTGGAACCTTCTACAAGTTAAAGGAAGAACTAGTTTGAGCTTTCGACTTCTCGGCGAAAGCATAATAGTGAGTGTTTGGAATCACTGCTCGTAGACACGAGTCATGTGTCATTTGGGAATTTAGTAATAGATTAAACCCTACTGTAAATTCTGAGTGTAAGTTTTCTTGTACCTATATTTGCTTTGTGGCTTTGTGCTTATATGATTATGAAATTGTGCATGGTGATGAGAAGCTCAAATTTGTGATACATGGATATGGTAATTGTTGTGAAAAGTACAAATGTTTACATGAAATATATGTTATATAATAGTGATAGTGATAGTGTTTTGCAAAAGATGCTAACATGCAATGATAGTGCACGGATAATTGGTAAGTGTTATGTGTTTGATTTCAGATATTCTGGCCTTGTGATTTTGAAACCATTGGATATAGTTGGCATGCCATAGGATTGTGAGTACTCACCTATATGTACAGTGATTTTGGGCATTGAGGCCCTGGGATATGTTGGAGGGATAAGGGAATGTGAGCTAAGCTCCATTGAACGGGACATGTGAGGGGAAATAAGGAGAGTGTTAGCTTTATGCTATACTTTTGGGACATGTTTGACTCTATGAGTCTATGTTTGGTGTGTTAGAGATCCGTGTATCCGATGTGTGATGATAAAGTTCACTATATGTTTCATAACTCAAGTGTCAATCTATCATATTATATGTAACTGTGTGGAACAGGTTGTATGCTTAATGGAGTATGTGTTATATTTCCAATTTATCATTGTATGTGATTTAAGAGAACTATGATATATGCTTGATTAAATATGTGTGTTACATTATATATGTTTGCATGAATAAGTAAATGCTATATAGAAGAACCAGTAGATAAAGCATAGTTAGGTACTCCACGACATTAGACATAGGACTATTGTAATTGTACTTATAAATGATTATCTTGAGGATGCATGATGATATGTTTGCGATGTGGTTATTCTAATCATTCATTGAGCTTGTTAAGCTCACCCACTCCCTTCTTTACCCTTTGCAGATTAGTTGTGTGCCAGTGTGAGCGATGTGGTTTCGGGAGCTGATCCAAGCCAATTTTGTGTTATTCTGTAGGTGTTCTTTATCTACTTACGTTTTGGGGAAAAGGCAACGTGATGGACTTGTTTGTGGACATGTTATTTTCTAGACATTTTATTGGTTATAGCTTTTGTTTATAAGGTTTAAGAGTTATTATGCTTAGGTTATAACCATTGATGATGGCATGGTGTTTCTAGCTTGGACACATTTTTTACATTTTGAACTGTTGAATTTTAGCTGTTGGATAATTATTTGTCTAAGTATATGATGCATGATGCTTAGAAACTAAATGAGAATGGATTATTTGTTTATGCATGCAACATTTTTGAGGTTAGGAGTAGGGGTATCGATATTCGTATAGTAAAATCGATACCTTTTTGTTTTGGAATGTACAGAAAGTCATATTATAGATTTGGTATCGATACCTTTGCTCGAGTATCAATACTTGGGATCAAAATATCAATATTTCATGATAGGTACCGATAATTTCGAGACTTTGGAATTTTAGCCGAGAAATAGAATGCAAGTTTGGTATAATTTTTCCAAGTGACATCGATACCACCTAGGTGAAAATATCGATACCCAAATGTCTGTATCAATACCTACAGACAAGTTTTGAAAATTTTGTTAAATGGACCTTGTGCATGTTTATGACTATTTGATGAATGGTTAGCATGTAACTTGGATAACTAACAAATATTATTGACTTAAAACCTATACGAATGATAATATGAAAGGTATTTCTTTTAGAATGAACTTTCACTCATTGTGTATGACATGAGACGGTGGTGTGGCATTCCATATTCAGGCTTGGCAACCAAGTCGGGTATAGGGTGTTATAGTAAATGGCATGATTTGGTATGTTTTTTGTATGATTTGAATAGGTGGAATGATATGATTATTGAATGATTATCTCCTAATGATTGTTTTAAGTGAATATTGAATTGAAATTGCATATTTTTGACTTGTTAATTGTTGCAGCATCTTGAAACCCTAATCTGGTGATGGAGACGAGCGAGGGGTGTTACAAAGAATGTTTACATTGCGAGAAAGATAACATACTTTAGTAGATAATCTAAAGGAGTCTATAATCCTGTAAAAAAATCAAAGTGAACATTTGATTCAAATAATTAGAAGATTATTATGTCGTCTACAACTCCAATTGGGGAGATGACTACTCTTGGCTATCTGAGCAGTTGGCTCCACGGGTAGAGACATAGATGTACTCATTGGAAGAATGATACATTGGATTGGACCCAAGTTGAATTAATTTTGAATTCGTTTGTGAATTAATTCATTTGTGACGTTCATGATGTGATTTACCTAAATCCTAAGTTAGTCACTGACCATGCATATGTAACTTATGTGCTTTCATATAAGTGGAGGCTTATTCTTTAAAGATGATCGAGCCCATAGTCGGTATGTTGAGTACATGACTTGTGTATGGCATGAATTTAATAGAAACAATAGAATTCATAGCTCAATTAAAGAGTTAACGATATCCTCTCATTGGTATTGTGTGGATTGATAAATATGGAACATGATCACGTATTGCTTATTCTCGAACAAGTAATTTATCATAGTCAATTGTTGACAGTGATCATATTAATCATTAAGAATACACAATGGTGACAATGAGATAAAATAAGATTGTATTGAGTGAACGAATTTAACTCAAAGGAATCAAGGATATCATATAAGGGTAACACACACATGACGAGGTTATTGAACAAGGTAGTTGGACAAAACAGTTTTCAATCATGGTACTTCTTATGGATTGATTCCATAATTAAGTAAACTGTGAATTATTGGAATGATGCTTCTGGACATAATTGCAATTACTCGAGCCTAATTGTATATGTTGGGTTGCTTCCTCCACTAGCTTAACAAAAACTCGATCGAACTGCATTTGAATCAGAAGAAAATTCTACGACTTTGGAAATAAATTTAATTGAGTCAATTTATTCAATGTGGAATTAAATTAGGCAATCGTGAGAATTGTTGAACTAGAAAATTTGATTAAATAATATTCTTGAAATTTTAGTTGGAAAATCTTAGTGATTTTTTGTAAAATTAATTTTGATCAAGTAAAATTAAACTAATCAAATTAATTAAAATTAATATGATATTTTTGAAAATTAATTTCCAAGTCAGATAATTGGCACAATGGGTAATTGAACTTGAAAATTAGACTTGAGATCGAAAGTTGGGTCCAAGAACCCAAAACCGATACTGAGACCCAAAAACTGGTCAAATCAGGCCTAGTATGTGAAATCAGGCTGACGTCCAATTGGTGGCTAGATTGGAACGACCGGGCCATCACTAGTACTGATTGAACCAAAAACAACTAAACCGGCTCAGGGTGTCGTGAGGGTGTCACGCCTGTGATGACACTACGTAATTTGATTCCAAATTAACTATTCCGAAAAGAATATTATTTTAATAAATTTAATATTACATTTAGTTTAATACTTATATTGATAGTATTTCATTAATTTAATATTAATGTGATCATCTAATATTAAATTAAATTTAATATTTATCTTGTAGATAAATATTCTATTAATTTAATATATTTAATCTTAAATTTAATCTAATATTTATCTTGATAAGTATTACATTTAATTAATATTAAAGTGATTAAATTTAATCATAGTTGAATTCTCTAAACTCTTCCTATATAAATAAAGCCATGAGTCATTATTTTTCACACACTTGAATTCAAGAGAAAGTTGTAGAAAGAAAATTCTTTGAAGAAATTATTTCAGAAGATTTCTAGAGATATTTTTCTTATTTATAACTTGGCCCAAAAGTTTAGAGAAATTGTGAAATTACCCCAATGGTAATTTTGTGAAATTTTTTTATTCAAAGCGAGCCCACACTCGGCAAACATGAGCTTGAGGATAGTGGAGAAGACTATTCGGTTGAAGCATTCATCCTAGATGAATCGAAAGGTACAATTTTGATTAAATGTTTATTACTTTAGATATCACAGCAAAGTTCTTGTTTTGGAAAAACAATTTAAAACTCTATTTTTTCCCTTAAACTTATTTTTCGCTATATATTCCAAACTCGATTTTCCAACAAATAAAATGCGCTTTATGGATTGAAGCAACCACCTAGAGCATGTTACTTTAAAATTAAATCTTATTTTCAGGAAAATGGTTTTGAAAAAGTAACCATGAGCATACTTTTATGTAAGGAGAAGGTGAAGAAGATTTTTTGGTGGTGTGTCTTTATGTTGATGATATGATTTATATGGGTTCAAATGAATCTTTTGTTGTTAAATTTAAGGATTGCATAATGAAGTTTGAAATGTCTAATTTGGTCTATTGCATTACTTTATTGGTCTTGAGGTGAAACAAGGTATTGATGGGATATTTATTTCAAAAGATTGAAAAAGTTTAATATGGCTAATTGTGAGGTTGTTGTCACACCCATGAATATTAATGAGAAGTTGTGTCACGATGATGGAGCTGAAAAGGAAAATGTCAAACAGTCTAGAAGTCTTGCTGGTAGTTTAAATTATTTGTCTCATAAAAAACTAAATATTTCTTTCTCTGTTGGAGTTGTGTCAAGGTTTATTCACAATCCAAGAAAGCTTTACCTTGAAGATGCAAAGAAAATTTTAAGATATGTTGCAAGAATAGCAGAGAATGGGATACAATATTCTAAAGTTTTAGATTAATTGGATTTAGGGATAGTGACTAGGTTGGTAGCATGAAGATAGAAAGTACAAACTAGGTTTCATTTTCAACCTTAGGTCTGGAGCAATTTCATGGAGTTCAAAGAAATAGGAAGTAATGGCCTTATCAACCTATGAAAATCAGTATATAGTTGTATTTTCTTTAGCTTGTCAAGCAGTTTGGCTAAGGAGAATTTTTTTTTTATTTCAATCAAAAGCAGATAGGTGTGATGGAGATTTTTGTGACAATGGATTGACTATTGCTATAGCAATAACCTAGCTTTTCATGGTAGAACCAAACACACTAATATTTGTTATCATTTTATTTAAAAGTTTCGACCCAAGAACTTCTACAGCAACAAGATTCAATTGCATATAGGAGGCCAAGAAGAGAGATTCGTATGCCTACTCACTTTGATGATATGGTGGCCTATGCACTTCCAATTGCAGATGATGATGTTCCTTCTACTTACACAGAAGTAAGAAGTAACCCTGATGGTGTAAAGTGGAAGCAAGCTATGAATGAAGAAATGCAGTCTCTCCATAAAAATAGGACTTGGGAGTTGGTGACACTGCCCAAAGGAAAGAAGGCAATTGGATGCAAATGGGTATATGCAAAGAAGGAAGGATTTCCTGGTAAAAATGAAATTTGATACAAGGCTAGATTGGTAGCAAAGGGTTACGCTCGGAAAGAAGGAATAGACTATAATGAAGTGTTTTCTCCAGTTGTGAAGCATTCGTCTATTCGGGTTTTGCTAGCCTTGGTTGCGCAATATGATCTTGAACTAGTTCAGCTCGATGTGAAGACCGCATTTTTACACGGTGATTTGGAAGAGGAAATCTATATGACTCAGCCAGATGGATTCAAGGTTGCTGATAAAGAAAATGGGGTTTGCAAACTGACAAAGTCACTTTATGAATTGAAACAATCTTCGAGGCAGTGGTACAAGCGATTTGATCAGTTCATGAAAGGGCAAAGGTACACAAGAAGTAAATTTGATCATTGCGTGTATTTTCAGAAGCTACAAGAAGAAAACTTCATATACTTGCTCTTATATGTTGATGATATGTTGATAGCATCTAAGAGTAAAGTTGAAATTGAGAGATTGAAGACTCAACCTTGAGTTTGAGATAAAAGATCTAGGTGAAGCTAAGAAGATTCTTGGCATGGAAATATGTAGAGATAGAGCTCGTGGCAGAGTTAGCTTGTCTCAGAAGTAATATTTGAAGAAGGTACTATATCAGTTTGGCATGAACGAGCAGACAAAACATGTAAGTACCCCATTGGCTTCTCATTTCAAGCTTTCTGCAAAACTATCTCCTTCGACAAATACGAAACAAGAATACATGTTACAAGTTCCGTATTCTAATGCAGTAGGTAGCTTGATGTATGTAATGGTGTGTACAAGACCCGACATTTCACAGGCAGTTAGTATATATATGCATAATCCTGGAAAAGGACATTGGCAAGCTGTAAAATAGATTTTACGGTATATTCAGAAGACCATGGATGTTGTATTACTGTTCAAGCAGGATACTACACTTAGTAAAGGTGTTATTGGGTACGTTGATTCTGACTATGCCGCTGATTTGGAAAAACGAAGATCAACCACCGGCTATGTGTTTACACTTGTTGGAGGACCAATAAGTTGGAAGTCTACACTGCAGTCTACAGTTGCGTTGTCAACCACAGAAGCCGAATACATGGCTGTAACAAAGGCTGTAAAAGAAGCTATTTGGTTACAAGGTATGGTTAAAACCTTGGGATTGGTTCAGGGGCATATTAACGTGTATTGTGATAGTCAAAGTGCTATTCATTTAGCAAAGAATCAAGTCTATCATGCACGTACAAAGCATATCGACGTACGATTCCATTTTGTGCGGGAAATTATTGATGAGGGAAAAATTCATCTTCAGAAGATTAAGACTACAGATAATCCCGCAGATATAATGACCAAGGTGGTAACAACAACCAAGTTCGAACATTTTTTGAACTTGATCAATATCCTGCAAGTTTAACAGTTGAAGAAGGCACTATCAAGTATTGTTGACAAAGACAGAAAGAATTGTGTGAAGATAAGATTATCCTAATCAAATCTTCAAGGTGGAGATTATTGGAAATCATCCATACTTTAGAAAGTCAAAGATATGGGTATCAAAATGTTGGCACTAGAAATCTGGGATTTAAGGCACCAAAAATGGGATTGAGATTTGGCATGAGATATTTGTAATTTTTTGGTCCCTAATTGTATAGAGACTTTGCAAGTTGATCCCTGAACTTCAACTATAAATAGGCCTAACCATTTCTCATTTTCATCAACCCGCATTTTGCCATTCTCTACTTAAGGCATTGTTCTCTCTCTTTGTAAATCTTCACTAGAGTGAAATATATTTGGTAGTGCCCGAGGACGTAGGCAAAATTTGCTGAACCTCGTTAAAATTCTAGTGTTCTTTATTGTATTATTTTGCATATTTTGTAAGTGTGAATATAGTGATTTATTGTGCTATTAAATTACGATAGAGGGATATTCTATCTAGGAAAGACCTGGTACTTAAGTGATCCTTATGACCATTTCTCTTTCCTGGGAATTGAACTTAGTGTGATTTTTCAGTACAATTATTTTACTCTTTTACACGCTTCCGCACAACACTTTCCTATGGAAACGGTCAAGGTGTGGGTGGTAGGAATGTTGGTGTTTATATTCTTAGTTGCGCCAGTTTTCATAGAAAGCATAGGATTAGAAGCATTTGATGTATTTTATCCATTTCCATTTTGGATATGAGTGGCTCTAGTAGAAGTGCTTCTTGAGGGCTTGATGAGAGAAGGAATGTCGTTGGAAAATGATGTGTCTTGGGAGATTGTTTCCATCATCTTTTTGTTATTCTCCTCCAACATTTGCATCATTTTGTCGCTTGACTTCATCATCTTTATCAAGTCTTGAATGTATGAAGGGATTGGATTATCTAAACTTTCAAAACCTTCTATAGTTTCGGTAAAAATTAAAGGAAAAATATGATAGTGTTTCACTAAATGTAATTGCTACTCCCAGTAGAGTCACCAATATGTAAAATGTTCTTTTGGTAATGTGAGGAAACATTACAATCTAGCAAAACAAGATGTCATGGAGAGATGGTTGATCTACCGTAATTTGGTGTAGCAAATCAAACTAGTTTTCACATTTAAGGAGCTTGAATACAAGCATTTTGTGATGTTTTAGTTAAGTTTTCTTAGTTTTATTTATATTTAATAAAATGTGCAAATTGAGTCTTTTATTGACCTTAGGGGCCGAATGAGGCTTGAGGGTGAGCTAATGCACTTTGTGAGTGTGCACGAGACCATTAGAAGGTGTACTATACGGATATTGGTCGCTATGTCACAACACGGATGACTTAATGTCGCAACATAGGGAGCAGAATGGAGAAAGCTCAAGACTGCCTTCGATGTGACGACACAAAGTGAGGGTGTCGCGACATACCCCTAAAGATAGCTAAAGAGGAGTATACTCATTGCAACGTTGTGACACAAGTCTTGGTGTGTCGTAAAATCTACTTTGTGACGGAAATTAAACATTAAGAAGGGGCGTTTTGGTCTGCACACTCAAACTAAAAGCTTGAGAATGTCAGCTAACCTAGGGTTAAGGATGATGACCACTTGAAGGCTATAAATAGGCTAATTTGTCACTTGTTATGGACATCATTCTTTTAGCCTAGATTCTCTGTGTAAAATTTAGTTTAGTATTTTCTTTCATTCTTAGGTTTTAGATTTATTTCAGTTGTTCTTGTTGATTTCAAGAGATCTGAATTGTAGAAGCATTCAAACTTTGTGGATTCGCGATTAATCTCAATACAATCAGGCTATTTCGTCTACTCTATCTTATCAATTTAATTAGCATGCTTTCTCTTTACATCGATTCTATATTGTTTATGAAAGCCATGAAGAACTAATCCCTCTATGGGGGATGAGCGAGTGGAGGTATGATTTATTAACTATTTTGTAGGGTTACTCAATGGATCAGCTACAAACCCTAGGCCTGACAACCGTAGGAAGTCATAAAGGTGGGAATTAATCCAAAATTGGTATGGTCCATCCGTGAACACCTTTACCCCAAGGCAGTTTGAACTGTGAGGTTGGAAGATAAATAGTTCTTACTTACTCATTATGTTAGTGGAAGATCGAAAGATCCTGCTAGGGTAGCGACTAGTTGATTGGCGAAAAACCCGAAATAACAATTTATGGAGATTACCGAAGCGAGCTAATCATCTATAATCAAGATTTGATTTATTCTCCCATTCTATCTCTTGAAGTCTATTTCTTTTATGTTATTTTGTCTTTATTATTATAAAAACCCTAAAAAAAATTTATTTTATATTTTTGTACTATAACTAATTTAAAAGCACTAATTAGATCTTTTAGTGTTTAGGTTAAAATTGATCTAGCACTAGCCTCCCTTGGGTACGATCCTCGGAGTACTCAGCTACTTCGTTGTAAAACTATATTACGACTTGACCCGTATACTTGCGGATACCGCCTTGTACTTTTATATTTTATTACAGTATTCACACTCTGGACATTAATACGTCCAGAGGCAGTCAATGGCAAAGAGAAAGATCAGAGCAAACTTTAGAAAACAGGTGTTGTGGTAGACGGTGGTGATGGACGCAATAACGGGCTGAGAAAGGTAAGAGCTATAATGGTTGTTGAGTAGAAAAAAAAAAGTTAAAGAGAGAATTTTAGAGTGCTTAGTCTGCTCCCAAAAGATTAAAAAAATAAGTCTCAAAATGAGACCTACAAACCTTTATTTATATGTCTTGAAAAAAGAAGTTAAAAAGGGAAACAGTTATGAAGAGAAAGTGGCAATGAACGTGCTAAAATAGTAGATAGTGGGATTAAGAAGAGTTGCTTGAACGTGAGAAAATGGAAGGTAAATTATATAGATAATGGATATAATGACCGTTACATTGAACAAACGGTACAATTACACTTAAAACCTCTCTTGCCAAAATGTTTAAGTGGGTATAACTTTCATGTAACTTAAGTACAAGTTTGCCGATCTTTCTATATATCAAGGTTGCATTTTACATTGAGATATGCACAACAAGATATTAATATTATTAATATCAAAATAAACGAAGAGTACACCGCCACTAACAAAAGTTTTTTAATTATAACTGTATGAAAATGAAACTAAAACGTTTGAAAGTGTGGTTGACCTTAAATCATCTCATGTTGCATAAGGTTATAGTGAATTTTTCTTTGGACAAAACCTCAAGATGTAGAATCAGGTCAGAACCACGTAAACAATTGTCTGTGTTCATTATTTACTATGTTTTTGCCCGTTGTTTCATAAGTTGCTAAACAAATAACTACTCAACATTTTATTTGCTCGATCAATGTAAATTTTATTCCATAAAAAAATACCTCTAAAGAGGTTACAAAAATGATCCCGACAAACACTTAACCCAAGATAACTACTCTACAATTTTAACACTTAATAACATTCCTAAATGATAAGTTTCAAAAACAAAAAAAAAAAAACATTACCAAATGACAAAACAAAAACACCTCAAATCATAAATAAGAAAATTAAGAATTTTCTAATTTCAACAATTTCAACTCAAAGCAACATGCAACTGCAGCCACTTTTCTTGGTGAGAAATTTCCCAGGCATGAATGCTAAATTGGGTTTGTAGCATTTCTACTACTCAAAATGCTTTGTCCTCCAAGTAAAGATCTTATCTTACATGCTTCTTTATTTCAGAACTCATAAATGAAACCTCAAAAGGAAATTTTACATGTGAATCAGATAAAATTTGCATGCTTATAATTAACAGTCTGTAAGCAGAATTTCATTAATCCTCAGCTTTGACAGAGATGTTGCACTTAGTCATCCTACACGCCACAAAATACAAAAAGGCATTAATCGAACAAAAAAGGAATAATCTTATTAAGAGCCTTCCAACTACATCAAATTCTTGCTTGCTTTTACTTCTCTAAGATCATCCAGAACCTTTCAAAATGCATCGACAATATGCCTCGGGTGTGTCAACTTTCACGATATGCCATTGCTTTTAGATGTCATTTGCAATTTTGGGAGAACTTAAGTTCAAACCTTAGAGAGGATATTATTGAGAGGGTAGTCACTAATCCCAAAAGAATTAATCTTTCCTAGATAAACATAAAAAATATCTTGGTTCTATCTAAATAAAGACTAAAATTTTATGTTAAAGACCCAAATGCAGGTACGCAGCCAGCTAGCTTCAGTTGCATATCTAATTCAGTAAGAATCGAGTAGAACTCATCTGAAGCAAGGTGAGACTTATTAGATGCAGCAAATTGATGAATTTTGTTCTCCATTTAAATTCAACTAGGCCCAGGGCATCTCTTTTCTACGCCTAATTCTCTCATTATTTGCCTGCCTGGCCCTAAGGTTGCGGTATTGATCCGCAAACTGTCTGTGTGACAATTTAGGTGAGTGTGGGTGTGTGAGTTTGAAATGTACTGAATAATAATAATTAAAAAAGAATCCATGTTAACTAAAAGAGTACATAAAATGCACCCCAAGCAGCAGATATTGGTTCCAGCTTCATGCACGAATAGAGCATCTTCCAGCAACCCAGCTTTGATCAATTTTTTCCCAGAAACCACTGATAGTGGAAAAATTAGGGAAATAAATAATTAAAATGATAAAAACAATATAAAGTTCGGATCATAATCTGTGTAATTAACTCTTAACAGCTAGGTGACGTTTCAGATTTCATCATCTATCATCATTTTTCTATTCCAAGTTGAGGCATTTTATTTTATTATATTTCTCTTTAGGATCATAATCATGTGTATTAATAGAAATAATGTAAGCATACTCTCCCCAATTTTCATCCTCATAGTTCAAACACAATGAATAATTATAGATCATTAAATCTTTGATAAAATTGATCATGGTGTATATATGTTCTTGACAGTATGAGAGAATTAACTACCTTTTATATTATTTCAGCAACTAAGACTCATGTACTTGCAAATAAACAGAGTTTATAAAGAGTAATGCTTAAATACATGGATTAAGTAGAGCCTTAAATAAATTTATTTCTAATATCAGGATTTATAAAGAGAAAGTATGTGTAGAAAAGGAACTAAAAAGGACGATCGTAGTTTATTAGGTCAAAAATTGATATCCCTAGTAGAAATAAGTTTCTCCAGTTTTGTCAGAGAGAGGAAATATTACACTACTATATAAATTAATATTCCAGGGTTACACTAGATTATACATAAAACAAATATAGTATGGTATATTTTAGGATTTCTGATTTTATGAACATTAATTTAAATTTTTAGGGTTCCTAGCTCTTATTTATAGCCACAGAAGGTGCATATAAATTTATCTTAAAATGTGCACCATGCAATATTTCAAAAACTGGAAGATGGGAATGATGCCTTCACCAGGTTTTAATCCTTTCATCCTCTTGAATGTTGAGCATAGCCGAAGTCCATTGCTTGAAGATCATCCACATCCTGAAAATTACCCCATTGTCTGTTGTTTGTTAGCATGTCAAAGGAAGACATGGAACGAGGAGCATCCTCAAAAGTTGTAGTAAATGAGACATATTCTTCTGATCCTGATGAGATGACTGAGTTTCCGAAATTCCCTAATGAACTGGTTGGATCCAACAACCCATATGAACTTGTAGAGAGATTTGTGTTAAAATTTGGTGCCATGCTTGAATTATTTGGGTGAAACCAAGTTTGAACATCTTGGAGATTATGAAGCTTTCCAAAGTATTTGTCATTAGGGTTTGCAGTAACAGAGACACTGGGAATGCTCTGAGCTGCTTGTGCCTTGAGAGAAGCAAGCTGTTCCTGTAGATTGACAACCTGTGCAAATTTTAAACAAGAAAAGGCAGTAATTAGATCTCTACTTGAAACTCAAGTTAGGGTTTTCAGATCATCAAGTTTTTACATCGAAAGGAAGGTCAAAGGGTACTGGTCGCAAAACCTGTTGTTGGAGAGCAAAGATGTGAGAGACACAGCCATAAATGGGGTCCTGGAGCCTAGCTTGAGCTTCATAAGAGATGGTGAGAGCAGCCTCAGAGCGGTCACTGAGAGGGAGGTGAGCAAGCAGCTTTGACACATTGCTTGCACCAAAAATCTTATGGATGGCTGCAAAATGGGTTGCACCTTGTTCATGGCAGAAATAAGGTGCAAAAACACACCCTCTAACACATTTCCTCCTCAAGAACTTGCAGGCACCACAAGGTGAACCACAACCTGTCATCTTGCTCTTTTTCTCTTTGGTGGGTATTTTAATTTTGGTTCTTAGAGAGAGAAAGAGAGAGGATAGGTTTGAGCTAATTGGTATTACCATCAAAAGGGGATTATAAACACCGGAGGAAGAGGGAGGTGGATCATTTAATAATCAATTGTTAATTACAGTCTGTCCCCTTATTGGGCTACATGTTTAATTGTTTATTTCCCTTTTAAAAAGCCCTCTTGCAGCTTTGCATTCTCTCAAAATGATGTTCAATTCCGTATCCTTCTACGAAAAAAGAAATAGCATCAAACCAAAGCCATTTCTATTTGCTTCATCATTGCATTTATTACTAATTTATATGCTTTCATCTTGGTTCTCGTTTCTCTGTGGAATACACGCATATATACTTGTACTAGTCAAGAATGAAAATGAAGATTAATTCAGGTTTTTCCTTTTAAATATTTGGTGTTTAAGGTTTATAAAGACAAAAGGTAGAGCTGGCTATGTATGTATGTATGTATTGAAATTCTTTAATTAAGCTAATCACAAGACAATAAATTAATATATTAACCAAACACTGTGTACTTTATCTCAATAACATATATAAAATTCCTTGGGTTTCAAATTTTCTTTCTCCCCTTCATAATAATTCATGGAGATGAGCTATTTTTTTTTTAGTAAAACCTTTTAGTTCTTAGGGACCTTCTCGAGTCTTATCCTCTCCGGTCTACAATATGAAATATTCTACTGATATGAATATATATGTTTTTTTATTGAGAAAAACTCAATTTCAGACAACTTACTATATTTTTCAAGGTTTTCATAATCAGATTAGTGATTAGGTCAGTCAAATTACTGGTTTATTGATTCAATCAATTTGTCTAATTTAATTAAATAAATTATTAAAATAAAATATTAAAAAATAAAAAAATTCAATTTAATCAATTTGATCTTAATTTAACCAATTTTTTAATCTATTTTAATCAATTTCTATAATTTTCTAAATTAATTCATTTGATTTTTTTTTCAATCAATACTCAAATTAATTCTCAATCTGACCACTCCAATATAGCGAAATAATAGTCAATCAAATAACCATATGACAGTCTCTCGCAGACTAATACATTAATGTTGAATTTGATATATGCATATAAGTTTGCATCGGGATTTAAAACCTATATATAGGGTGTAATTAGTTTTTCAGTTTGAAGAAACCACATATTACTATAAAAATATTTATCTTCATGATTTCAGGTCTGAAATCTGCAGCAGCATGTGTGGCTCAATATTATTATTTAACTATGCAAATAATGAGGAGAAGTTGCTGCTTCAGTCAGAGGTAGTTGATGATCAGGTAGCTGAAGCCAATGATCGATAATGGCGCATACATAGATATAAGTACATATTGCCAAATTGATTGGAGATTAAATAGTCACACCCATCCATTCATCTACCCGCTATAAATAATCATGGAAATGAAATTCTTAGAAAGAAATTATCTGGTTTTGGTGACCTGATATGGTATAGTAGTGCTGCTCTAGATATGATTACAATCTAGCACCTAATAGCTATATATAGGATCAAAATAATAGTGGCCCCTCTCCCTTTGCTATAATCCACCTGAAAGTTGACTTTAAAATTTTCCTATATGATTAGATGAATTGAGAACCCTACAATTATCATGCTGCATTAATTACCTTTTAATTGATGTCAAAGTACCCCATATCTACATGCATGGTAATTTACAAATTTTGATCTATCTATACTAATATATCCATATATTTTTTTTATATAAATAATTCAAAGTTTAACTAACATAATGCCAAGAGAGGACATGAAATGGTCGGAAGCATATATTCGAAAAAGGAATGGAACAAAAGATAGTGACAGTGGAAGGAAGACGAAGAACGTATAGGAGAAAGGAAGAGAGGGGATTTATTTGTTTTGTTGGTTATTAATTTTGAAAATTATAATGTATTAATTTGGATTAGTTTAAGTAGAGCAGGTACAGGGTTTGTCGAGGCAATACAGTATTTATCATCATTAATTAATCTTAATTTATAATCATTAATCCACTTTCAGTCACCCTTAATTCTCACACACCCAACATGTAGACCTTCCCCCATTCTGCATCTTTGCCCCCACAGCCCCACACTGCAACCTCTTCTAATAATAATGTTTAATCATGTTTACTGATATATAAAATTAATACATAATTTTGATTGAATATTATACAAATAATGCATGCATTAAACGAAATATGATGATTGAATATATAATATTATTAAATCTATACTTTTTTGTCAATATTATTCACTTATGAGTAGTAGTGATGGAAACTAACAAAAGCATGTTTCCAGAAAAAATGTAAATAAGAAAATTTTGCTTCCTACATTTTAATTTTAATTTTTCTTTTCATTTTCATTTTTAAAAACAAAAATGATTTGTCGTGAAGCAAGTGTGTGTTTCTTTTCTTTTCTGTTGTTTAAAAAGTTGCCAAAAGGGCCTTATATAAAATAGGGTTATGAATATGACAAGGCTCACCTATAACAAGAACAATTGGAGAACACAAGTGGACGTGTAGACAAGGATTGGTGCTTTGCTGATCATGGCGTTCGCATCGATCGTCCTGATTGGCAATGGCAGCCATTATCCCACCATTGCCCAAAATGGCTTTTCTAACTCGTGTATTTTGTTGGCCACTTAACCCCATCAACATACAAAGATGGCAAGGCATTTTCTTTTTAATTTTTTTATGGGATTATTAAAATATTATTAATTACCTTACATAATAATGTAGGTGGGGTTTTGATTAATCTCAATAGGAGTTAGCAATCTTGAAATCGTAAAAATATAGTAAGTTTAATTTGTAAATACGAAAAAAGATATAATAAATGCAATTATTAATATTTCAAAAATACATGTTCCAGAAAAATATATATTGAACCTATAAAATTCTAACTAATGTGATCGTGGACAGATGAAGCAGATACTGCCAACTCTCATTGCACCTAATTAAGCTTGCTTTGTGGTGGACAGTAATATAATTAACAATGTAGATTGTGTACTCTATGCAGAACCGAAAAATGCAGAAAGGTTGGATGGCGTTCAAAGTTGATTTAAAGAACACATATGATCGCATCCGTTGAGATTTCAAGCATGACTCCTTAGTTGATGCAGGCCTACCGAATCATTTAGCTCATGTGATTATGCATTGCATCTCAAGCTCTTCAATGCAAATATTGTGGAATGGGGCTCCAACCTTCTTGTGGGATGAGACAAGAAGATTTGTTGTCCTTTATTTGTTTATCATTGGAATGGAAAGATTTGGGCATGGAATTTGTGAGGCAATAACAAGGAACGTGTTGAGGCAAGTTGTGGATTAACATTTTAAGTGGCATTCAGTAGTGGCCATTACCATCATCCCTGCGACAAAATATTTGGGCTATTAACTATGTTGATGTTTTGGAGATATGGAAGCCCAACTTTGGAAATCAATCCGTTGCTTTGTGAAGATTGGGTTGGATCAGATTGAACATATACAACCATTTGATTATGGAAAATTGTTCAAGACTGCATTGAAGATTATCTTGAAGGATGAATCTCCTTAGATCGCATTTTATTGGACATTATTAGTATATTACTTTTACTATTTTGTAGCTGTTGATTATGAAGGGGTTGGATTACAATCAATCTTTAGTATGTTAGCAAGTTTAAAAACTTTTATATACTACGAGAATCCTATAGGTCTTCGATGAGAGCATATTGAGAGCACTTTATTTGTTCATTGAGAAATTTATTATGCAAGTGCAATTGAAGAGTAAACCAATCATGTTTATAGTCTATGTTTTCAAGGGGGATTTAAAGGTAAGTGTTTTAGTTTGTAGGTACAAGGGTGAGATCTCTATACTTAGAGAGTGATAGAGTGTAATTCACTTGTTGTATTGTGGATTAAAGATAGTGGAATTACTTCGGCCCTATAAACGTAGAAAAATTTAATTGCATAAACAAACTTCTGTGTTCTTTGTTATTTTGTTTACACTGTTTTCGTAAAACACTTCCATTCAACTTACTCAATTCAAACAATTAATGACTTTAGGTCTTAATAATTGGTATCAGAACCTAACACTTACTGTAATTAGTGGTGAAACCTGGTGTTATTGATTGCTAACAATGGAAGGATCTTCGAATACTAATCCCACTATGTTAGAAAAAGGTAATTATCCCTATTGGAAGGCTAGAATCAAATGGAGATTTTACCTTTATCTAAAGATTTGTTTCATTTAATTTACTGTATATGTTTTTACTTTTTTTTAATTTTAATTTAAAACTCCCTTATCTTTATTTTTATTTTACTTGTTTATTAAAGAAATAAACTATCACTAGTCTCTATGGATATGGCCCTACTTGTTGCTATTTACTAATCTTATATTTTGAAGTGGGTCTTTATTTTTTTAGGTCCCGACAGTCTATCAAGCATACTTCAGGCATACTTGAAGGACATCTTAAACTACCATTTGTTATAAAGAAGTCCAAATTGAAAGGTCATTATATCCCATATCTTGGTGATTAAAGCATCAAATACAGACAATGATAGTGATGTTCCTTTTAATTGCCTAGAGGATGCTTTCAAACATATGTTGAAGCAAATGGAAGTGTTATACCAATTAAATGATTTTTTAGAGAAGAAGTTTCCATTCTAAAAAGGAGAAAAAGAAAGGCTCAAAATCGTGGCCAAAGAGAAAGATTATGTCATTGTTGATCTTAGAAAGGCTAACGAGACACTTGATGAGGCTATCAAGAAAAAGGATGAAATTATTGTTAAAAATGGTGCAACCTAGAAAGCAAATGAACATGAGTTAAATGATGTGAAAGCCACTTTCAATAAATATGAATGCCAAAGTGATGAGATCTCTGTTGTTGGGAGATCCAAACCTGGTTGTAATTAACTTGGTAAGAAACCTATATCTCTTACGGATTTTGTTAAATCTAAAGATATGGTTGCTACTATTGGAAAAATCCCAGTTTAATACAACGGTTTTGTCATGGAGGAAAATTAAAATCTTGAAAATTGAGTCGGTTTGTGATATTTATAGGAATAAACTTTTCTCAAAAATTACATGTGGTTTGTGCTAGATGGATCTTAGACATTCTCAGCTTTCAATCCACTATTCTCGTACCATAAATTGCTTCGTGTGTGGGCTCGAACAATCACAAACCAAACACAGAATCTGAAACAATTTATTACTTTGAGTAGAAATGTAATTCTCTTTCAATAGAAACTGAAAAAATTGTTTTTCTCAAAAATGAAATTTATACTTAGAAAATAAATTCTCTCTGTTTTCAAGCAGAATAACAATACTGAAAACTTATATGAACTATTGTGAATAGATCTAATAGTGTCATCTATTTATAAGGAGAGATATGAGAATCCTGGTTGATTTAGTAGAATACAAAATTTAATAAAAAAAACTAGTCTTCTAGTTTAACTAGAAAAGGGGGGCGACACTCTGTAACACCCCAAACCCTATCTAGACATTATGATTGAATCTAGCGATGTCACATGGTAGTGTTTTTCGAAATAAATGAGTTGTCGTAAAAACCTCTTTTCTATTTAACCTCCTTACAAAATCTTGTGTTAATTCTCGGATACGTCGTTCAATAAAAAATGTAGTTCATTATCACAAAATTATTCTTTTTCAAAAACGTTGTTAACTTTCAAAACATTACTTATTGCAGAAGCTTTTTAAATTAGTTTGCGTATTTGAGTGTATTTTGTTAAAGCATTTGATTCGTTTTGAAAACTCGATTAACCCTACTACTAACAATTGTAAATCAAAATAATAGAAATCCCAAATTAACCATGAAAATCCAAAAAGGCCATTATTACAGTAAATTACCCCAAAATAAACTTCAAAATCAATATTAAGTACTAAATCAAATAATTTAGGTCGTGTGGCCACCTCTGAGTCCTCCGCCACACCGATCCGCCTATGCCTGGGGATTACCTGTACAGTCAAATCAGAAGGGTGAGTTTTCAAAAACTCAATGTGTAATCCCAAATAAAACAAACAGACAAAAAGCAATCACAGTCTGGGCCTGAGCCCTTTTTAGTATCAGTGACAATATTAGTTTGGGCTTTAGCCCATCTCAGTACAGAAGCAGTCATGTGTTTGGGCCTTGGCCCATTACAGTAACAATAGCCAGTACAGTAACGGATCATACAGTATACAGGTCCTACCCAGCCAGCCTCTACACTCCATCTCCGTCCAACCCTACACTTCATGTAGGGATATAATCAACCCACCCATCCCTACACTCCAGAAAGTACTGAATGCGGCACTAGACAGTAGTTTGCAACTGAGCTGTCAGTAAGTTAGGCTCGAAGCCTTTCAGTACACTTCCTCCGATCCATATAAACTCATCTCCATGCAATGCATCATACAATCATGTCATACCAAATCATGGTATCATATATGTATTCAGTACAATTTTAACAGCATGCTCAAAATACAGTCGTACATATATACATATAAAGTTCATGGATATAATAGTCATTCAGTCAATTACGGATCTAGGTACTCTTACCGGCCCTATAGTAGGCCACAGTCGACTCAGGCGACCCGTGTAACCTTAGCAGTCAAACAGTGAAAATGGGCCTACAAGCCCATGTAATTTGCCCATGTGGACCCACAAGGCCCAAAATGGCCTTAGCTGTGTGGATCACACGGCCTGGCCCAATAATCCCACACGCCCGTGTGGTTCACCCGTGTCGGGCCCATACGACCCAATTCGGCCCGGCCCATGAATCGCACATGGCCTGCCTCGTCGATCACACGCCCATGCCCGATCACACGGGCAGCCACATGCCCTTGTGGTGTTGACAGTCTCACTTTTAGGCTTTTCGCCGATTTTCGTTTGTAGAGTTGCGTTTACACACCTGGGTCGTTCTCGATGCTAAAACACTTCCTAACCTTTTGGAACCTACAAACAGCGTACCTAATCTCGAATTTAACAACTAAAACAAAATTTAATCAACACCAAAACAAGCCAAATGCACTCACTTACCACAATCACCCCCGACTACTCGCACTAATCAATTCGTTGGGAAGAAAAACTGCTTCACGATTGCCCCCTATGCACAAACAACAGAATCAAAATCTTCCGAAACAAAAACTAAAAGAACACAACAACACTACTTACTGTTATCACACAGGAACAAAAGTTGAGGAGCAAAATAGATCGAAAATGAAAGATAAGGGGAAACACTTAAAATTTCGGCAACAAAAAGAGAGAATTGGAGTGGGGAAACGGCAGCAATGGGGGATTTCGGCTGAAAACAAAAAGAAAAAGAAAAGGTGGAGAGGGAAAAATTCGGCAGGTAGAGGGAAAGCACTCGAAATCTCGGCAGCAACACAGGGAGATTGAAGTCAAGAGAAAATGAAAAGGGAGTGAGGGAGAAAGGGACAGAATTAGGCTATGGAGGCAGAGAAAAATAAAATAAAAATGAAAGATGGTAGAGGAGAGTTCTGCAGAGATATTCGGAATCAAAGGGTAACTCCCCAAACTCCTTGATTTACTCCACTAAACCATATCCATTCCAACCACTCAGCATCCCAGTCCATCTCAAACGCCTCCACTCCTTACTTTTCTCCCCAAATCCCTTATTTCTCTCCCAAGCCATCCAACACACTCCCATTGCCCTCAAACTCTCAGAATTTTGGTCAAATTAAAACACACACACGACACAAGTAGTAAAATAAAACACTCTCTTGCGCATACCAGGACTCGAACTCAAGACCACCAGCACTTTGCCACTCTACTTAACCTCTAGACTAGCAGGCCCATTCTGACATGTTTTTCCAATATTTATTTATAAGCCTAATGGCTAAAGATAGGGGTTTACTCAATTAAAACAAAATTTTGCCCAAGCTAAGGCTTGAACCCAAGATTTCTCAGACACTCCCAGAACACTTAACCACTGAAGCAGGCAGATATTTGTGTCACAAACATACGAGAATAATTATAAGGGCTTTTTGGGGCGTTACACACTCCCTAGTTAAATACACTAGGGATGCCATGTTAGGAAATGTGTTCATATTGTAGTAAACATGTCATTGTTTTCTAAATATTTAAACGATGAATAAGTAAATAAAATTAATTTCACATTTCACTATTATATCTTTTGTGTTTCTATCATTCATGTTTTGCATACATAGCGAAATTGTGACAAACAAATATTAGCTCATTAATTGTTTAAGTTCAAACTGATGATAAGTGGCACTGTAAGAACGTTTACATTGCGAGAAAGACAACTTACTTCAGTAGATAATCTAAATGAGTCTGTAATCCTATAAAAGAATCAAAGTGAACATTTGATTCAAATACTTAGAAGAATTATTATGTCATCTATAATTCCAATTAGGGAGATGGCTAGTCCTGGCTATCGAAGTAGTTGACTCACAGGTAGAGATAGAGATGTACTCATTGGAAGAATGATACATTGCATTAGACCCAAGTTGAATTAATTCTGAATCCGTTTTTGAATTGATTCACTTGTGACGTTCATGGTGTGATTTCTCTAAATCCTGAATTAGTAACTGACCATGCATATGAAACTCATGTGCTTTAATATAAATGGAAGCTTATGCTCTAAAGATGATCGAGCCAATAGCTGGTAGGTTGGGTACATTACTTATGTATGACATGACTTTATTATCAACAAAGGAATTCCTAGCTCGATAAGAGTTATTGATATCCTTTCATTAGCATTGTGTGGATTGATAAATATGGAACGTGGCCACGAGTTGCTTGTTCTCGAATGAACAATTTATCACAGTTATTAGTTGATAGTGATCATATTAATCATTAAGAAGACACAATGGTGACAATGAGATAAAATAAGATTATATTAAGTGAACGGATTTAACACAAAGGAATCAAGGATATTATATGAGGGTAACACACATATGACGAGGTCATTGGACATAGCAGTTGAATGAATTGCTTTCGTAAAGAGTATACAATAAGGAGTTTTCAATCAGTGTACTTCTTGTGGACTGATTCCATGATTAAGTAAATTACAAATTATCAAAACAACACTTTTGGATATAATTGCAATTACTCAAGCCTAATTGTATATGTTCGATTGGTCCCTCTGCTAGCTCAACAAAAGCTTGATCGGACTGTATTTGAATCAGAAGAAAATTCTATGACTTTGAAAATAAATTAATTGAATTGATTTATTCAATGTGGAATTAAATTAGGCGACCGTGAGAATTGTTCAACTAGATAATTTGACTAAAGAATTTCTTGAAAAATAAATTTAGAAAATCTCAGTGATTTTTGAAAAATTAATTATGATTAAGTAAAATTAATTTAATCAAATTAATTAAAATAAATATGATATTTTAGAAAATTAATTTTCAAGTTAGAAATTTAGCCCGATGGGTAATTGAACTTGAAAATTAGACCCGAGATTGAAAATTTAACCAAAAAACCAAAACCCAAGACTGAAACCTAAAAATGGATGAACCATGCCCTGTGTATGATGTAAGACCCAATTTATGCCCGGGCCCATTAATTTAACACATTTCTTTTTTAAAAAACCAAAATAATAAACCATTTAGTTAAAATGTCCATATTACAAACCCGAGGCCCAAAGTACACCATACCCTAGACCCAATAAACTAAATACAATAAAAAACCCAAATCTGGCAGGCCGAATGGCCCAAAATCTGTAATTTGTTCCAGAAACCCTAGAGGGTTCTGGAATCAGCAAGCGCCGCTCCATCCCCTTATGCAGCCCTCACATGCGTCCCCCGCATGCGCGCCGAAACCTCATGCCAGCAAAGTGCTTGGGCCACCCCGCCTCCACGACGTCTTCACCTACAAACAGAAGCAAAACGAACAAGCAATAACAGAAAATGAAAACAGACTATATTTTATTTTTTATTTTCTATTTCATTCAGCTTAAAAGACTGAAGAAATCACTTGTAAAGAGGATCCGTATTTTTGTATTACGCACACATACGAAGTAAAGAGAAATCAACCAGAAATTTGTAGATAATTCTCATTTTTTCTTTTACTCTCGATTCTTTTTCGATCCTTTAAATGTTTGATTCTTTTGCATGCAATTGAAAAGAGAGAAAATAGAGAGTCTTACCTGCTGGAGTTTTTGTTTTCTTCGCCGAAATTAGAGACAGAAACGGATCTTTCTCAGTTAGTTAGCAATAACGAGATCCCTTTGAATGATCAATATTCAAGAGGGATTTCAGAGTGAAATCATCTGTGCATGGTTTCAAATCGATAAAAGAGGCTGTTGATAGTCGATGGAGGCAAATAGAAAATAGGTTAGGGTTTTTTTAATTTTGTTTCAGTCGATTTGTGGGAATGATAAAGCGTTTTAAGAAGTGTTTTAAGGGTTAAGTGTTTTTA
This sequence comes from Gossypium australe, assembly GCA_005393395.2. Classification (NCBI taxonomy): domain Eukaryota; kingdom Viridiplantae; phylum Streptophyta; class Magnoliopsida; order Malvales; family Malvaceae; genus Gossypium; species Gossypium australe. Next base: position 131,483,180 of record CM016621.1, read on the forward strand.
AAATACAAAACGGCACCGCATGAATGAGCCCGTATGCATCTACCTTGATCCGACCCGATTCATAACCCCAAATCCACGCGTTTCTGCAATTAATGGAGAATTTGCGCGTCTGATCCCTTTTATTTCTGTACTGCTTTAAATTAAATCTCTGATGCATGGTTTTATTGTTTAATCAATCTCGATAATTTGCGCGTTATCTTAATTTGGTCAGTTTATGTGCTGCGTATTGGAAATGAGGAATATTTGCTTGTTAATCCCTGACTATTATGCAAAATTTAATCTGGCTTCTAATTTTGTTTAATTGATTTTGGTTTATTTATGAAATGACCTTTAAATTTCATTTTCTTTTTCGATTAAGTTTTAATTTTTGTTTCTAAAATTGTTTCTATACTGTTTTTATATATTTTGTTTATAGGTGTTGTATAAATGTTTAATTAAAATCTAATATATTATGTATTCCTTTAATGATTTATTCTTTTTAAAGAACAATTATATATTATCATTTCGTGTCTTCATACATACATTGTACTTTATTGTATAGTATATCTTATTATTTAAATACATATATATATATATATATAAATGTGTAAGTTCTTTTTTAATATATATTTAATAAATTCATTCGTAAATTGTTTTATTTTAAAATAATTCTGTAAGGTGTTAATTTCAAAAATCAATTTGCCTTATTTCTTTAAATATATTTGTTAGCATCCAGGATTTTATATTAATTTGCCATGGTCAATTTTTGTAAAATATTTATATCTTGTAGCTTATTATAAATAATGTTTAATTTGAGTGCATTTCATGATTAATGTTTATGCATCACATCATTGTATTATATCTCAAATTCCAATGTATTCAAATCTTTACTAAATGTTCCATTTCATTAAAGTGCATTTTGAGCCGAGTTTAATATTGTGTTTTAAAAATTTTTCCAAAATAAGGCAATATTTGTGCTTTTGGAAGGTCGGAAAATTATGCCCTAACGTACTGGGTGTCAATTTTCCGTCCAACCAAATAGTCAAATACCCTTTTAAATTGCATGTTTTGAAGATCAAAGATGATCTCGGTGTCGTGGCATAAACGTGTTATATCCTAACGTACTGGGTATGATATGTTTATTCCTTCGAAACGAGTTAATCTTGAGATTCAAATTCGACATTAATTACCCTTCTTTAAAAATAATTATATTTTAAACATTTTCAAACACAAGGACATCAATTAATCAATTTGGTACCAATTTTGGGCGCTGCGAGGGTGCTAACCCTTCCTTGCACGTAACCGACTCCCGAACCTGTTTTCTTGATTTTCGCAGACCGAAATATTTTTATAGGTGATCCGATCACACCTAAACAAAAAAAGATTGGTGGCGAGTCCACATCATATTTAGGTCAACCCCATTTTTCAAACTTAAAATAAAAATGGTTTCGACATATGAAATTGGACTGATGGTCCAATTGGTGGTTGGATAGGACTGATCGAGGCGTCACTAGCCCAGACTGAACCAGCCACAATCGAGTCAGTTAGGCCCATTGGAGCAAAACGACAATTGTTCAAGATGTGAAAGGAGTAGTGTCGACGATGGCACTGATACCACTAAATGTAACACCCCATACCTGAACCAGACGTCGGACTCGAGTCACTGGATGTTACAACAGTTACCGGAACATTATAACACATTTTATAACATTTAATCAAATGTATCTATTCCTATGTTCATATGGGCTCTTTTAACATATCGAAGCATTTAATACAATTCATTCCTTTATTCACGTTTTGTACTATTCCAATCATAATTCAAGATATAATCACAAAACATTAATTTAGTTTACTTAATATCATAACAATATATATATACATGTAACTTTTAACATTCTAACATCACCCTGTATGAATCATACCCTCGTATAATAAATTTTACCATCATTCAATATTGTATGCTTATCCGTAATCACCACAACTTTCCAATGTAGCGCTTTTCTCACATTTTTTGTACCAATTTGTGATCAATTTAAAATATACATTCAAACATAATCAATTCACAATTAAATCACAAAAAAATATATAAAATCACATAATTATACCGTATGAACTTATCAGGAGCAAATAGCAAAAGCAAGAGTGTTAGGGACTAATATGCAATTTTTCCTTTTCCTCGATTATCCACTAATTCTTGATCTATACAGTAATTTATTTCCAATTACCAATTATAAGTACCTTATAATAGCTTGTTTAATACATATGACATCTTATTATCATTTTCCATAATTTCCCTAAAGTTTTGCATTTTATTCAATTTAGTCCCTAAAACCGGAACTATTATATCTTTTACAGTTAAGCTCTAATTTTCAATCTGATTTCAATTCTATCCTTATGCAGCCCTCTACAATCAAGATTTATAGAAATTTCATGACATATTTTACATTATTACTATTTGGTCCTTAAACATATCTAAGCTTATAATCAAATTATAGCAATTTCATGACAAAATTTACTTAACAAATTAGTCTTTAAACATATCTAAGCTTATAATCAAACTATTAAACATCAAAAACTTCAATTTTCATCAACAGAAACTTTAGAAATCTTTAACAGTTTTGAAAACGGAAATACGAATCAACTAGACCTAGTAGAAACGATCTCAAAAACATAAAAATTCTGAAAAATGAACATATTTGAACCTCAAGCTTCTAAAATGACTACCTAGTGTGTTTTTATTGTTTAATAAATGGTGAAGAAAGGTAAATGATGATGATGTTTTTATTATTTTTCATTTTAACATATATTATTTATAACTAAATATAATTTTTAACATTTAAAATCTTTTAAATAGGCACAAACCGTCCACCATCTTATTAAAGTGATTCAATTGCCACTTAGGCCCTTAAACATTTATTAACTAAGCATTTTAGCAAATAAAATTTCAATAGCGATTAATTTTTCACTTTTACGATTTAGTCCTTATATCTTAATTAATTATCCAATCACTAAATTTCTGGACCAAAATTCAATTCATCTATATAAAAAATTTGTAAATATTTAATAAAAGTATTTACGGGCTTGGTTTACGAAAATAAGGTACTGATACCTCATTTTCCAAAACCATTAACTTTAGGTTCAAACCACTTGTACTGGGATTAACCGACCAATTAATAAAATCGTCAAATCAAATTTCAATATAATACTATAATTGACTCGTAAATATTAAATAATGATATTTACTGACACAATTGTTAGAAAATGAAATTTTGAAACTGTTGTTTCTAACACCACTAAATCATTATTGGGGCTTCAATTACTTCTTGTATAAGGATAGGTTAGGTTTAAGCCAATTGGTGATATGGACGATTGTTGAATAAAATCATTCACAGGGAGGCTCTGCAGAGTAGGATTGTTGATCTGACTTGCATTAACAAATATTGTGTATTGATTTCTTTCCTTGCTTTACTCTTCGTCTATAAACTGCTATTAAACTATCTTGTTTGAACTTATGTCTAGACATCAGTTGGAACATCAAGTTGGACAGAAAGCAAACCGAATTGTGCTCTTTTAGTTATAAGTGGCTGGATAGTGGTTTTTTTGGAATGATGGTCTCAACTCAAGGATCAGAGTATATGTGATGGTTAAACCAGGTTGATTAGCAGAATCCATGGCTTTTGTTTAGAGAAATCCTTCAAACAACACTAATCCTTTAGGTGATCTCAATTAGGCTAGGTAGATGCTCTAAATGATTTGTAAGATAAAAAACGGGTCAAGGGTGCTGGAGTTTGCCTTCCAAAGCACCCTCGGATGCTTAAGTTAGAGAACATTAAGAATTAAAGCTAAAACGGTGTAGAGTTTTTGTGAAAATGTTATGTTGTTAGGTATTTATAGATTTTGTTACATCTGCCTAAAGCTACCCAGGCTTTGTGCCCGAATCTAACCGCTATTCCCTATTAGTAAATTTACTCCATTATGCTCAATGACTTGAGCTGATAGAAGCTTATACAAAGTTCTTGTTACTTCAAGAAGGAATAAGGAGGGAGTTCGTGCAAACATACTAGGCTTCCAACAGTAAGGATCCTTTATGAGATTTTTCAAGCCTAATCTCATTACGTCATGAGCAAATGACTCATTTAGGGTTGTTAAGTATGACTCCTATTTCAGTCAAATTTGAGAAGTAATCTTCTAGTTAAACTCTATTTATTTGTTTCAATCTAATATTGATTAGTTTAGATTATTTTATTATTATTTGACCTATGAATTTAGCCTATAAATAAGCTCTTTTACAACCTTAGAAAACACACCCATTAGATATTAGAACTCATAACACATTTAGAGAATTTTGTGTTTACGTTTTGAGGGTTCTTTGTTTTCGGGTTTTCGAGGTTTAGTTTTTATCTCCATCTTTTGTACTCTTCGTTTCTTTTGCCATTATAGTAAAATTATCTTTGCCCGTGGTTTTTTATCCTCTTTGGAGGGGTTTTTCCACGTTAAATTTGTGTGTGTTCAATTTCTCAATTTATTCCGCTATTTTTTCTTGTTGCTTAATCAGGTCGATCCTAACAAGTGGTATCAGAGCTAGTTCAATTTTCATAGATCAACCTATTCAGATATGGCAGCAACAAGGTTTGAAATTCAGAAGTTCGATGGTGAGACAAATTTCAATATGTGGCAAGTTCGGATGATGGCAATTCTAGTTCAATCCAGTTTGAAAAAGTTAGTTATCAGGAAAAAGCCTGAGAATCTAAATAAAACAGAATGGGAAGAGCTTGATGAAAAGGCTTTGTCTACAATCCAGTTGTGCCTCGCGAATACGGTATTGCAGGAGGTATTGATGGAGAAGACCTCATCTGCTTTATGGAAAAGGTTAGAAACTCTTTATGCGACTAAGTCTCTGGCTAACCGTTTAGTGTTGAAACAACGTCTATTTACGTTTCGCATGAACGAAGGTGAGCTTCTTAGTGATCACATCAATCAATTCATTACTCTTTTAAATGATTTAAAGAATGTTAAGGTTCATATTGACGATGAAGATCAGGCTATGCTATTATTGTGCTCTTTACCCCCTTCATACAAGTCTTTTAGGGAGACCCTAATTTATGGCAGAGACAAACTCTCGTTCGAAAATGTGAAGGGTCATTTGTTGAGTAGAGACAAACTCGGCAATGAGCTTCATTTGGATAGCAAGGTAGATAGGCAAGCTTTTGTTTTGATAGCATCAAAGAAACGAGACAAAAGGTGTCGCTATTGTAAAAAGTTAGGTCACGTCAAAGCAGATTGTTATAAACTGCGAAATAAAAAAGCTACTGAGAGTAACGAGGAATGTAATAGCCCAAATTTCAGCGACGTCGGAAATAGTGGTTCGAGACCATCAAATCTGACAAATGAACTCGTAGATTATACTATTTAATATTTACAAGCCAAATGCAGCTTTTAAAAGATTTTTAAAATAGTAAATTGTGTTTTATAAAGATTTATTTGGTCAAAAAATCGAGAAAAAGAGGTATCGAGATCTCGGTGTTATAAACCGAGTCATAAATATTTTTATAAATATTTACTGAATGTCAAAAGGTAGTATTAAAATTTCGTTAGAAAATTTTGACATTTGGGTGGTTAATTAAATAAAAAGGACTAAATTGAAAAAGGTGTAAAAGTTGCTAGAGTGATTAAATAGCTTAATTTTCAAATGAGGAAGGACCTAAAGTGCAAATAAGCCCAAAGGAGATATTTTGGGCGGCAATAGCTGAGAAAAATCAGGAAATGAGTGAAATAAGGGCAAAATTGGAAAATTACCAAAATTAGCTACATAAAAATGGACCAAATTGGAATATCTAGAATTCTCTTCATTTCTCTTCATTTTTAGCAGCTGAAAAACAGCCATGGAAGAGGGTTCAAGCTGGCTTTCATACTCTAGCTTCATTTAAGTTTAATTCTTGCTTTCTCCTTGAAATTTCTATGTTTTTGGACTTTTACAATTGGGTCCAACTTATTATGTCATTAGTTTTTGATTCTATGGCTAGTTTTTAAAGTTTCTATGGATGAATGCTGGAATAATATGATGAATAAACATAGAATTGAAGCTTTAATTTTGATATATGATGATTTTATCAAGTAAAATTGATGGAAATTGGTTTTAGGACCTAATTGTGGAAGAGTTTGGAGTTAAGGTTTAATGCTAAAGTTTTGATTTTCAAGAGTTAGGAAGTAGTTTAAAATGATAGAATAAGGTATTAATCGAGAAAAAATAGCCCAATTGAGGGGTTAATTGGACAAGGACTGAATTGTATGTACTGTGAAGTTTGGGGCAAAATGGAAATCAACACTTTGCACTAAAACAGTTTTGGACAGCAGCAGTAGTCTAACTTTGAAAAATCACCGAAAATTGTAGAAATTAAATTAGAGGATGAATAAAATATTTAATTAAAGCTTATTGAGTTTAGTTTCTTATAGAAGAAACGGTATAAGTAATGGAATTGTAAATCGTGAGATATAATAGGTTTTGTGAGACAAGGTCAGAATGATTTCGAGTTCCCCTGTTCTGACTTTGGAAAATCATAAAACAATTTAGAAAAATAATTAGGGGCTTAAATTTATACTTTTAAAATCTTGAATGAGTCTATTTTTAAGAGAAATAAACGGGAACATCATCTGAATCCCATACGATGAGATAATTAATTTTTAGTGAAGAAGGGTCGAAACTGTCAAACAGTAGAACAGGGGTGAATTTAAAGAATAAATTGTACTTACTGGATAAACCAAAAATTCTGAAAATTTTATGGTAAGAATATATGTGAGTCTAGTTTCAGGGAAAATTAGTGGATCTTAATTTTGAGTTCTTTATCTCAAGATAAAAATAATTTAGTGACTATAACACGGATGGACAGCTTGAATATTCACATAAATAAATAGTGAAAAAAAGTACAGATAATGTTACTTACAAGTGTGTTATTTATACTAAGAATGTGGATGGAGGGGAGGAGGAGGAAAAAATATATGAATGACTTATGCATAAATTGATCACATGCCCGATTATAATCGTTAAGCGTTGAATTAGAATTGATATAATGTTTTATTTCAAATATTTATTATGAAACTAAGATTATCGTTATGGTATAAAAATCAAATTGTAAGTTCGTGTAACTTGAATTATATTCTTAAATGCTTGAAATGTATGTTATTGATGTGAATATGATTTGAATGTTCATTGTATGAAAGTTGATGAAACATTGATATATTTGATAAAAAGGGGAAGAAATCCCGATTGAATGAAAGGAAAATTCGATGGATCTCTGAAAAGGAATTGACGGTAAAAAGGATCTAGCCCGGACGGGTGATTCTATCCTGATATAGCCCTCCCAAAGAATATGTGGAAAATGGATTTAGCCTGGACGGGTAATCAGAATTAGGGTCTGAATTTAGCCTGGACTGGTAATTCAGATCCAAGCTCATTAGAGTAATTGTCGTTGTAGGGGATTTAGCCTGGACTGGTAATCCTGCTGTAAGAAATGAGGTTCGCGAGAGTGTGCTTTCTTACAGGGGATTTAACCTGGACTGGTAATCTCGCTGTAAGAAATGAGGTTCGCGGGAGTGTGCTCTCCGAAAAGGACTATGTATATATGAGTACGAATTGACGGTTAATGAGATTGTACACCATGGGTGTACTACAGGAAATCCATCGAAATTCCGATGAATTCAACGGAATAAATATGGAAAACGGTAAATACATGGAATTATGAAATTGATGAGCGTATTCACAAGAATTTGTCATTTGAAATTGTGATTGACAGGAAAAAATAGCGAATTGCATACTTATGTATGGTTACAAGTATTTATTTGAAATACAAGAAAATGATGGTTATTGATATATGGAGACACGAAACTATGATATATGAACATGGAATATGTTTGATAAATATGTTCATTCATAATTATGGAATTATGTACCTCATGTTACTATTTGCATAAAGATGATATTTCAAATACTTTGATGAGTAAAGCTCACATATAAAATAGTATGAAATCAAGACAAGTTGTTATGAAAATGTATTTAAAATACTAAGATATGGTTGTTATACGTTATATGATTACATAATGTGAAATTGTCTATATATATGAGAAATTTAATGAGAATTGAGCTCATATACATTTCTTGTTATTTATATGAAGTGTACGACTAACAAATGGTATTAAGTATAGGCTCGATTGAATATTTTAAATTGGTTTTTGTATGTATTAAATGGGGGTGAAGAATAAGGATCAAATGAGTGAAAAATATGGCTTGGAAAATAGCCTAATTTGTGAAAATTAACTTTACCACACGGCCTAGCAACACGGGCGTGGGACCCTTGTAAATGAGATAAACTTAGGGATTTTGCGAAAAATTTCATACGATTCTGATTTCTGATCCTAATGCATGATTTGGACCTCGAGGGTCCATTAAAGAAACTTTTATAATCAATTTCGTTATTTGAGTGATAAATGGTTTAAATTGTCTGTAAGTGTTCCGTACTCCTCGGTAATGCCTCGTACTTTATTCCGGCAACGGATACGGGTAGGGGGTGTTACAAGGAAGATGTAGCTGGTGCTAATTTGGTCGATGAAAGCGGTGATGATTTCTTGTTAGTGTCAACGAGCGATAACTCCAAGCTCACGTCCGAGTGGATCCTAGATTCGGGATGTTCTTTCCACATGTGTCCCAATAGAGAATGGTTCTCCACATATAGTTCAGTTGAAGGTGGAGTAGTGTGCATGGGAAATGATTCATCTAGTAAGGTAATTGGTATTGGTACTATTAAAATTAGGATACACAATGGGATGATTAGGACACTCTCAAATGTTAGGTATGTACCTGATTTACGAAAGAATCTCATCTCCTTGAGTATTTTAGACTTGAAAGGATGCAGAATCAACATCGAGTCGAGCGACATTAAAGTATCTTGTGGAGCTCTTGTTTTGTTAAAAGGTAAAAGAACTGGCAGTCTTTATATTCTGGAAAGTTCTACAATGACCGGTGAAATCGAACGTCCCTCGTCCGTTACAGAGTCGAAGTCAACTCATTTAGAGCGGAGGCAACTTGGTCATAGGAGAGAAAAAGGTATGACCGTTTCGTTGAAGAGAGGTTCTCTTTTGGATGCAGGTTTTGAAAAGTTAGGGCACTGTGTTTGTGAAAATCAAACCCGAGTTAGTTTTGATTTGGCAGTGTACAAGTCGAAGGCTAAAAGTTTTCCAGTTTCTAAGCACAGATTTGACTCAGTTAAATCCCTGCATGGTTCAAGATAGGCTCGTGACGGGCTTTGGCAAAGATGGCATTGTGGAAATATGAGTCAATGTGGAGATTTGTTAAGTATGACTCCTATTTCAGTCAAATTTGAGAAGTAATCTTCTTGTTAAACTCTGTTTATTTGTTTCAATCAAACACTGATTAGTTTAGATTATTTTATTATTATTTGACCTATGAATTTAGCCTATAAATAGGCTCTTTTACAACCTTAGAAAACACACCCATTAGATATTAGAACTCATAACACATTTAGAGAATTTTGTGTTTACGTTTTGAGGGTTCTTTGTTTTCAGGTTTTCGGGGTTCAGTTTTTATCTCCATCTTTTGTACTCTTCGTTTCTTTTGCCATTGTCGTAACCATTTTTTTGACAAAACGGAAATCGAACTTGGGTTTGGAAAATGAATAAAACGGGAGTCGCCACCGACCTTTTACTAGGTGTGATCGGATCACCTTTGTTTTAATAAAACATTTCAGTTTACTAAAACGGGGTTTATGGTCTACGAATATTCGAGAAAATAGGTTCGAGAGTCGGTTACGTGCGAGGAAGGATTAGCACCCTCGCAACGCCCGAAAATCGGTACCAAATTGATTAATTGATGTCCCAATGTCGAAAGTTTTAACAAAATCAGAAATGAATTTAGAAGTTTGGGTCTTTTTGGAAATGTTTGAGTCTTCTTAGAATATTAAGATTTCCTTGTTTCGAAGGGACCAAACATCACATCCAATACGTAGGACACGATAATTTCAATCCTCAAATCCAAAGTCGTCTCTTAATCCCTAAGACTCATTTATTAAAATAAAAAAAGGTTATTCGATTATTTGGTCAAGCAAGAGAACCGAAACCCAACACATAGGGCACGGTCCCTCGAATTTCCAACACGGAATATTGCCTTATTTTTGAAAAATTTTTAGTTTTTGGGGTGAAATTGCTGAAAAACTATGTTTTAAAGAAACGTTATTTGAAAACGGGAATAGGGTCATACGATGAATAATGATGCAACACAAATTATGTACAAAATACTATTATAAATATAGTGACGATAATAATAATAAAGCTAGTATATACAGATAATAATGCAATAACGATAATAATAGTAATTAGTAGTAATAGAAAATATATAATATAGTAATAATAATAATGATAATAATAATAATAATAATAATAATAATAATAATAATAATAATAATAATAATAATAATACCGTAATAGAAACAAAAAATATAGTGATACTAACTATATATAATATAATAATAATAGTAATAATATATAGTAATAATAAATAATAATGATAATAATAGGTAATATAAACAATATACTAATATAAACGTGATAATAATAATAATAATATAATAAATTAACAATAATAAAAGTAAATAAATAAAAAGGGACTGAATTGGAACCAGAATATAATAAAAGGGATGAAACCGTAATAAATTAAAGTAGAAGGGGGTGCTCGTAAATAAAAATAAAACGTTAGGGTTAAATTGAAATGCATGATAGAAAGGAGGGGCTAAAACGGGAAATAACCCCTCCCTTCAAAACGCGCCGTAATGGAGGGACCAGATCGAAAATCGGGCAAATTTTCTGGGCAAATTTTGAAGAAAACAAGAACCCAATTGCGGGAAAGTAAAATAATGGAGGGGCTGAATGCGTAATTAGCCCCTCCACTAGAAAACACGCGGATCCCCTAGCTAGCGGGTCAGGTTGCGGGTCGGATGCTTGAAACGACGCCGTTTGGGAGCCATCAGCCTAGGCCCTAAACGACGTCGTTCGGGCTACCATATAAAAGGCATATTTTCTTCTTTCTTTCTCATTTCTGCCGTATTCTTTAAAGAGGGAAGGGGGGAGTTTATATTTTTCTCTGCTAGGGTTTCGAAGGAAGGTCCCCCTGGTCGCAAGCTTCGCCGCCGGTTACCGTCGTCGGCCACCGCGAAACTCACAAATCAGGTAAATCTTCTCCCTTTTTTATATTATTATTCTTTTATATGTTATTTATATATATAGATATATTTTTAAGAATAAAATGGATTCGTGTAGATGATTTCAAAAAAATAGATAAAAGAAAAATAAAAAATAGACCTTCGGATCTGGTTTTGTACTCTCTTCGATCGCCTGTTTATGGACTGACACTGATTTCTGCTTCTAGATGTTGTTGTTTTTTTGATTGCCCAAAAAATAAAAAAAAAACCCCCTGTTACATTGTTTTTTTCTGGCTTTATAGCCGAATAATAGTAATAAACAAATAAAGCACGATCTGTTTTGTATTGCTGTCCTTTGTCTTCTTCTTTGCAGGTTGCGGGGAACAGTGGGGAGTGGAAGGAGCACTCGCGAGGGCGGTATCGAAAGTGGAAGCCAGCAGGCGTGGTGCGCACACGGGTTGCGGCAGTGGAGGAGCGCATGTCTACACGCGCGCGGCGCTGTTAGGGTTCCAAAACCCTAGCTTCTTCCTGGCATCTTTAGTTTCAGGCCTGTTGTATATTGGGCTATTTTTTTTATTTTGTAATTGGGCCTGTTTTGGGTTTGTAAATTGGGCCTTGTTAGCCCGGGCAAATTTGGGCTATGACAGCTGCCCCTCTTTGTTCATTGTCGTGTAACGAGAATAGAGCAAAGACATAAAGAAGGCCAAAATTTGTCGGGACCTACTGAGTCTTGTCTTTTTTGTTGTTTTTCTCTAGTGCTTTTCTTTGTTAAGTAGCTTCAAATTTCACTGTCTTGTTGCTTTGATCACTCCAGCGCTTCTTTTGAGAGATAAGACTTGTGGCTTCGATCCGTTTTATTGTTTTGCTGAGTCTTCAGGGGGATAATATTTGCGATCTTCAACCTATTCCACCACTGATCAGTGGTAATAGGATAATCTTCAATCTATTCCATCGCTGGTCGATGGTAATAGGATAATCTTCAATCTATTCCATCGCTGGTCGATGGTAATAGGATAATCTTCGATCTATTCCACTACTGGTCAGTGGTAATAGGATAATCTTCGATCTATTTTACTACTGGTCAGTGGTAATAGAACGATCCTCAATTTATTCTGTCTTCAATCTATTCCACTACTGGTCAGTGGTAATAGAACACTCTTCAATCTATTCCATCACTGGTTGATGGTAATAGGATAACCTTCAACCTATTCCACTACTGGTCAATGGTAATAGAAAATCTTCAACCTATTCCACTACTGGTCAATGGTAATAGAATAATCTTCAACCTGGTCTTCAATCTATTCCACTACTGGTCAGTGGTAATAGAGTAATCTTCAACCTTCAATCTTCAATCTATTCCACCACTGGTCAGTGGTAATAGAATAATCTTCAACCTAGTCCACCGCGGGTCGATGGCTGTAGGATAATTTCATATTGCCTCCTTCAAGAGACTATCAATCTTCAATTTGCTCCACCTGAATTTGTTACACCATTCTTTGAGGAACCTGTCCTGTTAGAAAATGATGATGCAATGCTCGAAATGACTCAAATGCCCCTATCTACATGTGCTATGGATGACATGAGAATGGTCTTTTTTACTATGATTAGGATGCAATGATCGGAATGAATCGAATGCCCCTAATTGGATGTGAATGAATGCATGAGAATGATCTCTTTGTGACGGATCACCCTGCTTTCTTGGTTTGATTGATCTCTTTGGGGGGTCACCAATTTAGGTTTCGATTGCCCCATGAACCTGGTTAGTTTTGAACATTGCTTCCTCTTTGGGTTCTTGTAACAATTAGAAATTTTTCAGAGTATTATGCGAAACTCTCTTAGTTTGAATATTAGTGGTCCATTAATCGTTATTTCAATGAAAAATGCTTAAAAGTATAATCATGAGAGATATCGAGAGTAAGGCTCAAAATGAATAGATTGACCAAAAGATCAGATTTTGACAAGGTAAATTTAGCTAAACATGTTATGAAGAAGACAAGCACAAGTGTCCAGATATCATAGCATGAGTTTCTCTGCACAAAACTCCTTGAGGACTCCTTTTGTACTCGATGGGTGATGGCAGAACAAGAAGATTTCATTGATGCCCCCCAAGTCGTGACGTTTCTTCTTCTTGTTAATTCCAGTTATAGTGAAGCTACCACATGCTCCCTCCAATCGATGATTTGGATCGCCCATTTTTGGGTTTTCAATCCAAAACCCCTTGAGTCACGAAGTGCCCTTTACGGGTTTTCACTTCGACCTCTCCAGTTTTTTTTTTTTAGGCGAAGTATTTCTTGACTGAATCTGAGTTTACTGGATTCGGCAAACTTTTGCCATCCATTTCCGTCAAGATTAGAGCTCCACCGGAGAAGGCCTTCTTTACTACATATGGTCCCTCCCAATTTGGCATCCATTTCCCTCTAAAGTCTTTCTGTATGGGAAGAATCTTTTTAGGACGAGGTCTCCTTCATAGAATTCCCTGGGGCGAACCTTTTTGTTGTAAGCCCGTATCATTCGCCTTTGATACATTTGTCCATGACGAAGGGCTTTTAGCCTCTTTTCCTCAATTAGGTTCAGCTGATCGTACCGAGATTGAGTCCATTCTGCTTCGTCCAACTTTATCTCAGATAAGACCCGAAGGGAGGGGATCTCAACTTCAATCGGCAGTACTGCCTCCATTCCATAAGCTAAAGAGAAGGGAGTTGCCCCGGTGGAAGTTCTAACTGACGTCCGATAGGCGAAAAGGGCGAACGGTAGCTTCTCATGCCAATCTTTGTAAGTCTCGGTCATTTTTCCCACGATTTTCTTGATATTCTTGTTGGCTGCCTCGACTGCGCCATTCATCTTCGGACGATATGGTGACGATTGTGATGTTTGATCTTGAATTGGCTGCAAACCTCCGCTATCGTGCTATTATTCAAGTTTAGTGCATTGTCAGATATGATCCTTTCAGGCATCCCGTACCGACATATGATCTCTTTCTTTAAGAACTTGCTGACCGCTGATTTCATGACATTTGCGTACGAAGTGGCCTCTACCCATTTGGTGAAGTAGTCAATTACCACAAAGATAAATCGGTGCCCATTCGAAGCTTTTGGTGAGATCGGTCCAATGACGTCCATCCCCCATATAGAGAAAGGCCATGGGGATGTCATGACGTGTAGGGGTGAAGGAGGCACGTGAATTTTATCTCCATAGATTTGACATTTGTGGCATCTCTTGGCATAGCTGATACAATCTCCCTCCATAGTGGACCAATAATACCCGAATCTCATGATTTGTCTTGCCATCGTAAATCCATTAGCATGAGTCCCACAGACACCTTCATGGACTTCTTCGAGAATCTTCTTGGCCTCAACTGCATCCACGCATCTCAGCAGTACTTGATCCTTCCTTCTCTTGTATAGGATTTCTCCATCCAGGACGTAATCATTGGCCAATCTTCTCAACGTTCTCTTATCATTCTCGGTCGCTTGATCGGGGTATTCACGGTCCTTTACGTATCGTAATACATCGTGATACCACGGGCGACTATCTCTTTCTTCTTCTTCGTCGATGTTGCAGCAATGTGCCGGGGCCTCATAAATGCTCATTTGGATAGGCTTCACTTCTTCTGCTTTGTTTATTTTGATCATAGAAGCCAAGGTAGCTAAAGCGTCGGCCATTTGGTTCTCTTCTCGTGGGAGGTAGCAGAAAGTGACGTTGTCAAACTCTTTAATTAATTCCAAAACCAGCCTTCGATAACTGATTAACTTGGGATCTTGTTTCCCATTCACCTTTTAGTTGATAGATTACTAGTGCGGAATCCCCGTACACCTCCAATGTTCTAATTTTTCGTTCAATGGCTGCACGAATTCCCAGGATGCACGCTTCGTATTCGGCCATGTTGTTTGTACAATCAAAATCCAACCTGCTAGTAAGAGGATAGTGATCTCCGTTGGGGGACACTAGGATTGCCCCAATTCCATTCCCCACAGCATTTGAAGCTCCATCGAAGTTTAGTTTCCATGGGTGCCCCTTCTTTTGGACCTCTTCTTCAGTGGCTGCCACATACATTAATTCTTCATTTGGGAAATCAAAGTCCAATGGCTCATAATCTTCTAACGCTCTGCTGGCTAAAAAATCCGCTATTGCACTTCTTTTTATGGCCTTCTGATTTACGTAGACTATGTCAAACTCCGAAAGCAGAATTTGCCATCGGGCCATTCTTCCATTCAGTGCAGCTGACTCCATCATGAACTTGAGGGGATCCAGTTTGGAGATAAGCCAAGTGGTGTGATATAGCATGTATTGTCTCAATCTCCGTGTCGTCCAAACCAGAGCGCAACATAACTTCTCGATCGGCGAATATCTCGTCTCGCATTCTGTAAACTTCTTACTGAGATAGTATATCGCTCTTTCTTTTCTTCCTGACTCATCATGCTGGCCTAACACACATCCCATAGAGTTCTCGAATACTGACAAATACAATATTAGTGGCTTATTTGGGCATGGCGATACCAGTACTGGGGCTTTAGACAAGTAATGCTTGACCTTATCAAATGCTTTCTGGCACTCCTCATTCCATACATCTGAGTTGTGTTTCCTAAGGAGGCGAAATATGGGGTCACACTTCTCCGTTAGTTGTGCGATAAACCGGGCGATGTAGTTTAATCTTCCTAAGAAACTTCGAACCTCCTTTTGGGTACGTGGTGAAGGCAACTCTCGGATAACTTTCACCTTATCAAGATCAACTTCGATTCCCTTTTCACTGACTACAAATCCCAACAATTTTCGGGATCTAGCCCTAAAGGTACATTTTGTTGGATTGAGTTTCAGCTGGAATTTTCTAGGAATAGTTCTCTCTCAGTTCTGGACTTCGCAATCATGTCGTCTACATAAACTTCGATCTCCTTGTGCATCATGTTCGATCTCCTTGTGCATATGTTGCCCCTGCATTTTTTAGTCCGAAAGGCATCACTTTATAACAGAATGTCCCCCACATGGTAATGAACGTGGTTTTCTCCATATCTTCGGGGTGCATTTTAATCTGATTATACCCAGAGAAGCCGTCCATGAAAGAGAAAAGAGAATATCCAGCTGTGTTATCCACTAAGGTATCAATGTGGGGTAACGGAAAGTTATCTTTTAGACTGGCCTTGTTCAAATCCCTGTAGTCCACGCACATTCGCACTTTTCCATCTTTCTTAGGGACAGGCACTATGTTTGCTACCCATTCCGAGTATTTAACCATTTGCAAGAAACCGGCATCAAACTGTTTTCTGACCTCTTCTTTTATTTTTAACAAAACATCTGGCCTCATTCTTCGAAGTTTTTGCTGGACAGGTTTACATTCTTCCTTGATGGGGAGTCGATGCACCACTATGTCTGTGTTTAACCCGGGCATATCTTGATACGACCAAGCAAAGACGTCTCTGAATTCTTGGAGTAATTCGATGAGGTCTTACTTCGTTTTTGCGGCAATGCTAGCCCCAATTTTCAACTCTTTTCCTTCTCCTAAGTTCACTATTTCTATCGTCTCTTCGTGGGGTAGGATTTGTTCTTCGCCTTGCTCTACCATTCTTAACAAATCAGGAGACACATTACGGTCTTGGTCATCTTCGAAATCTTGAGAATCCTCCATGTCCGTACCTTGTTCAAAAGGGGATCCTGAGTTAATGGCAATGTCGCTCACATCATTGATATCTGGGGACCTGTTAAAAGGGCAAAGAAAGGCGTAGAAGCAACAATCTAAGAATGGATATTTATGTGAGTGACTATGAATGGAGAGTAAAAGGAAAATTTTTTTGAAATATGCGTTTTATTGAAATAAAGACGTTTGAGCATATGCCTATTCAACAAAGAGTCTCTCATTGCCCCTAGGCTTAGAGCAACAAGCGTGTTTCGAACATTACTCTGAATTACTCCTAAAAGCTACAGGAATTTCTTCTATTGTCCAATTGTCCAAAACACTTCCAGGAGCATAAGGACGAATCCCAGATAAAGCTCTTTCCTCGGCCCTTTCCTCCGATACGGCGTTGATGCTTAAGCTCCCCAACATTTCTTCCATTGCTTCTCTTGCTGCCATGCCTCGGTCAGGGTACAAGATTCCCCCCGAGACAAATGTTTTGGACAGAGGAGGGAAAGTCATTGGCTCCCATTTAATCTCCTCCTCACTTAGGCGTGCCCTTCTTCTCTCTTTTCTTTTCTCTTCTTCTCTCTTCTTTTGTTTCGCATCTGGCTTGAAACCTAAACCAAAGCGGTCTCGTTTTTCTCTTTACGTTGGCACCTCAGTCTTTCCTTGCAGGTTTCTCCCGAGTCCTCTCCCGGGCAAAGCTCCCTTCCCAATTGTCATTTGAAGGCTCATCATCGTTGACTTGGATATTTTAGGCATAGGGATCTTGCTGCCCTCGACAACGAAGGTTGCGTTAATAAACTCCAATGATCGAAAAGAACACTCTATTGCCTTTTCATCCACCTCAATGTACGAAGCGTCACTAGTGACGGATGCTATGATCTCTTCTTCAGCGTTGATCGTGACCAATCTACCTTCCGTCACCAATTTCAACTTCTGGTGCAGTGACGACGGTACTGCCCCTGCCGAATGGATCCAAGGTCTCCCAAGCAAGCAATTGTAGGAAGGTTTGATATCCATCACCAAGAAGTCTACCTCATATGTATTTGGGCCAATTTGAAGTGGTATATCGATTCTTCCCATGACCTTTCTTTCCGTTCCATCAAATGCTCTTACAATATTATGGCATGCCTTCATGTGGGAGCTATCCACAGGTAACCTATTCAGTGTGGATAGAGGTAATACATTTAGGGCTGATCCGTTGTCAACTAGCACCCCCGGCAACGTGTACCCTTTGCAGCGCGTGGTTATGTGTAAGGCTTTTGTAGATCCCATGCCTCCTGAAGGTATCTCGTCATCATTGAAGAAAATGAAGTTGTCCGCGCTTATATTACCGACGAGACGGTCCAACTTATTAACAGATATATCCCCCGTGACATATGTTTCATTTAGTACTTTCATCAACGCATTTCGATGAGCTTCTGAGCTCATGAGCAAGGCCAGTACCGATATGCGAGCGGGCTGTTTGTGCAGCTGCTCCACAACACTATATTCGCTGTGCTTAAGGAATTTTAAAAACTCCCTGGCGTCGCTCTCTGTCACGGGCACGTTGACGAATGCTTCGGACTGGATGGTTCCCTCTTCCCTTCGCTCAGTTACCACCACTTTCCCTTTGGTTGCTTCCGCACTCGTGTTTGGGGTGTAACGTCTCCCACTACGTGTAAAGAAGCCTCAATCTCGATCTTCTTCTGTAGCATTGACCGGATTCTCTCTTCCAGGGATTTCTACCCTACAATCGTAGCTCCAAGGTACCTTTTTATTGTCTTTGTAGGGGTAGTCGTGGGTTTTTGAATTATGACCTTCGGTGTGATTGATATTTCAGTCTCCCCCATCCTTGGTCGTGATATAACTACTGCAGGGTAGTTGCCCCCATAGACTCTCCTAGACGTCCCTTCTTTCGATATGTCGGCCTCTCTCTTTGGCGTGATTTCGACCGTTCTAGGTCGCGATATAACTACTGCAGGGTAGTTGCCCCCATAGACTCTCCTAGACGTCCCTTCTTTCGATATGTCGGCCTCTCCCTTTGGCGTGATTTCGACCGCTCTAGGTCGTGATATAACCACTGCAGGATGATTGCCCCCGTAGATCCTTCTAGCCGATCCTTCTTCTGACGCGTGAACTTCTCCTTCTTCTAGATCTCCGATCTCTTCGTAGAATTCTATCTCTTTGTTATCCATGAGACCTTGAATGAGAGTCCTGAACATGAGGCATTCTTGAATATTATGGCCCGTTTTGGAGTGAAACTCGCAATAATTCTCCGCTCCTTCAATCTCTTCTCCCGGATGTTGGGCAATTAAGCCTCGGCTTATCATTTGCCTACAAACCCAACTCAGCGGGGTTTTTATTTCATCGACGTTCATTTTTACTTTCTTCCCTACCTTCTCCCCTAACATGTTCACCCCGTTATTAGCATGGTTGGGTAATGGGTGCTCTGTGTCGTTGACTTTCACCACACCCATTTGAATAAGTTTCTCAACCAGCTTCTTGAAGGCGAGACAATTTTCTATTGAATGTCCGACAACCCCAGCATGGTATTCACATTGCGCATTCACATCGTACCATTTAGGGTATGGGGGTTGTATGGGCTGTAGGTAATGGGGGGCAACAACATGTGTGTCATATAGTTTTTGGTACAGCTGCCCATACGTCATGTAGATCGGAGTGAATTGGAGCCTCTCTACATTTGGCTTTGCACTAGGTTCTTGTCTATGCAGTCTTGGACGATCAGTGATTACAGTTTTAGGTTGATTCAGGGTGACTGCTTTGTCACGGGCATTCACGTTATTTATGTCACCCTCTCTTTTCTTTAGAGTCGTTTTTCTGGAGCCTTCCCCTGTTTCTATCTTGCCGCATCTGACTGCGTATTCTATCCTTTCCCCACATCTCACAATTTCTGAAAAATCGGTCATAGAACTTCCCAACATGTGGTTGATGAAAGGGGCCTTTAAGGTATGAATGAAGAGTGTGGCCGCTTCTTCTTCTAAAAGAGGTGGTTGGACCTGTGTGGCTACCTCTCTCCACCGTTGCGCGTACTGCCTGAAGTTTTCACTTGGTCTCTTCTCCATAGTTTGGAGAGTGACTCTGTCAGGAGCTATGTCTGCTATGTGGCCATAATGTTTCATGAAAGCCTGAACTAAGTCCCTCCATGTTTTGATTTGGGTACTACTGAGTTGATCGTACCATTTGGCCGCAGACCCAACCAGGCTATCCTGAAAGCAGTGTATTAATAATTTCTCATTATCAGCATATCCCGCCATTCGTCGACCGAACATCTTCAGGTGTGCTCCCGGGCAGCTGGTCCCGTTGTACTTTTCAAAATCCGGAGTTTTAAACTTTGTGGAAGCACTAAGTTTGGGACCAGGCTTAGCTCTTTGATATCGACCCCGTAACGAGTTTTAGACTTCTCAATTGCTTCGACTCTCTCCTCTAACCACTTGTAGCGGTCTTCCATTAGCATTGAGGGTTCAACTTTCATCTTCTCTTTCTCCATTTCATCAAAATCTGGTACCATAGGGTTGATAAGGTCATCTCCTGGGTTGGATCCTGAGCCCATTTGGAGATTCATGGGAGATCTAATGTTAGCTTGGCATTGCTGAGGCCTAATTGTGACAGGTGGCCTTCGGGGATGTTCCTCGTACTGCAAAGGCATTTGTGGTAGGGTAGATTCTGAAGGAATATCTTCATTCTCTCCTCCAGTGATGGCCATGGGGCTTTTCCCTTTCCCCAAGAACCTGTTCAATAGTTGGGACATTTGAGCTATCTGAGCCTTCATGTCCCTCTGGGATTCCTCCATTTCTTGCTGGATCTTGGTTAAGTGCTCTTGCATCTGTGCTTCCATTTGGTCACTCATCTCCTTTTGGAATTGTTCTAGTTTCTGATCCATTTTCTTTTTCTTAGTGCGGGTGCCGTATGGATGTTCAGCTTCCAGGTTTCCCCTTTTTCTCTCTCTTTTTTCTGTATAATTCCGACTAGTCAGATTCTCTCAATGCTTGTGATGTGATGTGATGCAATGTGATGCGAGTGTATGAAATGCAAAATTTATGAAATGCAAAATTTGCAAAATTTATGAAATGCAAAAAGACAGAAAGGTGTTGATTTGATTCAATCCCATTAGATAAACTTTACTAGAAAACGAATTTCCTTTCATAGAACGGACGATTACATATACAACTTTGCCCTAATGCCTAAATCCTTAACTTTCCTAAGAAGCCAAGCTAAACTTTAGCCTCGATCCGATCCTGACTCGTACATCAGACTTAACGTGTCAGCCCGAACAGCCAAGGTTTGCAAATGATCAGCCGCCTCTCGGATTTGAGCCACTGCTTCGCCCATTACGTAGTCTCTGTTTCTGATCTGTCCCTGGGAACGGTGGAGCTGCTCATTCCAGTGTTCATTATTCACTTCAAGGAGTTCAAACCGAATTTTGCTATCTTGTAATGCAGTTTCGAGCTCCTCTATCTTTCCTCTCATTTCCTCGATTTTGCTTTGACTAGCTCTTAATTCGACTACCGAGTTGCGGCTACGGTGCAAAAGTAGTGACCTTTCTAATTCTGCTACTCGGGCGCGTAATTTCTCCTTTTGACTTTGGTTTTCTAATAGGCTCTTTTTCAAAGCGTCCTCTCGTACTCGAGCATTTTGAAATTTTTTCTCCCACTGATCGGCTTTAGACTTTTCTTCTTTAATTTCTTGTCGCCATTGTTCCGATGTCTTCCCCAAACCGGCAGTTCTAATGGACAAGCGTAGTTTCTTATAGTCCGTCTTTAAGCTGTCCAAATCCTCTTCGGCCTTATTCTTGCCTTTCTTCAATTTTTCGGCCTCGAACTTGTGGAGGTCAACATCTAACCCCAACTGCATCTTTTCCTCTTCTAGCTGCTCTATTCTTTTACCTAGTTCCCGGCTTCTTCTCTCGAAATCTTGTTTGATAATCTCTAATTCAGACGGGATTACTTGCAGCTGCTCTTCTATTGGTCGAGCATTCCTTTGGGTTGGCCTTGGGACGTTGTCATTGACTCTTTTGACCCACCATTGATCGTATTCAGGCGTAGTCATCGGCCTTATGGCGAGTCTCTTCATTTTCCGAGTTTGAGTCCATGCATCTGACATCTCACGGACTTTCTTCTTATAATTATCGTCCTTGTACGAAAACTCACACTGGGCTAATCCATGTGTCGCCAGTATAAATTGCCTCGATTGATACTGCCTCATTACTAGCAATGGGGCGTACCCAACAGCTCCCCATATCCCGAGTAAAGGAACCCAGTCAAACTCTCCGCACCGGTACAAGATTTCGTCAGGGATCATCCACGGAGTCTTCCATTCTACGTCTTCCACTTGCAAATTTTGGAGGATCGCTATCCATTTCTCTCCTGATAAGTCGTCTCGCCTTGGCGTACCCGCTAATTCCTTTAGAGGGGAGTAGTTTTCAAAAAAGATTTTGCATGAGACCTTTTCCATCTTCCAGAAACGGCAATGGAACCATGAAAGCAACAGTTGTGCACATCCCATGAATCTTCCTTCGCCCACTCTTCGGCAAGCGTTCAACGATCTGAAGGTCTCGGCCAAGATTGCGGGGACAGGTGTGACTCCCTTGTCAAGTTTATCAAATAGGTCCGAAACCGCATCCTCTATGTGCCCTAATGCTTTGGGGAAGATGACCAAACCGTAGATGCGTAGAGCGAAAACGTCGACCCTCTTTTTCTTATCAGGATGTGCCAAGATCAAGTCCCTCAAGTGTTTCCATGGAATGCACTTACAATCCTCTTTTTGTTTGATCCGGGCCGTAATCCATTGCTCGCTCATTCCTGTGATGTTCATTAGCCTTTTTGACAATGCCGACACATTAGCGAACCTTGAATATGCTTTGTCAGTTTGAATTCTCGGGCATCGAAACAAGGCTGTGTACTCTTCTATAGTTGGAACCAAATCTACATTTCCAAAAGTGAAGCAGCTATAGGCGGGGTTCCAAAACTGGGTAATGGCTCGAAGTAGGTACTCGTCTACCTTGATATACAGCAGGTAGTGCAGATCACCGTAATTATGGTAGAACAGTTGTTTGTCCTCATTGCACCAGGAATCCCATATTTCCTTTAATTCCCGCAGGTCATTTTGAGCTACGCTGACGCGGGTGAAATCCCATAACTCCGATTCATGCCCTACCGTCAGGCTGTCTCCCTTTTCTTGCTGTGCTCTTTCGGACCACACTTGGACAGCCACATTATCCTCTACTCTATCGAGAAACCCCCTTTCCATGTCAAGCTTTTCTATCTAGTAATTGAATGCGGATCAACACCCTTTCTATAATGCCATGCAATGAAAATGAAACACCACAAGTTAATCCCAGGTACAAAAGGAACTTAAAATAAACAGGATATAATCAAACTCGTATTTAAGGTAACAACTAGGGTTTGCACGGCTCTATCTACAACGGGCTCTTAGGCTCCTCTACATGTGGTTTGGTTCTGAAGTATGGGTACCTGAACCAGCAGATTCCTCGATCTTCACCCATTATAGGCTCATATGGACCGAGTTCAGTTCAGGGGAATACATTTCCCTATGGCTACACGGAGATAAAAATCTCACGAAGACATAGGTACGGATGTATCCCGGAAGCGATCCACTATCTTACACGGAGGTAAAAACCTCACGAAAGAGTAGCTTCTCACTCCCACTTAAGGGTGTGACCGCGATGGTCATGTAATGCAATGCCAAAGTATTTCACGAGACTCGACACTATAGCACAAACAAATGTGCCAAAGAGAAACATGATTTTTCAAAACAATTTTCTAATACTTTCAATCAAAGGGACAAAAATCAATCAATTTACGGCCTGACTCTCTTAAGTCCCCAGCGGAGTCGCCAAGCTGTCGTAACCATTTTTTTGACAAAACAGAAATCGAACTTGGGTTTGGAAAATGAATAAAACGGGCGTCGCCACCGACCTTTTACTAGGTGTGATCGGATCACCTTTGTTTTAATAAAACATTTCAGTTTACTAAAACAGGGTTTATGGTCTACGAATATTCGAGAAAATAGGTTCGGGAGTCGGTTACGTGCGAGGAAGGATTAGCACCCTCGCAACGCCCGAAAATCAGTACCAAATTGATTAATTGATGTCCCAATGTCGAAAGTTTTAACAAAATCAGAAATGAATTTAGAAGTTTGGGTCTTTTTGGAAATGTTTGAGTCTTCTTAGAATATTAAGATTTCCTTGTTTCGAAGGGACCAAATATCACATCCAATACGTAGGACACGATAATTTCAATCCTCAAATCCAAAGTCGTCTCTTAATCCCTAAGACTTATTTATTAAAATAACAAAAGGTTATTCGATTATTTGGTCAAGCAAGAGAACCGAAACCCAACACATAGGGCACGGTCCCTCGAATTTCCAACACGGAATATTGCCTTATTTTTGAAAAATTTTTAGTTTTTGGGGTGAAATTGCTGAAAAACTATGTTTTAAAGAAACGTTATTTGAAAACGGGAATAGGGTCATACGATGAATAATGATGCAACACAAATTATGTACAAAATACTATTATAAATATAGTGACGATAATAATAATAAAGCTAGTATATACAGATAATAATGCAATAACGATAATAATAGTAATTAGTAGTAATAGAAAATATATAATATAGTAATAATAATAATAATGATGATAATAATAATAATAATAATAATAATAATAATAATAATAATAATAATAATAATACCGTAATAGAAACAAAAAATATAGTGATACTAACTATATATAATAATATAATAATAATAGTAATAATATATATAGTAATAATAAATAATAATGATAATAATAGGTAATATAAACAATATACTAATAAAACGTGATAATAATATAAAAAGTAAATAAATAAAAAGGACTAGATTGGAACCAGAATATAATAAAAGGGATGAAACCGTAATAAATTAAAGTAGAAGGGGGTGCTCGTAAATAAAAATAAAACGTTAGGGTTAAATTGAAATGCATGATAGAAAGGAGGGGCTAAAACGGGAAATAACCCCTCCCTTCAAAACGCGCCGTAATGGAGGGACCAGATCGAAAATCGGGCAAATTTTCTGGGCAAATTTTGAAGAAAACAAGAACCCAATTGCGGGAAAGTAAAATAATGGAGGGGCTGAATGCGCAATTAGCCCCTCCACTAGAAAACACGCGGATCCCCTAGCTAGCGGGTCGGGTTGCGGGTCGGATGCTTGAAACGACGCCGTTTGGGAGCCATCAGCCTAGGCCCTAAACGACGTCGTTCGGGCTACCATATAAAAGGCATATTTTCTTCTTTCTTTCTCATTTCTGCCGTATTCTTTAAAGAGGGAAGGGGGGAGTTTATATTTTTCTCTGCTAGGGTTTCGAAGGAAGGTCCCCCTGGTCGCAAGCTTCGCCGCCAGTTACCGTCGTCGGCCACCGCGAAACTCACAAATCAGGTAAATCTTCTCCCTTTTTTATATTATTATTCTTTATATGTTATTTATATATATAGATATATTTTAAGAATAAAATGGATTGGTGTAGATGATTTCAAAAAAATAGATAAAAGAAAAATAGAAAATAGACCTTCGGATCTGGTTTTGTACTCTCTTCGATCGCCTGTTTATGGACTGACACTGATTTCTGCTTCTAGATGTTGTTGTTTTTTTGATTGCCCAAAAAATAAAAAAAAACCCCCTGTTACATTCTTTTTTTTGGCTTTATAGCCGAATAATAGTAATAAACAAATAAAGCGCGATCTGTTTTGTATTGCTGTCCTTTGTCTTCTTCTTTGCAGTTGCGGGGAACAGTGGGGAGTGGAAGGAGCACTCGCGAGGGCGGTATCGGAAGTGGAAGCCAGCAGGCGTGGTGCGCACACGGGTTGCGGCAGTGGAGGAGCGCGTGTCTACACGCGCGTGGCGCTGTTAGGGTTCCAAAACCCTAGCTTCTTCCTGGCATCTTTAGTTTCAGGCCTGTTGTATATTGGGCTATTTTTTTTATTTTGTAATTGGGCCTGTTTTGGATTTGTAAATTGGGCCTTGTTAGCCCGGGTAAATTTGGGCTATGACAGCCATTATAGTAAAATTATCTTTACCCGTGGTTTTTTATTATCTTTGGAGGGGTTTTTCCACATTAAATTTGTGTGTGTTTAATTTATCAATTTATTCCGCTATTTTTTCTTGTTGTTTAATCAAGTCAATCCTAACAAGGGTTTTAGTGATAGCTGACCTGAGCTGTTTAAGTGTGAACTCAAATATTTAATTTCGCTCATTCACTTACGAATATAATCGAGCGATAGAATGCAGGATCACTCTTTAATATAAAGAGTATTTTTGTTCAATTCCTTGATTTTTCAACTTATCTTAGCGTTCCAAATCTGGAGACATTCAACCCTGAACTATGTGTTGGTGTCGGAAAGTGTACAAACTACAACATTCAATCTTTCTTAATTAATTAATTTCCCTTATTGGTTTTTTCAGTGTTAAATGATATGCCATCATTAAAGTTCTTCGAGGTTAAGAGGAATGACCTGTTTTTTAAGACAATGAGATGAGAAATATCGAAACAATACAGCTTTCGAGTCTCTTTTTTGCACTTCTTTCCGAACATGTACTCACATGATCTTGAGTGGCCACAATTACAATGTCATTAAGCCTTTATGTAATGTACATTATTGTTAATAATTTGCTATACCATCATCATAATCAACTTTAAAGTCTTCAAAAGCTTTAATTCATATAATAATGTTTAATTAAAAGCTGACTTTCAATAAGTTTATACTTCAAATTTATCAGCAATCCCTTACGAAATTTCTTTTTATATATATAAAACTCTATTTTTAGTCATATAATATTTTTATATATTCTTATTGGATTTTTTTTCTTTTGCTAATCCAATAAATTTTATTGATTAAGTGTCCGGTTTTGGTTTGATGTATTTGTATAAATTCACTCACATTTTGATGAAATAGAGACATATTTAAATGAATAAAAAAAGAAATTCTTAAATATTGTTTATTCCAATTTGGTAAGTATGTTTGTGGAATTTGACAAAAATGGTGTATTTAAATACGAAAATATTTGCAATTTTTTTTAAATTAAATTTTTACTTTCGATAGCGGCTCAACTTTCGGATGTTGATCACGGTTCTTAAACATTATGCTTTTTAATTTCAATTCATATTATCGTGAGTTTTGTCTACAATTTCACATTTTTATTTTTTTCTAAAAGTAATAGTGGTTTTAGGTTTTAATTTTTAGTTATGTTCTAACATAGTGCCGTCAGATCTAATGAGAATCGTTTTCAAAAAGTTTTATCATGATAGAGCACGGTAATAGTGTTTGTAAAATCGAAATCTGAGAAGATGAGTTGGTTCCCTTGGTGCTTAATTTTGACAATTGTTTCTTGGCTAACTAGGGTTCATTGTCAAGCTAGCTTAATGATGGTGGAGTTAAGATGCAATTTTCAACAATTTGATCAAGGTGACGCATCTCTGATTTATTTCTAAATTCTTATAGTATTGCGGTTACTATTAGTTTGTCTCTTTTCTTTTCTTTTCTTTTCTTTTTTTTTTTTTTTGAAATTATTCTATGGACATGATATTTGTACATTAGTGTATTATTTTATCATTTATAATATGTGACATGTCTTTGTATGTTATTGTTTATGACTTCTATTAATGATAATATATATTTTTAAAATTAGTAACATATTTTTTATTAATTTCAAATAGAGTTTTACTAACAAGTATATTAAGGAAGCTCTATAAAGATGCTAACAAGATTTTGAAGCAAGATTATTGTGTGTATCATGATAATTTAGATTCAATTTCTACCATCTTTCACTTTTCCTTCAATTATAAAAGAAAATAAAAATAAAAACACTCTTTAAATTTTATGCTATTATAGCTAAATATTGTATTAAATGTAACATATAGTTGATATTTTTTCACTTTTAAATGTAAATTTGTAACCTTTAATAATGCTATTAGGACACTCAATAGTTAAATTTATTTAATATAAATTATAATTCAATAGTATATATAAATAATTTAATGTATTATAATTATATAAATAAAATTTTAATTTTACAAGTTAAACTAAAAAAACATTATTTTTTCTTTTTATACATCCATCCGTACCCTTTATCAACTTTTCATAAAGTTAATAATTAATTAAGAGCATCTCCATCCAATCTTATTCCTAGATTTCCATTTTATTCCAAAATCTTATTCCTAGATTTCGCAGGGTGTTAAACTCCTACTTTATATGCACCATAGGGGACACATTCTAATTAAATCCTCAAAGTCCTCCTTTCAACTTAGCTATTATCTTATGCATTATACGCTAACTTAAATTTAACGTACAACATATTTAACACTCATAAATCAAATTATAAATATATACATACTCATGGTAAGAATTGTTTGAATATGATGGGTTACAAAAGTAGCCTCCTAAATTTAAATTTAAATTGTCCATGAAGTAGATAGCACATGTTTACAATTTGATCCCTATTATCTAAATATGTTTCACGTCAAATATAAATAGGCATTTAACACTTAAATAAACAGCCGGACTGATGAAAAAACTTTTCATAAAATTAATAATCTTATCCTAATACTAGTTACTTTTATAGATGCATTTTGGACTATATGGAGAAGAGTGAAAAGTTATATGTGTTCGTGTTCAATTTTTCCCTTGTACAAGAACTGAAGAAATTAGGAGGAAGCCCTCTGTTTTACATATCAAATTTGTATTATCATTTATATATATATATATGAAAAAAATGGATATATACACTTATTTTATATTAGATTAATATAATTATTTTGTGTACGTAATATATAACATAAACTTGTGCTAATTTGATAATGTTGTTAATAATTTTTTAAAATTAAATAAAATTAAAATTTATATATAAAATCACAAAAAATCAAAGTTGTTTAAGAAAAGAAAGAAAAAAATCCAACCAAATGATTTGGTTAAACCATAAAAAAACAATAAAAAAGCAATTAAAGTAACAAGTCTTGATAAATATATTCATGCATACAAGCAGTCCCGGAGCCAATGGTAAATTTTCTATTTAGGCTCTTTATAATTTATAAAATTTTAAATTAGTAATGGTAAAGTTGTATTTTAGCCCCCTCAAAAATAATAAAAATTTGATTTAATCCTTTAAGAATTATAAAGATATAGACTATCAAAATGATGAAATTATATTTTTACAATCGTAAAAATATACAATTACATTACACCCAAAAAAATTTTCTAACTTCGCCATTACATACAAGCTGGCATAAAATGATGGTATTCGGAAATATTCCCATTTTGTGTTTTATTAATTCAGTTTGGCACTAACATCTTTCTGTACCTTAAAAATTATTATTAATTTATCAAAAAAATTATCAATTTCTTAATTAGGCTAACTGAAGGTATCCATTAATCAAATCGGATCATGGTTCAATTTTTAAAAAATAAAATAAAATCAAGTTGGATGCTCGAGCTTGCTTGACCTATTAACTCAAATGATGTTTTATTGTTAACAAATAATAAAAATTAAAAATATAATTTTATATTCTTATACTTAAACTTAAATAAAGCTAATTTTAAATTCATGACGAAATTTATAAAAATTAAAAATTCTTACCAAAATCAGACCTAAGCCAAATCAAAGCTACCGAGTCAAACGGACCACAGTTCTTAGGTAGACCTATGCTGCACCAATTATTTGCTACTATAGTGGAATCTTTGTAATCCATTACTGTCAGCCCCTAATTCCCCAAATTAGGGAATTAGGAAAGATTTTGGCAATGAGGGCTTATAAAGTTATTTCATATTATTATTAATGTAGTTTTGGTTTTTGGTATTATTATCTTCATCTGAATTAAGACTAATTCTTTTCAAATCAAGGGGTGATTCCAAAATTCAATAAAAGTAGCAGTTTACTAACATAAGGTTTTAGTGCTTCTTTAAATTACTTAATGACTTGTTAAAATAATATTAGTATATTAAACATAATAATCAATAATTTTATTTATTATTTTTAATATATTAGAGAGAGATTGGTCTACACTGGTGCAAATTTAAAGAGATTTTAATTTTACATTATCCTGTAATTTTTAATAGAATTAATATTTTAATAATTAACAGTCAGGCTGATTTTAAATATAATTATCTGACAATTGTACAAAATTACTTTTATTTTATACTAGTATAAAATATATAATTATATATAAAAATTATTAAAAAATATAAAATCACTTTAATTTTACACCAATATAAATAAACATTTCCTCATTTATATTTATATGAAGTTTTAGTCTGTGGTACATCTATACAACTATATATAAAAGAAAGGCCTTCCATGGCAACGGTCCTTTTTCCTTTTTCTTTTTTTTTTATGAAAAGACTATAGTAATAAACATCATTTATTCTTTGATATAAAATTAGTAATCAATCGTTATTTTATAAAATCCTCAAGAGTGCACGTGCACATTGAACAAAATACCCATAGACTTTGTTGACCAATTGATTCTAACCTCGACATGCCACACGAGTGGAAGTGGACACTGTTACACGTCATCGCCTTAAGGGTCATTGATGCTTCATGCTAAAACACATAACATTACTTGGTATATTATTATATGTCTGGAATGGTGTAAGAAACTTTTCCATGATTTTCGACCCGCGCTTTCCTCTCAACTCATCCATCTTTCTGTTATTTGACATACAAATATTTTTTAATAATTAAAAGTTGAACATTTATAAGTTGCTTAGTGTTTTTTACGCACATAACACCAAATAATTCATGTTTTATGCTAATTAATGATATTTAAAATCCTCAAATTTAAACAAGTGTAAGGAGTGGTCATTGCAAAGACCAGTCAAACCGACTCCCATGTTACTACATATGGGGCCATTTTTTTATGTATATTTTCTTTTCAGTATATCCCAAGAAATCTAGGGTATTTAGCTTCTACCATATATATAATTTTTTTTAAAAAATAATATCCGATCAATAAATTACAATTTAGAATTTTTATATATTAATAATATGTAAGGAATAAGAGTTATTTAATAATTGATTTCAAAAATTGATGAAAATAAAAAACATAAAAATAAATAGTTGAACTAAACTCATAGTATACTATCAAATGACTTGTGTTGAAATAAACATTTCCAACCATTCTCTTTATGAAAGAATTTATCCTCCATAATTTAATCACAAAATATCCTTTTTTTTTAAAGATTTTTTTTTGGTGAAAAACAAAAAGGATTAGCTAATTAGTTACATCCAAAAAGTTTGAGAAAAAACCCCTAGTCTGGTCCAAATCTAAGAAATTTCTAACCCTAAGAGGGGGGAAATTAAAAAATTGCAACTCAACTCTAGAAGATAACGGTCCTTTTGCCATACAATCAGCAACTTCATTTTATTCCCTGTGATGGAAAGTATAGATTGCAAATTAATATGAGCACTATTCAAATTTAAAAGTGGTGATTTATCATCTTACAAATTTAATTATTCATAAGCATTATTCAAATTAAAAGTGATGATTTATCATCCGATGAATACATTTCTATGGGACATGTTTCTCCCAAGGAGTATGTCCAATATGAAGGGTTGTGGCTCTTCAAGTTGTATTCATTGAGTGCATATAAATAGAGGTATTATGGTGTTCACAAGCATACAATTACATTCAATCTTATTTTCAAAAACTAGAGTAAGAGTTAGGGAATTCCTTGATTTTGCTAATCAAAGGATATTCAAAACTTCGTTGTATCTCGGGAGGACCTTTGTCTTAACCCTCTAGCAACTTTGTGTGGGGGAAAATAGTTCTCTTTGGAAAGCGTCATTCGTGCCTCGAAGTCTACTGTTTATTTTCATACAAGTCTCCAATTCTACGTCTCTACTCAAGTTTCCAACAATCAAAGAGAATTATTTTTGGAGATGGCGACGGAGGCTAACACCGTATCCAAAGTGATGAATCAAGAGTTTGTGAAACTTGATCGGTTTGATGGTTCAAATTTCAATCATTGGAAGGACAAGATGTTGTTCCTTTTACTGTCTTAAATGTGGTGTACGTTCTGGATCCAAACCTACAAGTCGTGGAGGATCCCGCCCCCAATGCAAATTCCGAGGAAATTGCAAAAGTGGCTGAACTCAAGAAGAAGTGTGAAGAAGACAATTTCACTTGTCAAGGACACATCCTCAACACCTTGTCTGATCGATTGTATGATCTTTACATGCCGATGCAATCCCTAATGGAAATATGGAAAGCTCTTGAAGAGAAATACAACATCGAGTGACAAGGTACTGATAAATTTTTAATGATGAAGTGTTTCAAATTCAAAATGCTCAATAGTATCCCGATCATGGATCAAGTCCATGAATTACAAGTCCTTGCAAGCAGGCTTCGTGACTTGAAAGTTGTTATTCCGAATTTGTTACAAGTTGAGGCTATCATTTCGAAATTGCCCTCGTCTTGGAACAATTATCGGAAGAAACTTCTACATATGGTAGAGGACTTCACTGTGGAGAAAATACTTAGGCATTTATGTATTGAAGAGGAAATTCGGAAGCGTGATGCGGCGTATCTTCCCCAAAGTTCTAAAGTGAACCATGTGAGCAAGTCCAAGAACTTTCGAAATGGTAAGCGAAAGGCTACATCCGAGACCAAGGACGTGCAAGACAAGAAGAAAAGAACTCGCAATTGTTATAATTGCAATAAGAAAGGACACTATATTAAATATTGCAGACTTCTCAGAAAGAAGCAATATGTCACAACTTTCAAAGCCAATATGGTGGAGGGCATGGACTTAGTGGCCATGGTTACGGAAGGGATAAAAAATTTAGAGATTGGTATGATTACTGAATTCAACATAGCCATCACTGGTAAGTCCTGTAATTGGTGGCTCAATTCTAGAGCTACTGTCCATGTGTGTAATGACCAACAACAATTCAAAAGTTATGAACTAGTGGCAAACCGTGAAGTGCTTATGGGAAACTATCAATCGGTTAAGGTGCTCGGTCAAGAGACAATGGAACTCAACTTCACATCTGGGAAGAAACTGACTTTGACTAATATGTTGCACATATTCGATGTGAGAAAGAATTTAGTGTCCGTAAGTATTCTATATAGCAAGGGGTTCAAGATTAACTTGGAATCCGATAAGTTTTTATTGCTTAGGGGTGATATATATGTAGGAAAAGGATATTGTAACGAGGGTATGTTCAAGTTGAGCATTGATATGAATAACGTTAATTCTTCTACTTATATTTTTGAATCTTATCCTTTGTGGCATGTGCGTTTAACACATTTTAATTTTAAAAATTTACAATATATGCAAAAGAATGGTTATATAAGTCTAAGTAATGATGAGTTTGAGAATAAATGTGAAATTTGTATTCAACCAAAAATTACCAAGAAGCTGTTTCCTAATAAGTGTGAAAGGAATTCACAAGTGTTAAATTTAATTAATTCGGATGTTTGTGAATTAAATGGAACACTAACAAAAGGTGGAAAACGATATTTTATCACTTTTATAGACGACTTCTCTAGATTTACTTATGTGTATCTCATGAAAAGTAAATACGAGGCTTTTGATATGTTTAAACGTTTTAAAAATGAGGTTGAGAATTTGTTTAGTAAGAAAATCAAAGTGCTTCGTAGTGATAGAGGTGGTGAATATTTTTCAGATGAATTTAATATATTTTGTGAGGAATAAGGTATGGTACATGAGTGTTCCGCGCCTTATACTCCGCAAAAAAATGGTTTGGAGGAAAGAAAGAACCGTACTTTAGTAGATATGGTTAACTCGATGTTGTTCAGTGCTAAACTTCCATATAATCTATGGGGTGAAGCATTATTGACTGCATGTTATATTATTAACAGAATACCATCGAGAAAATTCAAAGTAGCTCCATATGAGTTATGGAAGGGTTGGATGCCAAACTATAGAGTTCCCGACTAACAGAGAACAAAGTTAGGTCCAAGAGCCTTCAAGGGTGCATTCATTGGATATGCCCAACACTCTAAGGCTTATCGCGTTCTTGATTTAGTGTCAAATACGATAATTGAAACAAGAGATATTGTATTCATTAAAAATAAGGTTTTCAATGATTCAACAGATTCAGAAAAAGAATATCAACTAACGATCTCAAGTGATCAAACCAAAAGAAGTCTTTGTGATAATAAGGATACGGAGCCGAGGAAAAGTCAAAGAGTAAGAAAAGTAAAGGACTTTGGTCTTGATTTCATTTCCTCGCAATCTCTAGCATTCCTTATTGAGGCAAATAGAGAATCTGTAATTAGGAATATCCCCATAATGTTTAATGTGGATGGTGATCCACAATCCTATGGTAAAGCCATGACTTTTAGGGATGCAGCATTTTGGAAAGAGACAATCAATGATGAAATGGATTCAATATTATCCAACAATACTTGGATTCTAGTTGATCTTCCTTAAGGATCGAAGCCTATCGAGTGTAAATGGGTGTTTAAAAGGAGGAATACTCTAACAGAGGGTTCTCCAACCTTTAAGGCTAGGTTGGTGGCTAAAGGATTTAGGCAAAAATAAGGCATAGATTATTTTGACACCAATGCACCAGTGGCTAGGATGACCTCCATTCGAATTTTTATAGCACTTGCATCTATCCATAAGTTACATGTACATCAAATGGATGTTAAGACGGCTTTTTTGAATAGTGATCTAGAAGAGAAAGTCTATATGGAGCAAACAGATGGTTTCGTGCTTCCTGGGAATGAACATAAGGTGTGTAAATTGATCAAGTCATTACATGGTTTAAAACAAGCGTCTAAACAGTGGCATGAGAAATTTGACTCGGTTATATTGTCATATGGTTTTTTACATAATAGTGCGGATAAATGTATTTACACTAAATTCACCAATAGATATGGTGTAGTTATTTGTCTTTATATAGATGATTTGTTGATTTTTGGTACGAACATGGAAAGTGTTCGTAAGACCAAATAGTATCTAGCCTCGAAATTTAAAATGAAGGATCTCAATGAGGTAGATACAATTCTAGGAATAAAGGTGAAAAAGCATGAAAATGGCTTTGCACTAAGTCAGTCTCACTACATTGAGAAAGTATTGGAAAAGTTTAAACACTTGAATATCAAGGATTCAAACACTCCATACGATTCGAACTTCAAGTTAAGTGAGAATAATGGCAGGGCTATAGCGCAACTTGAGTACGCTAGTGCAATCAGAAGTCTAATGTATGCAATGCATTGCACTAGACCCGATATCACATTTGCTGTGTGCAAATTGGTGAGATTTACAAATTTTCCTAGTACCGATCTTTGAAAAGGAATTTGTAGAATTTTTGGCTATCTTAAGAAAATAAAAAATTTGGGATTATTCTATAGTAATTATCCCGTAGTACTAGAAGGTTACTCAGATGCAAGTTGGATTACAAGTCTAAGTGACAATAAGTCCACATCGGGATGGATTTTTACAATTGGAGGTGGAGCCATTAGTTGGGCCTCCAAGAAACAAACTTGCATCTCACATTCAACTATGGAGGCTGAATTCATAGCCTTAGAGGCTACTAGCAAAGAAGCGGAATGGCTAAGAGATCTCTTGTTAGATGTAAAGTTGTGGCCACAACGTAGGTTCGCCATTTTCGTATATTGTGATAGTAAATCTACCATGTCTCGAGCGTACAATAAGGTGTACAATGGAAAGTCTAGACATATAAGTTTGAGACATGAGTATGTGAGACAATTGATTAAGGACGGTGTGATAATTATTACCTATGTTAAGTCAGTTGACAATTTAGTAGATCCATTGAAAAAAGGTTTGTCAATGGATTTGGCTAAGAGTACCACCGCTTAAATGGGATTAAAATCATTCTAATCACATCATTGATAATGGAAACCCTACCTTGTTCTAGCCAAAAGTTAGTTTCAAGGTTCAAAGGGTAATAACAAGTTATTGAATGACAACGCACACTAAGAATCAGGATTTAGTGTTTATATTTTAGGAGGATGAGTTTTACTCTTAATAGATGGACATTAATTGTCTTGAAATCCACCTATA
The DNA here is from genome assembly GCA_005393395.2 of Gossypium australe. NCBI lineage: Eukaryota > Viridiplantae > Streptophyta > Magnoliopsida > Malvales > Malvaceae > Gossypium > Gossypium australe. The sequence goes on from CM016621.1 coordinate 131,519,023, forward strand.
TGGACATGAAGTGGTGCCACTTCAACGAGATTTTCTTCATGGTTTTCTTTCGTACATGTTCATGAAACGGGATGAGCACATGGCCATAACGGTGCTAAAGCAAATTAAATTCTTACTCCAATACTTTACGATTATGTTTGAAATTTTTTCGGTATTAACTTTAAGAATAATGATTCAAGCGACTAGCCACCATTCACTTTGTTGATACTCTGAGAGTTTGCACTAAAGGAAGGTTCAATCTGTGGACACCCTTCTTTATGCACAATCGTTGTGTACTTATTTTTTGGAATTAGCAATATAATGGGGGATTGATGGAAAGTATAGATTGCAAATTAATATGAGTACTATTCAAATTTAAAAGTGATGATTTATCATCTTACAAATTTAATTATTCATAAGCATCATTCAAATTAAAAGTGATGATTTATCATCCAATGAATACATTTCTAGGGGACATGTTTCTCCCAAGGAGTATGTCCAATATGAAGGGTTGTGGCTTTTCAAATTGTATTCACTGAGTGCATATAAATAGAGGCACTATGGTGCTCACAAACATGCAATTACAATCAATCTTATTTTCAAAAACTAGAGTAAGAGTTAGGGAATTTCTCGATTTTGCTAATCAAAGGATATTCAAAACTTCGTTGTATCCCGGGAGGACCTTTGTCTTAACCCTCTAGCAACTTTGTGTGGGGAAAAATAGTTCTCTTTGGAAAGCGTCATTCGTGCCTCGAAGTCTACTGTTTATTTTCATACAAGTCTCTAGTTCTATCGTCTCCACTCAAATTTCCAACACCTTGGGAATATAACGCAAAACCCATAAATTCTCCTGAGATAGAATACTCTGGATTCGCCTGATTAAAGCAAAGTTCGATGTGGCTGAGGTACTTCCTTGAATGGCCCGAACGACATCTAGGCTGTCCGAGAGGATTATTACACAATCATGACCTCTTCGTTGAACAAGCTTAAGCCCTTCAAAAATGCCCCAAAGTTCAGCATCGAAAATCAAGCACTTTCTAAGGTATCGATTGAAGCTAAAGAGCCACTGTTCATTCATATCTCTCGCAAACCCCCCAGCAGATACATTTCCAGTATCCAAACGCACTGCCCCATTAGTATTAAGGAAGATCGTAGAACCTTAAGCTTGCTCTTCTAAGGGAAGACCAAAACTTCCACTAGAAGGAACTCTAAAGGATGAAAAACATTGAGTAGCCCAGCAATAGGAGTTGTTAACTATAGCACCACTTACCCGTATTCGATGCCGGGACAGGGTACGAGGTGTTACCAAACTCATACGCAAACATTCATACAAAACCAAGACGTGGCTTTTTACTCAAATTTAATATTTTTCATAAACCTTCATTTCATCCCTTAAACAAGCCTACGAGGCCCAAAACACACTTCAGGAACGATTCAGGATCAAATCGAATTCTTTAGAAGAACTCTAGAAAAAACTTAGAAAAATTCTCATTGAACAGTCCACACGCCCGTGTAGAAGAAAGGACACGCCTGTGTGGCATATCACATGCCTGTGTTCCACACTCGTGTAGATTTATTTCTCAATTCGAACCTACAAGGGTTTTCACAGGCTTGACACACGCCCGTGTCCATGGCCCGTGTCCCTCACACGGCCATGACACGCCCGTGTCTTAGTCCGTGTGCAAAAACCTTAACATTCTATTTCTGACGTCATCAACCTAATGAGGTCACACGGCCAAGGCACAGGCCGGTGTCCTTAGACTGTGTGGCGAATTAAATTCCTAAATTCAGGTGCAGACTTCACACGACCTAGGCTCGCGCCCATGTCCTATGGTCGTGTCCTCCACACGGCCGTGCTTCAGCCTGTGTGGTTACTACTGGGCATTCTATTTTGCCAACTTAGGATGCAGGGGGACACACAGCCATACTGATCGCTGTCAAATCAGAGTTTTAAATATTTATAAAAGAATGATCAAACCTGGAGACTAACTCTAACAACGATATTAAGGCAAGTGTACCTGTCGAACAGTAGTATAGCTTAGGCAAGACCGGTTATCGAACCCAAAGGAACTAAAAGTATTAATACTCACCTTCCCCTTATTATTTAGTCTTAAAGTTATGGTGAAGTTTACTTTTTAACTAAATCGACAACAGCTAAACTAAGGACACAAAGACAAGAAGACGAATTGGAAAATAACTTTGAGGGAAAACTTAGTTGATTACGACGATACCCTCAGGAAGAATCCACCTAGACTTCACTTATTAATTAACCCTAAATTATATGATTTCTTTTACTTAGCTTGATCCGTAAGACTCCCTAACCTATATTAAACCCTCTCTCGAGGCGAATAACGTCTAACCCTAGGCTAATTAGTGGAACTCTCGTTCGCTTATAATAACCCCCTAGGATAGCAGTAAATCGATCAATGGACTCCCATATTAGGTTTCACCCTAATCCGGCAAAATCTCGTAACCCTATCTCTAGGCGCCCGATCAACTCCGCTTAATTATGTTAGATCTCCTCTTAGGCAGGGTCTATTCCTCCTCCACCTAAGCACATTAGATTTGGATTAAGCAACATAATTAAGAACAAACTAAGTAATTCATCATATAACTTAAAAATCAAATAATAAAATCCATCTAGGTTTCATCCCCTTCAGGTATCTAAAGGGTTTAGTTCATAATGAATAAAGAAAACATCGCAAGAGAAAAGATAACACAAAACATAGAAAAAAATCCTAAAACCCCCTGAAGGAATCGAAGGAGAATTCCGCCGTCTTGAGTATAATTCCGGCTTCTTGGGATGGATCAACTGGCTATCCTCGCGTTATTCTCTAACTCTGACCTTCTCGGCTTGGCTCCTTGGCCTCGCTTTCGCTCCCTTAAACAAGTGATACTTGGGACTTATTTATAGGCTCTTGGAACGCGATTCTTTCTCCCTAAGTATCCTTTTTCGACTAAAATTGCTCTTTCCAGCGTCAGAGGCACGGCCATGTCACACGCCTGTGTGAATCGAGACCTGACCGTGTTCGAATTTCTCTTGAGGCACGGCCGTGTGTGACGGAGTTGAGGCCGTGCTCTAGGTGTTCGTCGAGGCACGACCGTGTGTGCTTTGGGCCAGGCCGTGTCGATTTTGTGTTAAGGCCCATTTACTCCGTTTTAGGCCATTTTGTGTTCTTTTCATCCTCGGGTGCTTTCCTGGGTATAAGACATGAAAAGAAAGGATTAAGAGCACCTTTTTATATAAAACAAGGGATAAATCATCCAAAAGCATACTAAATGTGGGTCTAAAATATGTTACTTTTACAATTTATCACATACCACACGCCCATGGGGCAGACCGTGTGTTACACACGGCCTAGACACAAGTCCGTGTGTCTACCCGTGTGGACAAGAACAAGGCTATTTACCAAGCCCTTTCTACCACCCTTGCACCATCATAAACTACAACAAACAACCTATTGATACATGCATAACTATACCAATTGCTCAACCATACACTTTGCACATTCATATTAAACATCATCACTTTCATATATTAATGAGAATTAGCCATCAACTATGGCCTTATACAAAAGAATTATCATCAAAACAAGCCAACACCTTTGGTCAAAACAATATGACACTTGATAAAAGACTAAGTCCCTATACATGCCATACTCAAAATGCTAAAACTAATTATACCAAAATGTGTGGATAGTGTAAGTGATCCTCCGACGGTCTCCGTATCCCGTGCTAGCTCTTGGACACTATAAAACAAGTGAAAAGGAAGGGAGTAAGCTTTAAGCTTAGTAAGTCTATATGTAAACAATGAACATCATACCACATACTTATCAATCAAGAACACTACATTCTAATCAAGAATAATTCAGATCATTACCATTGTACTTACTCATTTTCCACATCTTACCACATTCCAAATACACAACATACACATTGCTCACATTTACATGCACTTATACCCTGCACTTATCATCACACAGTCACTCATAATCTCATTTAATCAAAGTTTCTCGATAAACATATTCGGTATAATACCGAATATAGGGTGGTTTCGCACACAACCCACCACTAATAAATAACACGGTGGTATTGCACACAGCCCACCAAAGTTACCATTTTCACGGTGGTATCGCACACAGCCCACCAATAATAATAATTATGGTGGTATCGCACATAGCCCACCAAAAATCACATATTTACGGTATTCATTCGTAATTTCCTCACTTTCTATCAATTAATAATTATCAACAATATTCATCCACATTTCACATAATACATTTATATGAAAAACATAGGTAAAATGAATGTATCATTTACATATAAACTTACCTTGAAACAAAATATGTCGATTTGCGATTTAGTCCGAAACCTTGCTTTTTCCTTGGTCAAGGTTGATTCCACGCTCTTCTTGATCTATAATGGAATATTTAGCTTATTAGACCACCACATTATTCAAAACATTTTAAAGTTTCTATTTTGGAGAAAATTACTGTTTTGCCCCTATACTTTTACAAAATTACAATTTTGCCCCTAGGCTCGTAAAATGAAATGTGTATATTTTTCACACACCCAAGCCTAGCCGATTCATATTCCCTCTTATAGCAACTCAAGATTCCAATTATTACACACATTTACCACCTATTTTACAACCTTTACAAAAAGGTCCTTTTAGGTGTTTTCATGGAAACACCTTTCACAAAAGTTGTGTATTTAACAACCAATATTCATTTTCTTCCATAAAATTTCAAAAAATCAACATGAATGCTCTCATGGAAAAACCATAGACTCTCTACCATTTTGTAAAATAATCCCCTCATTAGCTAGATTATGCTACAAGGGTCTCAAAAGTACAAAAATTATCAAGAAAGATCACCAAAATCACTTACTTGCAAGGAGGATAAGTTGCTAAAAATTTCAAGCTTCCAAAACCCCTCTTTGGCTGTTATTTCTGGTGGAAGAAGATGAAAATGAAATGTGATATCATCTTTTTCTTTATTTTATTTTATCTTATCAATTAGTCACCTAATTCACCTACTTTGACCAAATTCTTGTTTTCTTGTCCCCTATAGCCGACCAGCCCTTGCCTAAGGGCCTAATTGCACATTAAGGACCCCTAATTTAAGATTCTATAACTATTTGGCACTTTTAGCTAGTAAAATAAAACTTTCACACTTTATGCGATTTAGTCCTATTTCGCAATTAAGCATGCAATCACCAAAATTAATTCACCAAAATTTCCATGCACTCATATAATCATGATATAACAAATAAAATATATTAAAAATAATTTCTCCGGCCTCGAATTGGTGGTTCTGAAACCACTATTCCGACTAGCCCCAAAATCGGACTGTTACATTAACAATCTCTCTTGAGTTCCAAGAGTGGCCCTGAAAAATAAAAAGATTGCAGTTCTTCCAAATCCACCAAACTAGAATTCCAAAGAGACAAGCCCAACTAGCTCCTCCCTCCATGACCACTGAAGTATCCTACACATTAAAAAGAATCCAGTCTTGTAAGTTAAGAGAGAAGAAGTTCGTTAAACGATTACCTGTTATAATCTGGCTCCATACATCCTTAGCTGCAGTACAATCTCTGAGAATATGAAGAATGTCTTCCAAATGAAAACCACATATAGGACATGAAAGATCAGCTACTAAACCTCTTTTAAACCTTTCAACATTATTGAGGAGGCGCTGCTTGAGAACCAACAAAAAAAAAAAGAACTCTTTGTGGACCTGGGATCTTCCAAACACTCTTCTACTTATCATCCTTCGAATTCCAAACATCACCCTTACAAATCTTATAAGCACTTTTAACCGTAAAGTTTCTAGTCGAAGTATGGCACCAAATGATTTAGTCTGGCCCCTTAGAGGAAAGAGGAGGGGGAATGCCCATAATCAACTCAATCACCTCCTCCGGAAGCCAAAGTCTGAACAAATTAAGGTTTCACGAACCATCCTCATTGACCATATCGTTAAGACAGCACCCAGAGCCAATATTGACACCTGTCGGTATAAACTTAATCAGCTATCCCACACTAGGGATCCAAACATCTTCCCAACAACGAATTTGGCACCCGTTCTCAATGGACTAACATAAGTTTTCTCGAAGCAACGACCAAATTTTAGTGAGAGAATTCTAAAGAAAAGAGCCTCTATCTCGCCTAATAGAGATAGGAAGATTGTCAGTCATCCGGTATTTAGCCCTGATAACCCGAACCCAAAGAGCCTCTTTGTCAGTCACAATATTAAACCCCAACTTTAGCAAAAACGAGATATTCTGGTCTCGTAGTTTCCGTAAACCAAGACCTCCACAACATTTAGGTTATTAGGTTGACAAATAGAATCCCACCCAACCAGAGACATCTTTTTTTTAAGCTCAGAAGAACCCCAAATGAACTGCTTCACCAAGCTCTCAATTTCATCGCAAACTCTCCTAGGGACCATCATGGACTGCATAAAGTAGCTAGGAATAGACATGAGAACCGACTGGGCCAAAGTAATGTGGCCAGCAATGGATAATCATTTAGTATCCCAGCTTTGGAGCTTTCTTCTAACTTTTTCAACAACGAAATGCATAGTACCATTAGTCACCCTCTGATGACAAAGCAGAACACCAAGGTAATGACCAAGATTCTGTACTTTCTAAAATCCAAACAAAGAACTAATCGAGTCCGCCACTGTCACGTCCACACCTTTAGCGAAAAATATGTTTTTTTTCCTAGCATTGATTTTATGCCCAGAAAAATCACAAAAACTACCCAGAATGTCCTTGATGTGGCGATTATGATTCGTATCTGCTTTGCTGAAAATAACTAAATCATATATAAAGAACAAATGTGAAATAGGAGGACCAAACTGAGAAAGGCGAATGGAGTTCCATTGACCCTCCGAGATAGCCGAGTGAATCACTTGGCCAAGCCAATCCATGCATAAGACGAAATGATAAGGGGAGAGCGGACATCCTTGCCGAATTCCTCTAGCTGGCTTGAACTTAGACAAAGGAACTCTGTTCCACAAAACCTGCATCGAAGAGTTAGAGATAGATGACATAATAACATTTATGAGAAAAGTAAGGATACCGGCTGCTTGAGGGAAGCGTCGATGAAGTCCCATGGCACTCTATTGTAGGCCTTCTGCAAATCTATCTTAATAGTCATCCACTTTCTTTTAGAAAAACTCCTCATCGAGTGAATAAGCTCTTGGGCGATAATGACATTGTCAGTGATGTTCCTACCTGCAATAAACCCAGCCTGCTCTGGACCAATAATCTTCAGAAAAATGGTCTTAAAACGATTCACGATAATCTTCATCACAAGATTATATAAAATAGAGCAGAGACTAATCGGAAGATATTGAGTAAAATCCTCAAGACTATCAACCTTGGGAGTAAGGACAATTAAGGTATTTTTCAACTCAGCATCAATAGTGCCCTTATTAAAATTACTTCTAACCCAATTGCAAACCGCGTCTCCAACCGTATTCCACTGCTTCTGGAAGAAAAGTGCATGAAAGCCATCACTACCGGAACCTTTGAGATAGGCCATATCAAAAAGAGCCACATTGATTTCCTCATTAGTGACCTGCTTCCCCAAAAAAGAAATATCATCATGATCAAGGCAAGGAAATTTACTAGGAGGTAAGCATCCCATAGGATCAGGAGACTCCCCATACAAATTTTGGAAGAATTTATTAGCCTCAGCTTCAATAGCTTCTGAATCATGAATCCAGTCCCCACAATCATTACGGATCGCAGTAATACGGCTATTCTTCCTTTGATGCAACGTACGAGCATGAAAGAACTTAGTATTGTGATATCCAATATGAATCCAATCACAGTTGGCTTTCTGTTTTCAAAGAAATTCTTCATGACGAAGAACATTCTCCAACTCCTGCTGAATCTTTAACTCCACCTGAGCTAAACGATTAGAACCTGAGAAATCTATAAGTTTTTGAATTTTAGTGAGCTCTTTAGCAAGAAACCTTTTACGAAATGTGATATGATCATAAACTGACTTATTCCAATTCTTAAGATCACGAGATAACATACTTAAGGTATCAGACATATCCCCCAAGAAACCCTAATTATCTTCCACAAATTTTCCAAAATTAGAGTGTTTAACCCATCCAGCCGAAAAACGAAAAGGCATACCTTTGGGAAGAATAGCCTCCGGGTTTAAGGAAAGGAGAAGAGGCCTATGGTCTGACTTAAATTTAGAGAGATCAGTGACCAAAATATTAGGGAATAGCTGAACCCAAGCTTCATTTCCCAAAGCCCGATCAAGCCTCTCAAAAAGCAAACCCCGTGCCAAGTAAATGGAGGGCCTCTAAAACCTAAATCATGAAGCTCTGCCTTATCCACGAAGTCACCAAATAAAGGGCAAAGCCTACCTTTAGACATACCACCTGATTTCTCAGAGGACGAAAGAATAGCATTGAAATCACCAATTACAACCCACGGGCAATTTCCCATAGGAATCAAACTTTTCAAAATATCCCACAGATCTTTACTTTTCTGCCTATTCAGACTCCCATATACGAATGAGATAAAGACTGAAATTGGGGAAGACGTAGATCCAACCTGAGCCATAATGAACTGATAATGATTATAAATGATCTCAAGACAAACAGAATTCTTCCAGCCAATCCAAATACCCTCCAAGAAACCAATCGCTTCGACATGATGAGAATTAAGGAACCCCAATTTTGCAATAATATTATCCACATTAAACCCACTAACTCTTGTCTTCAAGCAAACTAATAATATCAGGACTATGTTCCCGATTATATTCCCAAAAAATACGAGGAAACTTATCACTGGCACAACCCTGACAATTCCAAGAAAAAATAGTAAAATTCATAATAAACAACAAAAATTAGAAACAGTACCATTTACTGTCGAGAGACAGTATCCCCATCCGTGATCAAGTCTACACCTTCCGATCTAGAAATGAAATCATTGCTAAGATTCAGATTTGAAATAAGTTTAGCCATTTCCTCTATAGATTCGGCTAACGATACTCTGGAATTCCCAGAAGTTTTGGAACGACTCCCCCTACCACGCGATGCATTGGAAGCTTTTCGACTACTTCGCCCAATTGAATCTTTACCTCCATGCCTCTCTTTGAAAACGAAAATTCCTTCACCTAATTTTCCACAGGAAAGGTTAACCGAACTACTTTTTTCTTTTTTGTGAGACAAGTCTTTGAAACTTATTGCTGAATGTTTCCCGGGATCTAAAACACCATCAGAAATGGGAACAAGAGTACCCCCAGAGCCTTCGAAAGTAGGATCAAAATGAGCTTTAATATTGTTAAAATTCCAAGCATTTAAATCCCCTCGAACTTCAGTAGATAAACCTCCACGAACTACATCATCCAAGACCACGTCCTTACCAGAAGATAAATGATGTGACGATCCTGCAACACCAGCGTTTGAATTAGAATTAGAAATAAAATTGCCAATATTTAATTCCTCACTCATTTTTTGTGTAATAACACTGCCCAACATAGGCCTTTTTTCCATAGCTTTTTTATGCCTCCCATTAGCAGCTTGGCCCGAAGAATTCAGCGTAGCAGGCTCCATCGCAAGCCCAACAATCGGATGACGCACGTCATCCATTTCCTGGGCTACCGCAGCAGCCTCCTTAGAAGATCCAATACCCGAACTGGGCTTAAAGCCTAGAACAGAAATTGAACCCAAACCCCTCAAAGATTTATCCCCAACCCTAGTATTAAAACCATCAACTTCCCCAGGGTCTATTTCAGCCCCCTTCACCGACAGAAAACCTCCAGCAAAGAGAGCGTGATTATCGCTCGTCTCTCTCACCTCCTTTAACACCGTAAATCGAGAGCTTCTCAACTCCTTACGAGATTTCGCTCTGTTATTCGCTCCGGCATTACCTCGGACATTCCCTTGTCCTCGCCGAGACTTTTTTTTGAATGTCTCAAAAGCAGCCTATAGTCATAATGGGACCATAGCTATAATTTGATGAGAATATTCCTAAATTAACCATGAATTAAGTCCCTATCAAAGCTTCATTTATTATATATTAATGGGTTTTTTAAGATGTTAAGTGTCATGTGAGTTATGACTTGCTCTAGACATTCAAACATCAATTTCGATCCCCAACATTTTATCAGTAGCCACGAAAATATTTGAGGATGATGATTCAGAAACACAAGCCAAAAGCTTTTTTTTTTTTCTTTTTTCCAAGAAGTAACTACATTAATTCTTTTGTTTTATTTAATTTAATATTTAAAGTGTAATTCCCAATATACATATAAAACGTAGCTTTATTAGAAAGTTCAAAGTCCAAACCATAAAATAGGGATCAATAATATCTAGGTTAGCTTAACAGTAAGGCCATGAATCCTCATTCTCGTCAACTACTTTCTTTTTTGTACAACAGATAAAAGAAAAAAAAAAACTACAGACGCATACTATCACGTCCCCGGAGTCCTGGTGCAAGAGCAATAAGCGGATTGGAAAAATACACATTAGTATCAGTAATAGCTACTGTCCGATCGAGTTAAATTAGCAAGGTGATTTTCTCAGAAGAATGTAAGCAACAATTAACACTCAATTTTCACGTATCATTCACTAGTGTTTTCAAAGAATGACCGGACTTAAAAGATCGAGACAACATATAAAGAAAAAAGAAGAAGAGAATTTTGCATTGTTATCAAGTCTTACAATTGATGTAATGAGAAAAAATTTTGGTTGCTATCTAATCATACAATTCACATTTAATCTGGAATTCAAATATGAGAACAACTGATGATATATATATTTGACAACTTAGTACAAAAAAATATGTATAGAAATACGAAATATTTAATAAAAATGAAAATAGTGCAATAAATCTAAATATAATTAACATGATTAATGTTGTATTAATATTTAATTTTTAATTAATTTTTAAATATTGTATTTTAATTATAGTAATTAATGTAAAATAATATTTTTTTATTTAAATTATTGAATAGATCAATTAAAATATATTAACTTATCAATTCAATATTATAATAGAAAATTTGTAAATCACAATTAAATCATTTCCAACTTCTATTTTACTTCTTTTTTTTTTTACATGTGAATTTGTATTTTATATTATAAATCGATTGCATTCTTTCAATCAATATATGTGTGTATGGCATTAAAGTTTTTAATAATTATTTTAATTTATGTGTACTGAAGTGTGAATGGATCAAAGTTTATAGAGAAGAAATAAAGTTAATGACAGGTGGAGAAAACCTGGAGAAGCTAATTGGGATTTGGTTTAAGATTAAGCAAAATAAAAAAAGCAATTAAGCTTATTAATGGGGAAAATTCTGATGCTACAGCTGTGGCTTATGAACTTAATCAAATAAAGTTTTTTTATTGATTACATGTCATTGAGAATTAGTTGAGTTGGTACCATATACTGCCAGAGCCAAAGTAAGCAGGATCCTTGACTCTTTACAATTTATAAAATTTTAAATTAATAATAATTTATTATATTTTAAGTCTTTAAAATAATAAAAAATTAGTTTAATTTTTTAAAAATTATAAAGATATAGTCTATTAAAATAATAAAATTATATTTTTACTATTATAAAAATATATAATTTAATTCCGCTCAAAAAAATTTTCTCACTCCACTGTACCATGAATTCTTGAAGGTTGTAAGTTGGGAATGAATTTATGCTCTAAATATTAGTAATAGTAATCTATTCAACTTTTTATCTTCTTCCTCTTAATCTTCTTTTTCCTTTTTTTTTCAAGTAAAAAACAAAAAGAAATGGAATTGCTTTCTTAATTAGCAAAAGATAAATGATTCTAGAATGGGTTGGCAATGTTTCCAAAAAGTGTAGTTTTAATAGACAAATCTATGTGTTTAGTTTACTGAATCTTATATTATATTTCGTAATAAGATTATGGATTGTAAGATTATGAGTGGAATGCGAACTTACTTTATTTAGTTCATTTGGCTGGAATTAAAAATTCAAAAATTTGGTTGACAAAATCTAAAATTACATAGAAACAAACACATTTTACTCCATTGTCGATGTTCTAAAATTTGTTTTTTACTAATATTAGTTCATTTAATATTTTTTAATCTCAATTTTCATAAAACTATGAAAAAATATTGTAATTATTATTGTTATTATAATTAATATATTAATATAAGCAATATATGCTGTTGAAATAAATTTATAAATCATAATTATAATAATTTATGAAAAGTAATTGCAACACTAACCATAATTATAATTATAACCATAATCAATATATTAATAAATAAATTATTATATAAAATATAATAATTATAATTATAATGTATAACATCTATTGGTTCACTATTAAGATTTTTTTGTTTTTAATTAGTTTTAAACTTTATTTAAGAAAAAATCTAAATTAATTAAAATAATAAAAAAAGGGCAAATTAGTTTTAAATCTAAGATTACAAGATTACACTCGTAATCTAAGATAACCTAAGGAATGGACTGTAATGAGATTACACCCTATATTACGACATACTGATTGTAGCGACCCGATTTTTAACTATTATGAAAATATATTAATAAATGGTCGAGTAATTTGATTGAGAAAATCATTAATTAAAGTACAAGGATTAAATTATAAAAGTATAATCGTTGTTGAATTTTTTATTTGGAAAATAAGAAAAATGTAATAGCCTGCCCGACGGATAATATATCAAATTATTGTTTGTCGTATAGTTGTTTATGCTAAGAGTAGAAAACGAGTAAGTTAGTAAAGTATTTGTTTTTTGCGGTGTGTTTGGCGTATTTTGTGGGATTCGCCATTCGGTGAACTAAGTTTTGGCGAACTTTAGGGTTTGGCAGACTCTTCTGTTAAGGTATTCGCCAACCCCAAATGTTTGGGCGAACTCGTTAGTTTGCAGCTTGATAAGTTTGTTTCCGTGGTTAGTATATGTTACGATGGCGTGGTAAATGATGTTAGAGTTTAGTTGAGACCTAGCTAGAACTGAGCTAAGATACTGTAGGTAATTTGATAATTAATTCTTCTCGAATTTCTAGAGCGACCGCGGGATCCTTTAACTTTCCACTAAGTTTTATTTCTAGTTGTCTCTATTATATAAGGGCAACATACTAGCAAGTTAGCATGTTTTTGTTTCCGCTTCTCCTTCTTCCTTTTATTTTCACTGAAGCTTTAGAAATTCTAAGATAGAGTCTATAGCAAGGAGTTCTTGCATTTAGCAACACCATTGTTATCACCAGATTACTGGTAATTTCTGTTAAACCCTTAGGTCATTATCGAAGAAATTTACGTAGTTTCAGTAATGCATGTATAAGTTAAAATTTTTCTTGAGGAAGGAAACTTCCTGATTCTGGGTTGCATGTTACCGATTCATGCATGCATGTTAAATTTTGATAGTTTGATAATCTGATAGATGTGTTTGTCTCTCTTTTAACTCAAGAATTTAACAAAGGTCCAAGCAACAAGGGTAAAGGACATGCTGAGTAGATTATTGTATTAGACTTTCTGGTGAGTTCCTTGTTACTCCATGTGTTGCAAATTCTATTGTTATACGAATTGTGTAAGTTAAGTGTTCCTTCTCAACAACGTAAGTGTGGTGGTTAGTCTTGTGGTGTTCAACCAGCATTATCAGTGTGGGTATGTGCAAACTCTAAATTATATAGAATTTTTATAGTCGTTTATGACACCTTTTTACTTAAAAAGTATGTTAATCCCGAATATTTGATAGTTAATTGGGTGAATTTTGTTCATATTACGATAATGCGCATGATTTAATAAAGTATGCAATTTTATGCTTTTATGTACCAAATTTGTGTATAATTTAATTATTTCATGTCACATATTAATTTCCTATATTTAATTGTTGCAGTGGGATCATAGAGTTAATAATTTGTGAAGTTTATTTTAATTTTGCATGGACATGAACTTTATTCTACCTTAGTTGGACGACAAAGGCATGCAATTTGGGTCAAGAGAAGGTCACTTTGATCCAGTTAAAGTTGGCTTAATTGAAGGACAAGTTAATTAGGTCACAAAACCGTCCAAGCAAGGGGGAAAGAAGCCCAATTCGGCAAGGGCATATGAACAACCCAAAATCAACTTTTGGGAGATTTATTCAAAGGTCTCTACACTTGGAAAACAATTAAAAATCAGCAGACAGCTTTTACCCATGAAACTGTCCACCTCCTTGCTTGATTCATGCATGGAATCAAGCATGAATCAACCAACAACCTCCCTTTTCCACAATTCATGGTCGGCCAAGAGTGAGAGAAACCTAAGGGAATTTCAAACTATTTTTAGTAAACCTATTAGCCATCCCTCAAGTATAAATAAACCTCTCATTCACCTTTCATATCATTCCACACCTCTCATCCTTCATCATTCAATAAACTCTCAATCCCTTTTTTTTTTTTTGCCTTCTCACACATAAACCCTCCATTTTCCCCTTCATTTAGTTAGCAATTCCTTGAGAAAATTCTCTTTTGGCTGGCCACCTTGAGGAGCATCTTGCAAAGGAGCAATTACAAGGATCGAAAGAAGCCACCACGATCAATTTCTGGAGGACTGCCAAAATTACTTCAGAGTTCTTTCTTCCTTAATCCTTATTATTGTTGAACATGTTTGCAATTTGCTTTGATTTTTTTTCATTAATAATGATAGCTTAATTTTGTTTAGCTAGAATGATTACATTGATTTTATGAAGTCCATTTGATTTATGTTCATGATGTTCTGCACCTTAATCGTTCATGCTTCCAATTAAAATTACGCATGTATTTCATTCATTAAAATGTGATTGAATGCATTGGAATTAGTTTGTCGATCTTGGCCAGATGGCGATTAATGGACGCAATAATTGGAATGTGCATGCTTAATTTAGATCTTGATCTGATTAAATTAAAGGCTCATAATAACTCGAGAGAGCTCTATTACCTTGCATAACTTTTAGGGTTGTGTGATTAAATTGTTTCAAACTTGACCTGTCCCTGTTACTTCACATAATTCTAAGAAACCCTTAGTTAAATATGATCATGGTAGTATGCATATTTTCTAAGTAAAAGATTCCGAATGGACTTAATATTGGTTTCCAAGTTCATGAAAGATCGAGTTGCCATGGAATATTTTTCCGAAACATTGTGGACATGATGAAAATGAACTAAGCCAAATGATGTAATTATTCTAGCCTATTCATGTTATTGTTGTTGAAATCTTGTGAATTCTACTACTAAATCCACCTCATACATTTTATTTATTCATTCCATTTGCATTTAGGTTAACTTGTATCTAGATAATTATTTTACTTAACATCAACCAATCAAAATTATTGTGTTTTTCTTACCAAATTGTTAACATTAATTTTGAAAAATATTAATTAACATATACAGTCCCTGTAGAGATGATAAGTCTTATACTTACTTATTACTTGGTAACGACTGTGTACACTTGCACTAACCCCAACATTACAGTATGGTCTGTTTGTGTTTCGATGTGTAACACCCTTCTTATTGCACAAGTCAGTATCACCAATATGTGATATGTGATATATGAGATGTAAGATGTGTCGGTGAAGAAGGGGAATATGTTTGTGATGCCTCCGGTAGAGTGCTTTTATTGCAAACTAGACTGGCAGATCACGAGAAAACATACGCGAATGAACATAAATGATATGAGAAGTTAAGGGGTGTGTGTTTATGAATACGACTGATACGATATGATTCTGACTCTGAATTATAGGTATAAGGCTGGCATAAGGATGGGTTGTGTATAAGTTATGGTTAAGTTGGCGGATAAAAATTGCCCATGTGTCATGTTAACTAGCGTATCGAATCTGTCCGTATTCTGTGAACACCATTAGGCGTATTATGATTATTGTGTTTGAACCTCTCTAAAATGTTGGATATCCTTATGATATTAAAGCTTGTTTATTAGTAGTATCATTGTACCTTAGTTGTGTTTTCTTTATGGAACTCATTAACTTTGTTTGAACTTACACTGTTATTCTTTCCTTCTTAAATGTGTTGACTGAAGGAACTGATTCTATTGAAGGACTACGCCAGAGCACTGTTAATTGTGAGTCATCTGTTTAATTATGTATCATGCATGACCTTTGTCGGGGTGGCGTGTAGACTTGTTTTGTAATCGACTTGTATAACGATTTACCATTTTTGTTAAGATATGGTTTTATGAGAATATTTATAAACCTTTGATGTATGTGTATAACTTAAAAATTTTGTTCTATAAGATTGTCTCATTGGCATATATGTCAAATGGATTTGAATGTTATTTTAACTGCCAATGATGCACTTAAAACTATTGTATGGGGTTAACCCATCTTATGTTTTATATAGTTGATCAACTCATATATGAATTTGATCTGCCGTAATTAGGTGTAGCAGATTAAACTAATTTTTGCACTTTAAGAGCTTAAAGACAAGTTTTTTATTAAGTTTTAATTATGTTTTCTTAAAGTTTCAATTTAGTTAATAAAATGTGCAAATCGAGTCTTTTATTGACCTTAAAGGCCGAATGAGGCCTAAGGGTAAGCTGATGGACTGTATAAGTGTGCAGGAGGCCACTAGAAGGCGTAATAGATAGATATTGGTTGCTATGTCACAATATGGAATGCTCGATGCCGCAACATAGGGTGTAGAATGGAGAAATCACAAAATTGTCTTCAATGTTGCGACACAGACTAGTGGTGTCGCGACATGCCCCGAAAGATATTCTAGGAAGAGTACACTGACTGCTATGTCCGACACAGGTCCTGGTGTGTCGCGACATCAACTCTGGATGAGAGATAAACATTAAACAGGGGCGTTTTGGTCTGCACAATCAAATTTAAAGCTCGAGAACGTCAGCTAACCTAGGGTTAAGGATGACAACCACTGAGAATCTATAAATAGGCACCTTTGGCACATGTTATGGGGACCATTCATTGAATCTAGAATTAGTCTTTTCAATTTAGTTTGGTTTTCTTTATTTCTTAGGTTTTAGTTTTATTTTGCTCTCTATTTTCTTTCAATGGATCTGAAATTGTGAAGGTGATCAACTTCTGTGGATTCGTATTTAATTTTAATACAATCAGACTCTTTTATAAACTTTATATTGCCAATTTATTTGATATGCTTTCTCTTTACATCGGATTTATACTGTCTGTGAAAGCCAGGAGGAACTAATCCTTCTATGGGGGATTAGCGAGTGGAGGTATGATCTATTAATTGTTTTGTAGGGTTACTCAACGGATCAGCTGTTTGGAAAGGAAGAATGTGAAACAAACCCTAGGTCTGACAACCCTGGGAAGTCATCAAGGTGAGAATTAACCCAAAATTGGTATGGCCCATTCGTGAACACCTTCACCCCAAGCCAGTCTGGACTATAAGGTTGGAAGATAAGTAGTCCTTGCTAACTCATTATGTTAGTGGAAGATCGGAAGATTCTGCTAGGGTACCGACTAGTTGATTGACAAGGAACCCGATACAACAGTTAATTGGAATTACCGAAGCGAGCTAATCACCCATAAGAAGATTTGATTTATTCTAATTTCCTATCTCTTGAATGTTATCCTTTTACATTATTTGTTATTATTCTTCTTCTAAAAACCCTAAAAAGCCTTCTTATTCTATTTTCGTACTATAACTAAATTCAAGTACTAATTAGATCTTTCAGTGTGTAGGTTAAAATTGATCTAGTACTCGCCTCCCTTGGGTACGATCCTTGGAGTACTCACCTATTCCATTGTAAAAACTATATTACAACTCGACCCGTATACTTACGAATACCGCCTCGTATTTATATATTTTTTACAGTAGTCACATTATAGACGTTAGTACGTTCGGAGGCAGTTAGACTTCCGCCAAATGTTTTATCTAAAAATATTTTATTTGGCGTACCATTAATTTGATTGTTTCGTATTGTAATACTGAGGGTTAAGCCAAGAACTCGGTACTTTTATAATTTCCAAATATTTATTGTTAAATTCATTTGGTTTAAGTTGTGGCACTCTTTACTTGGATTTAGTGATCGGGTCAGGTAGGGAGTGTTACAAAAAGAACCTTATTAGATATTATACTAAGGACTAAATGATAATTAGACCAACTTAGTGATAAGTGAGTGGATGGCATGATTAGATTCATTCATTAATAATTATGTACATTAATTTAAATAATGGTTTATGTTAATTGACTACATGAAATTAATTGAAATAAATTAATTTACTAATATATATAGGAATTCTTAATTCAACAAAGCTACCAAAACAAGAAGAAAAGATTTCAAGTTTTCTCCATGACCGAATTCTTAATAGGAATTGTTGTTGAGTTTTCTTTATTAATTAATGATGAATTTTTAGTTAATAAGGTTAAATTCTTTTAACCCATCAATTTGATTATTGAATTAATGAAATTTAAATTCAATTTCACAGTTAGAAACTTTAAGAATTTGAAAGTTAATTGCTTAACTTCATGCATGTTAGTAGTAGATGTGGATATTAATTTTTATGATGGAATTTATGTGAAAAGTTTGCAACTAAGTTAGAATTAAACATAGATTATATAGTTAAATTTTGTGTAAATATTGGCTAAATTGCAAATGATAAAAACTATAAGGTTTAAGAATAAAAATTGATAATAAGAAGCCCCTGTACTATATTTATTAAGCCGAATTTAAATTCGATCAGGTAAATTGTGAGAAATGAGTGTTTTGGATATTATGTGTTTAAGGACTAAAATTGAATAAAATGCAAACTATGTTTAATTATACATTTTCATGTGATTGTCTAAAAATTAATATCGTTTCTATAATTGAATTATCGAGCATAACTAAAGACAGCACCGGGTCGTCTCGAGTTAAGGGAAAAGCAAAAGCTATAGACGAGTAGCTATTACGATTTGTGCTTTCATGACTTGTTTAAATTCATAGTTTAACCAAGTATTAAATTAAGTAAGGTGACATTGGTGCTTTGTCTCATGAAAGGTAAGTTTTACTTATGACTCGATATTTAATTGAAATTGTTAATTGATGAAAAATGCGATGATAGTATAAATGATGATATGATTGTGATGATTCGATATGAATATGTGAAATTGAATGTATGAACTCATATGTAAATGCCATGTAGAAGATAAACAAAAGCATGAAATTTTATATGTATGTGATATGTGACATTGCCATATAGATTATTTCTAAAATTGGAACATAGTGATGACATGTAATGGTATGAATTGATTTGAGCATGAAATGAGTTGGTTGTGTATTGAATTTTGATATCTGAATCACGTAAATATATTTGAAACATTGGTTACATTATTAACGGTCTTTAGTAGAGTAGGGTATAGTTGGCATACCATAGGATTAGTGACGAGATTATACTTCAGTTTATATCGATGAGGCACGGAGCACATATTATACTTCCAACATTCCGATGAGGTGCGGATCACACATTACTTTGGTTTATACCGTTGAGGCATGGAGCGCAAATTATACTTAGAACATTTCGATGAGGCACTAGGTGTCAGATATATTATTTTGATTGGATGATCTTTGTATCTGTCTTGATTTTGTGTCCGATAATAGGGATAATAAAACATTTACCTTGATAAGTGACATTTGATATGAAATGCTAATAGTAAATGATGTATCTTGTGTATTAATGTTAAGTAACAAAAGATGGCTTGTGAAAGATCATACAAACCAGTTAAAACAAGCCATGAAGGTCGATATGGATATAAAATGAATTAGAGGATTCAAGATGGAAACGAGAAAAAGAAATCGACTTGATGATATACTATGGCACATATGTAGTTGTGATATAATGATAAATGAAATATTATGTAGTTCATGTGATTGAAATTGTAACACCCCCTACCCGTATCCGTTGCTGGAATAGGGTACGAGGCATTACTAGAGTGAACTGAACATTTTCGAATAATTACGAGTTATGTATTATTCATATTCTGAAAATAATCATAACATCCCTCTATTGGGCCCTCGAAGCCCAAAACATACATTAGGAACCATCCGGGATCATAGGGTACTTTAATATTGACAAATTTATTTTCTCGACATGTCTCACTTGAATTTATTACTTGTCCTACTATACATAATTTTCATTGTATCAACGTATCAAAGATAGTCTCATATTTACATGTCATGATGCATATCATTCTCTTGTTTCTTTATAAATATAAATTATTCAATTCATTATGACAATATTTCATGTACCATCATTTTCATGAGTTTAGTGTATATTTATTTCAGTAGCAGTTCATAATCTTGAATATGCATAATTATCAGGCAAGTTTCACATACATGTATTTTCCATGTCATATTTCAATATATCAAATAATTATCATTTTTATATATTTCTAGTTTAATTTCATGATTTCAAGTACTTGCAATTTTCTATATTTATCCCGTTGAATTTCTCAGAATTTCGATGGATTTCCAGTATTACACTTATAGTGTACAATCCCAAGTCCGTCAATTCGTACACATATGGGTATACCCTTTTTCCAGAGAGCACACTCCCACGAACCTCATCCTTACAGAGGGATTACCAGTCCAGGCTAAATCCCCTGTAAGATAGCACACTCCCGCGAACCTCATTTCTTACAGCAGGATTACCAGTCTAGACTAAATCCCCTGCAACGACAATTACTCTAATTAGCTTGGATCTGAATTACCAGTCCAGGGTAAATTCAAACCCTAATTCGGATTACCCGTCCGGGCTAAATCTATTTTCCACATATTCTTCGGGAGGGCTATATCAGGATAGGATCACCCATCCAGGCTAGATCCTTTTTACCGTCAATTCCTTTTCAGAGATCCATCGAATCTTCCTTTCATTCAACCGGGATTTATTTTCCCTTTTCATCATGAATATCAATACTTCATCAATTATCATACAATAAACATCCAAATCATATTCACATTAATAAAAATATATTCAAGCATTTAAGAATATAATTCATGTTACACGAACTTACCTCGTTGCTTGTTCATGTTTATAGTTTCACTAATCCGATGTCTTTTCTTTTCCACGTTCAAGTCTCATATTTAAGTCATCCGAATCTTTATAAATAAATTTGATCATCATTTTCATTCATTTCATATTCTGATACATTCAATTAATGCTCTAGCAAAATTACCATTTTGCCCCTAAGCTTTTAATTAATGACGATTTCATCCTTAGGTTCAGAAAAATAAAATTCTTGTAATTTAATCATTGTTTCAAGCCTAATTATTCTCATATATATTGATAACAGCCCATGAATTCTATGAAATATTAAAATTTTTCATAATCTCAACACTTTTGAATTTAATCCCTAAAACATGTTTTCACCCGATCTTGATCTAAAATTAACAATTTCATTCAATTTTATAATTTAAATAATAAAATAATCCATTTTATGCAATTTGGTCATTTTCGACATTTTTATAAAACTGCCCATAAAGTTTTACTTTTATTCAATTTAGTCCCTGAGCCTAGAACAAGCAAATTAGCCATGCTAGCCGAATATTCATGTATATTTTTCTCCTCCTACTCTCCATTCCACATCCTTAATTTATATAACATGCTTATAAGTAACATTATCTATGATTTCACTATTTACTCATAAATTTATTCAAAGCTGTCCATTTGCGTCATAGTCACTAAATTATTTATATCTTGAGCTACAGAATTCCAATTTAAGTTCCTCTTGATGTTTTAGAAACTAAACTCACATATATTCTTACTATAAAATTTTCAGAATTTTTGGTTTATCCAATAAGTACAGTTTATTCTTTAAAGTCATTCCTGTTCTACTGTCTTACAGTTTCAACCCTTCTTCACTAAAAATTTATTTTCTCCTAGTACAAAACTCGGATCATGTTTCCATTTATTTATCTTGAAAATAGACTCATTCAGTATTTTAAACATATAAATTTAAGCCCCTAATTATTTTTCTCAATTTTTTTATGATTTTCCAAAGTCAGAATAGGGGAACCCGAAATCATTCTGACCTTGTATCAAAACCTATTATATCTCATGATTTACAATTCTATTACTTACATCGTTTCTTTTATAAGAAACTAGACCCAATAATATTTAATTTCATATTTTATTCATCCTCTAATTCGATTTCTACAATTTTTGGTGATTTTTCAAAGTTAGACTACTACTGCTGTCCAAAACTGTTTTAGTGCAAAATGTTAATTACCAAGTTTATAACACCTTTATTTCCTTTCTCTACAATATTTCCCATCACTTTCTCTTATTTTCCTTCACTAACATATCAGGAACATAAAAAATTATATAAGAAAACTCTACATTAACATCATTTCCATGCTATTTCCACAATATCAAACTTAAAAATATATTGAAATCTTAATATCCTTACCTTGTCTTATTGATTTCAATCTTTAACTTGATTTTCTCTCTCCTCCAGCTTCTATTTCTTAAATCAAACTTGATATTCTTTCTCCCCATAGTCTCCTTGTCATCTTTCTCTCTTGATGGCTATGGTAATTCTTTTGAATTCTAAGTGAAAATGGTGGATTTTTGGTGAAAGGACCAATTTCTAAAGAAAGCAAAACTTTCTTTCTTTCTCTCTTCTTCTGACATTGGTGCATGGGAAAGAAGATAATTCTTCATCTTTCCTTCCTTATATACTAAATAAATAATAATTAAATATCTCATTAAAATATTAATAAAATAATATTTATCTAATTAAATAATTATAAAATATCATCAACATCATCATTACTTTCTAGATTTCTCTCTCTTCCAATTGACCATTTTGCCCTTTTGTGATCTTTTAAAATTCCATCCTTGAATAATCACATAATTTGGTAAAATTATGATTTAGTCCCTCATAATTCTTTACATATTCAATTTGGTCCTAATTCATCCATTTTCCTTAGTTTCTAGATCATTCCATCCTTCAAATATATTCACAATTAGTCCTTCAACTTTTTCATATTTACACTTTAACCTCTCAGGTTTGAATATTTACTCTTAGGCAACAAAACTTTTCTCACTTTTACCATTTAGTCCTTTCTTGAATTAATATATCATAATATACTTCTGATCGTTGTTTTATGCGATGTCAAAGCCTTAAAATTTATATAAAGAATGATCGAATATGGAAACTAACTATGACAACGATATGAGGCAAGCACACCTATCGAACAATAGTATAGTTAAGGCAAGACCGGATTTTCGAACCCAAAGGAACCAAAAGTACTAATACTAACTCTCTTTTTATTATTTAGCCTAAGAATTAAATGAATTTTTATCTAATCTAAAATTAACTAACAACTAAATTGAAGACTCTAAGACAAAGAAGAATGAAATGGAGAAAATAACTTTGAGGAAAAACCAATTGATTTAGACGATACCCAAGGAAAAATCCACCTAGACTTCACTTGTTACCTAACTCTGAACCAGACGATTTATTCATTTGACCTGATCCGTAGGATTCCCTAACGTATATTAATCCCTCTCTCGAGGCGACTAACGTCTAACCCTAGGCTGATTAATTGAAATCTCTTTCTAATTAAAACCCCTAGAATTGCATTAACTCAATCTATGAACTCCCGTATTAGGTTTCACCCTAATCCGGAAAAATCTCGTCACCCTATCTCTAGGCGTGCGATCAACTCCGCTTAATTATGCTAGATTTACTCTTAGGTACGGAATTTTGCTCCTTCACCTAAGCACATCATACTTGAATTAATATCCTGAAAATATCAACACAAGAATTAAGAGCACATAATTAAGAACAAGTCAAATATTTATCATATAGCTCAGCAAACGATAACAAGATTCATCTTAGGTTTCATCCCCCTCAGGTATCTGAGGGTTTAGTTCATAACAATAAAAGAAAACATCTCACAAGAAAAGATAAAACAAAACATAAGAAATCCCTAAAACCCCCTGAAGGAATTGAAGGAGAAATCCTCCGTCTTGAGTATGATTTTGGCTTCTTAAGATGAATCAACTGGCTATCTTCGAGTAAATCCCCACAAATCTGCCCTCTTTGGCCTAGCTGGACGCCCCCCTAACTAAAGCCTTGGGTTCCCCCCTTTTAGGTTATACTTAGGGTGTTTATATAGGCTTCTGAATGTGTTTCTTCGCCCCTAAGTATCCTAATTCGAGTGAAATTTCTCTTAGTCACGGCAGGGACACGCCCATGGCACACACCCATGTAAGTCGTGGCCAGGCTGTGTTCGAGGCTGTTGAATGAGGCACGGCCGTGTGGATTTTGTGATATGGCCCATTTACTCTGTTTTGGGCCCGTTTCTCGTTCTTTTCATCCTTTGGTGCTCTCCTAGGTATAAAACATGAAAACAAAGGATTAAGAGCACCAAATTACACAATTCAAGGCTTAAATCATCCAAAAGCATGCTAAATGTGGGCCTAAAATATGTTACTTTTACGGTTTATCAAATACCCCCACACTTAAGCTTTTGCTTGTCCTCAAGTAAAATTCTCAACTCACAATTAAAACAAACTTCCCTGATTAATAATATTCATCAATAATGTTTCATCATAATTCAAAGATAATTCATACATTGATAATACAACTCAAAGAATCCTAAAGATTCAAATAATCAAAGTCATACATTTATAGCCCGAAAACGTTAGGTGTTTCCCTTAACCTAATTAATTACCTTTGATTCAAAATTGACAAGGGTTAACATTCTCACTAAAGATTCACTCAAATCACTCAAAGTGTTTAAGGTTCAAAATTAAGCACTTAAAAGTCGAACATGAAGAGTTAATCCCATAGGCTTGCATGAAAATCAAATCTCCACCACTATAATATGATATGATACACAAATCAAAAAGTCTTTAACAGGGTTGTAGCGGGGCTTGGGTTAAAGGTGTGGATAAAGGCTGAATTAGTGGGTTAGAATCAAGATTGACTTGACAAATCACCTAACTAGAGATATCGAATTGATAATAATTACATAAATAATATTCTGATATGAGCTTCTTCTTCAATAATTTGGAATTTAACGTATAAGATCGCCTAATCACAAAACCAATAGTGAATATTCTTTGGGTTTTTTTTAAGAACAAGTCAAATTACATAATAAAATATGAATTCCACTAATAAAATAATTAGGTAACCGATCAAATCATATCACGATAGAAATGGTAGTCAAGGAATGGTGATAACAAATACAAAGGGTTTTGGGTTAATATTAGTGGGTGAGTTAATAAAAAGGGTTGTTAGGATTAAACGGGGTTCACTAGGGGTTAATTGTGAAAGTAGGCTTTTAGTGGAGTGAGTGGGTTAAAACCTAAGTGCCTTTATCATCTCTGTATATCAACTCAAAGGTGTGGTCTTGACATGTATAAACGGTGCAAGTTCTAGAATAACAAATCAATGTTGACACACTCATAATCAATAAAGTGAGCAAGAAAAAGAATATATGCTCTATAAGGCTCAAAATCTCACAAAAATTATGGGTATTTGATATCAACCTCGTAAATTTTTAAACTTTAAGGTAATAAATAGATTCAGGTAGACAACCTAACAAATTTTAAATTTCTGAAAAATAGACTTATTATGCTTGATTCTCTAGTATCTTAAAGTTTAATCATCAATGCACAATTATCGATGACTTAATCCAAAACATATCAATAAAAACCATAAATCAGGGAATTTCATTCTAATCATAATATGAGAAATTTACTTAAGAACAAGATATCATTTAGGGATTTGAGAATAATGTAGAAAGTTATGCACTTTCTCGAAATAAATATTCACCCCCCCACACTTAAGATGTACATTGCCCTCAATGTACAAAGATGTATATAAAATTTAAGAGAAAGGGAGAGGTGAAACTTTCTAAATTTGGATGATTTCCTTGAGTTGGGAGTCCCGAAATGTGGTGGCTGTTACCGAGCTCTGCATTAGATGAAGAAATTGGGAAGCTCGTAGAGAATTAGCCAGGAAACAATAATAATAATTCAAAATATACTAAAGATATATTTAAAGACAAGAAAGATAAAGAGATAGAAAATAGAAAGTAAAATAAAATTAAAGTAAAAGATGAATGGACCGAAGAGTCCTTATTGTTAGATGGGTTGCAAGGTGGGTGTGACTTCTAAGGCTGGATTGGGGTGGCGGTGGCCGAAGTGGCGTGATTCCCAAACAGCCTTTAGAACCTACAACCACGAAACCTAAATGAAATAAACTAAATTAAGCATAAAATAGTCAAAGAGAAGGAAAATAAAGGAGAAGAGAAAATAAAAATATAAGTTAAATGGTCTCAAAGACCCTTGGCTTGTCGAGTGGATGAAGCGGCCGGCATGAACTTATGTAGATCAGTCTCCCACGGGGGACTGTGTTTGGATCCTTCCGCTTCTTCGACATAGTTGTGGTGTGGCTCGATGGTTGGGGAAAAGATTAGAGAAGAGGAGTATGAAAGGGTTTGAGAAGGAGAAGGAAAATAAAGTGGTATGGAAGGGGAGGGTGGGTGGTTTAAATAGAAATTTGGGGTCTGGTGCCTCCCCACGCCCGTGTACCATGGGCGTGTGGCGTCGCACGGCCGTATTGCACGGTTATGTTTTGCTTTGTTCGCTTCTCTCACGCCCATGTTCAGGTCTCCACGCCCGTGTATGATCTAACAGTGTTGGCCACGGTCGTATCGCACGGCCGTGGCGTGGTAGTTGGAGTCCATAACTCGAAGATATGATTCGTTCTGACTCGTACCATCTTTGCCATGTCAGTACGGAGATTCGGTGCATCTACACGGCCACGGTCGTGTGTAAGGTCGTGTTGCTTGAAAATCTGCACTTTTGGTTAGTTTATAATTAGATGCGGGAGTAGAAATAAAAAAATAAAAAAATAAAATTAAAATTAAAGGAATGTAAAAGTTAATAGAGTTAGTGCTCGGGTTGCCTCCCGAGAAGTGCTCGTTTATAGTCTTAAGCTAGACTTACCTCTCATTCATATATTCATGGTGGTTTGAGGAGTTGGAAGTCCTTCCTCGCAGTTCCATTATCATGATAGACTGTAAGACGAGTGGCATTTATTTTCAAAGTGTCAAAAATAGGATTACTTACCTCGACTGTTTTGTATGGGAAAACGTTGATTACCTTAAAAGGGATTTCTTTGTTTGTGTTAGGATTAGGAGGAGGTATTCGTGGCTCTGCTTTTTCTATCAATATTTGATCTCCAATTTTGAACTTGTTTGTCTCGTAGAGTGGCTTTGGTTTTGCTTCATGTATCCCTAGTTTTTCTTTGAGATATGTCTTCCACTCTTCTATTTCATCGATCTGAATCCCTTGTTCCTCATGAGTTATTTCCTTGTTGGCACTGGGTCTAGGATCAGGTTCACTTGTGTTCTTTTGTGGTGAGTCCTGAAAAGAAGGGTTAACCGAATGGTTATCTATAGCATTTATTTTCTCACCTTGATTATTCGATGTCCTAGCTGAATCGAGAGCTTGAAGAGTGACTATCTCGTCACCTACACAGAGTATGAGTACACCTGTGTCGACATCAATTTTAGTCCTGGCAATTGCTAAAAATGGTCTTCCTAAAATTAGGGGAATCGTGTTGTCCTCATCCATGTCTAAAACGACAAAGTCTACTGGAATACGAATTTATCGATTTTCACTAGTACATCTTCGATTATACCCCTAGGAATTCTAATAGTTTTATCAACTAATTGAATGCTCATCCTAGTTTGTTTGGGCTTTCCTAGACCTAGTTGTTTAAACATTTTATAAGGCATGACATTTATGCTTGCCCCTAGGTCAGCTAACGCATTATCAATAGATAAACTACTAATTAAGCATGGAATTGTAAAACTCCCTGGATCTTTTAATTTCCGTGGTAGTTTATTTTGCAACATTGCTGAGCACACTACATTCAGTTCCACATGTGATTCCTCGTCTATCTTCCACTTATTTGTCAATAGCTTCTTTAAAAATTTCCTAGAATCTGGCATCTGCGAAAGTGCTTCAAGAAATGGTAAGTTAATATGTAATTTCTTTAAGAGTTTAAGAAACTTACTGAACTGTTCCTCTGTGTCGTCTTTCGTTATCGCTTCGGGATATGGCATGCGAGGTTGGTACTCTTTGATTACCGGTTTTGGCTTTACCTCAACCTTACCTTTTTCTACCACATTCTTTTGCCTTAAATTGGGCTCGTCTAACCCTTCACTATCATGAGCTATTATGGATTGAATTTTCTCCTTTGGATTAGTCTCGGTGTTGCTTGGTAGGCTTCCTTGTGGTCTTTCAGAGATCTGCTTAGCAAGTTGCCCTAACTGATTCTCGATCTTTTGAATCGATGCTTGTTGATTTTGGAAACGTGTTTCTGTGGCTGTTATGAATTTTGTCAGTATCTCCTCGAGGTTCGGCTTCTTTTCCTATGGGTAGGGTTGTTGTTGGAGGTTTTGGGGTGGTTGTTGCCTTTGGTTTCCTTGACCACCCCATGAGAAATTGGGGTGGTTCTTCCAACCTGGATTATAAGTATTACTATAAGGGTTATTGTTAGACCGGAAATTGTTACCCATATAGTTCATTTGTTCGCTCTCCATGCCCTATCCGTAGGGTGGGTACTCAAGATTCGCCACTCCTCCACTTGCGTCGCATTGCATAACTGGATGTGCATGTGAAGAACCATATAAACCATCAAATTTTTTATGTAGCATCTCTGCCTAATTTGATAGCACGGTTACTGCGTCGATGTTGAAAACTCCGGCTACTTTGGCTGGCCTTGTCCTTGTAACTTGCCATTGATAGTTATTCAATGACATTTCCTCTATAAACTCGTAGGCCGCTTCAGGAGTTTTGTTGTTCAGGGTTCCGCCGGCGGTTGAATCAATTCGTTGCCTTGTTGAAGGGTTTACACCATTGTAAAAAGTTTGGATCTGTAGCCACAAAGGTAATCTGTGGTGTGGGCACCTCCTCAACAAGTCTTTGTATCTCTCCCATACATCATAAAGTATCTCTAAATCCATCTGCACAAAAGAAGAGATGTCATTCCTTAACTTGGCCGTTTTGGCCAGCGGAAAATATTTTAATAAAAAATTTTCGGTCATTTGATCCCATGTAGTGATTGACCCTCGTGGAAGAGAATGCAACCACTGTTTGGCTTTATTTCTCAAAGAAAATGGAAATAACTGAAGACGGATGATATCATCAGAAACGTCATTTATTTTGAAGGTATCACAGAATTCTAGAAAATTTGTTAAGTGTGTATTAGGATCCTCATCCTGCAAACCATCAAACTGAACAAATTGTTGTATCATCTGTATAGTGTTAGGTTTCAGTTCAAAATTATGTGCAGTAATAGTAGGCCTAACTATACTTGACTCAGTTCCTGTTAAACTAGGTTTAGCATAATCATACATAGTTCGAGGAGCATGATTTTCGGCCATCTCTGGAGGTGGCGGATGATTTTCAACCATCTCTTCTATAGTATTTATTTCGGCTTCTTGCTCTTCTTCTATGTAGTTTAAGCTTTGCCTTATTTCTCTGCGATTTCTGCGAATGGTACCTTCAATATCACTGTCGTAAAGTAGGGGTCCTGTCGGGTTCTTTCTAGTCATAAACTAGAGGTACTTGAAAGGAACAAAAGAAAGAAAATTAGAAAAGTTAAAAATAGACTAGAATGCAAAAAAATGGCTAAAGTAATAAAAATTGAGCTTTCTTAATATTTTAGTTCCCCGGCAACGCCGCCAAAAACTTGATCGTTGTTTTATACGATGTCAAAGTCTTAAATTTTATATAAAGAATGATCGAACCTGGAAACTAACTATGACAACGATGTGAGGCAAGCACACCTATCGAACAATAGTATAGTTAAGGTAAGACCGGATTGTCGAACCCAAAGGAACCAAAAGTACTAATACTAACTCTCTTTTTATTATTTAGCCTAATAATTAAATGAATTTTTATCTAATCTAAAATTAACTAACAACTAAATTGATTACTCTAAGACAAAGAAGAATGAAATTGGGAAAATAACTTTGAGGAAAAACCAATTGATTTAGACGATACCCAAGGAAAAATCCACCTAGACTTCACTTGTTACCTAACTCTAAACCAGACGATTTATTCATTTGACCTGATCCGTAGGATTCCCTAACGTATATTAATCCCTCTCTCCAAGCGGCTAACGTCTAACCCTAGGCTGATTAATTGAAATCTCTTTCTAATTAAAACCCCTAGAATTGCACTAACTCGATCTATGGACTCTCATATTAGGTTTCACCCTAATCCGGCAAAATCTCGTCACCCTATCTCTAGGCGTGCGATCAACTCCGCTTAATTATGCTAGATCTACTCTTAGGTAGGGACTTTTGCTCCTCCACCTAAGCACATCATACTTGAATTAATATCCCAGAAATATCAACACAAGAATTAAGAACACATAATTAAGAACAAGTCAAATATTTATCATATAGCTCAGCAAACGATAACAAGATTCATCTTAGGTTTCATCCCCCTTAGGTATCTGAGGGTTTAGTTCATAACAATAAAAGAAAACATCTCAGAAGAAAAGATAAAACAAAACATAAGAAATCCCTAAAACCCCCTAAAGGAATTGAAGGAGAAATCCTCCGTATTGAGTATGATTTCGACTTCTTGAGATGAATCAACTGGCTATCTTCGAGTAAATCCCCACAAATCTACCCTCTTTGGCCTAGCTGGACGTCCCCTAACTAAAGCATTGGGTTCCCCCCTTTTAGGTTATACTCAGGGTGTTTATATAGGCTTCTGAATGTGTTTCTTCGCCCCTAAGTATCCTAATCCGAGTGAAATTTCTCTTAGTCACGGCAGGGACACGCCCATGGCACACGCCCATGTAAGTCGTGGCCAGGCCGTGTTCGAGGCTGTTGAATGAGGCACGGCTGTGTGGTCTTGGGCCCAGGCCATGTGAATTTCGTGATATGGCCCATTTACTCCGTTTTGGGCCCGTTTCTCGTTCTTTTCATCCTTTGGTGCTCTCCTAGGTATAAAACATGAAAACAAAGGATTAAGAGCACCAAATTACACAATTCAAGGCTTAAATTATCCAAAAGCATGCTAAATGTGGGCCTAAAATATGTTACTTTTACGGTTTATCAACTTCTCAATGTTGTCATAACTCTAAAATTTCCCTTTTTGTCGCTTTATTTCCTTATTTTACTATATCAAAGATAATATCTTACTGTAAA
Organism: Gossypium australe; assembly: GCA_005393395.2. Lineage (NCBI taxonomy): Eukaryota > Viridiplantae > Streptophyta > Magnoliopsida > Malvales > Malvaceae > Gossypium > Gossypium australe. Next base: position 131,550,171 of record CM016621.1, read on the forward strand.
AATTTTCGGGGTATTACAGAGATGTTATGTTAAACGAAAGCAAATGTTAGTATCTTGTTACAACATGAGTGAAAACACCAACATAAGGCATGAGACAAGAATGGTTGTTGTATTATAATAGTTATAAATTACATGATAGTTGTATTTGGTATATTGTTTCTATTTGAAAATTGTTTTAAATTATGTAAGCACCACTAAGTCCTATTGCTCAGTGTACGATTTTGTTATTTCCTTGCACATGTATCCTTAGGTTTCGAGGTTTTGAAGAGTGCAACAGTATCCCGGATTCAATTCTCGACTTATCAAAGTTAGTATAGATTTTGTTATGTTTATATCAATTGGCATGTACCTAAGGTCTCAAGTGGGTTTTAGGTTCATTTTGGATGACTTGGTTCAAATAGTAGGAAACGTTAACAGTTAAATATGTCCATACATGTTGATATGTTGAGGGAAGTAAATTGGCATTTGTGTTAATGCCTACAGGGTAAGAGGATTGAATCTTTATGTCGCTTAGACCATTAGACTTTTGTATTTGGCAGGTTTGAGATGAATGAAATAAAATTTAGGGAACTGCCTTTACGGTCGCGACACTCCCCTGTTAGTGTTGTGACATCGAGCTCTAGTTCCCATAGTCGTGACATTCCCCTGTTAGTGTCGTGACATTGAGCCTCATGTTCTTAAGGTCGCGACGTTCCCCTATTAAAGTCACAACGTCAAGTTTCTGTCTTCAAGGTCGCAACTCCCATTGGTTGAAGTCGCAACATCATGCTTCTATTCTCAAAGTTGCGACATGTATCCTACAATGTTGCAACATTACCATTGTATGTGGAAATTTTTACATTCTAGTCCCTCGTTCACTACCGGTGTTTAATTAAAGCTTCAGTAAGATTGATTATAACCCAAATTTGAATAAATAAAAAGTTTTGAAATTTAATTACTTGTATAATTTGTCCTTTAGATATTGAAAGAAAAATCGTAGTTGCTTCGGCAACAAATGTGGCATCTTACATCTTAAATCTAGCAATTGGGTCAGGTGTGGGTGTTACGTTGACACTATTCCGTGATGTGAGCTTACGTGATGGCCAGAATCAGGGGCAAAGCTAGAAATTTTTTTTGAGGGAGCCGAAATTAAGTTGTATATTTTTATAATAATTAAAATGCAATCTTACCATTTTAATAACTTATATATTTATAATTTTTAAAGGATTAAATCAAATTTTCACCATTTCAGGGGGCCAAAGTACAATTTTATCATTACTAATTTAAAATTTTATAAAATATTAAAGGGCTAAAAGGAAAATTTTCCATTTTAGGAGGGGTCGGGCCCTTGCCAACCCCCTAGCTCTACCCTTGGCTAGAATGTTGACAATCCGAACACCGTAATCTCATTATGGGATATAACAATATAGGTCGCAATGTTACATTCGGCACGGCAAACCAAACGCCCCTAGAAATTCTATCACATGAATATACATGTAGAAATTACGTATTTAAAACACAATAGTGTGTTTTAAAATGACATACAACAAATAATGAAACAATGGTTTGAAACAAATTAATAATAATTGCACACACAACATGTACGATATTAAAATTCAAAAAATAAATGAAAGTTGGAGTAGAACGAAATTTGAACACGTTGATACATCAAATTAAAAATACTAAATGCACTATAATTATTTATCATGGTGCTATCATCAATCTTGAATAACATTATCAATAACATTATCAATATATACAATCAATAACATTATCAATATATACAATTGATGGAGTTAATAAAGTATGCATAAGAAAATTAAAATGTACAAAATACTTTAAGATAAAGCTTTAGTTGAGTAGTAAAGTAAGTTTTATTGACGTAAATGCTACGTGTTCAAATTCCACCACATACAAATTATTTGTTTTTATTTAAAAAAAGTAATAAGACTAAACTACCCTAGAATAATATAACTTACTTTAAATAGTGAAAGACTTTTTTTGTAATTTTACTAATCGAGTTGGCGTCGGTGGACTCGCAACACCAACTCAGTCGAAGTTTAAATAATAGTATAAATGATATATATATATATATATATATATATATATATATATATAGACAGAGAGAGAGAGAGAGAGAGAGAGAGAGAGAGATTTTATGTTAATCTATATTATTATCAAATTCTCTAAATGAGTTATTGATGTAAATTAATCGGACATTTCAGAGAAATTATCAAAACACCTTTGAATAAAGTTTTGTTTACTTTAATAAATTCATAGAAGATAACTAGTAGAATTAAAAAAACTTTTAAAAAAACCAATCACTAATGAATAACATATCTAAAGTTACAGGTTTTTTTACAAAAAATATATATATAAAATAATTAATTACGAAAAATAGGTTAGCAAAAAAATTATTTACGAAACTGGGTTATTTTGAACAGTCCTCGTCAGTGTCGCCTGACACATTAACAGCACCACCCCACTTTCCCCCAATCATCAAACAATCATGAGTTTTTAAAAAAAAAAGATTTTTTTATGCTGCCTGACGTATTTTTTAAAAAATAACCGAGAAAATAATGGTATATTGGGGAACAAAAAAATATTTTCTTTAATGGGTACCGCTGATAGCCTAGCGGCACCACTTTAATTTTCTTAAAAAATTATATATTGGGTTGTGTACTTTTAATGCTTCTATTTTTTGTTTAACTTTCCATGTTAAAATCCAGCTCATTTAAAATTTCACGCAGTTTTGGCCTATTAATCTTTGTTATGTGCTATATAAGTTGGTTATGAAGGTAATAACGAATCGTTTCAAGAATGTTTTCCCGAAGATTATAGGCCGAGAGTATGCGGGTTTTATTGTAGGGAGAATTATTGTTGATAATTTTGCCATTGCGCAAGAAGTCCTACATTCCATGAAAAGTAGGAGGACTTTCTAGCGGATGGCTGTCAGGATAGGCTTGGAGAAAGCTTATGATAAGGTGCGTTGGGATTTTGTGGAAACATCACTCAAAGCAGCAGGTATTCCTATCTATCTAATAAATGTTATTATGTCAGCCATTTCGACGTCCACTATGCAGGTCTTGTGGAACGAAGTTCCAACATCCAAGTTCAAACCTATTAGGGGTATCCATCAAGGGTGTCATTTATCTCTATATCTATTTGTTCTGTGCATGGAATGGCTGGGTCATCGGTTTCATTCGACTATTTCGTCTGGGGAGTGGAGTCTCATTCGGTTATCACGGAGAGGGTCGACTCTCTCGCACCTGTTCTTTGCAAATGATTTAGTGATTTTTAGCAAAGCTTATTTGAAGCATAATGGACTTCTCAAAGACTATCTAAATAGATTTTGTGAGTTTTCCAACCATAAGGTTAATGCTAGAAATACTAACATATTCTTTTCTTTCGGTGTTAAAGATGATCTAAGGGAGAAGATCAGTGACATTCTTGGGTTTCAATAAGTTAATGATCTTGGCCATTATTTAGGGGTACCTTTTTTTCCATCAAAGAGTCACTAAAAGCACACTAATTTTTTTGGTGGAGAGACTTCGAAATAAGCTCTCTAGTTGGGATGCCAAAAAAAAATTTTTTGCGAGAAGGGTTACTTTAGCTCGTCACTTTTACTATCAACCCCAAGCTACCTCATGCAGTCCATAATGGTCCCAAAAGACGTTTGTGATTCTATTGAGGAAATGGTAAGACAATTTATTTAGGGCTAGTCTGAGGGTAAAAAGAAAATGGCTTTAGTTAGGTGGGACATTATTTGTCAACCTAGATCGTATGGAGGTTTAGGGATACGTCGATTAAATGGCCAAAATAATGCCTTCATGATAAAGCTTGGATATAGTATTGTTACTAAGACTGATGCCTTATGGGTTTGAGTTCTTAGAGCAAAGTATAGAATGAAATACAAATTTTCAGAGTGTATTTTGCGAAGTAGAAGTTCCTTTGTGTGGAAATCCATTGCTAAGGTATGACCTTTATTGCATGATAATTTGATTTGGTTAGTGGGTGATGGAAACATTGTTCGCTGTTGGGAGGATGCTTGGGTTCCCAACATGGGACCGTTAATTAATCACGTCTCAGCTTACATGAATGTTGTTTCAGATTGTAAGGTAAACGAGATGGTGATGGAAAATGGAACATGGAATCTCGACTTATTTCGGGTTTGGTTTTCTAAAGACGTCATCCATCATATCATTAGTGTTCCTCCACCATGTAGGACCGGATTTGATTTTATGGTCTCGCACTGCTTTAGGCACCTTTTCAGTTAAAAACGCTTATTAGATGCTAAAGGAGGAATCTTGGAATCCCAAAGATGTCGATTGGAATAGCGTGTGGAAATTTCCTAGGCTCTAGAGAGTGAGACATTTCATTTGGATAGTTTTAAAGCACAGGCTCTTAACCAATGCTAAAAGAGTTTGGAGGGGGATTGGGTAGGATGAGTCATGTCCCTTTTGTGGCTATGGAATTGAAGATGGCTCACATGTGTTGAGGGATTGCTCAAATGCGAAAGATTTTTGAAACCGTGTCATTCCAGCAGCTCAATAAAGGCACATTTTCTATGGGAATCTATCAGAATGGCTAATTTCGAACTTACAAGATCATTCTAATCATAATACGGGAGAGCTGAGATGGGTCTGTTTCTTCGGGTTATTATTATGGCGCATTTGGAAAAATTGGAATCTCTTTTATCTTCCAAGACAAATCTATGAATCTGGATGAAATCGATAAGGTCTCGTATAGTTGGGCAAAGCAATATAATTCAGCTCACAAAGAAGTACCTGATAAACCATAAAAGTAACACATTTTAATCCCACTCTTAGCATGTTTTTGGATGTTTATTTATAGAATTTGGTGAATTTGATGCTCCTAATCCTTTAAATTCATGTTTCTATACTTAGGAGAGCATAGGGGAGCGAAAAGAACGGAAAACGGGCCAAAACCGGACAAAACGAGCCATCTTAAGGTCCAAACGGCCAAAGCCGGGCTTGTGCCCAGCCCATGTCGATTGAGAGCCATGCAAATTCCCACACGGCCTGGGTTCCTCACACGGGTTGATCACACGCTCGTGTCCCTGTCGTACCCTGCTTTGTTTTCACTTGGAAAAAGCCAATTTTTAGGGTTTCTAAGCCTTCTAAAGTCTATAAATACACATCAGAGGAAGACCTAAACAGCACGCAGAGTAGATTGAAGAAATTACTCGAAGGAAGCCATCAGAATTATCTAGAAGGCGGATTCTCTCCAAGATTGAAGATCTCCATCAAGTTCTTTAGAAGTTTTTGGGTTCTTTATGTCTTGTTGTTTTCCTAATTCTATGATGTTTTTCTTTTACGTTATGAACTAAACCCCCTAAATACCTAGGGAGGATGAAACCTAGATGAATCTTATTATTAAATAAATCTAAATTACGTGATAAATACTTGATCTTGTTCTTAATTATGCATTCTTAATCCTTGTTTTGATATTTTCAGGAATATTAATTCAAGTTTAATGTGCTTATTCAGTGGAGCAAAAGTCCCTATTTAAGAGAAGATCCAACATAATTAAGCGGAGTTGATTGCAATCCTAGAAATAGGACGACATAAATCTACCGAATTAGAGTCAAATCTAATAAGGAAATCCATAAATCGAGTTAATGCGACGATAGGAGTTTTAATTAGAAAGAGATTTCAATTAATCAACCTAGAGTCAGTTGTTCTTAGTCTTGAAAGAGATATTAACATAATTTAGGGATTTCTACGGATCAAGTCAAGTGAATAAATCTTTTCATTCAGAGTCAGAATAATAAGTGAAGTCTAGGTGGATTCTTCCTTGGGTATTATCTTTATTCATTCGATTATTCTTTTCACTCTCTATCGCGTTCATAGTCAATTAGTTAAGTTAAATTTAGATTAAAAATAAATCCCCTTAATTATTAGGCTAGATAATAAAAAATAGTTATTACTAGTAATTTTATTCCTTGAGTATACGATATTCCGAACTCACCACAACTATACTATTGTTCGATAGGTGCGCTTACCTTTGTCGAAATACTAGTTAGTTTTGAGCCCATAGTTCCAATGATAGAACTCGAATCATATTCTGAGCAATCGCCTTCAGGTATGCATTTTTATCTCAATATTGATAGAACTTCACAGGCGACTACCGGTTTATCTACTGTAGGTGGAGTGATATGAGATGAAACGGGAAGTGGATACTAGGGTATAATTGCTTCTTGGGGAAGTGCTCGGTCTTTATTGCTAAGTTATAAGGCATATTGGATGGTCTAATTCTACTTCAGAAACAAGGATATGACGAGATTATCATCCATTCTAATAATCTCAAGGTTATCGAATTCATCACTGGTAAGGAGAATTCAACAGATTCTATCAAATAAAGATAAGTGGTTTTTGAGATACACTCCCAAAAAGAATAATCAAATAGCAGATGCATTTGCAAAAATGGCTTTTGTGAATGATGTGGCCCTGCATATGTTTGACGAAGCTCCTATGGAGATTCAAATAGCTTTAAAAGAGGATAAAGCTAGAGGCATTTTAATTATGAATAATTCTATATAAACCATTTGTTTTGTTTGAGATTATATTACAATAAAAAAAGAAATCGTGGGCGTCATAACTTTCCTTTCTTTTATTTCTTTCTTTTTCTTTTCACGTTGAATGCTTCTATTTTTTATTTTATTTCTTTTCTTTCCCTTCTTCTCAACTGAAAACCCTAGCTGCTATACTCAATAGCCACTGATGTTGCCGTTTACAATGGCCTTTTGTGTTGATTTCGACACCAAAGACGAGATTTTCTCTTCCTCCTCGTTGACTTCTATGGGGGAAAGTGGAGTGGTGCCGCTGGTGAGTCAAGTAGCATCAGCGAGGACTATTCAAAATAACCCATTTTCGTAAATAATTTTTTCCTTGACCCATATTCGTAATTACTTATTTTTATATTATTTTTGTAAAAAAACAAAAATAATCATTTAGTTAAAAACTATTTTTTTCTTAAAGTTTTCTTTTATCGTCCTTTCAAAATATAAGGGCAAATTATCGTCTTAGTCACTCTGAGTAGAAGTCATCTTTATTTTGATTCCTTCAAAAAAAATTTTGTTAATTTGATCTAGAGATATTAATCAAACTAGTCACTCTACCGTTAAATGGTAACAAAATGATGACATAGAGTTTTCATTTCCTTTTTATTTCATTTTTTAATTTTTTGAACCTTTCATTTTTATTTCTTTTACTTTTTTTTTAATCTCTTCTCCCTTTCTCTTCTTCCTTCTTCTTTTCCTTCCAAAAACCCTAGCAGCAACCCCTTTTACTGTCACTGTCGTCGGATTTGGGTGGCCTTACCCGACCTAGGCGCCACCCAACTCTTTCTATCGTTGTGAGTGGTATGGTAAATTCAGGGGCGGAACATCACAGGGGCTTAGAGGGTGCCTTGGACCTTGCCAAAATTTATTATAAAAACTTTGTAGAAAAGATTAAATAATTTTAGATTGGTCCCCCAACAAGTAGAAAAAATTTATTATAAAAAGAGACATTGGTTGCTAGTTTGCTATTTTGGTTCCTCTTAATGAAATCCTAATTCTGCCCCTGGGTAAATTGGGAGAGTTCTTGGCTTTGGTTTAAATGACATTTTAAAGAGGTTCCACGTTCATTTGAAAAGAAACTTTATTAGAGAAGAGGAGAGGAGATAGAATAGGTGTTTTGGTGTCTTTCATTGTCAGAGACAAAACAATAGACGACGGCGATGGTGGAGAAAAGAATGATAGCTAGAGTTTTTTTTAAAACAAAAAAAGAACAGAAGAGAATTAAGAAGAGAAAGACGAGAGTGGTAAGAAGGGATGAGCGACAGTGTTGGCCGAGGAATTAGGACATCCGAGTTTAGCAGCAGCAACAATAAAGAAGAAAGGTTTGTGGGAGTAAAAAAAAAGAAGAAAAAGAGTAAGGGATAATCGAGGAGAGATAAAAAAAAATAAAAGAAATAAAAAGTAAAAAAGGAAAGGTGGAAAAAAAATTAAAGAAAATGGAAATAAAGAGGAAATGAAAAATACTTGAAAATTCCACAACAGCATTTTGTTACTATAATGGTGGAGTAATTAGTTTGCTTTTTTTTAAAAAAAAACATAGTGATTGACTTGACAAAAAAAAAATTAGAGGGAGTAAAATAGGAATAACTCCTATTTAGAGTAATTAACGGGATAATTTACCCAAAACATAATTATTTTTATTAAAAATATTTTTTTATCCACAAAATAAGTGTGATGAATTGTTTAAACATAATTTTCCTAACTTCTGTTTTTTGTGAACGAGTTATTCTCTCTTTTTTTCAAGGTTTGGTGGAAGAGTTGATGTAGCATTTAAGATGAAATGGTAATGTTTGGTGAAAGGGTTTATGGGTTATGCATAATGCATGGTATTAGTATATTTCATGTTTATTTAACATTAATTTTATTCCAAATAACAAGTTTTAAACTTTGTCCAATACAATTCATATTTGTTAATTCAAGTTGATTTTAGATTTGTCCACATATTCTTTTGTTTATATTATATTTATTATATTATTATAAATTAATTTTCTATATATAAAATTACATAATATAGAAATAAAATAATGTATTAGATAATTAAAAAAAAGAGTTAAATCAACTTTGAATATTGAATAACGTTTTTAACTTTTTTGACCAACCCTCTCAAATTTTGACCCCTCAACAAGTTTTATATCAACAAATTTTAAAAAAAAAAATTCAATCTAAAAGTGTATATCCATGCTTTTCGAGCATTTGTTAGCCAAAAATTTTCAAAAAAAAAAAAAGAGAAAATTAAATTAATAAAAGACCATTGACAAAGCCCAACTACGAAGAAAAATGGCCTTTCTTTGAGGAAGAAAACAAACAAGAAAGGCGAAAGAGGCTTGGTTTAGAGTGTGTTGTTGGTTAAGTAATGGGGCCATAATTTAGATTGAACGCTTAATTTCAGACGATAATATGAACAAATAGGACGCTTCCAAAAGTGTAGTCAATAATAGAGTTTATTTTTTTAAGCTATTTTTCAACTATTAATGATTAGGTAGAAAGTTGATGCCAATGTGCATTCAGCAAAATATGTTATTGCTTGCAGCATCAATTTTTCTTTTCTTTAAAAAAAAATTTTATCGTTTACCACAAAAGCTTGCATTTGTATGGATATATTTATTACGAGTGAGTTTGTTTTCAACTTAACTAAGACAAAGACACCAACCCTAGGTTAAGGAGCAGGCAAATAAACACCGCCAATTTTTGTATAGCCATTCCTTTTCTTGTTAAGGTCGGTAATGGTAGGGAAACCTGTCATCACTATTTATTGGATATATACACATTCAGTAATTTTTACCACAATATATATACATGTTATGAGGTCGGCTCTCTAAAGTCTTTGAAGTGTTGTCCGCTAAGGAACCAATTGGACCCTTAAACAATAGAGGTATATTATGTCCAAGGTGTCTATGTTCAGTTTTAATCTCAAGTTTTGTCTCTCAACTTGGAGAAGAGCCCAACAAGTTCACGAAGTTTAAAAAGAAACTTGTCACCAAAGAAATGTTTAGCATTTGACGTTAGTGGGGTTTGAATCCATGCTCTTATATGATATTAGTAGGTAAGGACACTACCATTTAGCTAGTCTATATAGGCCTTATCTTTGTAACAATGGTACCACTTACCTCTCCCATGAGCTTGCAAGTTATATCTCTACCAACCGGGATGCTTCTTAAACTTCTTTGGACTTCCCTCGAAAATAGAAGATAAAACCCTAACACGAAAACAACATCTTCCGTTAAGGGTTCAAAACCAACCTCCTCTCAACAATATATAATAGAAAACGAGGAAACAGGAATACTAAATAAATACATAAATTTATCAAAATTTACGTTAAGAAAAAAGTAAACTTGAATGGTTTCAGGAAAAAGAAGGGCAGAGAAGAGGATAGGAGTTGAGAGTAGTTTAGAGGCAGCCTCCTGATTTGATATCTATTGAAGTTGAAGTTGGCTTTGATTTGAAAGAACCAACCTCAGGTGTAACAGAGAGGAGCAGGCTTTTCTCACAAATAATACAATATTTGAATAATTATAATCAAATTCAATCATTACAATCAAACTAATAACAGGAACATATCCAAACTTAAACTTGAATAAATCTTGCCGTGTTGAAACGTGTTTTACTTCTAAGAGATTGTAAGTAAGGGCTAGGTTTGATTCCCATTAGGTAGGGTGGATAACAATCCATTCTTTCTATTTCCTAGTCTTAGAACCATGAGATAAAACCTCATTTCAGCGGCATATTTGATCTTTTATTCTTCTCTATCACCACACATTGTTTGAGGCCTGATAGAATTTTACATCACTGGATTTTATAAAAGCATTAATTAACAACAACAAGATGCAAGTTTTTCTCCCTTCTTAACCAGATTACCTTCCCCTTAAAAGGAATTTGGCCTATGTTTCCTGCATTTATATTATGTCAAAAGAATTAGCCACATGGAAAGAACATAAAAAATTTCATTATAACATTTTAGACTTGTAGATTATTTAACATTTTAAACACACCATACAATAGTATTTCAATTATTTCAGTGAATCGGTATTCGGCTCACTATCAAGGATTTATCCAAGAGGAATTTAAGTAAATTAGGACTCCCTTCAACACCATCAAAATATGCAAACCGATATGCAAATAAAATCAATTTTCTTGTGAAAATTTTCCCAGATATCAGTTCTAAATTGGGTTTGTAGCATTTCTGCTACTCAAAATGATTTGCCCTCCAACTAAGGAACTTATATTACATGCTTCTTTTGTTTCAAATCTCATAAATGAAACTTCAGAAATTTCATCTGTTAATCAGAAAATTTTTGGATGCTTACCTGTCTGTTAGAAGAATTTCATTCCTGAGTTTGGATAGAGATGCTGCACTTAGTCATCCTGTATGCCATAAAAAACAAAAAGCAGTTAAGTAACAAAAAAGAAATTATCTTATTACCAGTTTCAAGAGCTTACCAATGCACAAGCCTTGCAAGTTCCAACTACATCGAATTCGTGCTTGCTTGCTTTTGCTTCACTAGAGCTCTATCCAGAGCCTTTCCTTGCAAAGCATCAATCACATGCCCTGCCGGCTGCGTGAACTTTCACAATCTGCGGTTGGTTTTGATGCCGTTTCCTCTTATGAAAACTAAACTTCTATAGTAAAGACCCAAGTGCAGGTAAATAGCCAGCTCGCTTCAGTTGCACATCTAATTCAGCCAGAATCGAGTAGATCTCATCTGAAGCAAGGTGAGACTTATCAGATGCAGAAAATTGATGAATTTCGTTCTCCATTTCAATCCAACTAGACCCAGGAAATCTCTTTTCTACACCTAATTCTCTCATCATTTGCCTGACCTTGGCGACCTGGCCCCATCGATTAACTTCAGCATACATGTTAACTAAAAGAGTATAATAGCCACTGTTGTAGGGCTCTAAAACCATCAGTTCATCCACAGCAACCTGAGCAATTTCCAAATTCTTATGAAGTTTACACCCACCTAACAGTGCACCCCAAATAACAGAATTTGGTTCCAACTTCATGCTCCTTATCAAGAATAGAGCATCTTCAAGCAACCCAGCTTTGCTCAAAAGATCAACCATACATCCAAAGTGTTCAACTCCAGGCAGGATTGAATAATCACGAGTCATGCTTAAAAACTTCTGACGGCCTACTTCAACTAATCCTGCATGTGTGCAGGCAGTAAGAACGCTAACAAAAGTAACCCTATTCGGTTTGACATGCTGCCTCTCCATCCTGTCAAACATTGCCAGTGCTTCAACTGCATGACCATGAACTGCCAGCCCTTCAATTACTGAATTCCAACAAAACAGATTTTTCTCTCTTAATTTAAAGAACACCAAAAGTGACCTCTCTAAACTCCCACATTTAGCATACATATCGATTAACGCAGATCCTATATACACATCAAGATCAAAAAAGTTTTGCAGTAAATAATCATGTATTTCTTTCCCTGTATCAAGTGCTCCAAGGTGAGCACAAGCTGAGATAACACTTGCCATGGTTACTTCATCTGGACTAACCTTATATCTTCTCATTTCCTCGAAAAGAACTAATGCTTCTGCATATTGCTTGTTCTGAGAATAACAGTTGATCATTGTTGTCCAAGAGATTGTATCCTTTACAGGCATTTGATTAAACAATAACTCAGCTGACGCTACATCCCCTACTCTTGCATATCCATCAATCATAGCATTCCATGTGGCGGTACTCCTTTCAGGCGTCTCATCAAACAATCTCCTCGAAGAACCCAAATCCCCAGCCTTCAAGAAACCAGAAATCATCGTTGTCCATGCAAAAACATCTCTTTCAGGCATTTCATCAAACACCCTTTTCGATTCAATAATTTTCCCAACATTCGCATAAAAATCGATCAAAGCAGTTTGAACAAAGACATGTGACTTAAACCCATGTTTCCAAACATGGCCATGAACACTTTCTCCAAAACCAAATTCAGAAACCAAACAACAAGCCTTAACTAAGGAAGAAAACGTGAAACTTGTGGGCCAAACTCGAGCTCTGAGCATATGTTTGTAATAATCTAAAGCTGTGAAGGGATGATGACTATGAGCAAGAGCTTTGATTAATGCATTATAGACAAAAACATTGGGTTTTTCCATTTCGGTAAAGGCTAAAATCGCGTAATCCATGCGGCGAAAAGAGGAGCATGCAGTGACGAACTGGTTGGACAAGAAACAGTCTTGGTTCGCATTTGCTTTAACCATAGTGGCATATATCATTTCTAGTTGGTACAACTTGGAACATTGTTTAATTTGATCGACTATAGCTTGGGTGTTTTGAGGGTGTCCGAGAGGTATTGGCTGAATGGATAAACGATTAAGGATAGTTATGGTCTTGAGAGACATTGGTTTTCTTCCAAAGACTAGCTGTGGGACTGGGCCGAGAGTGTTGTACTAGTCTCCACAATATATATTAGGTTTTAGGATTAAGGTAAATAGAACTGCCAAAAATAGATACAAATGATTGCATTTGCAAGCACCCTGTAAGCTATATACAGTATATTATCGCTTCAAAAGCCCAAACAATCTATGAAAATACAACTTGATTTAATCTGCCTAATCCTGAATCTTATGCGATAGGATGTTTACTCAATAGAGCCCACAACAGGCTCCAAACTCTTTTTATAAGAGCAGTTCCTCTCCATCAAAGAAGATACAAGACTCTCTACTACACAAGCTTTGTTTGCACTTTGTCAAACACCTAAGAAATACTCTTAAGCGACTGTTAGCACCCAGAGAGTGTGAACCGCCTCAAACAACCAACCCCCAAACCCTGCATTAACAATCAGCGTTGCTTATGAGAGACAAAAAAGAACTACCTCATCTTTTTCTTTTTCTCACTGCACTCTGTTCAACATGGTAGATGTAGTAACCAATTTTGGCCCGGGTTCATTAACCCGGGGCCCAAAACCATCAAACCCAAATTCCCTTAACCCAATAACAGACGGCTCAATAGGCCCAAAACTAAAAAAAAACATTTGGAAGAAACTAGGGTTCTGGAAACCCTAGTCTAGCAGCGCCGCAAGCCTCCACTATCGCCCCACCAGCGCCGGCCTCCACTAGCCACTCCTCCACTTCCCATTATCCCCACGACCTGCAAAAAGGACAAGGAACAGCAAAGCCACAAGCAGAATATATTGTATTTTATTTACTGTTATTCGGATATAAAACCCATTGAAAAACCATGTAAAAGGGGGAGGATGATCAATAGAAAACAAAAAAAGACACTCAAAATAAAATCAGAGAAATACCAAATTGAAAGAAACCCTAGTCTTCGATTGAAACAGTAGGTTGTTTTAATTTCTTTTTTTATTTTCGATACTATCATTATTTAGTTTTATTATTTTATACGCATATATATATATTAAAAAAAACAAATAAAAAAGGGGGAAAATTTTACCTCTTCGCGCTGTGGCCGGCGACGGTTGCCGGAGACGGAGCCCGTGGTGGACCTCCGATGACCCCCTGTGCCCGACTTTTGGGTAAAACCCAGAAAAATCAAGGGAGCTTCCCTTTTTTTTTTTTTGAAGAAACACGGAGCAAATGAAGTTTTTTAGTTCAAAATGGGGCTTTTATAAAGCAATGAAATGGCGCCGTTTGGGGAGGGGTAGACCCGCGCGTCGACCCGCTTGCGACCCGGAGGATCCGCGTGTTTGGTTCAAAAGGGCTATTTACTGCATTAGTCCTTCCCTGTTTATTTTATTCACAATCTTGTTTTATTTGATTTTAATTTAGCTCTTAAACTTAGTTCCGTTTCCATTTTAGTCCCCTCAAAGCGCAGCGTTTAACTTACTAGGAAAATTTCCCTTTTGACCCCCACCTTTCACACGCGTGTTTCTTCTAGTCCCCCCGAACCTCTACTTTATTTACAAATTGACCCAAAAGTTTTGTTTCAATGCAATCTAACTCATTTTCAATCATTTTGCAATTTTATTTTATTTTTCTCTTTTTTTGCTTTATTTAATTTTTCTTATTATTAATTATTTATTATTATTTTATCATTACCCTGCTATATTGTCATTAATCTCACCACTATATCATTATATCCTACGTATTCGTGCACTTTGTATGCTCATATTATGTTATCTATTTTTTAATCATGTTACTATTATTATGTTTTTATATTACATATATGTGTGCATCTTGTTAGCTTATATCATCGTTTCATTTATTTATTTCATTTGCGTTATTATTACTATACTATCTACCATTACTATTATTATTGTTATTATTATAACTATTTTATATTGTACATATTTTGTATTGTTATTATTATTTATTTTATTATTAGTATGCTATATCATTATGTTATTTTTCTTTCTATATTATTATTATATTATTATTATTTGTATACTTACTATTATTATTATTATTATTATATTATTATAATTTTATATTATCATATTGTATATACTTTGCATTAGTATTATTATCTCTTTATCATTATTATATTTATATTGACATGTTGTACATATCTTATGTCCGTATCATTATCTTATTATTATTATTATCATTATATTTATCATTACTATTATTATTATTATTATATTTATATTATCATATTATATATACTTTTATTATCTCGATCTTTACTATACTTTCAACCTTTTTTTATTATTATTTCAAAGCCGTCTTTTACCCTTACACTTTTATATTATTGTATCTTTTTATTACCAGTATTGTTGATTTCGTATTCTTGTCGCGTCATATGGATCAACGGTTTTAAATCGCAATCCGACATTTTTTAATTCATAAGAGGTAATATTTGTGTGTTTAGAAGGCCAAAAAATTACACCCTAACGTGTTGGGTGTCGATCTTTTCGTTCGACTAAATATTCAAATATCCTTTTCTCGTTGAAGATGATATCGGTGTCGAAATATAAGGGTGTTATATCCTAACGTGTTGGGTATGATACTTTTATTCCTTTGAAGCGAGATAATCTTAAGATTTAATCTCGAATTGACGAATTTTATTCTTTTCAATTTTTACCCTAAATATTTTTAACTTTTCGACATTAGGACATTGATCAATCAATTTGGTACCGATTTCGGGGCGTTGCGAGGGTGCTAATCCTTCCTCGCACGTAACCGACTCCCGAACCTATTTTCTCGAACATTCGTAGACCAAAAGCATCGTTTTAGTAAACCAAAATGTTTTATTAAAACAAAGGTGATCCGATCACACCTAATAAATGGTCGGTGGCGACTCCCGTTTTATTCATTTTTAAAACCCAAGTCGATTCCCGTTTTTGTCAAAAAATAGTTACGACAGTAGAAATTAATAAAGGTAACAATCTAGAAGCGGATGATTGACAGCAAAACCCAAAAGTAGAAGATAACGAGAAAAAGAAAATCGCACTGTTTAAAACCACTACTTATAGCTATTTGAGCCGGAGTGTAACCCATGAACCGATGAAAAAGACGCATGAGTTAATCGCACAATATAAACCCTACTAATCAAGCGATGGTTTGTTAGACAATAATATCGTGACGACGAGAAACAAGAAAACGAGTCAAATAAAGAAATACCAAATGTCACTTTGCTACTTTCCTCGCCAAAACTCACATTGACCTTTCCATCAGAGTAAGCCACTTTATGACCTCGTCCACTGATGGGAGAAGATTGTTAAGCAACCTCCATTTGTGTGCCCACTTCAATTAAGTGACTTAATAGAGGGAGACTCACCTCTCAAGGAAACCCTTGGATGATCAACACTCGTCCTCTCATTACTTCTCAGCACCAACTCCTTAGAACAAAGCTCTATCCCAATTGGTCAACTGAAGTCAACCTAACTGACCGTACCCTACTCCTGAAGCTTAGATGGTAAGGTCTTTACTCAATGGGGCTTACATCAAACTCCAAACTCTATAAAATCTCTCCTCTCAATCAAATAAGGCAAAAGACCCTTTATTACAAAAACTGTGCTTAGACTTCTCCGATCACCTAAAAGAATACTCTTAACGACTCTCGATACCCACACAGTGTGACTGCCTTAAACCATCAACCCAACCTACATCTACACCTTTCAATATTTTTTTATAATATTATATATAGTATCAAAGGCGGAAGGCATGAATTTGTTCTTTTAGTCTTTTTATTCATTCGTTCGACCAATCATCTTTGTAGCCTTGCTCATGCATGAATGATCACTACCTAGTGCCTCTTTTAAACTCCATCCTTTTCATTCAAAGCCTCTTTGCCCTTTTTTTTTCCTGCTTCAGTTGGGCACCATCAGCAGCTAAATTTAGCCCACGCCAATCGCTCTCAGTACTTTCCAGCTATCATTTGTTGACATTTCTGAAGGTGGTGTTAAGCCAATTACATGGTACACACGGGATTATAAGCAAACCTGTTTGGTATTTCTGCAATGGAGATATGCTTCTAACTCTAGAAGCATTTGATTTCCTTGATGATCAACTAGAACCCCAATTTTTTACTCCAATATGCGGGCATTACAAACAACATTCAGACCAATCTTGACTCTCAATTCTTCTTCAAGACAATATCAGAGGCCCTCATCGAAGTAGCCTATTGACCCCTCCTCTTCCTCGAGCTTTTATAGTAAACATTGGCGACTTCATTCAGGTATAGACATTATCATCACTATACTATGATTTTATACTTAAACGGAAATGTCAATGCATGGATGTTACATGCAAGCACTTTGAATTACCTAAACTAGAATGA
The DNA here is from genome assembly GCA_005393395.2 of Gossypium australe. Taxonomy (NCBI): domain Eukaryota; kingdom Viridiplantae; phylum Streptophyta; class Magnoliopsida; order Malvales; family Malvaceae; genus Gossypium; species Gossypium australe. The sequence continues at coordinate 131,567,423 of CM016621.1, forward strand.
CAACTTAGGGTTCCCTTTTCTCCTTCGTTAGCTCATCATCACAAATGATAAGTTTTTTAGTGTGGAGCATAGGGTGATAGCAGGACAAGTACCAAGCTCATCACAATAACCTTATGATGCCATGACACTATAGTAACTACGCAATCATTAATTTGATAAGCATTAATATAAAAGTAATCTGCAATTTAGATCTTGATGTTTTTCTCTTTCTCATGTGCAGTAGCTTCTTTGATGGTGAATGTTAAATCTAAGCGCTCTTAATCGTAAGATTAAAGCAGTTACAAAAGGAAAAATATCCAGTTAAGGCAGTCCAAAACGAATATAATGGTCTAATGAGATTGGAAAGGAAGAAAATTATAGATGACATTTCCCACAAACCATGAAGAACAGAAGCAAAAACTCTTCACAAAATGTTTTCTTAGGTATGCTGCTTTCCCTCCTTTTCCCTTCCTTTATATATTTCTTATGGGATGGAGAGACAAACACAAGAGGCAAAAACAAGAGAACCAATAAAAAACCACAAACCACTCACGATATTTTACAATAGGAGCCAATGTTACAGCCTCCAAAACCTCACAAGCCATTGTTGCTAGCTTGTAGCCTTGGATTGCAAAATATGCACAAGAGACCATAAGATATCCATTCGATGCATAACTCTGTTCTGCCCCTGCAATGTGTTCGGAAAAGGGAAGCAAAGTTATAAGAGGATTAAAAGTTGAATTGTTGGGAATGCAATTCATACATGCATGGAGCTTAGGAGGTATAGCGTATAATATATTCGATGTATAAATTTCATAAATATCAAGAGGAAGCAAATAACATGTTCCACCAGCATCCCCTGTGTATGTTTTGGGCAGGCACGTAACTGATAGAAAACACAGACCACAGCCTCAGATGCAAAGACAAGAACACATTACAAGAGGTTGATCATGTCCTCTTGATTACATTTTTTCGTTTTCTGTTTTTTTGGTCTGACACAATTGCTTCCATCTGTGTATGAAATTTAGACATCAATCTTCAGCACCCAGCATGTAGGAGATGGAACTTTGAAATTTACGAATTAGCAAGTAATGCTTGGATCTTCTGCTAGGAAATACGAAACAAATAAAGATGGACATTTAGATGCCCAAATGATCCTACAGAAGGGAAATAAAATTCATGTGCAAGCCTTAATATGCCAGACAATTCATCGTAGAGAATAAACCCTACCTCAACCACAAAACATATCCAAGTCTTCTCACCATGTGCTTCTGTAATCCCTTTTAAGATTGTCAGGCCCAAGCTTCTGATTGCCTCCGCTATCTCAAGAAAATGACTACATTCCTCACACAACAGCTGCATGGATCAACTAAAATACTTAAAACACCGAGAACAACAATAATAATAATGAGTAAAGTGAAATATCATCTTGTTTTCATTGGATATAAAATCTCATCTTTGACTGTATGAAAGCTATGGTGTCACATTCTCATAGAATCACCCTTCATTATTCACTTAACTCTTCTTAATTTTCTAACATATTTCTGATAGACCGGTACCAGTGACATAATGAACAAAATTTCCTAAATAACATAAATCATTAACTTAACAAACAATAACTATAACAAGTGAACAATGGACAAACCTTCCTACATTAACACTTAGCAGTGAACCCACCAATTAAATGATAAATTTAACAAACAATAACCACAATACCATCTACTGGAACAGTTCTCATGAACCTACACAGACCCTATACGCACCTCTACAAGCACCTGCCCATTTTTGTTTATATTTTCCACTATGATTGAGCAAACTTTTAGAGGGCTTCCCACTTCCACTGCCCAGCTTGAACCTTGATCATAATTGGACGATCCAAGCATGCCAGCTCCCTTTTGATGCATCTACAAGAATCAAATGAAGACGTTCACTGACAGAACAAAACATGGTATGCTCTTGCTGATGATCAGTGTTTCCACCAAGTCTTACTAATTTTATACCAACAACTTCGAACAAGTTCTGGCACTAAGAGGCACTTGAAAAATCATGACAAAACTTGATTTCAGCTTGTGATCATTAATTATGTTGCCATCACATAAAAAAGGACAATAATCTATAAATATGTCTACAAGCCCCTAAAGAGAAAATTCTAGCAAAACTCGAATGAGTTCATTTAAATCATATGCCCCAATAATTGAAAATGATCATGAAGAACTTCCCAGATTTTTCTTGAAATTTTAGCAGACTGACATTTATAAGGGTGTAAACAGCAACCATCAGAATCCAACACTCATCTAAACAGCAAGAAAATTACCTTTGCTCCATTAGGCACAAGCTCCCTCAGCTCCTTAATCCGATCTTGAATGAGTTGTCTGTCCCTTGGTCTAGGCCTGGGATTTTCACCAGGTCTAGCCCTCTTTTTGTTGTTCTTAGCTGGCTCTGAGGACTTCTCAAACTGCTTGGAATTGCTAGGGCATGTTGAAGAATAGGCTTTTGAAGACATTGATCCGCATAACTCCGATGAATTCAGACAGTGCTGTTTGCTATCTTCCACAAGAGAGGACTTATTAATTGAATAACCTGCTGAATTAACAGTACACTTTGTTAGGCTTGAAGGCTCAGAAGTATTTCCGGTTATCAACGACGATTGTGCTGATCTACAAAAAGATCTCTCACTTCTCATATCACTGCCACTATGGCAAACATTTGCCACTACGGCTTCGAGGAGATTTTCTGAGCCAGATTCAAAAGTCAGCTGGCTGCAGCTCATCCCCTCTTGCATTTCAATATTAGCTCCAGCTTCTGCATTATCTACCTGGCTATCAGCATAGAAACCATTCCTCAAAAAGGCTGGTCCAAGTGCTTCAAAAAGCTCACAGCCAGCAGAAAACTTTAAGGAAGTGTTTATTGAGTCCATGTCAATTAAATCATTTTGATTCCCCAACTTTTTTGAATTATTTTGAAATTTTATGTCTGAAGATCTGGGTATGTCCAGCACCTCCTTTGGATAAGAACTCAAACTACTCGGCTTAACCATATCATTAAGTGCAGAGCTAAGGAAGTTTGAGGAGTAGCATGCATGACCAGCGCCATACTGTTCAGCTTGAAATGCAACATTAAATAAATTTATACCATCCACAGCAGGACTGTTAGCATAGACATTTTCTGGTTCCAAACTCATTTTTTTCCACCCATTAGTCTCCCCTTTATATGCCCCATTATTTATTGAATGCCTCCCGAACTGATTTTGATGCTCCAAGTTGGAATCACTCGCTATTGAGGACAGCTGAAGCCCTTCATGCTTATTCTCCACTTCAGTTGCCCCTTTGGGAATATTACTGGACAGTGGAAGAACAAATGAGCTATCACTGTACTTTTGGGGATGTGAAAACCCAGGCAACAAACCATCTGGTCCATCTTTTTGTACAGCATTATCTAAAGGAATAACTTCTGAATCTAGTAATTTTGCTGGAAAACCTTGCTGCAAAATAAAGAGCAGAACTATTATTACCATATAATATATTTTTTGAATAAAGAGAGGGAAATTAAAAAAGTGCTTCATAAACATATGCACATGTAGTTATGTACAAGGTCACATGTGTACACACTAACATAAAGAAAGAGGCAGAAAGTGAAAAAGTAAATCATACCTTAAATAATGAATTTTTCATACTACATTCTATTGAGCTGGATATATGCCCTACGGAAGAATCTTGAAGAGCAAAAAATACATTTCTGAGGTGACTCACCAGCTTCACATCCTCATACACCTGCTCCATTCAAATAAATAAAACTAGAACAAAAATACAGTCCAAACTATAAGCTTGAAAATTTTAGATTATTTGACATCATAATAGTACTAATGACAATAAAATACCAAATCTGGAAAAGGCTTCAAATTTGAAGCACCAATATATAAGCAAGTAGAAAATCTACTAGAACCTAACCGAATACCTGAACCGCATAAAAAGTTGCACACTAAATAATTGAAACTGAATAATTAAATTATGTTAGGGTTTTTCCATATTAAGACATGCTTTAATAACTCTTTATCATGTAAAAAATGACTTCAACAAATTAAGTCATGAATGTTTCTTACCATAATGTTTGTTGTATTCCATTTAAAATAAACAAAAAAAAGTATAGAGTTGAGAGTTCTAAGAAAAAGAAAATAGACCAGTAATAGAAATGATGCAAAAAGTGTATGAAAATTACAAGGATCAACCAACCGAAAAATACTACATATTCAAAAGCCAAATACTTCATCGACACTGACTCAAAAGTAATAACATCTTTCAAGCCAGCAAGATACATTTGTACAAAACAAAAATCTCAGAATGTTAAAGATATCCATCCCAGACCCTCAAAGTTGCACAAACATTGACTTAAGGTATATACATTGATACGCAGATGAGCATTGATAAAGTAGAAATACATCAACATAATTGGAAGTCATCTTACTTTATTCAAGGAGCCAAGTTGCACAACTCCATGTGGACCAACAGGAATAACAACAACGGTCTACAAGGAAAAATGCAAATACTTCTATTAACAGAGTAACCACATATATATAAGAAGGAAACTGAATTCTAGGTAAAAGACGATTTCTTTACTACATTTTGAAGTGCATTTACTTCTAAACTCTCAATAGACAAATTAAGAGAGTTAAATCTTATACTCTCTTTAAATTAAGGTCAAATAAACAAGCTCAAGAAATTGTAAAATTGAAGTGGAGTAAAATGCCTTCACTAAAATTATAAGCTCTCCCACAAAGATTTTGACCTTTTACCGAGAAACCTAACCAGTTGTTGACACCCATGTGTTGAAAACCAAGGTAATCATCAAAATAACTACATTGCAATGCAAATATTTTTAAGTGGAGGAAAATGCATACATACCCTGATCCCTGATGCAAATTGACTTTGCCAACCATCACATAACTGAAATTCAAACCCAATTAAGGCAGAAAAGAGTATGAGAGCAATGAAACAAAATATCAAAATCAACTATGAAACAGTATGTTTGCTATCATTACTTGGTAAAGTTCATCACCTCAAACAATAAGCAGTAGCTGTTAACATGCTTATCTGCAAATATCCATTGATGCTTTCCAGAAGCTGCCACTTGCCCGACAATCCTGTAGAAAAAGGATGAGTACTAACTAGAGTTGTTGCATAAGCTACATGTACTAACTGAGATTGTTTGCTCAACGCACACTTAAGAAAAATGGTGCACAAGGATTTAAAGGGCACAAAACCCTATCTTTGACCTGATGCATCCGGGTATCCTTTTTTTAACTATTGCATTAAAAATGCCAAAATCATGCCAAAAACTGAACAACAAACTTAGTTATCACTTATCAGTGGATGGAACCATACCCTTCCCCTAGAGAATATACATGATAAGACATTTTTGCCACAGATAAACCAAGGGTGTCATGTGAATAGCGTCCAGAGTGCAAGCTTTCTATTGTATCATGGAAACAATGATTAGCCAGAGGATCAAGTTGGTCAAGGTTGTCATAGTATGCATCCTCCCAAGTCAGCACCCTGCAATAACGCAATACTAAGAACTACACTCAAACAAACACATAATTGTATTTTCACCATAGGCCAATGGAGTATCCCACACGATAGGAGGTAAAACAGATTAACTATTAATTTATCTCCTCTGACGATCTCAGTATGACATTTTGGATGTTAACATCATAGGGGGAAAAAAAGAGAATCCATCCCTGAACTAATCAAAAGGTATTGGCCCTTTTTTTTTCTTTCTCAATAAAAAAGGGAATTAAAAGCTAAAAAGCAAGTGTGCTAATTTCACGAACTTCTACAACGTTGGCAACTTGAATTAAATACTAGAAATAGAGGGGTAAATAGAAGAAAACAAGCATGTGCGAATTATATCCTATGCCAATTTCCGGGGTCAAAGCCATTCCAACCCGACTTAAGAACAAGTCAACTTACAGCGAACTAAAAATAGCCAAAACCTCAATTCATCTTATATAAAGAAAACTCCAAATAATTAGATGCAGATGCACAGAAACTCCAAATTAGCTGACCCCAAGGAGCGTGACAACATGTTCATACTTTTTTTTGTAATCTATGCTAAGAAAAAGAAATACTGCAAAATAATCAATTAAACAAATATGATGATCAACTTAAAACAAAGAACGAAAAAGAAACAAAAAAATGAAAGAGGAATTGTACTGACATTCGAGCACGATGCTTAAGCTTCCAAAAGACGGCGTACTTCCACTCAGTATTGAGGCAGAGACTTCTCAATAGCTGCTGCAACCGACATCCACTTGTACTGCTAGCCATCTCTATTTCCCCTCAACAAAGGATCCAACTTTTTTTATTTTGTTCAAAAGCGCTCCTCACTCAACCTAAAAAACAGAAAATTTTCAATCAAAATCAACCCCCCCCACAACCTAAGTTTTTTTCTCTGTTTGCAACAAAGCCCCTAGCTTCCTCTGTAAGAACCTCTTCCAGCCTGTTTTCTCCTCAATCCCGCTCGCGGTTTAATCGACGGTCTCACCGTTGCCAACAACAGACTATCCGTTCCCATTCCCTCTCTAACCAAGAAGGAAAAGAAAAAAAGAAACAGACTAATATAACTTTCGCCGCAGAAGCCGATTACAAGATCAAACTTGTGAGATCAATCATGACACTCTCATCGCAATTAACTCCGTTTAAGCTGCTGCATTTGACCATCTTTTTTTTTTTTGGGCTAAAGGATGAGAAACTTTTTTTCCAGTCGTCGAATAGAAAATGAGAAACTATAGAGAGCGACAAAGATATTGCAGAAAGATCTAACTTATATCAGACGACATGGATTGATGAACTCGTTGAAGATCAATTTTATCCGGGATTTTTCGAAAATAAAATTGCGACACAAAGAAAGAAAATTAGCGCGAGATTCAGCAGGGAATTGAACTAGTAGAAGCAAAAGAAGCAACAAAGAAGTGAAAAGAAAAAAAAAGAGATGATCAAAGCTTAAAGAACTCTTCGATTGCAGCTTTCAACAAAAATCGAACTTAAGCTCTCTGATACATTTGTCGCCATTTTTATTGGGTCAGCTTGCCTTTATCTTTTTTCTTTTTTTCTTTTTTCGTTTTAAATAAATCAGCAACTTTTTTGACGAAACTGGGCGCGGCGTAACTTTAAAACATCCTGCGCGTCATTGGAGCTCCTTTTATTAGTCTACGCAGTAGGCGCATTTTAGTGACTTCCACTAGGTTAATAAAACTGTTTATTTAAAGGGTAAATTGCACTAAAGGTTACTAAACTATTAGTAAGTTTAAGTTTTAAATATTTAACTTTAAAAAGTTACAAAATGGTCACTGAACAATTGGAAAATTTTCATTTACATCACTGAACTATTTGAAAGTCTTTATTTAAGTCACTAGATCATTAAGTTTTTTTTAAGTCCAGCTAGCTAATTCCAAGCGACGATTCAACGGTTGATAGGTGAATCAATACTTATCGACAAGTAGAGTATACCCTAGTCGAAGTCGATCTGATGGTCAATTTCGGAGATTGAAGAAAAAAGGTATTTTGATTTTGGTTCACAAATTCATGATATTCAAAGTTGTTTCTTAAAAAAATAAACTATAGAAGAAAAAAGAAAAGAGAGCTTTTAATTGGCATAGGTTGTGGGAACAAAGAAAGCCATAAAATAGCGATTTTAATAAGCTAGAGACTTAAATGAAAACTTTTGAATTTTTTTAAAGTTGAATGATTAAATTATAAATTTACTAATAGTTTTAATGATCTTAAGTGCAGTATACCTTATTTAAAAGATCATTGAAGGTGTGTTTAATTCAAACTATGGTGGTAATGTAAGATTCTAAAATGATTTGGAACAAAGAAAGCCATAAAATAGCGATTTTAATAAGCTAGAGACTTAAATGAAAACTTTTGAATTTTTTTAAAGTTGAATGATTAAATTATAAATTTACTAATAGTTTAATGATCTTAAGTGCAGTATACCTTATTTAAAAGATCATTGAAGGTGTGTTTAATTCAAACTATGGTGGTAATGTAAGATTCTAAAATGATTTGGATTCCAAATATTACCTGAGCCAGATTTAATAATATAGGGATAATCTCAACATCACATCTTCCTCGAAAATAAGATTTTGGAGATTATGATGGTTTTATAACAATTTTACCTTTTGCTTTATGTTATTTATTATTATAGTTTGGCTTCTTTGGATGTGTTGTGAATAGAATATATATATATATATAAAAGGAAAACGAGACTAGAGGTGATCCAATTATAGGGTTTTTTTTTTTAAATTGGTTATCTTAGCAATGGAGATTTTTGAGGGTTATAAAAAATCGGTATAATAATAAATTTAGCTATCAACTTTTACATATTATATTCATTTAGTTATAATTTTAAAAAACTAACTTTTTAGTTTTACAAATAGTCTCGATTGATCCTAATTCTAAAAAATTTTAAATATATATATAAATACATAAATATTTTTAAAAATATGCAAATGATTGTTGACAAGAAATAATAATAAATACATATAAATATTTTAAAAACATAAAATAATAAGTTTAAATTTTATTAATATTAAATAAAAATAATTATATTGTTCCCTCTCTCTTTCCCCACCATCCCATTCAACTCTCCCCCCTTTTCACACACCATTCTATTTTCTTTTTCATCTCTATTCTCCCTTAGTGTTTAAATTTTGCAGCACATTTCCAGCACAACATTGCCAAAACCATTCCCCTTGATTGGACTGCAAATTCAAGAACATCGGAGTGTATTATAGAATGTGTGTGTGTGTGTATATATACACACGTGCTTTGGCTTTGTTGATTGATTTAGGGGGAGGGGAGGGTTATTTATTTTATTTAATATTAATAAAATTTAAATTTATTTATATTTTAAAAAATATTATGTGTTTTTATATTTCTTAATTTTTTTTAAAATTTAAATTTATTATTATTTTAAAAAATATTATGTGTTTTTATATTCTTTAATTTTTTTAGAGCTAGGATCAAATTGAGATTATTTGTAAATTTTGAGGGTTATTTTTAGAAGTATGACTAAATCGATATAATATGTAAAAGTTGAGGGCTAAATTTGTGATTGTACAAAATTTTAAACTCCCTCCCATTAGACTTTTGACGGAAATTAATGGAAATGGCCAAAAAAATCTCGATTATAGGGTGACCAATTTAAAAAATGTGACCAAAAAAGAAATAAACCCACAAGTTGGTGACTATTTTAAAAATTTATAATTAGTTGACCAAAAAAAAAATCACCCATAATTGGATGAGTTTATCCTATAAAATATTATGATAACGTTTAGAAAGATAAATGAAAAATGTGTATTCAATTATTTTAAAACAATACTATATCAAAGTTTAGAAAATAAATACTTGACATATTATGTATTAAGATAAAAGTGAAGTCAAAAAGTTATTAAAAAACCTTTAAAAGCTAAAAATGTAATTTTATCATTATATTTACGAATTGGCTGTTTTGGTAAGAAAATATAAAATGTGGAATGTATTTATGAAGGGGGGGGGGGTAATTGAGTACACTTCCCAAGCCAAATGTTATTTTGTGGCCAACAAAATGATTTCACAATGGAGAAATTTGCAATCTTATCTCTTCATTTTCATACCCATTTTTTCTTTAAATCAACTCCTTCAACTTTCCTCCTTTTTTCCACTAAAAATATTTTTATATTCAATATTATTTGAATTTTTTTCGTTTTTTGGAAAAGATTTATCTTTTACAAAAAATTATTTATTTTTTACTTTCGAGATTAAATTTATACTAATTATTTTATTTTATATAATTATTTAATGCATATCTATTAAATAAAATTTTCCTTTCTATTATTACACTAATAACAAACCTTATTCATATCGTAAGTTTTCAATTCTTTGTGGGACTTTCTTAAGGGTTTTGACATTTGAGAATTTAGAGAACCATAAATTTTGCTTTATATTATTTTATTGTTTTGATTATTAAGGGTAATTATGGATTTTGAAACAAATAAATACGTAATTTTTAAAAAAATTGAAAATTAAATTAAAATAAGAGTTTTAAGATTGATGAAATCACCAAATGGGAACGAATGGAATTTAAAAATATTATTTTCACAGTTTATAAATATAAATACAATATATTTTTTGGGTAAACTATAAAAATAGTCACTTTTGTTTACCTCAGATTACATTTTAGTCACTTATGTTTGAAATATTACGTTTTAGTCACTTACGTTATCGTTTTATTACGAAGCGGCCACTCTACCGTTAAGCTTTGTTACCTCCCTAACAACGGTCCTACGTGGTAGTCCAAATGGGTATTAAATGACAACTTGGATGTCCTACATGGCAGTCCAAATTAAATTTATTTAATTAAAAACTTGTTTTCATCCCAGTAAATGGACATCCAAGTTGGCATTTAAAATACATTTAAACTACCATGTAGGACTAACGTTAGGGAGGTAATGGAGTTTAACGGTAGAGTGACCACTTCGTAACAAAACGATAACGTAAGTGACTAAAACGTAACATTTCAAACATAAGTGACTAAAATGTAATCTGAGGCAAACAAAAGTGACTATTTTTGTAGTTTACCCTACATTTTTTTATATAAATTTAGGTGGGGTAATACAATTTACACCTATGTTAAATGGGTATATGAAAATAACTTTAACCATCATTTCATACAAGTTAAGATATAAATACAAGAAAATTATAGTAGTATTATAAATATATTTTCAAGCAACTACAAAATAAATCAAACTAAGGACAAACGGGTTAAGAACCAAAATAATCCGAACAAAAACTTATTCATTACCAAAACCCACAAATGACAATAGTATATGGTAAAATTGGAGACCCACTCTTAACAATTGCGTATGATGAGACTCGAACCTAAGTACTTAAAGACTTATTATGATCTCAATTTTTCCAACAATACCAAGGCCTCATTGAAATTTAGAAATATTATTTATAATATGATGTTGCTTTGCAATAATTATATGAAGTAAAACTATAGTGTATGTCGAAACCATCTTTTGAAGGAAACGGGAATCAACATAGGGTTTTGAAAATGAGTAAAACGGGAGTCGCCACCGATCTTTTATTAGGTGTGATCAGATCACCTTTTTGTTTTAATAAAACGATTTGGTTTACTAAAACGATGTTTTTGGTCCGCGAAGTTTTGAGAAATCGAGCTCGGGAGTCGGTTACGTACGAGGAAGGGTTAGCACCCTCGTTACGCCCAAAATTGGTACCAAATTGATTAGTCGATGTCCTAGTGTCGAAAAGCTTGAAAAGATTTTGAAGTCTTATTTATTTTATTTTTATTTTATTTTTTTTTTAAAAAAGCTTGAATGAATATCGAGTTTCCCTTGTCTCGAAGGAAGAGAGTCTCACATTCAGCACGATTGAACGCGATAATCTAAGTCCTTGAATTCAAGATCCTCTCCAAAATTTTCCGAACACATACAGTGCGATTTCGAAAGGGTATTCGTTCATTTGGTCGAACAGAAAATCACACCCAGCACGATTGGGTATGATCTCTTTGAATTTCCAAACTCACGAATTACCTTTGTGAAACCCCTTTTATGAATTTAAAGCGAAGTGTCGGGTTACAATTTTAAAATGGCCATCCTCATGGAATGATGAAAACGAGAGACTAACGACGCATAATAATAGAAGACGCAATAATAAAGACTACAAGAAATGCCGCTGAAATAATGACAATGTCGATATAATAGTAGTAATAATAAGGACACAAAATATATACAATATACTAACAGAGATATAATAGTAATAAAATGTAATATTAGTAGCATCATAATAACGATAATAACATGGGATATGTACGAGATACTAATGTATATATAGTAATAATAATAAAGTTAATATATTCAAGTACCAAAGTATATATAACATGATAATGATAACAGTAATGGTAGTAATATATAGTATATGGCATATTAATATAAACTCACTAATAATAATAATAATAATAATAATAATAATAATAATAATAAATAATATGTATGAGAATAAATATAACTATAGTAATAATAATAATGATAATAATAATACACGATATATATAATACATTAATATATATGTAGATAATAGTAATAATAAAAGTAATAATCAAAACTGACAATACGAATATACTATATAGTATTAATACTGATCATAATAATAATACTTAAACGAAGAATAACAGAATATATAAAAAGGACTAAATTAAAATAAAAGACGGAATCCGGGACAAAACTTAAAAGTGAAAGAACATTAAAGGATTTAAAGGACACGCGCGCAAACTATCAGGGGTCAAACCAGCAATAAACCCCTTTTATCGAAACGATGCGTTGGGAGGGGGATTGAATTGAAATGTGCTTTAAAATTTTAAGACCAAAATAGCAATAAACGAAAGGCATTGCTGAAGGGACTAAATCGAATCTTCGCGAAACAAGGGGGGACTGAAGCAATAAATACCCCCCTAGACTAAACACGCGGATCTTAGAGTCCGAGCGGGTCGGGTCGTGCGGGTCGGAGCCAAAACGACGTCGTTTCGGCGTCCGGCCCCTAGGCATGAAACGGCGCCGTTCCGTTTGGCTATTTAAGGTCAGATTTAAGTTTTTTTTTTTTTACTTTTTGTCTTATTTTTCAAAAAATTTCGGAAGGGTCTCTTCCTTCTTCTGCTAGGGTTCCGAGAAGGGGGGGTTCTTGGCCCCGTCGTCGGCGCTATCGTCGGAGATCCCGAAAGGTAAGGGAAAAACAGGTCACTTTTATTTTTCTTTCATATTTTAGACCTTATATCGTATATATATATGTGTATTTCGAATGAGAAGAAAAAAAAATAAAAACAAAAGATACCTTCGAAGATTTCTTCCCCGTTCTCAGCGCTTTTTTTAGACTTTCCGATCTCTACTCTCGTCTTTTATGTTGTATTGCCTGAATCTGTTTCCTTTCTTATTTTTATTGCCAAAAAAAAAAAAAGCCCCCTTACATTGTTTCGTTCACGGCTTTATAGCCGACTAAAAAAAGTGAAAATACAATCGTTCGTTTGCTGTTTGTGCCAGATTTGCTGTTGTTTTTTTGTCTTCTCTCGCAGGTATGGGCACGGTAGCATGCGTGAGGGAGGGGGCCGACAGTGGAACAGAGATGATGGTGGAGGCCAGTGTGGCGTGCTCGCACTGGGGCGCACGTGGGTTGCGGCGGCCAGAGATTTTAGGGTTTCAGAAACCCTACAATTTCCCTAAGGCCGGGTTGCCATTTTGGGCCTGTTTTGGTTGGGCCTTGTTAGCCCGGGCAAATTTGGGCTATGACAGCTGCCCCTCTTTGTTCATTGTCGTGTAACGAGAATAGAGCAAAGACATAAAGAAGGCCCAAATTTGTCGGGATCTACTAAGTCTTGCTTCACTCGGTGCCTTTCTTTGTCAGGTAGCTTTAAACTCCACTGTAACCTGTTGTTCTGCTCTACTATACTGCCATTTCCGAGAGATAGGGCTTGTAGCTTCCAATTTCACTGTCTTGTTGCTTTGATCACTCCCGTGCTTCTTTTGAGAGATGAGACTCGTGGCTTCGATCTGTTTTATTGTTTTGTGAAGTCTTCAGGGGGATAATATTTGCAATCTTCGACCTATTCCACCACTGGTCAGTGGTAATGGGATAATCTTCGATCTATTCCACCGCTGGTCGATGGTAATGGGATAATCTTCGATCTATTCCACTACTGGTCAGTGGCAAATAGAATAATCTTCAGTCTATTCCACTACTGGTTAGTGGTAATAGGATATTCCACCGCTGGTCGATGGTAATAAGATAACCTTCAGTCTTCACTCTATTCCACTACTGGTCAGTGGTAATAGAACCATCTTCAATCTTCGATCTATTCCACTACTGGTCAGTGGTAATAGAACCATCTTCGATCTTCAATCTATTCCACTACTGGTCAGTGGTAATAGAACCATCTTCGATCTTCAATCTATTCCACTACTGGTTAGTGGTAATAGAACGATCTTTGACTTAGTCCAACGCTGGTCGATGGCCGTAGGATAATTTTTATATCGCCTCCAACAAGAGGTTATCAATCTTTGATTTGCTCCACCAGAACTTGTTACACCGTTCTTTGAGGAACCTTCTGTTAGAAAATGAGGATGATGATGCAACACTCGAAATGACTCAAATGCCCCTATCTACATGTGCTATGGATGATATGAGAACGGTCTTTTTACTATGATTAGGATGCAATGATCGGAATGAATCGACTGCCCCTAATTGGATGTGGATGAATGCATGAAGATGATCTCTTTGTGACGGATCACTCTGCTTTCCTGGTTTGATTAGTCTCTTTGGGGGGTCACCAATTTAGGTTCCGATTGCCCCATGCACCTGGTTAGTTTTGAACATTGCTCCCCTTTTGGGTTCTTGTAACAATTAGAAGTTTTCAGAGTAGTATGCGAAACTCTCTTAATTTGAATACTGTGGTCCATTGATCGTTATTCCAATGAAAAGTGCTTAAAAGTTTAATCATAAGAGATATCGAGAATAAGGCTCAAAATGAATAGATTGACCAAAAGGTCAGATTTTGACAAGGTAAGTTTAACTAAACGTGTTACAAAGAAGACAAGAACAAGTGTCCAGATATCATAGCGTGAGTTTCCCTGCGCCAAACTTCTTGAGGACCCCTTCTGAACTCGATAGGCGTCTGGCGGAATAAGAAGACTTCACTGATGCCCCCAAGTCGTGACGTTTCTTCTTCTTGTTAATTTTGGTTATAGCGAGGCTGCCGCATATCCTCTCCACTTAATGATTTGGATCGCCCATTTTGGGTTTTCGATCCAAAACCCCTTGAGTCACGAAGTGCCCTTTTCGGGTTTTCACCTTGACCTCTCCAGTTTTTTTTTTTTTTTTTTTTTTTTTTTAGGGGAAGTATCTCTTGACTGAATCTGAGTTCACAGGATTTGGCAAACATTTGCCATCCATTTCTGTCAAGATTAAAGCTCCGCCGGAGAAGGCCTTCTTTACTACATAAGGTCCCTCCCAATTTGGCATCCATTTTCCTCTAAAGTCCTTCTGTATGGGAAGAATCTTTTTCAGGACGAGGTCTCCTTCATAGAACTCCCTAGGGCGAACCTTTTTGTTGTAAGCCCGTATCATTCGCCTTTGATACATTTGTCCATGACGAAGGGCTTTTAGCCTCTTTTCCTCAATTAGGTTCAGCTGATCGTACCGAGATTGAGTCCATTCTGCTTCGTCCAACTTTATCTCAGACAAAACCCGAAGGGAGGGGATCTCAACCTCAATCGGAAGTACTGCTTCCATTCCATAAACTAAAGAGAAAGGAGTTGCCCCGGTAGAAGTTCTAACTGATGTCCGGTAAGCGTAAAGGGCGAACGGTAGCTTCTCGTGCCAATCTTTGTAAGTCTCAGTCATCTTTCCTATGATCTTCTTGATATTCTTGTTGGCTGCTTCGACCGCACCATTCATCTTCGGACGATATGGTGATGAGTTGTGATGTTTGATCTTGAATTGGCTGCAGACTTCCGCTATCGTGCTATTATTCAAGTTTAATGCATTGTCGGATATGATCCTTTCAGGCATCCCATACCGACATATGATCTCCTTTTTTAAGAACTTGCTGACCGCTGATTTTGTGACATTTGCGTATGAAGTAGCCTCTACCCATTTGGTAAAGTAGTCAATTACCACAAAGATAAATCGGTGCCCGTTCGCAGCTTTTGGTGAGATCGGCCCGATGACGTCCATTCCCCATATAGAAAAAGGCCAAGGGGATGTCATGACGTGTAGGGGTGAAGGAGGCACGTGAATTTTATCTCCGTAGATTTGACATTTGTGGCATCTCTTGGCATAGCTGATACAATCTCCCTCCATAGTTGACCAATAATACCCGAACCTCATGATTTGTCTGGCCATCGTAAATCCATTAGCATGAGTCCCACAGACACCTTCGTGGACTTCCTCGAGAATCTTCTTGGCTTCAACTGCATCCACGCACCTCAGCAGTACTTGATCTTTTCTTCTCTTATATAGGATTTCTCCATCCAGGACATAATCATTGGCCAATCTTCTCAACGTTCTCTTATCATTCTCGGTTGCTTGGTCGGGGTATTCACGATCCTTCACGTATCGTAATACATCGTAGTACCATGGGTGACTATCTCTTTCTTCTTCTTCGTCGATGTTGCAGCAATGTGCCGGAGCCTCGTAAATGCTCATTTGGATAGGCTTCACCTCTTCTGCTTTGTTTACTTTGATCATGGAAGCCAAGGTAGCTAAAGCGTCGGCCATCTGGTTCTCTTCTCGTGGGAGGTAACAGAAAGTGACGTTGTCAAACTCTTTAATCAATTCCAAAACCAGCCTTCGATAGCTGATTAATTTGGGGTCTCTTGTCTCCCATTCACCCTTCAGTTGGTAGATTACTAGCGCGGAATCGCCGTATACCTCCAACGTTCCAATTTTCCGTTCAATGGCTGCACGGATTCCCAGGATGCACGCTTCGTATTCGGCCATGTTGTTTGTGCAATCAAAATCCAACTTGCTAGTAAGAGGATAGTGATCTCCGTTGGGGGACACCAGGACTGCCCCAATTCCATTTCCCATCGCATTCGAAGCTCCATCGAAGTTTAGTTTCCACGGGCGTCCTTTCTTTTGGACCTCTTCTTCCGTGGTCGCCACATACATTAATTCTTCATTTGGGAAATCGAAGTCCATGGCTCGTAATCTTCTAATGCTCTGCTGGCTAGAAAATCCGCTATTGCACTCCCTTTTATGGCCTTCTGATTTACGTAGATTATGTCGAACTCTGAAAGTAGAATTTGCCATCGGGCCATTCTTCCATTCAGTGCAGTTGATTCCATCATGAACTTGAGAGGATCCAGTTTGGAGATAAGCCAGGTGGTGTGATATAGCATGTATTGTCTCAATCTCCGGGTCGTCCAAACCAGAGCGCAACATAACTTCTCGATCGGCGAATATCTTGTCTCGCATTCTGTAAGCTTCTTACTGAGATAGTATATTGCTCTTTCCTTTCTCCCTGACTCATCATGTTGGCCTAGCACACATCCCATGGAGTTCTCGCATACTGACAAATACAATATCAGTGGCTTATTCGGGCATGGCGATACCAGTACTGGGGCTTTAGACAAGTAATGCTTGACCTTATCAAATGCTTTCTGGCACTCTTCATTCCATACACCTGAGTCGTACTTCCTAAGGAGGCGAAATATGGGGTCGCACTTCTCCGTCAGTTGTGCAATAAACCGGGCGATGTAGTTTAATCTTCCTAAGAAACTTCGAACCTCCTTTTGGGTACGTGGTGGAGGCAACTCTTGGATAGCTCTCACCTTATCAGGATCAACTTCAATTCCCTTTTCGCTAACTACAAATCCCAACAATTTTCCGGATCTAGCCCCAAAGGTACATTTTGTTGGATTGAGTTTCAGCTGGAATTTTCTCAATCTTAGGAATAGTTTCCTCAAGACTTGCACGTGTTCTCTCTCAGTTCTGGATTCGCAATCATGTCATCTACATAAACTTCGATCTCCTTGTGCATCATGTCGTGGAAGAGAGTCACCATGGCCCTTTGATATGTTGCCCCTGCATTCTTTATCCGAAAGGCATCACTTTATAACAGAATGTCCCCCACATGGTAATGAACGTGGTTTTCTCCATATCTTCGGGGTGCATTTTAATCTGGTTATACCCAGAGAAGCCATCCATGAAAGAGAAAAGAGAGTATCCGGCTGTGTTATCCACCAATGTATCAATGTGGGGTAGTGGAAAGTTATCTTTAGGACTGGCCTTGTTCAAATCCCTGTAATCCACGCACATTCGCACTTTTCCATCTTTCTTAGGGACGGGCACTATGTTTGCTACCCATTTTGAGTATTTAACCATTTGCAAGAAACCGGCATCAAACTGTTTCCTGACCTCCTCTTTTACTTTTAATAAAACATCTGGCCTCATTCTTCGAAGTTTTTGCTGGACAGGTTTACATTCTTCCTTGATAGGGAGTCGATGTACCACTATGTCTGTGTTTAACCCGGGCATATCTTGGTATGACCAAGCAAAGACGTCCCTGAATTCTTTGAGTAATTCGATGAGGTCTTGCTTCGTCCTAGCGGCTATACTAGTCCCAATTTTCAACTCCTTTCCTTCTCCTAGGTTCACCATTTCTATCGTCTCTTCGTGGGGTAGGATTTGTTCTTCGCCTTGCTCTACCATCCTTAACAAATCAGGAGATATGTTACGATCTTGGTCATCTTCGAAGTCTTGAGAGTCCTCCATGTCCGTATCTTGTTCAAAAGGGGACCTTGAGTCGATGGCAGTATCGCTCACGTCATTGATATCTGGGGACCTGTCAAGAGGGCAAAGAAAGGCGCAGAAGCAACAATCTAAGAATGGATGTTTATGTGTATGACTATGAATGGAGAGTAAAAGAAAATTTGCTCGAAATATGCATTTTATTGAAATAAAGACGTTTGGGCATATGCCTATTCAACAAAGAGTCTCTCATTGCCCCTAGGCCTAGAGCAACAAGCGTGTTTCGAACATTACTCTGAATTACTCCTAAAAGCTACAGGAATTTCTTCCATTGTCCAATTGTCCAAAACGCTTCCAGGAGCATAAGGACGAATCCCAGATAAAGCTCTTTCCTCGGACCTTTCCTCCGATACGGCGTTGATGGTTAAGCTCCCCAACATTTCTTCCATTGCTTTTCTTGCTGCCATGCCTCGGTCAGGGTACAAGATTCCCCCTGAGACAAATGTTTTGGACAGAGGAGGGAAAGTCATTGGCTCCCATTTGACCTCTTCCTCATTCAGGCGTGCCTTTCTTCTCTCTCTTCTTTTCTCTTCCTCTCTCTTCTTTTGTTTCGCATCTGGCTTGAACCTAAGCCGAAGCGGTCTCGTTTTTCTCTTTGCGTTGGCACCTCAGTCTTTCCTTGCAGGTTTCTCCCGAGTCCTCTCCCGGGCAAAGCTCCTTTCCCAATTGTCATTTGAAGGCTCATCATCGTCGACTTGGATATTTTAGGCATAGGGATCTTGCTGCCTTCGGCAACGAAGGTTGCGTTAATAAACTCCAATGATCGAAAAGAACACTCTATCGCCTTTTCATCCACCTCAATGTACGGAGCGTCACTAGTGACAGATGCTATGATCTCTTCTTCAGCGTTGATTGTGACCAATCTACCTTCCGTTACCAACTTCAACTTCTGGTGCAGCGACGACGGCACTGCCCCTGCCGAATGGATCCAAGGTCTCCCGAGTAAACAGTTGTAGGAAGGTTTGATATCCATCACCAAGAAGTCTACCTCATACGCATTTGGGCCAATTTGAAGCGGTATATCGATTCTCCCCATGACCTTTCTCTCCGTTCCATCAAATGCCCTTACAACATTATGGCATGCCTTCATGTGGGAGCTATCCACCGGCAACCTATTCAGTGTGGATAGAGGCAATACATTTAGGGCTGATCCGTTATCAACTAGCACCCCCGGCAACGTGTACCCTTTGCAGCGTGCGGTTATGTGTAGGGCTTTTGTAGATCCCATGCCTCCCGAAGGTATTTCGTCATCATTGAAGAAAATGAAGTTGTCCGCGCTTATATTACCGACGAGACGGTCCAACTTATTAACAGATATGTCCCCCGTGACATATGTTTCATTTAGTACTTTCATCAATGCATTTCGATGAGCTTCTGAGCTCATGAGCAAAGTCAGTACCGATATACGGGCGGGCTGTTTATGCAGCTGCTCCACAACACTATATTCGCTATGCTTCAGGAATTTTAAAAACTCCTTGGCGTCGCTCTCTGTCACGGGCACGTTGACGAACGCTTCAGATTCGATGGTTTCCTCTTCCCTTTGCTCAGTTGCCACCGCTTTCCCTTTGGTTGCTGCCGTACTCGTGTTTGGGGTGTAACGTCTCCCACTACGTGTAAAAAAACCTCCATCTCGATCTTCTTCTGTAGCATTGACCGGATTCTCTCTTCCAGGGATTTCTACCCCACAATCGTAGCTCCAAGGTACCTTTTTATTGTCTTTGTAAGGGGTAGCCATGGGTTTTTGAATTATGACCTTCGGTGTGATCGATATTTCAGTCTCCCCCATCTTTGGCCGTGATATAACTACTGCAGGGTAGTTGCCCCCATAGACTTTCCTAGATGTCCCTTCCTTCGGTATGTCGGCCTTTCTCTTTGGCGTGATTTCGACCGCTCTAGGTCGTGTTATAACCACTGCAGGGTAGTTGCCCCCATAGACTTTCCTAGACGTCCCTTCCTTCGGTATGTCGGCCTCTCTCTTTGGCGTGATCTCGACCGCTCTAGGTCGTGATATAACCACTGCAGGATGATTGCCCCCGTAGATCCTTCTAGCCGGGCCTTCTTCTGACGCGTGAACTTCTCCTTCTTCTAGATCGCCGATCTCCTCATAGAATTCTATCTCTTTGTTGTCCATGAGACCTTGAATGAGAGTCCTGAACACGAGGCATTCTTGAATATCATGGCCCGTCTCGGCGTGAAACTCGCAATAATTCTTCGCTCTTTCAATCTCTCCCCCCGGCTGTTGGGTGATTAAGCCTCGGCTTATCATTTGCCCCCAAACCCATCTTAGCGGGGTTTTTATTTCATCGACATTCGTTTTTACTTTCTTCCTTACCTTCACTCCCAACATGTTCACACCGTTATTAGCATGGTTGGGCAATGGGTGCTCTGTGTCGTTGACTTTCACCACACCCATTTGAATGAGTTTCTCAACCAGCTTTTTGAATGCGAGACAATTTTCAATTGAATGTCCGACAACCCCAGCGTGGTATTCACATTGCGCATTCGCATCGTACCATTTAGGGTACGGGGGTTGTATGGGCTGTAGGTAATGGGGGGCAACAACATGCGTGTCATATAGTTTTTGGTACAGCTGCCCATAAGTCATGTAGATCGGAGTGAATTGGAGCTTCTCTACATTAGGCCTTGCACTAGGTTCTGGTCTATGCAGCCTTGGACGATCAGTGATTACAGTTTTAGGTTGATTCAGGGTGCCTGCTTTGTCATGGGCATTCACGTTATTTATGTCACCCTCTCTTTTCTTCAGAGTCGCTTTTCTGGGGCCTTCCCCTGTTTCTATCTTGCCGCATCTGACTGCGTATTCTATTCTTTCACCACATCTCACAATTTCTGAAAAATCGGTCATAGAACTTCCCAACATGTGGTTGATGAAAGGGGCCTTTAAGGTATGAATGAAGAGTGTGGCCGCTTCTTCTTCTAAAAGCGGTGGTTGGACCTGTGTGGCCACCTCTCTCCACCGTCGCGTACTGCCTGAAGTTTTCGCTTGGTCTCTTCTCCATAGTTTGGAGAGTGACTCTGTCAGGAGCTATGTCTGCTATGTGGCCATAATGTTTCATGAAGGCTTGAACTAAGTCCCTCCATGTTTTGATTTGGGTGCTACTGAGTTGGTCGTACCATTTAGCCGCAGACCCAACCAGGCTGTCCTGAAAGCAGTGTATTAATAATTTCTCATTATCAGCATATCCCGCCATTCGTCGACCGAACATCTTCAGGTGTGCTCCCGGGCAGCTGGTCCCGTTGTACTTTTCAAAATCCGGAGTTTTAAACTTTGGTGGAAGCACTAAGTTTGGGACCAGACTTAGTTCTTTGATATCGATCCCGTAACGAGTTTTAGACTTCTCTATTGCTTTGACTCTCTCCTCTAGCCACTTGTAGCGATCTTCCATTTGCGCTGAGGGTTCAGTCTTCATTCTTTCCTTTTCCATTTCGTCAAAATCCGGTATCATAAGATTAGCGAAACTGTCTCCTGGGTTGGACCCTGAGCCTACTTGGAAATTCACGGGAGGTCCAATGTTGACTTGGCCTTGTTGAGGCCTAATAGTGATAGGTGGCCTCCGGGGATGCTCCTCTTGTTGCGAAGGCACTTGTGGTAAGACAGATTCTGAAGGACCATCTTCATCCTCCCCTCCAGTGATGGCCATGGGGCTTTTTCCCTTCCCCAAGAACTTGTTCAATAGTTCGGACATCTGAGATAACTGAGCCCTCATGTCCCTCTGTGATTCCTCCATTTCTTGCTGGATCTTAGTTAAATGCTTTTCCATTTGGTCATTCATCTCCTTTTCGAATTTCTCTAGTTTCTGATCCATTTTCTTTATCCTAGTGCGAGTGCCGTACGGATGTTCAGCTTCCAGGTTTCTTTTTTCACTGTTATGAATTGAGTGTATCAGACCCTCTTGCATGTATGTGACGTGATATGCATGCAATGCTGATGCATGGAATGAATGCAAGCCAAGGAGTATCAATTCAGATTCAATTTCGTTTTAGAAAGCTTTTATTGGAAAACAAAACTCTTTACATAAACTGGGTTACAAATAGGCTTTTGCCCTAAAGCCAAGAACTTTAATGCTGCTAAGTAAAGAGATTAACTCCTGATTATAATGGGGCTGTAGCTCATATTTCACACTTAGTACATCGGCCTGTGCCGCCAGAGTTTGCAGGTGATCAGCTACCTCTCTAATCTGAACTATGGCTTCACTCATAAGGTAGTCTCGGCTCCTGATTTGATCATGAGAATGGTGAATTTCCTCTTTCCCACGCTCTTCTTTGGCTTCGAGAAGTTCCACCCGTAGTTCATAATTGTGTAACGCTGCTTCCAGTTCCTCAACCCTATTCTTCATTTCCTCGATCCTGTTTAGGCTTGACTTTAACTCGATCGCGGTATTACGGCTTCGACAGTGATGGAGGGTCTTCCCCAGTTCAGTTATTTTATCTTTTAACTCAATTCTTTCGTTCAGGCTTTCTGCTAAGTCTTTCTCTAGGGTCTCCTTCCGTGCCCGCATTTCCCGAAATTTTCTTTCCCAAAAGTCAGCTCTGGCCCTTCTTTCTTGGACTTCTTGTTGCCATTGTTCAGAGGTCTTTCCTAATCCAGCATTCTTTATTGATAGGCGCATTTTCTTGTATTCGGTTTTCAAATTGTCTCGATCTTCCTCTACTTTTCTCTTCTCCTTTTTTACTCTCTCTGTTTCTGACTTCTGGACGTCCACATCCAATTTCAAGTATATCTTTTCTTCTTCTAGCTTTTCTATCCTCTTTTCGAGCGCTAGGTTTTGTCTCTCGAAGTCTTGTTTTATGATTTCTAGCTCCGACGGTACCACTCGTAAGCATTCTTCTCTAAGTCGGGGGCCCTCCGTGCCTTGTTCGGGGACGTTATCGTTAACTCTTCGCGTCCTCCATCCGTCATATTCTGGAGTTGTCATCGGTCCCGCGGATAATCTTTTCATCTTATGCACTTGATTCCAGGCTCCGGATATCTCTTTGGCCCTTTTCTTATAGCTTTCCCCACTATATGCAAATTCACTTTGGGCTAGCCCATTTGTCGTTGGTATGAACTGTCTTGACCCATATTGCCTCAGTGCGATCAAAGGAGTGTACCCAACGGCTCCCCAAATTCCGAGTAAAGGAACCCAATCAAAATTTCCACATCGATAAAGGATTTCCTTAGGAATCATCCAAGGGGCCCTCCACTCAACGTCCTCCTCCTGAAGATTCTGAAGGAGCGTCATCCAGTTTTCCTCAGGTATGTCATCTTTTCTCGGTGTAGCTACTATCTTCTTCAACGGAGAGTGGTTTTCAAAGAACACATGACGAGACACCTTTTCCATCTTCCAGAAATGGCTGTGGAACCATACCAATAATAGCTGCGCACATCCAATGAACCTGCCTTCACCCGTTTTCCGACATGCATTCAAAGATCTGAACGTTTCGGCTAAGATTGCCGGCACGGGTGTGATCCCTTTGTCCAATCGATCGACTAAATCCGTAACTGCTTCATCTATATGTCTTAGAGCCTTAGGAAAAATCACTAAGCCGTAAGTACACAAGGCAAAGACACCAACCTTCTTCTTCACATCTGGATGTGTTAAGATCAGGTCCTTCAAACTCATCCAAGGTATGCATTTACCCTCGCCTTTCTTCTGAATTCTGGCCGAAACCCACTGTTCCTCCATCCCTGTGATATTCATTAACTTCTTTACGAAGGTAGGGGCATTGGCGGCCTTAAAATAAACTTTGTCGGCTCGAGCTCGTGGACAGTTAAGCAAGGTTGTGTATTCTTCTACGGTAGGCACTAAATCCACTTTCCCAAAAGTGAAACAGCTGTAAGCAGGATTCCAAAATTGAGTCATGGCTCGGAGTAGATGCTTATCTACCTTAATGTCGAATAAGTAGGGTAGGTCACCATAGTTGTGGTAGAACAGCTGCCTCGTCTTATCGTCCCATTGATCCCATATCTTCTTTAGCTCGCCGAAGTCGTTTTGCGTAGTGTTGATGCGCGTGAAGTCCCATAGCTCTGACACATACCCATCGGCTAAACTGTTCCCCTTTTCTAATTGCATTCGTTCTGACCATACGCGGACCGCAGCATTGTCTTCCACTTTATCAAGGAATTCGTTTTCCATAACAAGCTTTCTTAACTTGGAAACGGATCGTGAATTGATACTCTTTGAACCATGGAATGACATGCACCAAAATAAAGTAGACAAGTTGGTATCATGAAACAAAATTTAAAGCAAATAACGAAAATCCCATCTAGGTGACCACTAGGGATTGATATGGCTCTACCTAGGGAAGGTCCTTAAGTCTCTCTTCATGTGTTTAAGTTCTAAAGTCAAGGTACCCGAACCAGCAGATTCCTCGGTCCTCACCCATTATAGGCTCATACGGACTGAGTTCGATTCAGGGAGATACATTTCCCTATGGCCATGCGGAGGTGAAAACCTCACGAAGACATAGGTACGGATGTATCCCGGAAGCGGTCCCCTAGCCCATGCGGAGGTGAAAACCTCACGAAGGCATAGTTTCTCGCTCCCACTTAAGGGTGTGACCACAACGGTCATGCAAAGATGAATGCGAAAATTTCCTATGAGACTCAACATTATCGCAGTTAAAGCACACACAGATGCACCGAAAGGAGCAAGGTTTTTCAAAATGACTTTCGAAATTTTCGACAAAAGGACAGAGAATAATCAATTTTTACGGCCTGACTCTCTTATAATCGGTCCTAGTCCCCAGTGGAGTCGCCAAGCTGTCGAAACCATCTTTTGAAGGAAACGGGAATCAACATAGGGTTTTGAAAATGAGTAAAACGGGAGTCGCCACCGATCTTTTATTAGGTGTGATCAGATCACCTTTTTGTTTTAATAAAACGATTTGGTTTACTAAAACGATGTTTTTGGTCCGCGAAGTTTTGAGAAATCGAGCTCGGGAGTCGGTTACGTACGAGAAAGGGTTAGCACCCTCGTTACGCCCAAAATTGGTACCAAATTGATTAGTCGATGTCCTAGTGTCGAAAAGCTTGAAAAGATTTTGAAGTCTTATTTTATTTTATTTTTATTTTATTTTTTTTTTAAAAAAGCTTGAATGAATATCGAGTTTCCCTTGTCTCGAAGGAAGAGAGTCTCACATTCAGCACGATTGAACGCGATAATCTAAGTCCTTGAATTCAAGATCCTCTCCAAAATTTTCCGAACACATACAGTGCGATTTCGAAAGGGTATTCGTTCATTTGGTCGAACAGAAAATCACACCCAGCACGATTGGGTATGATCTCTTTGAATTTCCAAACTCACGAATTACCTTTGTGAAACCCCTTTTATGAATTTAAAGCGAAGTGTCGGGTTACAATTTTAAAATGGCCATCCTCATGGAATGATGAAAACGAGAGACTAACGACGCATAATAATAGAAGACGCAATAATAAAGACTACAAGAAATGCCGCTGAAATAATGACAATGTCGATATAATAGTAGTAATAATAAGGACACAAAATATATACAATATACTAACAGAGATATAATAGTAATAAAATGTAATATTAGTAGCATCATAATAACGATAATAACATGGGATATGTACGAGATACTAATGTATATATAGTAATAATAATAAAGTTAATATATTCAAGTACCAAAGTATATATAACATGATAATGATAACAGTAATGGTAGTAAATATATAGTATATGGCATATAATATAAACTCACTAATAATAATAATAATAATAATAATAATAATAATAATAATATATGTATGAGAATATAATATAACTATAGTAATAATAATAATGATAATAATAATACACGATATATATAATACATTAATATATATGTAGATAATAGTAATAATAAAAGTAATAATCAAAACTGACAATACGAATATACTATATAGTATTAATACTGATCAATAATAATAATAATACTTAAACGAAGAATAACAGAATATATAAAAAGGACTAAATTAAAATAAAAGACGGAATCCGGGACAAAACTTAAAAGTGAAAGAACATTAAAGGATTTAAAGGACACGCGCGCAAACTATCAGGGGTCAAACCAGCAATAAACCCCTTTTATCGAAACGATGCGTTGGGAGGGGGATTGAATTGAAATGTGCTTTAAAATTTTAAGACCAAAATAGCAATAAACGAAAGGCATTGCTGAAGGGACTAAATCGAATCTTCGCGAAACAAGGGGGGACTGAAGCAATAAATACCCCCCTAGACTAAACACGCGGATCTTAGAGTCCGAGCGGGTCGGGTCGTGCGGGTCGGAGCCAAAACGACGTCGTTTCGGCGTCCGGCCCCTAGGCATGAAACGGCGCCGTTCCGTTTGGCTATTTAAGGTCAGATTTAAGTTTTTTTTTTTTACTTTTTGTCTTATTTTTCAAAAAATTTCGGAAGGGTCTCTTCCTTCTTCTGCTAGGGTTCCGAGAAGGGGGGGTTCTTGGCCCCGTCGTCGGCGCTATCGTCGGAGATCCCGAAAGGTAAGGGAAAAACAGGTCACTTTTATTTTTCTTTCATATTTTAGACCTTATATCGTATATATATATGTGTATTTCGAATGAGAAGAAAAAAAAATAAAAACAAAAGATACCTTCGAAGATTTCTTCCCCGTTCTCAGCGCTTTTTTTAGACTTTCCGATCTCTACTCTCGTCTTTTATGTTGTATTGCCTGAATCTGTTTCCTTTCTTATTTTTATTGCCAAAAAAAAAAAAGCCCCCTTACATTGTTTCGTTCACGGCTTTATAGCCGACTAAAAAAAGTGAAAATACAATCGTTCGTTTGCTGTTTGTGCCAGATTTGCTGTTGTTTTTTTGTCTTCTCTCGCAGGTATGGGCACGGTAGCATGCGTGAGGGAGGGGGGCCGACAGTGGAACAGAGATGATGGTGGAGGCCAGTGTGGCGTGCTCGCACTGGGGCGCACGTGGGTTGCGGCGGCCAGAGATTTTAGGGTTTCAGAAACCCTACAATTTCCCTAAGGCCGGTTGCCATTTTGGGCCTGTTTTGGTTGGGCCTTGTTAGCCCGGGCAAATTTGGGCTATGACAGTGTATATGTCGATTGAGTCTTAACTCAAGTGACATTATTGCTATTGTAGTAACAAAGAGAGTCAATTTAAGTGCCTTAAATGCATTTTTTCTTCGATTTAAAAATTGGGGAGAAGTTATGGGTAGAATTAAGCTTTGTAGTTTATATAAACAAACAATTATATTGATTAAATATGTCAAAATGATTTAACTATAATTTAAAATTTATTATTATAATATACATATTGTTAAATAAATTAATATATTTTAATTATATTTAACACTTTGAATAAAGAATATTATTTTACAATAAAACTATATTAAATATTATTTCTGAAATTACCACTATAAAGTTCAGAGTGAAATGAAAATTTAATATTAAAATAAAATTAAAAAAAAGTCAATTAATTTTTAACTTTATTATACTTTTTCAAATGCTCTTCCTTTTAACTCCTAATATCATCTTTACAAAGATTTAAGATTGAAAGAGTTTTTTTAAAAAAAAATCGCATAGTAAATTATATTTAAAAATGACATGTTCATGTGTTTTTTAACTTGATGCACCACACCAACTAAACATCATTTTTGGAATGCCATCATATGTTTTGGCAATGCCCATCTTTAGTGATTATTGCTTGCAATTGATTTCTAATCATTTTCTTTTTTTTAAAAAAAATATTTCTGAAATTAAATAAGAGAGTCAGTCCAAAATTTACTCAATATGATGAACAAAAATAGAAATTAACAAAAGAAGAAAAAATCACTAAACATTGTTGCTTTAGGCTAAAGGATATTACCGACTGCATTAACAGGCGTAATCATGATTTATTTCTATATCATTTTTATATGCATGGCATTCTAAGAACCAAATAAATAAATAAAAAGTTGTCTTTTGACAACTAGAATAATTGCCCCGCTCTGCATGGGGATTTTTTTTTTTATTTATTACAAGTATAACAAAAATATAATATATTTAATTTTTAATTCCATTCTTTTACTTTGATTGCGTTTTCATAACTTAGTTTGAAATTGTTGGAATTTCTTAAAATTCTAATAATTCAATTTATTTGCTAGATTTAAAACATGTGATTGAGCTATTCGTCTTTTTACTAACTTGTGTGCACTGAATTATTATTATTATTTTTCTAATTACTTACATATAAATTTATGAATGATTTTCAAGTCAATCATTTAAAGGTAAAGTTTAATAGTGTAATTCAATTAGATTAATTACTCAATTTTGTAAAGTATAAGGATCAATTTTTAAAAAAAATAAAGTAAAAGGGCATTAACGTGAGGACAATATACAAAGGGTATTAACGTAATTCATGAACAATTTTATTAACCAATCTGTTCGAAAAAATTATAAGTGTACAAGCGAATATACTACACTTAGGGCACCAAATCCAACAGTTTCCCACTTGCCCTAATGAATTAGATGAGTCATATTCCACATTCTCATGCTCTCCACATGTTTCTCAAAACCCTCAATTAGTAGAGTCTTGGTACACAGGTCTGCAAGGTTGTACTCTGATGTGACTTTTGACTTCATCCACGAATTCGTTTGCCACTACCTCCCTTATGATACTTTCTATCAATGTGTTTTATCCTCATGTGGTTTCTTTGGGGTTTAGCTATATTTGCACTATTATAGTGCCATAGCTTTTTTCATACCTTATATTTGGCTCTTTATAGTGAAGTTAGAAGTGTAACTCTACTTGACACTTATTCACACTATGGACTCGGTTACCCTAATTGACCTAGAATTGGGGAAAGCTGGGATTAAATTTAAAAGGACTAGTAAATTGTCGAACTCCATTGGGAAATTAGAAAATTTTAGTGGTTAAATTATGAATAGTTAGATTTCAATTCCAATTCATTTACATTGGAACTGATTGGTTCCAAAGTGGGAGACAAAATGATTAAGAATGGATGGTGGAAGGGCCGGTAAGGATCGTGCCTAAAGAGTATATATATGGGCGTGAATAGAGACAAAGTTTTCTCAATCCTGTTTATAAATTTTCTCCTTCCCATAGCATCATCTTCTTCAGTTGTTTTGAAGAAGAAGGGGATGCAGATGAAGAAAGTTTTACATGTTGCAACAGGGGTGTGAATTAAAGTTTGGTAATAGAGAAATTGAGGAACTGACAAACTTCCTTATCTCTCTATTTATGGATTGAAGAAAGGAGTAGAGTAAGACTCTCAAAGCTTCTAAATAATTTAAGGTTCTGGGTTTCTAAGATTGACCACTAATAGATTAACCGATGAATGGTTTACATGCTTAGTTGCTAGGACGAAGGAAGCACTAGTGTTGGACAAGCTAAACTATCGAAGACAAGGAAACAAGGTGTGTTTTTGCACCCTGCCTTATGGTTGATAAATGATGTTGTGTGAACTTGCCAATTATTTGCAAATCGTTTAATAGTAGATAGTTGTGGAAAGGTTATTTGGCGTGATGCATGCATAATGATAATTTTTATGGTATGCATGATTATTGTATCCATGGTATAAAAGGGAAACCACCAATAGGTTAGTTGAAGTTAGGACTTGGGAAAGCATGATTCTGTTAGATGCCACCATATAGTGTTACTGAGTGCACCCGTGATGTGCGAAGCTACGAGCTTTGCAGAGGGGACACTGTGGTGTTCAAGCATTGAGGTTAGGAAAGACGTAATGAAGGAATGGGCAAAGGAATTGATAAATTGGAATTCCATTAAGATTTCGCTATCCGGGATTGCTGGGAGCAAATCGCAATGCGCGAAGCTCCGGGCCTTATAAAGGGAACACTTAGGTGTTCGAGCATCAAGGTGAAATGTGAAACAAGTCTTTCGGGACCACACCATGATGACGATATTTAGGTTCCATAGAGCATCATCGTGACGACGGTCAGCAGACTCTATGGGGTAACATCGCGATGACGATAAGGTCTTACAGAACGACACCTCAAAAGAGGTCTAACGTGTAAGATCATAGTTTGACTATGACAATGGGGTAGTCCACCAAGACAATAAACACAGGGTAGTTGAATGAAATAGTAAAAATGGGAAATTCCACTAAGATGTAAAGACATGGGGATCATAATTTGAAAGTCCGCGATTCATGAAGAATGTCAATGGTGAAAATAGAGTTCGCGGTGTAACTGGAGTGATAAGTCACAAGAAGAAATAAGTTGGTGTGACTGAGGATATAGACTACCAGAATAATAGGTGATGTCAAGGTTATGTCTCAACCCCAAGTAGGGTGAAAAAAAAAAAGCTCATCAGATAAGAAGGTAAACATAGTACACATAAATACTAGTCCGCCAGGGAAGCTGTGAATTTTACACAGTTTAAACATGCATGGATTAGGTTGCAGTAGGACACAATCACATACTGGTAAGCTGAAAACGAGTCAGTCGAAAGATTGACTAGACAAGTAAAGGTATTTTTGGGAGGAAAAAGTATGCCTAATGCTGGATGGCCAACAAAGTCAGCCAGAGGATATTGGAAAGTAGAGAGACGTAACCACGAATAATTGACAGGGTTACCAAAGGTAGGCACTGCATGAACAAAGAAGTTTCTTAGGGAAATAAATGATTGGGTGAGTACAATAGTGTTGTGCTGTAAGATCTAATACTCCCAATTAGTGAGGACATTGAAATCTAGTAAAAACTTAGTTGCAGCAATTATTTAAGTAGTCGACAAGTGTTACCAATCATAATTAAGGGATGTGATTAACAGGGAGTTAACCCTGAGCCTGAAGTCTTAAATTTCTGAAATTCTATATGCGGATTTCACTAAGTTCTTTTGAACTTATAAAGTTTCTGCTTGAGTGTAGGTTAGTTAAAGACTCAAAAATCCAAAAGGACCAAGCCAAACTCCCCTTGGCATTTTGTGAAGTGCAATAGTGGCTCATGTGTATAGAGGGGTACCCGTAGAGGCTTCGCCTTAGGGTTTAAGTTGTTTATATGTGATAACAAGTCTTTAACCAAAATTGTTAACTACTGTTGGATATAAAGTTTTAAAATTATATTACTAGCTTAATACGAGTTATACTTTCAATTTAGTTTCGAATCTTAGTTGTTTAAGTAAGTAATTAAACAAAAAATAGTAATTGTGTCAAGTCATTCTGGTTAGTGTAGTATCCGATACCCGGACCTGGCGATTGGGTTAGGTAGAAGGTGTTACAGAATCGGTCATTACATATCGTTCTAATATCTTGTCTATGTATGAAGCTTTTGTGATAATGCTATCACTTTGTTCTTTCGATCCCTTAGAGTCCGAATGCCTAGAACAAAATTAGCTTCTCCCAAGTCCTTCATACTAAACTTTTGAGTTAACCACAATTTAACTGATGAAAATGTCCCTACATCATTTCCAATGAATAAAATGTCATCAACATATAAAACGAGAAAGACCACCTTTCAATCCTCAATGCGTTTATGAACACAAGGTTCATCTACGTTTTGCTCAAATACAAAAGTTTTGATCGCTTGATCAAATATTTAATTCCTTGAGCGAGATGCTCGCTTAAGTCCATATATGGATCTAAGCAATTTGTAAACTTTATTCTTGTTTCCTTTAGTTATATATTTGGTGGGTTGCATCATGTAAATGCTCTCTTCAAGATAGCTGTTTAAGAATATTGTCTTGACATCCATTTGCTAGATCTCGTAATCTAGAGCTGTCTCAATGGATAACAATATGCAGACTGACTTAAGCTTAGCCACAGGCGAGAAAGTTTCTTCATAATCAGTACATTCTTTTCTAAGTATAACCTTTTGCTACAAGTTTGGCCTTGTAAGTTTCCACTTCTACAACTACATTTCTTTTCTTCTTGTAGATCCAGTTACACCCTATGGGTTTTATCCCTTCTGGTAAGTCTACAAGTACCTACACTGAGTTGGAATTCATAGAATCCATCTCGGCTTTCATAGCTATTTCCCAGAGCTTGAAATCAGCACTCTGCATCACTTCATCAAATTTGAGTGGGTCACCATCTTCTTATTCGGCAAATTTAGTGTTTAAAACACTTCCGCCTGATTCAAAGAACTCAAGCCTGCGAGAGACCCTCCCACTGCTATGAAGCACCCTATGTTGTTGATCATTTTTAGATCTACTATTAGGAGTTGGTTCTGGAACTATTTCTATAAAACTGTTTATTTCCTAAAAATTTCTCAAGTAGTTTTTTACTTTGAGGTTTGAAGTTATTCATATAACTTTCCTTATGGGAAGTAGCATTAGTTGACACTATCACGGTTTGATCTTTCGGGTTATAAAATAACCCACCTTTTGTTCCTTTTGGATATCCCACAAACATGCATAATTTCATCCGTGAATCCAACTTCCTTGCATCTTTATCCAATACGTGGTATGGGCATTCCCAAATCCTTAAATGATTTTAGATTTGGCCTCCTGTCGTGTCACAATTTGTATGGAGCTTTTAGATGCTGCCTTAGTTTGTGCATCATTCAGAATATAGCAAGTTATTTGTAATGCATATCCTTAAAAGGAGATTGATAACTTCAAATAGCCTAAAATCGAATAAATCAAGTTTAAGAAAGTTTGATTTCTTCTCTCTACCACGTCATTCTGTTGTGGAGTGCTCGACACAATTAATTGGGATATAATCCCATTCTTTACGAGTTACCCTAAGAATTCATCTAATAAATATTCCCACATCAATCAGATCAAAGTGCCTTTATGGGTAAACTCTTTGAATTTATCAAATGTTTCACTTTTGCAGTGCATTAGGTACACATACCCACATCTGGAATTATCATCAATGAAGGTTACATAATGCTCATAATCACCTCTTTCTCTGACGTTCATAGGGCCACATATGTCAATGTGCATATATTTTAAGGGTTCAATTGTCCTCGTTTCATTTGCATAAAAAGATCTGTAACACGCCAAACCCGACCTAGATGTTATGGTCGAATATGGAGGAATTACATTAGTTTGTTTTAAAAATTTTGATTTAATCAAACTTGGTTGTGCGTTTCAAAAGCATAAAACTTGGTGGAACTCTCACAAATGTTCAGAAAAACTTAAGCCCGAAAACACTTATTTCAATCCTAGAGATTTAATTCAATTTCGTTGGTTTTGAAAGTACCAATTTTGGATAAATCTTTTCCAGTTAATGCTAACATTTGTTAAAAACTATTTAGTTGTTTACAGAAAAACACTTAAGAGTTACTTATTTTGCATCGAAAAATTTTCAGAGTTTTAGTTTTGAAAACCAGAATCCAATTTGTTAACTCGTGCAATTTTGCAATTTAACTATCGAAAATAACAAAAACTGATGAGCAAAACGAAAACCAAAACACAACCCGAAAACATATTATAATCCCAAAAGTCCAGAATAATTAATTACGAAAACATATTACAAAAACTTGTTGAAAAATACCAAACCAATGAATTCAATATAGGTGATAACGGAAGTTTGTACTTTTGAAACTGTTTATACGTATCGAAATATTCAGAATTGAAAAAAAAACATTCTACACGAATCTCACAATAGTACTTATACGATGCATCATGGAGGCAATAAAATGTATAATGACTTGAAATCGTTCTACTGGTGGTTGGGAATGAAAAGAGAAATCATTGAATACATAGCAAAATGTTTAGTATGTCAGCATGTTAAAGCAGAACATCAGATTCTGTCAAGTTTATTACAACCTCTAATGATTCCTGAGTGGAAATGAGAGTGAATCATTATGGACTTTGTATTAGGATTGTCGTTAACGCAGAGAAAGAAAGATGTAGTTTGAGTGATAGTGGAGAAGCTGACAAAATTGGCTCATTTCATTCCTATGATAATAGACTATTCACTTGAGAATTTGGCTAAAATTTTTATCTCTGAGATTGTGAGATTTAGCTCTAAATTTTGGAGTAAATTACACGAAGCTCTAAGCACTAAGTTAAATTTTGGTACGATGTTTCACCCTTAGGTTGATGGACAATCCGAGCTAGTGATTGAAGTACTCAAGGATATGTTGCGTTGTTGTGTGATTGAATTTGAAGGCAATTGGGAAAGATTCTTACCGTTAGTGAGTTGCTTACAATAATAGTTATAAGTCAAGCATCAAAATGGCTCCTTACAAAGCTTTGTATAACCATAAATGTTGAACTCCTCTTTGCTGGTTAGAGTTAAGTGAAAGAAAGTGGTAACATATTTGATGCGTAAGACAGAAGAGAAAATTTGGGTTATTCGAGATTATTTGAAAATTGCTTCTGATTGACAAAATTTCTATGCTAACTTGAAAAGAAAAAATATTGAAATCGAGATCGAAAATAAAATCTTCCTAAAATTTTTACCTTGAAAAAAGGTTCTGCGTTTTGGCAGGAAAGAGAAGCTTTATTTGAGGTTTATTAGACCATATGAAATTCTCGAGAGAATTGGGCCTGTAGCTTACCGGTTTGCTCTACCTTCAGAACTAGATAATTCAAAATGTTTTTCATGTTCAATGCTAAGAAGATATCCCTCTCATGTGTTAACTCTCGATGAAATTGAGTTGCAACCTGATTTGACGTATAGTGAATAACCAGTTAAGATCTTAACTCTGGAAGTAAAAGAATTGAGAAATAAATGTGTAGAATTAGTGAAAGTAATATGACATCGTCATGGTAGAAAAGAGGCTATTTGGGAGTCGGAGGAAACTATTAAATCTCAATATCCTTATCTTTTCTCAGGTAAATTTCGAGGACGAAATTTTCTAAGAGGGAGTTGTAACAGCCCAATTTTCAATGGTGTTGAAAAATGTAGTTTTCGAACCCCATTTCCGCAAATTGAGTATATTTACGGAGTTGGTATAAAAATATATTTAAGTTTGGTTTAGTAATTTTGTCAAATTAATAGTTAATTTAGACACATGGACTAAATTGTAAAAGTCTAATCGCTATAGATTTTTAATTGACCAAAGGCTTAAGGACTTAAATTACAATTAACCAACCCAAAATGGTAATTAAACTATTTTTAATGAAGTGTTAGTGGATGATGGTGGCTTAGGCATTAAAACATGATTAGAATTTTAATTAAGAAAGATTAATTAAATAAATCAAGTTCAAATCATGGTATAAAACAAAAATTAAGTGGAAAGAAAGAGAATTGTCATCTCCTTCATCCTTCACACCCGAATTCTTCAAAGAAAAGAAAAGAGGAAAAATAACCTAGAGCTTTAAGCATTCGGTCACTATTAGGTAAGCTCAATAGTCAGGTTTGGTATACTTGAGAATTTTAGAAATAGATAAAATAGGAATTTTTTAGTATTAGTATAGTAAGTAGTTAAAGTCGATAGAAAATTAAAAACACTATTGAAATAAGAGAAATAAATTCGAGGTATTGAATTAATTGTAAGAGAATAAAAGTATTGGGGAAAAAGTAAAAAAATTAGAAATTTGACATGATTGCATTGAATTGGAGGAAAAAGGAGGAAGGTCTAGAAGTGAAATTTTACCAGAATAAAGTATGATTCATGGATGGTATTATAGAGAAAGTTGGAGGATTAAATGGTAATTACTCAAACAAGATAATTATGGAAAATGTAATGATTAAGGACTAAAATGTGTAACAATATGATTGATGGGTCATTTTGATAATTATCATTTTAATTTTTAAATTAATTAAATATTTTTATTAGAAGAAATCATTCATCTTTCTCCTACATCTTATGCCACCTCCATTTCTCCATCCTTTCAACTTTTGTTTTTATTACAAATAGGTCATTTCCACCATTTTTAAGCCTTTAAGCTTAATTTCTCCAATTTCTTTTATGAATCCTTAGTGAAATCAATAGATAAGCCTAGTATTCACCTTAGTTTCATGAAAAAAGTATCAATAATTGTCTTGGAGGATAGAGAAAATAAGAACTAGGGTTTAGTTACAAAGTGATTAAGGTAAGAATGATAAGTTTCTTCATGAAATTCATGTTAGTTTCATTTAAATAGCATAGGTATGTTATTTGATTATGATTTTAACAAGTAAATGTTATGTGTTTTGATATGGGAATGAAGAAAAAGAGAAGAAAAGTGAAGGATTAGTTGGAAAAGAAAGGTAATAAAGTAGCCAAATAGTGAAGAAAGAAGAAAAGATTCCATCCAAGCATTGGTTGTAAGTTCAAGAATTTTACTTTATTTAATTTTAATCTAAGTATAAATTATGTTAAAATAGGTAAATTAATTAAAATATGTTAGTATTATGTGCAAAAAAAAGTAGTGATAAATATAGTTTGAATTCTAATTATGTGATAAATTGATTTGATATACTGAAATAATAGTAAAAATGACTAAATTGTAAGCTGCACAAAATTGTTATGAGAATTGAATTTCTAATGAATTGGACAATGAATGAAGTGTAAAGAATTAATGAATGTGTGAAAAGTGAAAGAGTGGTTGAATTACAAAGTATAGTAAATGTCTTAAAAGCCCATGTAGACAAGATGAGAACTAGTAGGATATGAATGGCATGCCATTAGAAATTCCTATGCGTTGAAATGAAAGTGACACTTCGCTGCAACCAAAATGTGGCACTTCGTTGCAATACTATGATTGTTCCATATATCTTATATGTTCTATTTAGTCTACAATGGGCTATACCAATGAAACATGGTAAGAAAATATTTTCAATGAATCTGATAAATGATTTAAGCCTTGTGAATTGATACTTATTTATTAGTAGTGGCTTTATGAAATTATACATATTCTAACATTAATTATACTTTAAATAGAAAGTTTAATTCTTGTAGTACTAACTAAGTTGTCACAAGCTTAACGTGCTATTTTCAAACGTGTAGGTAAAGGTTAGACTTGAAGTGCTAGAGTGGAGAATCGACGTCAAATCATCTCATCACATCCCAAGCTTAGAAGAAAGTATAGTTTGGATATTTTGGTACTAGCTATGGCATGTATATAGGTAAAGTCTAGTTGTGAATATAAGTCTTTTGGTGAACATATTGGTAGCACTTGAAACTCTTTGTTTATTTTATAATCTTAATCTTCGTAAGCTCGTATAAGACCCAAAAATGATTGTTTAATGCAAATGAATGTTAATGATGTTTAAACGCATGTATAAATGATTATTTACTGTTTATTTGACTGTAGTTGCTCTGGCAACAAATGTAGCATTCCATAACTCAAACCCGACGATTAGATCGAGTAAGGGGTGTTACAGGTTTGGTCATTTCCGATTATACTAAGTACATGTTTAGGTTCCATAACTCAAACACTAAGTACATGTAAATGTTTAGGTACATTTATCAAAACGACGTAATTTTGTCTTTTCTTATTTGGATTTTCGGATAACTTGAATTGTGTAATTCATATTCGAGTTGAACCGAAAAACTTGATTTTTTATTTGAGTTTATCAGAATAACTCAATTAACTCAAATAACTCAAACTATTTAATTCAAAATTTGAATTTTTTATCAAATTTTTTTAATCGAATCGAATTTTACTCACCCCTAATAACAGGTTGCTTTGAGGAAATAGTGGCTAATAATTGTTTGTGATTATCTTTGGAGAATGACAGACTATTAGGAAACCTTTTCCGATTCGATTTAACTTGATATAGATTATTAATTTCCACTAAATGAAGGTAATCTTTAACCATTACATTAGTGATAAGGTAGCCTTTAAATATTTTGTTTATTGCATTTTCATTCATTTTACTATTTATTGACTTCAACTTGATTTTTTACTTTATTGTCTCTGTATTTGTAACTTATTGAATTAGTGAGTATTAGAAATGTGGGTTTGATCCTCAAAATACTTCTTAATGAGTTTATTTTATCCTAATTATTACTTGACAATGATACTATATATTTGTAATTATCGAGTGAATAGTGAATCCCAACTAACTATTTATTTTTAACTTAAGCATACAAGAATGTTTTGGAGTACAAATTCCTATGCCATCTAACTAATCTTTTTCTATCCATCCACCACAAATAGACCTTATTAATCTTACTCAAATAATTTAACTCCTCAATTTTCATAAACTACAATCATAAAATTTTGAATTAAAAATACCTCTTAACCAAATTTCCTCCGCTGTTGCATTTTGGTTTGGGTCAAAATTTTACTTATCAATATCATCATCAAAATATTTGACCATCAATTATATTTACTTTTCCCAATTAAAGCTTTTAACTAATATTTAATTAATAACTATTGATTTAGATGGGAAATCGAATTTATTTCCGGATACCAATTTTATGTTTGAATTTAGTTTTAATATTTAATTTGGAATTTAATTTTTATTATTATTTTAATTTAGTATTTAAACTAAACAATATTATATGCTCTAATGAATGTTTGATTTGTGTGCTTTAATAAAAAATATATAAGTACTTAATTGGAAAAAAAAGCTTAAGTATTAAATTGAATATTGGAGTCAAACTTAGGAATTTATATAGGACAAAGAAAACTCAAGTATCAAATTTTTAAAAAAAAATTCAAGTGTCAAATTGAACATTAAAACCAAACTTAAGTACCAAATAGTATATTAACCCAAATATAGTCAACTAACTTATATCTTAAACCCTGTTTGATAAAGTATTGAAGAACTTCAATTATCTGACAAATAATATTTTTAACAACTTAATTTTTTAAACACCTTTAATAACCCACAATGAAATTTACTAGATAGTATTTTTTTCAAAAAAAAAAAAAAGTGAAAAAAGATAAGTAGATAGGGGACTTACTTATTACTTAATAGAGAATAAATTTAGTTGTTTTATTTTATTTTATTTCAATTAAGATTATATTATATTTTATCAAACAATCTAATTATAATTAATATTTAATTTTAAGTAATACACCAAACAGATTTTATAACTTAATTTCAATATTTATTTTTTCAGTACTTATTTTTTGAGCACTTAATTTTTCAGTTTATCAAACATAGTCTTAATTTCAAGTTTCATTGTGAGAATTGATTCCATAATTTTAAAAAATTACTTTATAAAAAAATAAATTAATTTCTTTTCATCCTCCAAAATCTAAAAATCTTTAATTCTTTATTCTCTTTCAACATGCATCACTTTTCTCTCAATTTTTTCTTTGTCTCTCACACATTCTCTAGAATTTTACAAGAAAGGCGATAAATCTTTTAATACTTTCAAATGAGTCTCCCTAATTTAGCAACAATTCTTCTTTTCTTTAAACTTTATTGATCAGTATTTAGGAAATTCAGATTGTGACTTTTCTTGTGGTAAATTAGGATTTTCATGCAATATTCAATTTTTATTGATTGAATGAAATATTAAATTCAAATTATGACTTTTTTTGTGATAGATTAGGATTTTCATGCAATATTCATTTTTTATTGATTGAACGGAATATTAGTTTTGCATGAGATTCCTAGCATCTTAATTGATAATAATTTTTAGAGGTTGATTGATACAAATCTTTGAAGAAATTAGGATTTATTATTTTTATAATCTTGATTTTTTAAAATTAATTAAAAATTTAGTTATTATTATTATTATTAAAAATTTAGCATCTTTGTTTAGAATTTGTTGTTGCTAGTGTGATTGTTGTGAATGTTGTGTTTGGCATATTGCATTCTTATGACACTAAAAATTATTGAAGTGGTTTTTATGTTTGTGAAAATTACTAGTTGTATGCCAGTTTTATGAAAACTTTTATGTGTTTAAGGCTTAGATTAATGAAAAATTATTTTGAAAAGGAAATTATTTTATACACAGTAGTGGAGTTTAAAAATGTCGGTTAAATGGGTGTAAAATAGTGTTTTATGGTGTAGTAGAATAATAAAAAATAAAAGTTTTTTAAAAATAGAACATGTCACAATATTTGAACCTTTCTTATGGAATAATTTTTTTTCCCTAATAGTGTATCAAATATTAACTCTTAAAAGAAAGTTAACTTGTAAAATAGAGAAAGAACAAGAAGAAAAAAGAGAGTATATAATTAAAATGAGATACAAAGTAATTCAAAAAAGGGTTAAGATAGGCATGTTGAGTTTAGCCATATAGGGTATAATAAAATATTAAAAAATAAATATATAAAAGAAATGTGACACGTGACAAATTTTTAACTCTGCTTGTGGAGTTAAAAAAGAATGTTACAAGTGTTTCAAATACTAACCCATTATACATTGGTTTTATTGAGTGTTAATGAAACTCTTGAACTATTGTTAGTGATTTGACTAAGTGTTTGGAAAGAGTAACAGTGAAGTAGATACTTCTTTGGCACCAAATTGAGAAATAATAAACAAAATAAACACATAAGAATTGTTCACATAGTTTAGTTTTCCTATATCTACAGAGCCTAGTTTAGTGAGAAAAATTAGCTCTCTTCAACATTTACAACAAGTGAAACTAACCTATCACACACCACGTGACAATTCTCCTCATTTTCAAACCTTGAAGATCAATACTCTCATCACTAAGTTCACCCCTATGAACTCAACAAGTAAAACCACAATACAAACAATTTTACTAACAATTTGTACTTTGAGAAAAGTTCTTTATTTGAACAAGATAAGTGCTAAAAGCTCTCTATACCATAACCTATACAAGCCTCTCCCTTAAATAGATTATGTTTGAGACTTGCTAACATAAAAAATCTATAACAATCCCATTAAAGTAATACAATAAATTGCTTACAATATAATAATAGTAAGTAATGAAAATATGGACTCTAGGCAGCCAATCAAATAGAGTTCCAATCCAATCCAAATGTCCATAGTTAAGGGATCGACTTAGGTGACTTGTTTTGATCCAATCTTCAATACAAGTTTCTCAAGCAATATGGTATTCGTGATTGAGTTAGATGTCCTTAAATCTTCAGCGTAGCCCATTTAAACTGTTCAATAAATTGCCAATCAATCAAATATGCAAATTGTCACTAAACAACTCTAGTGTTAAGGGAAGTGGGCACTTCCCTAACACTCAATGGCTAATTTTATATTTTTCAACAGTTAATATACGCATTAGTTTATATAAATTTTCTAGACCTTTTAATCTTTCAAAATTTGATCCCACTATTCAATTTTTTTACTTTGCTTCAATCACTTAAGGATGGAAAATGAGCAAAATGGGGACGGATGTTGCCAAATCCACCACCGCTCGATAGTTGGCATACTCCACCCCACTATCCGCCCATTCTACAATGAATCTTTAATCTTAAATACCACTATTACATCTACGAATATTGGATAAATTCGTCATTGCCTTACCTTAATTTAAACATAATTCTTCGAAAAAGACTAAATATAAAAGTAAAACATTTTTATCCTTTTAATGGTTATATAAGGGTAAAATAGTAATATCATATAGCAAGTTAGGTGGAGCAGAGCAATCAATTACCATAATCGCTTTATACCCACGGTCCAAAAAAAATTCACCCCGCCCCACATCTAATTTAAAAAAACCTATTTCGTTTGAAGCTAATCAATTTAAAATCTATTAGATGGTTCGAGTTTAGTCATCTCTAATCACACCATATATAAATACTATATGTAAATTATATTTTAAGTTGTATTTAATTCTAATTATAATTATTTAAACATGTATGTCTAGATTTATACTTGTAATTGTAAAAACAAGCTAGTTTATGGATGAATAATTAACCCCAACCCCAACCCCCTCCACAAAAGAACACAATGCTTGACCATATCACATAAGAAAAAAGGTTAAGAATTAATTAAAAATTTAAAGTTTATTATTTGCAAAGATAGCTAGATTCCAAGGTTGCCTTTTATAATTTCTAATGTATATATTTTCATTTTAATTATTGGGTTGGGAAACCATAATGATCCTAAGTAGATATTGTAGCCTACCTTTTAACTAACATGTAATCTAGGGGAATGACTCGTTAGTCACCTGAGTCATTAAAAATGATTTCTAGTGGCCAGTAGGATTCAGTAAATGTCGTGTTCAATATATAATTTATTTAAATTACATAATAAAAATTGATAAATTATTTACATAACCACCCAAGTTTTAAAGAGTTTTTTTATTTTAACCACCAACTTTTTAATTTTACATTTTAGTTATGCCATCGTTAAAATATGTTTAATTACATATAATAACAAATTTAGTTCTCAATAACTATATATTTTATTAATTTAACCTTAACAAATTTAACTTTTAATTATGATTCTAGAAAATTCAAAAAATAATAAATATATTTGCACATTCTCATACACAAACGCCAATAATGTTACATATATTTAAATATGGTTTAATTTCAAGTCTTAGATTTCTTTAACTTATTTCAAAGAATGCTGGGTTGAGCTCTCTCTCCAGTGAGATGATAGTTAGGCTGTACAAGGAAATCAACAATGGCTAATGGTGTGTCGTCTTTTCCATACACAAAACCCATACAAATTCTGACCAAAGATACAAGTAACTCAAGAAATTTGATCAGAATATTAAAAACAAAAACATATTCTGAAATGATGTTGTCATGTAGTAGACCTCTAATTAAATTTATGATACTTTAATGTTCATTTTTGGATTAAGAAAAACAAAAATTTCTATGGTTAAAGGCTATACAACCTACAATTACAGTACTCCATAAGTGGTCATTTCCGATAGGTCTCATGAGTCCGAACGGTGGTAATGAAGAGGGAGGTAGGAGGAGGCCCCAGTCCAGTTTGGAGTTCAATTCGATGACTGACGGAGGAGATCGGGCCAAGGGAGATCCAGATTTCAACTTGGTGTTTTGTGGTTTTCTAGTGTTTACCAAGACAATCTGATCGTAGATTTGAAGAGAGAAGGAAAGGAGTAGCCCGATGACGCCATTCAGAGACGAGACCGGACGGTGGCGGTTAGGGCTAAAGAAGGAGAAGAAAAAGAAGAGAGACGGGAGAGAAAAAGATATGATAAATGTTAAAAAAACAGTTAAGGTTAATTAGTTAAATAAACGAAGAGAAATGAAAAAAAAAAGGGGAAATAATAATGTGAGAAAAGGAGAACAAATAAAAAAAATGAAGAAACAGGAAGGTGATAAAATATATTAAATTTTAATAATTTCTAAATATATTTTTTTATAAAAATTCTATATATTTTTTAAAATTTACGTATTTTTATTTATATTTTTATCTTTTAGAATCATGTTTAGATTGATATAATATATAAATATTGTGGGTTAAATTTGTTAAATTTTTTAAAATTAGAATTAATTTAACAAAAAAATACATTAAGGGTTAAATTTATTATTATACTAGGTAATGTCAATATTTCTTTTAGTAACTAAACATATTTTTAATAGTGAAGTTACTAGAATGCGAAATTGACTTAATGGGAAATAATTATTATTAGATTAGTGAGTTAATATAAATATAAATAATAATTATTTAATACATATAATTGTTATAATTATTTTTTCCAACATACGCCAAGGACTAACCCATATAAAAAATAAGCTTTAAATTTTATCAAAATCAATTTTTCGGACATTGTATATTTATCTAAATTCTCTATTTTTTGAGCGGGTTTTTGAACTTGGACGAATGACCTAATCCATGAGTAAATCTACCTCGCACCATCGCCTTCTGCTCTTTAGTTTGGTGAAAATATTTTAACAATATTATCAATTAAAATTTAATTATTGAATAAGAAATAAAGGAATTATATTTGAAATGTGTGAAAAATAGAGAGAGGAAAAGCATAAGCTTTTTTAAGGGAAGGAAAGTAAAAAGAGGGCAAAAAAGCAAAGGGAGCCCTTTTGATCGCTTATCAGTAGAATGTGATATAGAGTTATAGGAGTGGTAGCCAAAAATCAAAGATGTTTATGATTTTCAGAATATTTTTTTGCTGAGAAAAGGTATTGATGTCCTACCTACCACCATGGAAGGTAGAGGATGCATGAAGACCACTTGTAATTTTGGGTAAGATTACGTGCTTTAATTCCGTGTGAAAGTACACACCCAACATAAAACTAATATCTTAGTGCCATACTACCATTTCCCTTTCATTTCATCTTTACCTTTTCAATTGGTCGGAAAGTTTGGTAAATCATAACAATAAAACTCATAAGTATTTTACCCATTTAAAGTTGATTGAATCTTAGTTTAATTGGCATACGTATTATTGTTAATACAGGAGGATCTGAGTTCCAGTACGTTAAAGCGCATTATCCTCCTATTTATAAGTTGGAGAGAGATTATGAATAATTCTAAATATTGTCTAAAAAAAACATTACTTTTACGATGAAA
The DNA here is from genome assembly GCA_005393395.2 of Gossypium australe. Classification (NCBI taxonomy): domain Eukaryota; kingdom Viridiplantae; phylum Streptophyta; class Magnoliopsida; order Malvales; family Malvaceae; genus Gossypium; species Gossypium australe. Next base: position 131,611,966 of record CM016621.1, read on the forward strand.
AGCATCAAAAATTGTACCAAGAACAATGCTAAATAAGATCTAAATTCAAAATTAGATGAGATTATTAAAGAAAAAAACGGGTAATTTACCAGAAAGTACCTTTTTTTTCTAAAATTACGGAATTGGACCTATTCATCAATTATTTACCCGAATGAGTCATTTTCCCTGAAAACGCGTCCACGTCAGCGCGATTTCAGGGGATGCAGCAGGAAAACGCGTCCCCAAGGGAGCGTTTTATGCCACATCAGCACAAATTGCGTCCTTGAGGGCGCGCTTTGCTGATGTGGCAAAAACGCTCCCTCAGGGACGCGTTTTGCCCGCTTCCAACGGTAAAAAAAACTATAAAACCCCCCACCCTTTCATTTTTTTCACACAAAGGTCCTTACTCAATTTTCTCTCAAATTTCTCTCAACTTTCTCTCAAATTCCTCTTAAATTTCTCTCAAATTCCTTTAAAATTCCTCTCAAATTTCACAATAGTCCTTTAATTTTTACAAAAAAGCCCTGCTTAAAAGTTTTTTGAAAGATTTTTTTTGTTAAATTTAAAAATATTCGATCGTATTAGCAATGGCTGGAGAATTAATTCGTCTTGACAATAAACACATCTCTGTCGATCAAATGACAATGGTAAGTTTTAATTTTAATTTTTTAATACTATTTAATATTTTTTAGGTTTATGCAATTTTAATTAATTTTTATTTTATAATTTTTTAAACAGTCTGTAGATCGGGTGTTGCAATGCTATATTTGCAATATGCCTGGTCCGCCATCACCGTTGATCGAGAATTACCTGCGGGAAGCAGGTTTTTGGCACGTGGCCACGATAGGCCGGGGGTGCAAGTTGGACCCGAAGCTAATCAGTGCGTTGATAGAGAGGTGGAGACCCGAGACGCACACTTTCCATCTTCCACGCGGAGAGTGTACTATCACTTTAGAAGATGTGCATTTGCAATTGGGATTGCCGGTGGATGGGTACGTAGTCACCGTGTCCGCAACTTCTGGTGATTGAGGAGCCGTATGCTACGAGCTTTTGGGTGCTATTCCGGATAACATTTACGGAGGTCAGATCGAGATGGGCTGGTTACGAGACACATTCTCGGAGCCGGATAATGATTCGACCGAAATAGAAAGAATACCGTATGCTCGGGCATACATTCTTGAGATGATTGGAGGCTATCTGATGCCGGACTTGTCACGAAACCTCGTACATCTGAGATGGCTGTTGAAACTCGTTGATTTTAGAGCAGCCGGTGAATTGAGTTCGAGGTCTGCCGTGCTAGCAAAATTGTATCGGGAGATGTGCGGGGCAACGCGGCCGAATAAAGCAAAAATTAGAGGTTGCCTATCACTACTGCAATCATGGGCACGGTTTCGCTTTCCATTTTTATGTCCTCGAGTGGACCACTCATATACATTCCCACTCATAACGAGGTAAATTTAATATTAGATTTTACAATTATTACGTAGATTTAAAATATAATTTGTATACTAAAAATTTATTTAATTAGGTGGAACCATTCGGGGAGTTATGTTGGAATACCTACCTTGCTTGAAGATATACGGCTTCTATTAGAGCAACGGTCGAAAGCAAAAGTAAGTATTAAATAAAACATATTTTCGTAATAAAATAGTCGTTTCGTTTTTCGTATTTCATATTTCGTATTTAATATTTAGTATTTAGTATATAACTAATATTTTCATCATGTTAATATAGTTTGAGTGGACACCATACGAGGATCCGTCAATTCGGGCAGTAATTCCGGAAGAGTTCTTTCAAAATCCAAACATTTGGCATGTGAAGGTGCCATTGGTCAACTATGCCACCGTGGAGATGCACCAGTCAGATCGGGTTCTGCGTCAATTTGGATTTCAACAACCGATTCCCATGGCACCTGAGGTGCTCGATGATGAGCACAAAGTCGACTTACGGTAGTTGCATACGGATTGGCCAAGATTTTGGTCAGCATATATCGAATTGTGGAAAAACCGGTATGATTATATACCTACTCGGGAACCGATCATCGTTCCTGAGTTAGCGTGCGTGCCGGAATACATGCCATGGTTTAGGATCCATGGCAAGCCGTATTTACTGTCAGAAGAGGAGAGGCGACGGCAACTTCGTGAATAAAGAGAACGACGGGGCCCTTTAAATCCAAGGAGAAGGGATGATGGGACGGGCCCATCAACAGCGCCGACACAATCACCGGGCCCATCAATAGCGCCCACACAGTCACCGGGCGCAACACTTCAGCCGACGACACCCACATCACATCCTTTTCCGGTTATGCCAGGTGCGTATCCTAGCCCTTATATGTATCCTAATCCTTATATGTTTTTTTCCCAGTCTAATGGCAGGTTGGAATGCATGGCCCGATTCGAATTCGTTCCCGACTATTCCGATTGGCCAGCCGATCTGTAGGCCGCCGTTGCATGAGGGATCGCACGAGGCGCCGTCGGGGAGCTCTTCTTTTTACCAATCTCCTTCACCTTATGGGATTCAGACACCTCTGCCATGGATGATGCAAACACCTCCGCAGTCAATATTTTATCAAGGTGGGTCATTCTCTCAACACCCACAACTAGACCCCCTGCCGGAGGAACTAGAATCCCCGCCTAAGCAACCACAACCCCCGCCGGAATCTAGAACAAGGAGGAATCTAGCGCGTAACCGTCGACCACCCCCATGTGGCACTGATTCCGACCGGCACCAACATTGATTTTTTAATATATTTGTATAAACTTTTTTATATTGTTTCATTTAACAAAATAAATGTTGTTTTTAATATTTCAATTGTAATTTAATTTTTATATTTGTAAAAAAATAAAAAGTTATTTTTTTATTTTTTATTTTTTATAAAATGGAAGTTGTTTTTAATATCCTAATTGTAATTTAATTTTATATTTTTAATAAAATAAAAGTTGTTTTTATTTTTTATTGTAATTTTTTTATTTTTATAAAATAAATGTTATTTTTAATATTTCAATTGTAATTTAATTTTTATATTTTTAATAAAATAAAGTTGTTTTTTATTTTTTATTGTAATTTATTTTTTTTATTTTTTATAAAATGGAAGTTGTTTTTAATATCCTAATTGTAATTTAATTTTTATATTTTTAATAAAATAAAAGTTGTTTTATTTTTAATAAAATAAAAAACACATGCTTTTACTTCTATCATGTCTTTAAATACATTAGTCTAACACTAGTCCCACTGGGTAACAAAACTTTGAAACGGCGAACGTCGTTGGAATCTTCATCGTCAAAAGCCAAACACCTCTTTACACCCTTAAAATGGTCCTTGTTTTCCATGATCTTCGTTTAAGCAGACAAACAATGTTGTTATATATATATAAAAAATGAAGAAAATAGTCTTGTTTTCCTCCTAATTGTAAGTAAAATAATCATTCAGCAAGAAAGATAATTTTGAAGAATAATGATGATGGTGATATTTTAGATTAATTGAATAACTTTTTTTCTTGTTTTGCAACTTAGTCCTTCTAAAAAAGTTCACCATTTTCATCAAGAAATTAAAAAAAATTTCATAGCCACCAAGAGACAAAAATGATAAGGAGACTATCAACTATTCCGATTTGGACACGAGCAAGATGTATGGCCTGGGTTCCTACACCATCCACATAACTTCCGTTGGTTGGCTGTTTCTCGGATATCCATATTGTTGCGTATTCTAGTCGAGCAAGGTCGACCCTTTTGTTTTCGACGCAGTTCTCTATCCGGTAACAGCTTAAACGGAGCAAGCGATACAGACGGCCACTTACGTTCATCTGGGACTGGTGGGAATACGTGTCTCTACACGTTGTACATGTATTCTATTTTGTACACTTCGTTGACATAACTTATGGGATCCAGACGGAGATTTTGACAAGCCGCAATTACATGAGTGCATGGATAACGAAGTGCGTCAAATATCCTACAGTCGCAGGTCCTATTTCTCAAGTGTACACGATATTGCCCACCAACAATACCTTGGTTCGGTCTGTCAAACTCCGTCACACGAAACTATAGGTTGTCGCGACCGTGACACACTGTGTGCATGGTGTTGGCCTGTGCCTTCGCCTTGTTAATTTCTCGCAATACCTTCGCACACCATACATAGCCTACCTGCATTTGGCCTTTATAACTCGCTGCTCGCTTCAAAAATAGTGCCGTTAAACGAAAATATGTCTCTCGCACAATTGATGTTATCGAAAAATGACGCGTTCCTTTTAGAATAAAATTTATGCATTCAGCTAGGTTTGAGGTCATATGACCATATCGTAGGCCGCCGTCGTATGCTTATGTCACTATTCGAAAGGTATGCTGCATAGGTAGTTTGCGCCTTCTTCGTTAACTGAGCGCAAACTCGCCAACATCTCGTCAAAACGGTCTGTAAGACCCAATTTATGCCCGGACCCTCTACTAAAAAAATCGAACCCGATCCCGTCAAATAATAAAACAAAAAAAAAAGCAGAATAAAAAGTCCAAAAACAATGTCCATTTACAAAAAGACTCAAAGCCCAATTAACCCAAAAAAAATACAGCAAGCCCAAATTCCAAAAACCCTAACCCAAAGATCTAGCCCACAAACTAAACACCCTCAGCCAAGCAAACCCTAGCGCCGCAACTCACGCGCGCCACCTCGGTCATTGGTCTCTGTTCCCAACGCCCACGCGTCCCAACGGTCGCAGCCCCCATGAGTGTACCACGCTCACCACTATCGCGCCTCGACCAAACGCTCGCGCACGCTTCTGCCTCACCCATACCCTGCGACAGACAGAGAAACAAAGGCAACAAACACAAAACATGGAGCAAACAATAGAATAAGAGATAAGTTGTGTCTTTTGGCTATAAAGCCATTCGAAAACTCAGTGTAGGGGATCCTTTTTTTTGGCACGAACGCTGAAAAATCGAAAGCAAAGATAAAAGAGCAAAAACATTCAAAACAGACCCCTTTTTACGCGTTATCAGCGATCAGAAGTAAGAAACTTTGAAGGTTGATTTAATTTTTGATCTTACTACCTACTGTCATCTTTCCATTTATTTTTATTTATTATTTTCAAGCTTTTTAAAATAATAATAAAAAGGATAAAGGAAAACGAACCTGAAACCCCGGGGCCATCGTCGGAGCCACTCCTTAGTCTTCGAAGCCAAACCGAAAAGTGCGGGGTTTCTCTCCTCTGTGGTTTGGACCCGACCCTCGGACGAACTCGGAAACGGGTCTAAGGCCCACTTCGTGATCTGTCGGCCACCGTGCGACATAGTGGCACGATGGGCGATGGGGGGAGTTCAATCGTCGACCAGGAGAAGGGGAAAGAGAGGGCTGCCTCTTGGGTTTCTGTTTTGTTGAGAGAAAGAGTTAAGAGGCGGCTGAGTTAAAAAAAATGTTAGGGTTAGGATCTGACTTGTGGGAAATTTGGGGCCTTATATATTTTTAACGAAACGACGTCGTTTTGCTCCAAAAGTACTGCGCGTATTCCCTTAAATGGGACATTTGCGTAATAGATCCTCCCTCTTTTGCATGGCCGATCGATCAGTCCCCTTTGGTTCTTTTCTTCTTCAAATTCCACCCTGTTATTTTCATTTCGTCTTTAATTTGGTTCGCGTCCTAGTCAGCTGAAACGCAGCGCGTCAAGAGGTGGGTTATTCACCCATTTAGTCCCCGTGAGTTTACACGCGTAGCGTTGAGGTCCCTGGCTACTTTAATTCATTTCAATTTTGGTCCTCACTGCTTTATGTTGATTTCAATGTAGTTTCTAACCTATTTAAAAGGTGTATATATTTATTTTTCTTTAAACTTGTATGACTATTATTATTATTATTATTATTATTATTATTATTATTATTATTATTATTATTATCATTATTATTTATTTTGAGTTTTTGTATATTATCTTTATTAAACTATGTATTGTTATATTAGTTTATCTTATTTTTTATTTTTTGACACCGTTTTAAGACGATTTCATATATTACTTTTTATTATGTGATTTCGACTTAAAATCGTTTTGTTAATTATTTTTAAATTGTTTTATGTGTTACTTCTTTAAATTGTTTAATTCGTTGGTCTTTGTTTATTAATGTTATTTATCAGATGATGTATATTATTTAATTATTGCTTTTACATGTGCCATAATTCATTTATTTGTATTGTCATGTTATTATAGTTCATTATATGTAATTTCGTGCTCACGTATTATTGTTCTACTATCGTTATTGTTATTCATGCATGTTAATATTTTAGGTTAAAGATTCCAAGGTTATGTGGTACATGTATGACGCCAAATTCATGTTACATTATCGTTCTCTTCGTCGCGTAATTCCATTCGCGCTTCGAATCATGTTTCTTTAAAACCTAACCTAAAATCTTTTATAAATTTTATCCAAAAGCAAAAGTTTTCCAAAATAAGGCAATATTCTACTTTTAGAAATTCGAGAGATCGTGCCCTATGTGTTGGGTTTCGGTTCTCTCGCTTGGCCAAACAATCGAATGACCTTTTGTTATTTTAATGCATGAGTCTCGGGAATTAAGAGATGATCTTGAATTTGAGGATTAAAATCATCGTGTCTTACGTACTGGATGTGATATTTTGTCCTTCGGAACAAGAAAATCTTGATATTCAATTCGAGAAAAACTAAAATATTTCCAGAAAAGATCAATTTCCTTTTTCTTTTTTTAATTTTCAACTTTCGACATTGAGACATTAAATAATCAATTTGGTACCAATTTTGGGCGTGACGTGTAACGGCCTAATTTTCAGTGGTGTCGGAAATGGTGATATGAGATCACTAAATCCGGCAAGTAAGATTGAATAAGATAGTAATTTAATGTTATAAACTAGTTAGTGAGAATTTAGAAGAATTTGTGGATTGGTGAATTTAGTGAATTAAAAGAATTTATTAGGTCAAATGGGTCAAAAACGAGGTATCGAGACCTCAAATTTGAAAATCGAGCCATAAATATTTTTAGAAATATTTATGGAGTGTTATTAAGTTAGTATTAAAGTTTGGTTGAGAAATTTAAATGTTTGGGTAGCCAATTTAATAAAAAGGACTAAATTGTAACAAATGCAAAATTTCTAGAAGAATTAAATAGCTCAAGTGTTAAAAGAAAGAGGATTTATAGGGCAATTAACCCAAATGTGAAAAGACTGGACGGCAAGTGGAAGAAAATCATCACAAAGATAAGGATAATAAGGGCAAAATTGGAATTTTGTAATTTTAATATGTTATTAAGATAAGATTGAAAATAATCTAGAGTAATCTTCACAATTATCTCAGCCAAAAATGTCAGAGAAGTTCTGGAGAAAGCTTGCTTTCATACTATTACATCCTGTGAGTTTAATTCATGCTTTTTCTTGATAATTTTTATGTTTTTATGACTTTTACAACTAGATCCATTTATAGAATTCATTAGTTTTTGATTTGGTGGGTAAAATTAAAAGTTACCCTTGCTGAGAAATGGAAGTTTATGATGAATTATTATGAAAATTAAATTATAATTTCATATTAAGGTGGTTTTATTAAGTAATTTTGATAGGAGATGATATTTAGGACCTAATTGTGAAAAAGTTGTGAATTAGAGGTTGGTGTTGAAATTCAGAATATCAAAGGTTGTGAAATAGTTTGTAATGATAGAATAAAGTGTTGATTGAGAAAAATTAGTTCAATTGATGGCTGAATTGAGCAGGGACTAAATTGTAAAAACTGTAAATTTTGGGGTAAAAGTGCAATTTCGAAAATTGAAGAGCATAAATTATGAAGTGAAATAGAAATGAAATATATACTGATGAGTTAAAATATTTTACATTATAGATCAAGAAACCAAAGAAGAAAGAGGAAAAGAAAAAGTTGCAGAGTAGTCCCTAAATTTCAAAATCTTCTACAAATCAGCCGGGTAAGTTCATATGGTTGAATTTATATGTTTATTTGTGAATGATTGAATGATATAATGTGCTGTTAAATATGAATTTGCTGTGGGATTGTGAAAAATATGATAAATGAAAGAATAAATGGTGGTAATTCAAATTAGGAAAAACGCAGAATTGAGTACGTTCGTGTCGTGACATGTGATGAATTGACCGATAAGACCATGGTTAATCCATGGCAAATGTGAAATGTAGGTATGGTATCATCCATACTGAGTTATGAAATGTAGGTATGGTATCATCCATACTGAGTTATGAAATGTAGGTATGGTATCATCCATACCGAGTTGTGAAATGTAGGTATGGTATTAACCATACTGAGTTGTGAAATGTAGGTATGGTATAAACCATACTGAGTTGTGAAATGTAGGTATGGAATTATCCATACTGAGTTGTGAAACGTGGCACTGAGCAACGACGTACTCAAATTCGTAAGACGTTTCCTAATTTGATAAGAAGTAATATAAAATGAGTGAATCAAATGGAAGAGATTGAGTAGTTGTTAATGTTGAGCTCCACTATGTGAAGTATTTTAACAATGGTTGTGAATGGCAGGGAACTTTAGTAAATGTTTTGTAATTGTTTTGAAAATATTATGTGTGGTAAGCTACTTTTAAACCTATGAACTTACTAAGCTTCATTAAGCTTACTTGTGTGTGTTTGATATTTTTATGTAGATTGAATTAAAGAGAAGTGGAAGATCAGATCATCACAGCAAAACTTACTATCCAGATCAATTCCGGTAGCTTTTGTTTTATGTTTAAAGGTTTATATGGCATGTATAGAGTTTAAATGAGATGGAGTAAAGATGTTATAAACTAGTTAATGATATTTTGCAACGAAACAGTTTTTGAATTACAGCAGTAACGTGATTTTGAAAAATCACCAAAAATAGAAGAAATGGAATTAGAAAGTGAAAGAGATATGAATTGAAAGCTCTTTGAGTCTATTTTCATATGAAAGAAATAGAGTAAGCAAAAGATATGGAAATAATGAGATATTTAAATTTTAGTGAAACTGGTTTTGAATGAATTCGTGATCCCCTGTTCTGCCTTTGAAAAATCATTAAAAATTGAAAAAAAATAATTGTGGATTAAAATTTATATGTATGAAATGCTGAATGAGTCTAGTGTCGAGCTAAATAAGGAGGCCGTATAAATTCTGTACAAAGAGTAATTTAATTCGTAGTAAAGAGAGGTCAGAGCAGTTGAACAGTAAAATAGGGGAAACTTTAATGAATAAACTATACTAATTGGCCACATGAAAAATTCTGGAAAAATTATAGTAAAAAGATATATGAGTCTAGCTTCAGGGAAAATTAACGGATCTTAATTTGGAGTTCCATAGCTCCAGATATAAATATTTTAGTGACTATGACGCAGATGGACAGTTTTAAATTTTATGCCGAATTAGTAGTTAAGTTTAGTAATACCTTGTGCTCGACTCCGGCAACGGTCTCGGGTAAGGGGTGTTACATGACGAGGGTGCTGAACCTTCCTCGCACGTAACCGACTCCCGAACCTATTTTCTCAAATTTTCATAGACCAAAAACATTGTTTTAGTAAATCAAAATGTTTTATTAAAACAAAGGTGACCCGGTCACACCTAATAAAGGATCGGTGGCGACTCCCTTTTTTTTATTTTCAAAACCAAGTCGATTCCCGTTTTGACAAAAAATGGTTACGATAGCTTGGCGACTCCACTGGGGGCTAATAAGAGAGTCAGGCCGTATAATTGATTATTCTTTGTCCTTTTTTCGAAAAGTTGGAAATTGATTTTGAAATCATGTTTCTTTTGATGCATTTGCTGATACTATGATTACAATAATGTTGAGTCTTATAAAATACTTTGGCATTGCACTCCATGACCGTTGTGGTCACACCCTCTAAGTGGGAGTGAGAAGCTACTCTTTCGTGAGGTTTTTACCTCCGTGCAAGATAGTGGATCACTTTCGGGATACATCCGTACCTATGTCTTCGTGAGATTTTTATCTCCGTGCAGCCATAGGGAAATGTATTCCCCTGAACCGAACTCGGTCCATATGAGTCTATAATGGGTGAGGATTGAGGAATCTGCTGGTTCAGGTACCCTTACTTTAGAACCGAACCACATATAGAGAGACCTAAGAGCCCATTGTAGGTAGAGCTGTGTAAACCCTAGTTGTTACCTTAAATAGGGGTTTGATTATTTCCTGCTCGTTTTAAGTTCTTTTTGTACATGATACTAACTTGTTGTGTTTTGCTTTTATTGCATAGCATCTCATCATAAAAGGTGTTGATTCACATTCGGTTACTAGATAGAAAAGCTTAACATGGAAAAGGGGTTTCTCGATAGAGTGGAGGATAATGCGGCTGTTCAAACATGGTCCGAAAGGATATAGCAAGAGAAAGGAGACAGCTTGATAGCGGGATATGAATCAGAGTTGTGGGATTTCACTCGCATCAGCGTGACTCAAAATGACCTGCGAGAATTGAAGGAAATATGGGATTTGCGGGGCAACGAGGTCAAACAACTATTCTACTATAATTACGATGATTTGCACTATCTGCTGGATATCAAGGTAGACGAGTACCTACTCCGAGCTATTACCCAGTTTTGGAACCCCGCTTACAGTTGCTTCACTTTTGGAAAAGTGGATTTGGTGCCTACCATAGAGGAGTACACAGCTTTGTTCCGATGCCCGAGAATTCAAACTGATAAGGCTTATTCAAGGTTTGCTAATGTGCCAACATTCCCAAAAAGGCTAATGAACATTACAGGGATGAGTGAGCAATAGATTACAGCTCGGATCAAGCAAAAAGGAGATTATAAGTGCATCCATTGGAAACACTTGAAGGATCCGATCTTGGCGCATCCTGATAAGAAAAAGAGGGTCGACGTCTTCGTTTTAGGCATCTATGGTTTGGTCATCTTCCCCAAGGCGTTGGGGCATGTAGAGGAAGCGGTCTCAGACCTATTTGATAAACTTGACAAGGGAGTCACACCCGCCCCTGCAATCTTAGCCGAAACTTTCAGATCATTGAATGCTTGCCGAAGAGCGGGTGAAGGGAGGTTCATGGGATGTTCACAACTTTTGCTATCATGGTTCCATTGCCATTTTTAGAAGATAGAAAAGGCATCATGCAAAGTCTTTTTTCGAGAACTATTCTCCTCTAAAGGAATTAGCGGATACACCAAGGCGGGACAGCCTATCTGGAGAGAAATGGATAGCGATTCTCCAAAATTTGCAAGTGGAAGATGTAGAATGGAAAGCTCCATGGATAATCCCCGACGAGATCTTATATCGGTGCGGAGATTTTGACTGGGTTCCTTTACTCGGAATATGGGGAGTTGTCGGATATGCCCTATTACTAGTGATGAGGCAATATCAATCGAGGCAGTTCATACCTGCGACGCATGGATTAGCCCAGTGTGAGTTTTCATACAAGGACGATAACTATAAGAAGAGAGTTCGCGAGATATCAGATGTATGGACCCAAACCTGGAAAATGAAGAGAATCGCCATAGGGCCAATGACGACCCCTGAGTACGATTGGTGGTGGGGTAAAAGAACCAATGACAATATCCCAAGGCCAAACCAAGGAGACGTTCGGCCAACAAAGGAGCAATTACAAGTAATTCCATCCGAATTAGAAATTGTAAAGCAATATTTTGAGAGAAAGAGTCAGGAACTGGGAAAAAGGATAGAGCAGCTAGAGGAGGAAAAGATGCAGTTAGGGTTAGATGTCGACATCCACAAGCTCGAGGCCGAGAAATTGAAAAAAGGAAAAAATAAGGCCGAGGAGGATTTGGATAGCTTAAAGACGGACTACAAGAAGCTGCGCATGTCCATCAGAACCGCTGGTCTAGGTAAAACATCAGAGCAATGGCGGCAGAAAATTGAAGAAGAAAAATCCAGAGCCAATCAGTGGGAACAAAAGTTCCGAGATGCTCGAGTACGGGAAGACGCTTTGAAAAAGAGCTTGTTGGAAAGTCAAAATAAAAAGGAGAGGTTACACGCTCGAATAGCAAAATTAGAAAAGTCGCTGCATCTGCATCGTAGCCGCAACTCGGTAATCGAATTAAGAGCCAGCCAGAACAAGGTTGAGGAGATGAAAGGGAGGATAGGAGAGCTCGAGACTACATTACAAGATAGTAAAATTCCAGTTGAGCTCCTTGAGGCGAACAATGAACATTGGAAAGAGCAGCTCCACCATTCTCAAGGACAGATCAGAGATAGAGACTATGTTATAGGTGAAGCTGTGGTTCAAGTGCAAGAGGTGGCCGGCCATTTACAAACTTTGGCTACTCAAGCTGATGTATTAAGTCTACAATACGAGTCAGTGTCAGATCGAGGCCGAAAATTAGCTTGGCTTCTTAGGAAAGTTAAGGATTTAGGCATTAAGGCGAAGTCGTATATGTAATCGTCCGTTCTATGAAAGGAAATTTGTTTTCTAGTAAACTTTATCTGATGGAATTAAATCAAATCAACACCTTTGTGCATTCATATCATGCATCTGCATTACATTGCATGCAGTAGCATCATATCACCCTAATAATTTACTGAGGCTAAAATCGTATAATCCACAGTTACAACACTACGAATCTGGAATCACGTCATCCCTATAGGACACGTCTAAAAGCTAGAGCTATGGATGCTGAACTCAATGAAAGAATCGAAAGAATGGAAAGAATCCAGAGAGAGTTGCAAGAGCAGTTGGCCAAGTCGCAGCAAGAAGCAAGGGATCTGATGGTAAGATCCCGGGAGGAATCGCTCGAACAGAAGGATCAAATGGCCAAAATGATGGAGATAGTGGCAGCTCTGGTCAAAGGAAAAGGACCCGCGCAAAGTCCTGATATTACAGAACCCCATTCGAGAGTTAATCTGGATCCGCTCTATCTCCCAGGATTCACTTCAACCCACGCCCAGGCAACGCAAAAAGGATATCCTCAAGGGGAACCGGTAGGCCTAGAGCAACGGCCCGCACCACCTGCTTATCTAGGGCAAGGTATGTTTGCATCGAACTCCGGAGATAATTCCGCTAATCCAATAGTTCCGGATTTGGATGATCCGGTAGAAATAGCCAAGCTGAGAATGAAGGATCATGATGCTCAAGACAAGTATAAGAGTCTGGAAGAAAGACTCAAAGCAATAGAAGGTACTGGAGTCTTCTCCACACTGAGCGCCAAAGAGCTCAGTTTGGTTCCCGATCTGGTTCTGCCTCTGAAATTTAAAGTGCCAGATTTTGAAAAATATGATGGAACGAGATGTCCAAGTGCGCATCTTATCATATTTTGTCGAAAGATGGCTGGTTATGTGAATGAAGAAAAATTGTTAATACATTATTTTCAAGATAGCTTGATCGGATCAGCCCTCTGATGGTATAATCAACTCAGCAGAGAGAAGATCCAATCGTGGAAAGACCTAGCATCTGCATTTTGTGAACAGTACAAGCATGTCTCTGATATGGCGCCTGATCGGCTAACGCTGCAGATGATGGAAAAGAAACCAATAGAGACTTTTAGACAATAAGCTCAAAGGTGGAGGGATATCTCAGCCCAAGTAGAACCCCCACTGACTAAAACAGAGATAACGATTCTCTTTATCAATACTTTGAAAGCACCATTTTATGACAAGCTGGTGGGAAACGCCACAAAAGACTTCGCCGATATCGTAATGTCTGGGGAACTCATTGAAAATGGCATCAAGAGTGGAAGAATAGAAGGTCCTGAGAGTTCAAAAAGGCCAGTACCCATGAAGAAAAAAGAGCCTAAAACTCACATGGTGGGGACTGGGAGCCGCTATGCTTCTAATCCGTACCCAACCCAAGCACGACCTCAATTTTGCCCACCTCTGAACTTCTATTTTCCTCCTCAAAACCCTTACTATCAAACACCTCCTCCTTACCCCGTCTATGCCACTGATAACCAAAGACCATTCACTATATTCCTGCCAAGTATTATACCTGCTCAAAGTCAGACCAAAAATGAACAAAGACCATCAAAACCCAATCCTGAAAAACTTCAATTCACCCCTATCCCTGTGTCGTATGGAGAGCTGTGCCCGAAATTACTGGAAAAACAATTAATATCCCCACATTATATGGCACCCCTGAAACCTCCATACCCAAAATGGTATGATCCTAACGCTAGTTACATGTACCATGCTGGAAACCGGGGGCATTCTACAGAAAATTGCCTAGCTTTCAAAAAAAGGGTTCAATGTCTTATTGATGCGGGCATTTTACGATTTGATGGTATTAATAATATGGCTGGAAATCCACTCCCTAACCATGCTGAAGGGAACGTGAGCGTGGTGACGAAGGAAGACAGGTGGCGAGCTAAAAATCGCGTCTCTGAAATAAGGACACCTTTGAGGAAAGTATGGGAAATAATGACTGAGAAGGGTTTGTTCAAGAAAAGTGTCAAGGAGGAAAGTACAGAGGGTCAAAGTTTTTGCGTCTTTCATGGCATAGAAGGGCATCACATCCAGTCTTGCGAGAAATTCAAAGAGTTACTTCAAGACATGATGAACAACAAGGAGGTCAAGATCTTTGATAAAACAGACGAGACCAAGGAAAGGGAAATATGCGCCTCTGATAATCAACCATCAGCCACCCCTTATAGTGCCGATCGACCTCTGGTGATTTATTATGAGGTCAAGAAGAAGGAAGTCAAACCAAAGATGATAATCAAAGTACCAACTCCTTTCCCTTACAAGGACGACAAGACAGTGCCATGGAAATACGATGTCAACATCACCATACCCGAGGTGGGGCATTTTACCAGCAGCGGGAGATGTTATTCCCCTGAAGTGGATGAACCAAAGAAGAAAGCCGTTGACATGAATCAGAAAGGAAATGCGCCGGTACGTAGTACTGAGGTTGGTGTTGAAATACAATCTGAGCAAGAAATTAAAAGACCCGTGAACGAGGAGGAAGTACATGAATTTTTAAAGTTTATCAAGCATAGTGAATATAACATCGTGGAACAGTTGAATAAACAACCAGCGAGAATCTCAGTGTTATCTCTACTATTAGCTCGGAACCACATCAAAACGCTTTACTGAAAGTGTTAAACCAAGCGTATGTACCGAGCAACGTACCCGTCGAAAAGCTTGATAGGTGGGTGAACAATTTAAATGCGGATAATTTCATCTCTTTCAGTGATGACGAAATACCACCAAACAGTAGGGGCTCTGTAAAAGCATTGCACGTCACAACCGGTTGCAAGGGCTACATAATACCGAATGTGCTTATTGACAACGGGTCTGCACTCAACGTCATGCCTTTGGCTACACTGTCCAGGATGCCAGTTGATATGTCTTACTTAAGGCCTTGTCATTCCACAGTAAGGGCGTTTGATGGAACACGACGAGAGGTCATGGGAAAGATTGAGATTCCTCTAGAAGTGGGTCCGTGTATGTATGATATTGAGTTCCAGGTCATGGATATCGCACCTTCGTATAACTGCCTCTTAGGGAGGCCTTGGATCCATTCCGCCGGGGCAGTTCCTTCATCTCTCCATCAAAAGGTCAAGTTTGTCATGAATGACCACTTGATCACGGTCGTCGATGAAGAAGACATTGTTGCGTCCATCTCTACTGACGCGCCTTACATTGAAGTAAATAAAGATGCAGTAGAATGTTCCTTTTGTTCCTTCAAATTTATCAATGCTACACTTGTCGCTGAAGGAAGCAAAGCCCCCACGCCCAAGTTGTCGAGGAATACCAAGATGGGAATTAAGCTAACTGTGGGAAAAGGGGCCCGAGCGAAGAAAGGTTTGGGGAGATGTCAGTAAGGGATAGTCAGAGCACTAAAGCCAGTACACCACAAGGCTCGATGCGGTTTAGGATTCAAGCCCGATGTGCGACAAAGAAGGAAACAGTTACAGAAAGAGCAAGAAAAGAGGATTGCAAGAGCCTCAGGTCGGGAAGTGGAATAGGAGCCCATAATGTATCCGCTCTTGTCGAAAACATTTACATCTGTAGGAATGATGTACCCGGGGAGAGATAATTCACAAAGCACGTTGTTATTTATTGAAAGGGGTCTTCAGAACTTCAGTATAAACATCATTGACAAAGTGGATGATGCAGTTGAAGATATTTCAACGATACGCCCTAGTCCCCCTGGATTCATTTTGAACAATTGGACTGCCGTGGATCTTCTCGTAGTTTCTAAGTCCTCTCCAAAGTAATGCTCAATGCTGACCTTTTTGTATGCCCCTAAGTTATAGGGGAGTCTGTTATAAGAACTTATGTTCGCTATTTAGCTTTTAAATGAACATTAATGAAGATGCATTTTGTCATGATCTTTTCATTCTCATTGGCTTCATATTTATTCCCTCTTCTCATAACCTGTCCTTACATATATCTCATATCATGCCATAGTATTACGATTGAAGGTTCCAGTACCTTGATGCTCCTCTATAGTCTTCCTTTCCGTTCACCTTTCAGGTGCTCAGATATCAACGACGTGAACAATCTCGTTAGAAGGCCTAAAATCGATTTCGAGAAAGCTATTTGCTTAGGAGAATGCGAAGCTGAGGAAAATGCTGAAAACTATGTCTCGTCCCCTGACTTACTAAGAATGGTAGAACAAGAAGATAAACAGATTCTGCCCTATCAAGAATCCGTTGAGACAGTAAATTTGGGAAGTGAAGAAAAGAGGCAAGAAGTAAAAATTGGGACCTCCATTTCAGAGAACACCAAACATGATTTGACTGCCTTGCTTCATGAGTACAAAGATGTATTCGCATGGTCGTATCAGGACATGCCAGGTTTGAACGAGGATGTAGTGGTCCATAGACTCCCACTGAAGCCAAAATGCAAACCTATTCAACAGAAGTTAAGACGAATGAGACCTGAAATGCTTTTAAAGATAAAAGAAGAAGTCAAGAAAAAATTTGATGCCGGCTTCCTACAAGTCTCTAAATATCCAGAATGGGTGGCTAATATAGTCCCAGTACCGAAGAAAGATGGCAAGGTGCGAATGTGCGTAGATTATCGTGATCTAAACCGAGCAAGTCCTAAAGATAACTTTCCTTTGCCACACATTGATATGTTGGTAGATAACACAGCAAACCATTCATTGTTTTCTTTCATGGATGGATTCTCGGGTTACAATCAAATAAAGATGGCTTCCGAAGAAATGGAGAAAACTACCTTCGCAACGATGTGGGGGACATTCTACTACAAAGTGATGCCATTCGGATTAAAGAATGCAGGGGCAGCCTATCAGAGGGCTATGGTGACGCTCTTCCACGACATGATGCACAAAGAAATAGAAGTTTATGTCGATGATATGATTGCCAAATCTCGGGGGGAAAGAGAGCATGTTGGGAACCTCAGGAAATTGTTCGAAAGACTAAGAAAGTTCCAGCTGAAGCTTAATTCGGCCAAGTGTACGTTTGGGGCTACCTCGGGAAAATTACTAGGATTCATCGTTAGTGAGAGAGGTATTGAGGTTGATCCGGATAAGATAAAAGCCATACAAGAACTACCGCCTCCGCGCACACAAAAGGAAGTTAGGGGATTCTTAGGAAGGTTGAACTACATCGCTCGATTCATTGCTCAACTTACCAACCAGTGTGACCCGATTTTTCGACTCTTTTGAAAACACAATCCTGGAGAATGGAACGAGGAGTTTCAAGTGGCTTTTGAAAAGATAAAACAATATTTGTCTAGTCCCCCGGTGCTGGTACCGCCAACTCCCGGGAGACCGTTAATATTGTATCTGACTGTGTTCAAAAATTCAATGGGTTTTGTACTGGGACAACATGATGAGTCAGGGAAAAGAGAAAATGCGATTTACTACCTCAGCAAGAAATTCACAGGGTGTGAAGCGAAGTATCCATCAATTGAAAAATTCTATTGTGCTTTGGTCTGGGTAATTCGAAGGCTCAGACAATATATGCTGTATCATACGACGTGGTTGATTTCAAAACTGGACCCACTAAAGTACATGATGGAATCACCTGCATTCTCAGGAAGAATGGCACGATGGCAAATCCTACTATCGGAGTACGACATCATCTATGTGAACCAAAAGTCGATAAAAGGGAGCGCGATAGCTGACTTCTTAGCAACTCGAATGACAGAAGAATACGAGCCATTAAGATTTGACTTCCCAGATGAAGACTTAATGTGCATTACGGAAAAAGAATGTGGGTTGTCAAAAGAGAAATCATGGAAGATGAGCTTTGATGGAGCATCAAATGCATTGGGGCATGGGATTGGAGCAGTCTTAGTGTCACCAGAAGAGAATCATTACCCATTCACCACCAGATTAAATTTCTTCTGTACCAACAACGTAGCGAAATATGAGGCTTGCATCATGGGACTTTGTGCAGCTATTGAACGAGACATCGAAGTCTTAGAGGTATGCGGAGACTCAGCGCTGGTGATTTACCAAATCCGTGGAGATTGAGAAGTGAGAGATTCAAAGTTAGTCAAATATCGCGATCTCGTCACAGAGCTGATCAAAGAATTTGAAGAAGTAACCTTTAATTACTTCCCACGAGAAGAAAACCAATTGGCTGATGCCCTAGCCACTTTGGCTTCAATGTTCAAAGCAAGCCGAGAAACGGAAATAATGCCTCTCCAAATGAGCATATACGAGGCCCCTACACATTGTTTTAGCATCGAAAAAGAGGCAGATAGACAACCATGGTTCCATGATATCCTAGAATATGTCAAGAATCAAAGATATCCCGAGCAAGTAAATGAGAACGACAAAAGAACAATCAAAAGAATGGCGGTGGGATTTGTTCTTGATGGGGACATCCTATACAAAAGAGGAAAAGATCAAGTGCTCCTAAGATGCGTGGATGTTGTTGGAGCCAGAAAAATACTTTATGATGTCCATGAAGGAATTTGTGGAACGCATGCTAATAGTTTCACTATTGCTAGGCAGATTATGAGACTTGGTTATTACTGGCTGACGATGGAAAGTGACTACATTAGTTATGCACGAAAGTGCCACAAATGTCAAGTTTACAGCGATAAAATTCATGCAGCACCTTCGCCTCTTCATGTCATGACTTCTCCATGGCCTTTTTCTATGTGGGGCATGGATGTTATAGGACGAATTTCCCCGAAAGCTTCTAATGGACACCGATTCATTTTTGTGGTCATAGATTATTTCACAAAATGGGTAGAAGCCGCTTCTTTTGCTAATGTGACAAGTACCGCAGTTTGCAAGTTCTTGAAAAAGGCGATCATATGTCGATACGGTTTGCCTGAGAGAGTTATTTCAGATAATGCTTTAAATCTGAACAACAAGATGATGAAAGAAGTGTGCGAACAATTTCAAATAAGGCATCATAATTCCTCACCCTATCGTCCAAAGATGAACGGAGTGGTAGAAGCTACTAACAAGAATATTAAGAAGATTATTGGGAAAATGACCGAGACATATAAAGACTGGCACGAGAAGCTACCATTTGCTCTGTATGCATATCGCACATGCGTGCGGACCTCTACGGGGGCAACTCCTTTCTCTCTGGTCTATGGAATGGAGGCTGTGCTGCCCATTGAAGTTGAGATCCCCTCTTTGCGAGTCTTAATGGAGTCAAAACTAGAAGAATCGGAATGGGTTCGGGCTCAATATGACCAACTGAATCTCATCGAAGAAAAATGCTTGAAGGTAATCTGTCATGGACAGATGTACTAGAAGAGAATGATCACAACCCACGACAAGAAGGTGTGACCAAGGGAATTTCACGAAAGAGAACCCGTGCTGAGAAAGATTCTCTCAATACAAAAAGACCTCCGAGGAAAATGGGCACTAAATTGGGAAGGGCCTTATATCGTGAAGAAAGCTTTCTCAGGAGGAGCTTTGATTCTCATTGAGATGGATGGGAAAGAGTTACCAAATCCAATGAACTCAGATGCTGTGAAGAAATATTATGCATAAAAAAAGAAGAAGAAGAAGAAAGAAAAAGGAAAGAGAGATCAAGATGAAAACCTGAAAAGGCGTCTTAATGTAAAAAAAAAAAAAGAGATCAAAACGAAAACCCGAAAAGGGCGTCTTGATAAACAAAAGGATCAGGATGAAAACCTGAAAGGGCGTCCTAATGAAGGGGGTTCGGCTTAAGGAGCGAGACGATTCGAACAGGGAGTCATGTGGCGAGATTACAATATTTGCAGCAGACTCGGAAGCTCAAAACCTTCTACACAAGAAGCTTTGCTCGAAAAGATCCAGGATGAAGAAACGTGGAAAAGTTCAGGCGTTGGAGAGCATTCGCGACAATTGAACTCGTTTTCCTTTTTATAACATTTTCTTTATTGAATTGTTCCTTGTCAACTTTCTTTGCTTGTTGCTTTGAAATAAATACGAATGTGAGGTATTTCTTTCGTACTTACTTTCCCATTTTCATGCATCTCATGTTTGGTTCATTTAAATGATAAATAGTGAAATTACATACTCTAAACAAAAGGAATATTGAGCATTACCTGGATAAGAATTTGGTAAGTACAAAAGCCTCAAAGCAAGGACAAGGTTCAACAAGGGGCAAAAGGGTGATATACGAGAGACGTAGATCACTCATAAAACTCAAAGACGGGTACAAAACCTGAAAGAAAAGTCAAGAATCAAAGCAATGAATACAGGTCATCATGAAAGTAATGACGAAAAGAGATATATGACAAACAAGCCCAGGGCGCATGGCATAATCATGTAGGCATAAAAGTATTTAAGACAAACACGTGCATATCATGATAACATCACGCATGACACATACAGGTACACCAGTGGAGCACGATGATTTAACGATAACTGTACCGAACCAAGGAGAAAGAAGACATCCGAGTTCCACCAGATGACACGCTTTCAATTACTGTTTTTCAAAAAATCAACTCATAATACGAGAGGTGAGTTGGGCCTCGAGACACGCCGAGATATTTTTAATTTCTGTTTTTCAATTTCTGTTCAAAATATCAACTCATAATACAAGAGGTTAGTTGAGCCTCAGGTCACACGCTGAGGTGTTTTTCAATTTCTGTTTTTCAATTTCTGTTCAAAATATAAACTCATAATACGAGAGGTGAGTTGAGCCTCAGGTCATATGCTGAGGTGTTTTTCAATTTTTATTTTTGATATCAACTCATAATACGAGAGGTGAGTTGAGCCTCAGGTCATACCCTGAGGTGTTTTTCAATTTCTATTCAAAAATCAACTCATAATACGAGAGGTGAGTTGAGCCTCAGGTCACACGCTGAGGTGTTTTTCAATTTTTATTTTTTAAATATCAACTCATAATACGAGAGATGAGTTGAGCCTCAGGTCACACGCTGAGGTGTTTTTTTCAATTTTTATTTTTTAAAATATCAGCTCATATTACGAGAGGTGAGTTGAGCCTCAGGTCACACCCTGAGGTGTTTTTCAATTTCTGTTCAAATATCAACTCATAATACGAGAGGTGAGTTGAGCCTCAGATCACACGCTGAGGTGTTTTTCAATTTTTGTTTTTCAAATATCAACTCATAATAAGAGATGTGAGTTGAGTCTCAGGTCACACGCTGAGGTATCTTCAATTTCTGTTTTTAAATTGCTATTTGTTTTCAAAAATCAACTCATATTACGAGAGGTGAGTTGAGCCTCAGGACGCACACTGAGGTATTTTCAATTTTTGGGTGCCAATTTCCGTTTGTTTCAAATATCAACTCATAATAAGAGAGGTGAGTTGAGCCTCAGGTCGCACGCTGAGGTATCTTCAATTTCTGTTTTTAAATTGCTGTTTGTTTTCAAAAATCAACTCATATTACGAGAGGTGAGTTGAGCCTCGGGACGCACAGTGAGGTATTTTCAATTTCTGTGTGCCAATTTTCGTTTGTTTAAAAAGGTCAACTCATGTTGCGAAAGGTGAGTTGAGCCTCGGGTCGCACGCTGAGATATTTTCAGTCTTCCTGGAGATAGTAAGGAAGCAAACCAAGAAGTCTAGATTTTGATCCCTAGAGATAATAAGGGAGCAGACTGAAGATTGAAGTCCGCTTGAGCAAATTGGAAAATTCAGATTCATTGCCTCGAAGTTCCAGTGGGTAAAGAAGATTGAGCAAGAGCAAATTGAAGCCACAGATCCTATCTTTCCGGAAGAAGCGATGGAGTGGATCAAAGCAACAAGTTGCAGTAGAGTTTGAAGATACTTGAAGAAGACGAGCGCCAAGAAGTCAAGGTTTGGCTAAGACCGGGCAAAATTGGTTCTTCTATTGTCTTTACTCTATTTCTCGTTTCACGACAATGAGCAAAGAGGGGCAGCTGTAAGACCCAATTTGTGCCCGGACCCTCTACTAAAAAAATCGAACCCAAGCCCGTCAAATAATAAAACAAAAAAAAATCAGAATAAAAAGTCCAAAAACAATGTCCATTTACAAAAATACTCAAAGCCCAATTAACCCAAAAAAAAAACAGCAAGCCCAAATTCCAAAAACCCTAACCCAAAGATCTAGCCCATAAACTAAACACCCTCAGCCAAGCAAACCCTAGCGCCGCAACTCACATGCGCCACCTCGGCCATTGGTCTCTATTCCCAACGTCCACGCGTCCCAACGGTCGCAACCCCCATGAGTGCACCACACTCACCACTGTCGCGCCTCGACCAAACGCTCGCGCACGCTTCTGCCTCACCCATACCCTGCGACCGACAGAGAAACAAAGGCAACAAACAACAAAACATGGAGCAAACAACAAAATAAGAGATAAGTTGTGTCTTTTGGCTATAAAGCCATTCGAAAACTCAGTGTGGGGGTTCCTTTTTTTTGGCACGAACGCTGAAAAATCGAAAGCAAAGATAAAAGAGCAAAAACATTCAAAACAGACCCCTTTTTACACGTTATCAGCGATCAAAAGCAAGAAACTTTGAAGGTTGATTTAATTTTTTATCTTACTACCTACTGTCATCTTTCCATTTATTTTTATTTATTATTTTCAAGCTTTTTAAAATAATAATAAAAAGGATAAAGGAAAACGAACCTGAAACCCCGGGGCCATCGTCGGAGCCACTCCTTAGTCTTCGAAGCCAAACCGAAAAGTGCGGGGTTTCTCTCCTCTGTGGTTTGGACCCGACCCTCAGACGAACTCGGAAATGGGGCTAAGGCCCACTTCGCGATCTGTCGGCCATCGTGCGACGTGGTGGCGCGATGGACGATGGGGGGAGTTCAATCGTCGACCAGGAGAAGGGGAAATAGAGGGCTGCCTCTTGGGTTTCTGTTGTGTTGAGAGAAAGAGTTAAGAGGCGGCTGAGTTAAAAAAAATGTTAGGGTTAAGATCTGACTTGTGGGAAATTTGGGGCCTTATATATTTTTAACGAAACGGTATCGTTTTGCTCCAAAAGTACTGCGCGTATTCCCTTAAATGGGACATTTGCGTAATAGATCCTCCCTCTTTTGCATGGCCGATCGATCAGTCCCATTTGGTTCTTTTCTTCTTCAAATTCCACCCTGTTATTTTCATTTCGCCTTTAATTTGGTCCGTGTCCTGGTCAGCTGAAACGCAGCGCGTCAAGGGGTGGGTTACTCACCCATTTAGTCCCTGTGAGTTTACACGCGTAGCGTTGAGGTCCCTGGCTACTTTAATTCATTTCAATTTTGGTCCTCACTGCTTTATGTTGATTTCAATGTAGTTTCTAACCTGTTTAAAAGGTGTATATATTTATTTTTCTTTAAACTTGTATTATTATTATTATTATTATTATTATTATTATTATTATTATCATTATTATTTATTTTGAGTTTTTGTATATTATCTTTATTAAACTATGTATTGTTATATTAGTTTATCTTATTTTGTTATTTTTTGACACCGTTTTAAGACTATTTCATATATTACTTTTTATTATGTGATCTCGACTTAAAATCGTTTTGTTAATTATTTTGAAATTGTTTTATGTGTTACTTCTTTAAATTGTTTAATTTGTTGGTCTTTGTTTATTAATGTTATTTCTCAGATGATGTATATTATTTAATTATTGCTTTTACATGTGCCATAATTCATTTATTTGTATTGTCATGTTATTATAGTTCATTATATGTAATTTCGTGCTCACGTTTTATTGTTCTACTATTGTTATTGTTATTCATGCATGTTAATATTTTAGGTTAAAGATTCCAAGGTTATGTGGTACATGTATGACGCCAAATTCATGTTACATTATCGTTCTCTTTGTCGCGTAATTCCATTCGCGCTTCGAATCATGTTTCTTTAAAACCTAACCTAAAATCTTTTATAAATTTTATCCAAAAGCAAAAGTTTTCCAAAATAAGGCAATATTCTATGTTTGGAAATTCGAGAGATCGTGCCCTATGTGTTGGGTTTCGGTTCTCTCGCTTGGCCAAACAATCGAATGACCTTTTGTTATTTTAATGCATGAGTCTCGGGAATTAAGAGATGATCTTGAATTTGAGGATTAAAATCATCGTGTCTTACGTACTGGATGTGATATTTTGTCCTTCGGAACAAGAAAATCTTGATATTCAATTCGAGAAAAACTAAAATATTTCCAAAAAAGATCAATTTCCTTTTTCTTTTTTTAATTTTCAACTTTCGACATTGAGACATTAAATAATCAATTTGGCACCAATTTTGGGCGTGACGAGGGTGCTAACCCTTCCTCGCACGTAACCGACTCCCGAACCTATTTTCTCAAATTTTCGTAGACCAAAAACATTGTTTTAGTAAATCAAAATATTTTATTAAAACAAAGGTGACCCGGTCACACCTAATAAAGGATCGGTGGCGACTTCTTTTTTTATTTTCAAAACCAAGTCGATTTCGGTTGTGACAAAAAATGGTTACGACATGGTCCTTATTGATCTCGTACCCTGCCAATATAAGTTGATAGCGAATATTACATACCAGGCTTCAATTAAGAATAAATTGAATATTACAAACGAAATTATATCAATATATATTACTTACCCATGTTGGTCACTTGCTGTCGTTCACTTGTAGATCGATGTTGCCCGTGGTAGTTGGACGCAACATGCCTTAGGCAATATCGATGGTGTGTGCGATGCCATAGGCTTCCCTGTCACTCTATTGCGGCTAGTATTCCAGGGCCCCGATTCGATATAACGCATATATCAGGTTGGGGGCAGACATGCCTCCTGAACCTAGATAGAAAAAAAATCCCAATAATTAGCTGACTCCCCCGGTGTTATTGCAAACGCAATTGGAAGGATTCTCCTACTGCCATCCTGTGCCACAGCTAGCAATAGTCGATGCGTATATCTGCCATACATAAAGGTACCATCAATTTGTACCAATGGCTTGTAGTATAAAAATGCGTCTCGGCATTGCTTAAATGTCCAGAAAAGACACTTGAACACTTGGCATCCACGGAGCAATCGATTGTTGTAGTACGCAGGTTTCGTTTCAAGGTCTGTTATGCTGCCTGGGACGTATCTCTCCAGCACCTGACACCACTATCACACTTCATTATATGAAGCGTCCCACCGACCATGCAACTTTTCCAACGCCTTCTGCTTAGCTATCCAAGTCTTCCGGTAAGAGGGTGTGTACCCCAATTGGCTACGAATGTTGGCAATTAAGGCCGGCACTGAAGTCTTGGGATCCGCCTTTACCGTCGGTATTATTAAGTTAGCCAACATATCTGAATCCATCTTGGGATGATCTTGTGAAACACCTGTCAGTGAAGTACGTTAAATAGTGCAATATTACGTAATATCAGTATTATTCAAAAACCTTAAACACCTAGTGATACAGTACCGGCAAGACATGTATGTGGACCTTTATACTTTTTAATCTCCCACAAGCCTGTCCTTTTCCTCAACGAGGCCATGATTTTCCATTAACATGTACCGTCTTGCACTGCACACTTGGCATCGTACTTATCATGTTTGGCTTTAACCACGTTGTAGTTAACCCCGTTTTTGATGCTATATTATTTCAATGTACCAAGAAAACTATCCTTGTTGGAAAACTCTTTACCAACTTCTAATTCACCCGAATCCAGCGACGAACCTGTACGGTCACGCCTTCTGTGCGGTAGTTCAGGAAACTCCAATGCATCGTCTTGATATATATCGACATTATGCATGTGGGCAGGAGGCGAGTACGCCCTGAATCGTGGATCTTCTTCTTCTTCATTTGAACCCCCTTCAACATCTTCAGGTATGGTTGGAACAGGATCCGGTTCAGAAAATAATGCAACTTTTGCACCATCGGGGCCGGGCTCTCGAGGTGGATACACATCGGACTCATCATCCGACCCACCATCATCTGCAACGAACGAGGACCCCTCACCGGTGGATGTCGTGGGGAGTACATTATCCCTTCTTAAACAACTTTCGTAACGTCCCCAATCATATGTGGATTGCCAACCACTAGAATTTGATGACGTTCCCCAATACGTATTTCTAGCATTGAACGTCGAAGGAAAGATATGCATGTCCCATTCACCAACCGAGTGTCGTGCAGGGGTTGTGTTTTCCATACTACCACCAAACACGGGTGCTTCCGTATTCTGCCTCCCACTAATAGAGTGTCGGCTTGGGGTCGTTATTCCCCTCGAACAGCAGTAGATGTTGAAGTCGAAGGAAGATCACTGGGCGATGAAAATTGTACATATACCTCAAGATAGGGTGATCCACTGGCAAGATGAGTCTCCACCATTGCCTCCAAGCTTCGAGGACCTTTGATGTCGAATGAGTCACATCTTACTGGATCAACCGAAGCACAAAATCTATACTTAATAGACTGAACTTTTATTGGCGTTGTTCCAAAGATTTTACGCCTGATTCTTTTGCGAAGTTCTGTCAAATCTATGTTCTGGTTAAAAAGCAGTAGCGCTGTGTTCTCCGATAAAAAAACAACACCGTTTTCGGTGTCACAAACCTCACCATCATAGTAAATAACAACACTAATACGTTCACTCATCTTCAGTTTCTATTTTACTTTTGCCTTAATTTCTATTATGCAACCTGAGAATTAAATTCGGCTCATTTATAATCTAAGGACAAATAGAAACTACTATAGCAAAAGAGTGTCCACGTGGGAGCTTTTTTCAGTACTCTTGCTGAAAGTGCATCCTGCTTGAAGCGTTTTGGTCACTATTTGTTCAGAAACGTCTTCTCAAAATTATTTTACCAGAGACTATTATAGCAAAAGAGCATCCACGTGGGAGCTTTTTTCAGTACTCTTGCTGATAGTGCATCCTGCTTGAAGCGTTTTGGTTACTATTTGTTCAGAAACGTCTTCTCTAAATTATTTTACCGGATATGATAAACCGTAAAAGTAACATATTTTAGGCCCATATTTAGCATGCTTTTGGATGATTTAAGCCTTGAATTGTGTAATTTGGTGCTCTTAATCCTTTGTTTTCATGTTTTATACCCAGGAGAGCACCAAAGGATGAAAAGAACGAGAAACGGGCCCAAAACGGAGTAAATGGGCCATATCACGAAATCCACACGGCCCGTGCCCAAGACCATGCTACCATGCCTCATTCAACAGTCTCGAACACGGCCTGGCCACGACTTACACGGGCATGTGCCATGGGCGTGTCCCTGTCGTGACTAAGAGAAATTTCACTCGGATTAGGATACTTAGGGGCGAAGAAACACATTCAGAAGCCTATATAAACACCCTAAGTATAACCTAAAAGGGGGGAACCCAAGGCTTTAGTCAGGGGGCGTCCAGCTAGGCCAAAGAGGGCAGATTTATGGGGATTTACTCGAAGATAGCCAGTTGATTCATCTCAAGAAGCCGAAATCATACTCAAGACGAAGGATTTCTCCTTCAATTCCTTCAGGGGGTTTTAGGGATTTCTTATGTTTTGTTTTACCTTTTCTTCTGAGATGTTTTCTTTTATTATTATGAACTAAACCCTCAGATACCTGAGAGGGATGAAACCTAAGATGAACCTTTTTATCGCTTGCTGAGCTATATGATAAATATTTGACTTGTTCTTAATTATGTGTTCTTAATTCTTGTATTGATATTTCCGGGATATTAATTCAAGTATGATGTGCTTAGGTGGAGGTGCAAAAGTCCCTGCCTAAGAGTAGATCTAGCATAATTAAGCGGAGTTGATCGCACGCCTAGAGATAGGGTGACGAGATTTTACCGGATTAGGGTGAAACCTAATATGGGAGTCCATAGATCGAGTTAATGCAATTCTAGGGGTTTTAATTAGAAAAAGATTTCAATTAATCAACCTAGGGTTAGATGTTAGTCGCCTCGAGAGAGGGATTAATATACATTAGGGAATTCTACGGATCAGGTCAAATGAATAAATCGTCTGGTTTAGAGTTAGGTAATAAGTGAAGTCTAGGTGGATTTTTCCTTGGGTATCGTCTAAATCAATTGGTTTTTCCTCAAAGTTATTTTCCCAATTTTATTCTACTTTGTCTTAGAGTCTTCAATTTAGTTGTTAGTTAATTTTAGATTAGATAAAAATTCATTTAATTCTTAGGCTAAATAATAAAAAGAGAGTTAGTATTAGTACTTTTGGTTCCTTTAGGTTTGACAATCCGGTCTTGCCTTAATTATACTATTGTTCGATAGGTGCGCTTGCCTCACATCGTTGTCATAGTTAGTTTCCAGGTTCGATCATTCTTTATATAAATTTTAAGACTTTAACATCGCATAAAACAATGATCAAGTTTTTGGCGTCGTTGCCGGGGAACTAAAATATTAAGAAAGCTTAATTTTTATTACTTTAGCCATTTTTTTTTGCAATTTACTTTTATTTCTTAGTCTGTTTTTAAATTTGCTAATTTTCTTTCTTTTGTTCTTTTCAGGTACCTCTAGTTTATGACTAGAAGGAACCCGACAGGACCCCTACTTTACGACAGTGATATTGAAGGTACCGTTCACAGAAATCGCAATGAAATAAGGCGAAGCTTAAACTAAATAGAAGAAGAGCAAGAAGCCGAAATAAATACTACAGAAAAGATGTCTGAAAATCATCCGCCACCTCCAAAGATGGCCAAAAATCATGCCCCTCGAACTATGTAAGATTATCCTAAACCTAGTTTAACAGGAACTGAGTCAAGTATGGTTAGGCCTACTATTGCTGCAAATAATTTTGAACTGAAACCTAACAGTATACAGATGATATAACAGTTTGTTCAGTTTGATGGTTTGTAGGATGAGGATCCTAATACACACTTAGCGAATTTTCTAGAATTCTGTGATACCTTCAAAATAAATGGCGTTTCTGATGATGCCATCCGTCTTTGATTATTTCCCTTTTCTTTAAGAAATAAAGCCAAAGAGTGGTTGCATTCTCTTCCACGAGGGTCAATCACTACATGGGATCAAATGACCGAAAAATTCTTATTAAAATATTTTTCGCAGGTTAAAACGGCCAAGTTAAGGAATGATATCTCTTCTTTTGTGCAAATGGATTTAGAGATACCTTATGATGCACGGGAGAGATACAAAGACTTGTTGAGGAGGTGCCCACACCACGAATTACCTTTGTGGCTACAGATCCAAACTTTTTACAATGGTGTGAACTCTTCAACAAGGCAACTAATCAATTCAGCCGCAAGCGAAACCCTGAACAACAAAATCCTTGAAGCGACTTACGAGTTTATAGAGGAAATGTCATTGAATAACTATCAGTGGCAAGTTACAAGGACAAGGCCAGCCAAATCAGCCGGAGTTTTCAACATCGACGCAGTAACCGTGCTATCAAATTAGGTAGAGATGCTACATAAAAAATTTGATGGTTTATATGGTTCTTCGCAGGTACATCCAGTTATGCAGTGTGACGCAAGTGGAGGCGTGGCGAATCCTGAGTACCCACCCTACGGACAGGGCATGAAGAGCGAACAAATGAACTATATGGGTAACAATTTCCGATCTAACAATAACCCTTATAGTAATACTTATAATCCAGGATGGAAGAACCACCCCAATTTCTCATAGGGTGGTCAAGAAAATCAAAGGCAACAACCATTCCAAAACTTCCAACAACAGCCCTACCCATAGGAAAGGAAGTTAAACCTCGAGGAGATGCTGACAAAATTTATAGCAGTCACAGAAACATGTTTCCAAAATATAGAAATGAAACTTGAGGCATCGACACAGGAGCTCAAGGACCAAATCGGGTAACTTACTAAGTTAGTTTCTGAAATACGATCAGAAAGCTTACCTAGGGAAAAAGAGCAGGTAAAGGCAGTGACGCTAAGAAGTGGAAGGGAGTTAGTCAAAACGAAGAAAGAGATACCACATGAAACCGATAAGGCAAAGGTAACCCCGACTCGTGAGGAAATTAAACCAATGATCCCATATTCAGCGAAGTTGAAGAAAGACCACTTAGACACACAAAATGGTAAATTTCTTGAACTTTTCAAACATTTACATATTAACTTACCTTTTGTTGAAGCTATTTCGCAGATGCCAATATATGCAAAATTTTTAGAGGAGCTTCTAACAAATAAGAGGAAGTTTGAAGAAATTTCAATAGTGAAACTTAATGAAGAATGATCAGCTATCATCTAAAACAAGCTACCAACCAAATTGAAAGATCCAGGAAGTTTCACTATTCCTTGTTTAATTGGTAGTTTGAACATAGAGAAAACACTTGCTGATTTAGGTGCTAGTATTAATTTAATGCCTTATAGAATGTTTAAGCAGCTTGGTCTCGGGAAACCAAAACCCACTAGGATGAGTATTCAGTTAGCTGACAGATCTGTTAAATATCCTAGGGGAATTATCGAAGATGTTTTGGTAAAAGTAGATAAATTTATATTTCCTATTGACTTTATTGTGCTTGACATGAATGAGGATGTAGAGGTACCTTTAATTTTGGGACGACCCTTTCTAGCTACTGCTAGGGCTGTCATTGATGTTGGTGATAGTAAACTTGCATTAAGGGTAGGCGATGAGAAAATTATTTTTCAAATTTATGATGCCATGCGATATTCTAGAGAACAAGATGATTCTTGTTACTTTGTTGATGCTACTGATCACATTATTCAAGAGTCTTTGTAGGAAATCATGCACAATGACACGATGGAACTGCGTCTTACACAAGGTGAGGGGATAGATGACGATACCGATGAGGTGAATCCCATTACATCATCCTTTAGACAGACGAAAATAGAAGGTATTGAAATCAATGATGAACTAAAATAGAAACCCTCTATTGATGAGCCGCCCAAATTAGAACTAAAACAATTGCCAAAACATTTAGAATATGCATTCTTCGGGGATAATTCTACGCTACCAGTAATCATCTCTTCAGAACTAGGACCCAATGAGAAAAAAGATTTATTAAGGGTACTAAGAAAACATAAAAGAGCCATAGCGTGGAAAATGTCTGACATTAAAGGAATAAGCCCATCATTTTGCACCCACAAAATTTTAATGGAAGATGAGTATAAATCGTGTGTACAACCTCAGAGACGTTTGAACCCCAATATGAATTAAGTTGTCAAAGCTGAGGTAATTAAACTTCTAGATGCAGGAATAATTTATCCTATTTCTGACAGTACTTGGGTAAGTCATGTGCAGGTAGTTCCAAAGAAAGGAGGCATGACTGTTGTAGCCAACAAAAAGAATGAATTGATTCCTACAAGAACAGTCACAGGTTGGAGAGTCTGTATTGACTATAGGAAGCTGAACAACGCCACCAGAAAAGATCACTTCCCTTTACCCTTTATTGATCAGATGTTAGAAAGATTATCTGGGCATATGTATTACTACTTCTTGGACGGACACTCCGGCTACTTCCAAATCCCAATAGCTCCTGAGGATCAAGAAAAGACAATATTTACATGTCTATAAGGTACGTTTGCTTATCGTAGAATGCCTTTTGGATTATGTAATGCTCCTGCTACTTTTTAGCGATGCATGCTGGCCATCTTTAACGAACTTGTGGAAGACATTATAGAGGTATTTATGGACGACTTCTCGGTATTCGGTAATTCTTTCCATGTTTGCCTTAAAAATTTAGAACGAGTTCTAATGAGATGTGAGGAAACGAACCTTGTCTTAAATTGAGAAAAATGTCACTTTATGGTTAGAGAGGGGATTGTGTTAGGACATAAGATTTCTAGTAAATGGATCGAGGTAGATAAAACAAAAATTGAAACCATAGAAAAATTACCTCTCCCTAGCTCAGTTAAGGCTATTAGAAGTTTTTTAGGACATGCTGGATTTTATAGAAGATTCATTAAAGATTTCTCTAAAATAGCTAAGCTTTTAACAAGATTACTAGAAAAAGATGTTCCTTTCAATTTTGATCAGGAGTGTTTAGATGCATTTAATATCCTCAAAGATAAACTAATAAATGCTCCGATTATAATTGCACCTGATTGGAATTTACCCTTTAAACTAATGTGTGATGCGAGTGATTTTGCAGTAGGTGCAGTTTTGGGACAGCGAAGAAATAAGCATTTTCAGCCAATTTATTATGCTAGCAGAACATTGACACCTGCACAAGAAAACTACACCACCACAGAGAAATAATTGCTACCTGTAGTTTTTCATTTGACAAATTTAGACAGTATCTGATATTATCTAAAGTTGTCGTTTACACTGACCATTCAGCTCTTCGTTATCTTTTAACTAAACCTGATGCAAAACCTTGACTCATACGATGGATCTTACTTTTACAGGAATTTGATTTGGAAATTCAGGATAAGAAGGGAGCTAAAAATCTTGCAGCAGATCACCTCTCTAGGCTTGAGAACCCACATATCGAAGAGCTCGACGAGAGTGAGATAAACGACTCGTTCCCCGAGGAACAACTCTTTTCTATAACCAAATCCGAGGTACCGTGGTTTGCAGATATTGCAAATTATTTAACTGCTAACATCCTACCAAAAAGGTTAACATATCATCAAAAGAAGCGATTCTTTGCTGATGCGAAAAGCTATTTTTGGAAGGACCCCTTTCTTTTCCGCATTGTGCAGATCAAGTAATTCGGAGATGCGTTACAAAGGCGGAAGCAAGTAAAATCCTAGAACATTTTCATTCAGGACCTTCAGGAGGACATTATAGCGGGATTAAGACAACACACAAAACGCTCGAATCAGGATTTTATTGGCCAACTCTGTTTAAAGATGCCAACGGGTATGTCGCTTCGTGTGATAAATGCCAAAGAACAGGTAATATTTCTAAACGCGATGAAATGCCTCAAACATATATGTTATCATGTGAAATATTCGACGTATGTGGTATTGACTTTATGGGTTTGTTTCCTAGTTCATTCGGAAATAAATACATCTTAGTAGCAGTAGATTACATGTCAAAATGGGTGGAAGCCCAAGCTTTACCTACTAACGATGCTAGAACTGTAGTAAGGTTTTTTAAAAACTATTCTCTCGTTTTGGAACACCTAGAGCGATTATTAGTGATATGGGTACTCACTTTTGCAATACTCAATTTGATAAAGTCTTAAAAAAATATGGAGTACACCATAGAACAGCTACCCCTTATCATCCTCAAACCAGTGGGCAAGTGGAAGTGGCAAATCGAGAGCTTAAGTGAATCCTAGAGAAAACAGTTGAATCAAACAGGAAAGATTGGGCAGTAAAAGTAGATGATGCTTTATGAGCCTATAGAACAACATTTAAAACCCTTTTAGGAACATCGCCATACAAACTTGTTTACGGAAAAAGTTGTCATCTACCATTTGAGTTAGAGCATAAAGCTTACTGGGCTATAAAACTCTTAAATTACGATCTTAAAACCGCAAGTGAGAAGAGGGTGATGCAGTTAAACGAACTAGATGAATGGCGAGCTGAGGCCTATGAGAATTCATGACTATAGAAGGAGGTAACAAAAGGACGCCATGATGCTTGTTTAAAACAATCAAAGCAGTTCGAAGTAGGAGACCTGCTGTATAATTCAAGGCTCAAACTATTTTCTAGAAAGCTAAAATCAAGGTGGTCAGGCCCATTTGTGATCAAAACTATTTTTCGTTACGGCACAGTCGAGGTAACCCATCCAACTTAGGGAACATTCAAGGTAAATGGCCATCGACTGAAACTTTATAATGGTGAAGATTTCAAGGAATTGAGAGAAGAGCTTCAGCTCCATGAACCTTCATTGAGAAATGAAAACAAGGTGAGTCTAGCTTAAGACTTTAAACGAGCGCTTCCTGGGAGGCAACCTGAGCACTGGCTTCACTAACATTATATTTGTGATTTTTAGCATCTAACCCTAAACTAACCAATTCAGTGAAGCGCAGGTTTCCCTACCACACGGCCTTGCACACGGGCGTGCCCGTGGCCGTGTGGACGCCATGGGACGAAAAATGGGCGTGCCAGTAGACGTGCGAGATGAAGAAGAATTTTTTTAACACGGGCTGCGATAATAAGACCATGGCTGTGCGATGTAACCGTGGTTTATTCTGAGTAAACCAGCATGGGTATGAGCCAAGCCCGTGCCTACCAACCGTGTGAAACACTGGCTACATGGACACGAGCGTGGAAATCTTAGTACGTGCGTAGGAGAAGCGAACATAATAGCACACGGCCAAGGAACACGGGCGTGGGCAATATCTCAAACGGCTTAAATTTAAAATTCTCGAAAAATACAGGCCGTATAAAGGGAACACGAGCGTGGCCCTTGACTGTGTCCCCCTCCCTATTTAAAGACCACCAAGCCCGTCTTCCCCAAATTTCCCTAATTTCAAACCCTAGCCATTTTCTCTCTGAAATCCACCACCGCTCGACCCAGCTAATGTAGAGGACTTCTGAGTCCTTTTTATTTATTTTAATTTCTACTTTTATTTTCATATTTATTTTGCTTCTATTTTAGTTGACTATTAAAAGACTTAAAAGTTCCATTCGTACTATTGATCTCACTTTATCACTAGCTATCCAACCACAAGTTTCCATAACAACATCCATCCCCTAAAATCTAATTGATGACTTTGCAGATTAAATAGATTAAATATATCACTCAAGGAACGAAAACATCACCTATACCTAGTCATCACATTCGTCATGGAACACCCTCCAAGGATTTCATCCAAAATTTAGGAAGTTTCACTTCTCTCCCTATCCTTTGATTATTATATTACTATTATCTATCTTTGTACATTGCATCTTAGGTGTGGGGGGCTAACTATAGTATTATTTGAAAATCCCTGAATTAGATCTTGTTTCTAAAGTAATTTTTTCATATTATGATTAGAATGAAATTTCCTTTGAGTTATGATTTTTATTGATATGTCTTGGATTAAGTCATTGATAATTGTACATTAGGAGACTAGAGAATCAAGCATGATGCGTCTATTTTCAAAATTTAAAATTTTGTTAGGTTGTCTACCTGAATCTAATTATTACCTTGAAGTTTGAAATTTACAAGGTTGATATCAAATAACCATAGTTTGTGTGAGATTTTGAGCCTTTTAAAGCATACATTCTTTCGTGCTCACTTTTTTATTATGAGTGTGTCAACATTGATTTGTTATTCTAGGACTTGCATCGATTATACATGTCGAGACCACACCTTTTGAGTTGATATATAGAGATGATAAAGGCACTTAGGTTTTAACCCACTCACTCCACTAAAAGCCTACCTTCATAATTAACCCCTAGTGAACCCTTTTTAATCCTAACAACCCTTTTTATTGACTCACCCACTAATATTAACCCAAAACCCTTTGTATTTGTTATCACCATTCCTTGACTACCCTTTCTGTCGAGATCTGATTTGATCGGTTGCCTAATTATTTTATTAGTGGAATTCATCTTTTATTATGTAATTTGACTTGTTCTTAAAAAAAATCGAAGAATATTCACTATTAGTTTTGTGATTAGGCGAGCTTATACGTTAAATTCCAATTATTGAAGAAGAAGCTCATATCAGAATATTATTTATGTAATTATTATCAGTTTGATATCTCTAGTTAGGTGATTTGTCAAGTCAATCTCGATTCTAACCTGCTAATTCAGCCTTTATCCACACCTTTAACTCAAGCCCCGTTACAACCTTGTTAAAGACCTTTTGATTTGTGTATCATCTCATATTATAGTGGTGGAGATTTGATTTTCATGCAAGCCTATGGGATTAACTCTTCATGTTCGACTTTTGAGTGCTTAATTTTGAACCTTAAACACTTTGAGTGATTTGAGTGAATCTTTAGTGAGGATGTCAACCCTTGTCAATTTTGAATCAAAGGTAATTAATTAGGTAAGGGGAAACACCTAACATTTTTGGGCTATAAATATATGACTTTGATTGTTTGAATCTTTAGGACTCTTTGAGTTGAATTATCAATGTATGAATTATCTTTGAATTATGATGAAACATTATTGATGAATATTATGAATCAGGGAAGTTCGTTTTAATTGTGAATTGAGAATTTTGCTTGAGGACAAGCAAAAGCTTAAGTGTGGGGTATTTGATAAACCGTAAAAGTAACATATTTTAGGCCCACATTTAGCATGCTTTTGGATGATTTAAGCCTTGAATTGTGTAATTTGGTGCTCTTAATCCTTTGTTTTCATGTTTTATACCCAGGAGAGCACCAAAGGATGAAAAGAACGAGAAACGGGCCCAAAATGGAGTAAATAGGCCATATCACGAAATCCACACGGCCTGGGCCCAATACCACACGGTCGTGCCTCATTCAACAGTCTCGAACACGGCCTGACCACGACTTACACGGACATGTGCCATGAGCGTGTCCCTGCCGTGACTAAGAGAAATTTCACTCGGATTAGGATACTTAGGGGCGAAGAAACACATTCAGAAGCCTATATAAACACCCTAAGTATAACCTAAAAGGGGGGAACCCAAGGCTTTAGTCAGGGGGCGTCCAGCTAGGCCAAAGAGGGCAGATTTGTGGGGATTTACTCGAAGATAGCCAGTTGATTCATCTCAAGAAGCCGAAATCATACTCAATACAAAGGATTTCTCCTTCAATTCCTTCAGGGGGTTTTAGGGATTTCTTATGTTTTATTTTATCTTTTCTTCTGAGATGTTTTCTTTTATTGTTATGAACTAAACCCTCAGATACCTAAGGGGAATGAAACCTAAGATGAATCTTGTTATCGCTTGCTGAGCTATATGATAAATATTTGACTTGTTCTTAATTATGTGTTCTTAATTCTTGTGTTGATATTTCCGGGATATTAATTCAAGTATGATGTGCTTAGGTGGAGGAGCAAAAGTCCCTGCCTAAGAGTAGATCTAGTATAATTAAGCAGAGTTGATCGCACGCCTAGAGATAGGGTGACGAGATTTTGCTGGATTAGGGTGAAACCTAATATGGGAGTCCATAGATTGAGTTAATGCAATTCTAGGGGTTTTAATTAGAAAGAGATTTCAATTAATTAACCTAGGTTTAGACGTTAGTCGCCTCGAGAGAGAGATTAATATACGTTAGGGAATCCTACGGATCAGGTCAAATGAATAAATCGTCTGGTTTAGAGTTAGGTAACAATTGAAGTTTAGGTGGATTCTTCCTTGGGTATCGTCTAAATCAATTGGTTTTTCCTCAAAGTTATTTTCCCAATTTTATTCTTCTTTGTCTTAGAGTCTTCAATTTAGTTGTTAGTTAATTTTAGATTAGATAAAAATTCATTTAATTCTTAGGCTAAATAATAAAAAGAGAGTTAGTATTAGTACTTTTGGTTCCTTTGGGTTCGACAATCCGGTCTTGCCTTAACTATACTATTGTTCGATAGGTGCGCTTGCCTCACATCGTTGTCATAGTTAGTTTCCACGTTCGATCATTCTTTATATAAATTTTAAGACTTTGACATCGCATAAAATAACGATCAGGATACTACTGTAAAGAAAAAAATAAATAATTTTTATGTTGCTGATATATTTTTTCTAACCCCCTAAACCCTAAAACCCTAGCCCTAAAACCCCAAAACCTTAACTCTAACCCTAAAAATAGCTGAAAAACCTACCGTAAAGTAGAGGGCAAAAACGTGTCCCCGAGGGAGCGTTTTTGCCACATCAGCAAAGCGCGCCCTCAAGGACGCGATTTGTGCTGATGTGGCAAAAAACGCTCCCTCGAGGACGCGTTTTTCTGCTGCATCCCTTGAAATCGCGCTGACGTGGACGCGTTTTCAGGGGAAATGGCCCATTCCGATAAATAATTGATGAATAGGTCTAATTCTGTAAATTTAGAAAAAAAAGAGTATTTTCTGGTAAATTACCCGAAAAAAACCCTAAAAGTTGTAAGAAACTTTCCACGTCAAGAAACCAAGTTGTAGCAAGGGATATGAAAGTAACTATAATGTCCTTTCATTCACAATAGTACTAATTAAGACAATATTGTTTCTCAACCAACCCATAAGCTTTTCCTTCCTTTTTTTTGTCCTACAAATGACATGACAAAATAATGACTCAGTTTTGCTGCTTTTTTCTCGTATTTGTGCACATAACAAAAAGGAAATCAAGTCCCAAAGGGGATCATTCATTCCATAGCAAGAACTAAATTAAACAAAAGGTGAATGAGTGAATGTGTTCCGGCAGATATGTGCCATCAGATAGATTGAACAACCCAGCATCATCTGTTGTCCTTTCTCAAAACTGGTGTTGGTTTAACGACAATAATAAAATTTGACCGTAGTGAAGTTAAGATATTGTTGGGAAATAGAGAGAGGTGAAAGTCAAGCATTGACCTAATAGTCTAGTGGGGGAACCTTTTAAAAGTGTTACATAGGCCAGCCAATCGAATGCATTTTGCACATATTTCTGTTTTTACAGTTCACAACACAAGTCCACTGTTTGATTCCCTTTACATCTTTGATTACAAATCATTCGCTTCTTTGACTTTTTTTTCCCTTTTTCCCATTTATATTATGAGATTCGTTTTATTTAATAGGGCATCTATGTATTATAAAAATCCATAAAAATTTAGGTTTATACTATGCTTTTAATCTTTCTACTTTTATAAAATTTGAGATTTAATCTTTATATTTTTAAAAACTAAAAATTCAACCATATTATTTTTTTAATTTAAAAATTTCAGTCCAATCATTATTATTATTGGTAGGTTTTACTCAAATTTGTAAAAGTAACATGTTTAATTTTTATCAACCATATGTCATATCACATAAAGACAGCCTAATCAACAAATTTTGATGGAAAATATTTATATTTTAATAATTGAACTGAGATTTTTAAATAAAAAAAAGTAAGAGAACTTATTTTTTTAATTTTTAAGCACATGGACTAAATAAAAAATTTTGTCAAAGTAAAGGACTAACAACATATATTAACCAAAAAATTAAAATTAAATATGTTGCTATACTTTGGGGTTGGACGTTAAGTGCGGTTTATACCATATTTCAAGTGCTGAGAGTCGCAAAGGGAAGTTATCTTGAGAGAACCAATGGTAATATCTTTTGGTAGGACTATAGGAGTGGGATCCTTTTATAGGAGAAGGATATTGGAGACGATGTTCGTGAGTTTTAGCGAACAATAGTAAATAGGATTATAGACTCCTGCTATGATGTGACTAGTGAGAAAGGTTGTGTAGTAGTTGGGTGGTGGTAGGGAGCTATGATGTTTGGGATGCGATGGGCATTTTGAAGGAGGCATTTAACAGATCTTAAGTTGAAATAGGCGTGGTTCCTTAAGTGGGCAAGATCTCATGTTAATGAACCCTTGAATTGGGCAAGACTAGTGGGATATTGGTTTAACAATTGCCCCTCCCAATCGAAAGAAAGGCTATGTGGAAAGTTTGAAAAGGTGAGAGAGGGAGGTGAACTTCATAAAAGTAGCCTAAGGATCAAAGAAGTGATCGGAGTTGGTAAGCTTGATAAGGTGAGCTCTAATAGTAAGAGACAAAGTAAGCTAGCAAGTTCTAATCTTAAGACTAAATTGACGAGTGATCTTAATGAAGTGAACCTTGATCGTAAGAGATAAAGTGAATGAATTAACATGATGAGGTGAGCCCTAAATTAAGTGTGTGGATGATGAGGGGAGCCCTAGTCTTAAGAGACTAAATGAGCTGATAAGCTTGAAATATACCCTAATAATTTTTTCTACCTTAAAGAAAATTTCGGGGGATTGTGAACTTTGTTTTAGGGTAGGTTTGGATGAGTGATTAGGTGTGGTGCGATGCGTTTAGCTTGGTTTTTACCTTACGCTACAATATCACTATAGTATCTAATCTCATCGTCATCACTATTTTTATATTAACTATAAATAAACATACCGTCTATCCAAACCCACCCATAGTTATAGTTTAGGTAACTTTGAAGCTTGGTTAAAAACCAGCCCATATACCCTCCCAACAAAATGATAATATAAAGATCCCAACAAAGAAAGAGAAGAACCCAACAAAGAAAGGGAAGAACCCGAGGCCCAACAAAACTTAGTTCGTTCCAAATTTGTTGGGGGAAGGCCGTTGGTGTTGTGAATCATTTGACATCTAGTCTCGGTTTTTGGTCGGCACCTGACATCTGCTCTTTCACCGGTCCCCTTTAAACCACAATTCCTTAACGAACCGAATAAAATTTAGAACTTGAATTTCATATCCACGTTATAATAAGAGAAGTGATATATTATTAGTAAGTATGGGCAATTTTTTAATATAAAAAATATACATTTGGTCTTAGGAAATTACTTTTAAAACATAAAAATATTTTATTTTTTTTGGGTATTTTTCATAATTAGTATAGATAATTAGATAATATCTTAGAGGTGAAGTATTTCATTAGAGAAAAAAGTTCTGCCATTACCAAAATAATATCAAAAGTCCTTCCTTTTTCTTTTCTGCTGCTCAACCAAAGCTTTGGGCACTTAATCTACTTCTTGTTGGGGTTTTGCGTCGTTTTTTTCGCAGTTATTCTTAGTGGGTATCGGCAAAATTTGCCCTTTTTGGCTATTTATTCATTCTTTGAGTGATATTGGAGCTGCTCGTTCGTGGTTCGGAGGTAAATTCAGAAACTTCTTTTCCCTCGTTTATTGTAATAAATGGATGATCTTGACATGTTATTTGTTTCAGCTACTTTTATTTTTATTCTATTTTCGGAGTGTGGATAGTATTCGGGTTAACGTATGGTTTTAAATAGTTTGTTTTGATTTGAATTGATATTGGAGTCTTTGATTGACTTAAAATTCGCCAAGATTCACCTTCCCATATTTTGCTGCTAAGCAGAGTACTTTCAGTTGAACTATGAATGGGCACCTCACTTATCCGCTCAAAATTATCTCCTTTCATGTTTTATTTTTCAATGTATTTATTCATTTATTAATCTTTGTACGTTATGATTTTGCATAAAGTTGCTGCTATTGTCTGATGAAGAATCTGCAATTTAAGTTTTTAGGTCCAAATTGTTGTACTTGTTGCCTGCTGGTTCATTTAAGAAAAGGTTTTGGTTTTGTTTCAAGTTACGATTAAGCAGGTATTTGGACTTTCTTTCGTTTGATGTCAAGTTTTGTGCAGTCCTTAGTCCTTACTGTAGTTTAGTTTTCTTTTTTGGTTCAACTTCTGCATCTTTCTGTTCCTGCAAGCATGTGCGTACATTCACCATCAAAAGGGAGTTTGTCTAATTTTCTTCTTATGGGCAGAACCTTGCCAAAACATTTACTCACTTTGGGGAATGGACTGGCACTTTTTCCCTGCCATCAAGATTTACAAATGATGTTCATGGGACAAAAGGCTGCAAATGCACTTGGCATATTTAAGTGGAGATGGGGTGGTGAATCGTCTTTGACAACAGGCTTACTAGGTGAAGTACCTTCTGTGATTGAGTTGTCTGACTATGGAAGAGTACCACCAAGTCCAGGTAGTGAGAGCCCTTCGGGGCTTCTGAATGGTGAGACTCTGAATGCAGAACCAATTGCTGATTTGGACTTATTCTTCGAACGTCTGTATAGCTACTACTGCGAGAAAGGGCTTTGGTGCATAATTACAAAATGGATCGTTGAACTTCTGAGCGTGGGCTTTACCATATGTTTCTCGGGGTTCTTCCTGTTATTTGTTGATTGGAATGGTCTCCGCAACGCAAAGTGTGGGATGGATGCATTTGAGTCTGGAATTAAGCCATGTGATCTTGCTAAGGAAGCTCTTCACCAGCACCCATTAACCCCTTTGACACTTTCAAAAGCTATTATTGTTGGATATTTGGGGCTATTTTCCATCTATTGGATATTCTGTTTTTTGAGGTTTTTTGCTCAATTAAAGGATACCCTAGGCATACGCCATTTCTATTATAACAGGTAAGTTCATCCTGATAAGTTAAAGGATGCTTTGTAAGCTTTAATTTTGCATTGAGATATTAATGATTTTATTATTATTGTTTGTATTTTATTTTGCAGTCTCCATGTTACGGATAATGAGATTCAGACCATGCCATGGGCAACAATCCTTGAAAAGGTTGTCCAGTTACAAAGTTCACAACAACTGTGCGTGGTCAAGGATCTTTCTGCTCATGATGTGGTTATGCGATTGATGCGGAAGGAGAACTACTTGATTGGAATGCTTAATAAAGGAGTGCTTGCTTTTCCTATATCAGCCTGGGTCCCAGGTGCCGGTACAACTGTCAAATCCGGCCCTTATAGAACACAGCGTTGTCTGATACTAACAAAGACACTTGAATGGACCTTAAATTGGTGTATACTGCAGAGCATGTTTGACCGGTATGTTTAATTTTACATAACATTTGACTTTCAGTTGTATGGATGTTACTTTCTTTGATAATCACTGTTATGGATATGGTTCCAACTTGTAAATTTTGCAAAACGGCCAATAGAAGCAAGTTTTGGAGCTTTCCAATTTCAGACTAATGATAAAATTATTTATTTCATCATTTTTTTTAAAGCATAATATTTCAATTTCAAGAATATTATATAATTCTTATTGTATGAAGAGGGGTATAATAAAGTACATTTTCTGGGGATGTTGTAGATGGCGCTGGGAAAATGGGTTCTTTGAAACATTTATTCTTGTAATCAAGACACAATGTGTTTTCCTTTGCAGCATCTCTAACATAGTTATGTTACCTGCCGGCTGACTTTGGTGCTGTAGCTTTAAGTTTTTTTCATTTTTCTCGTGAAGTATTAACTTTTGGTAGTCCTGCTTAGGTTGGTCTTTAATGGTCAAATCATGATGTAACTGGAAAGAGTTGCATAAATTACTATTTTATTGCTTTTTTTTTTATTTCCCGTTGCTGCTTTTTTGCACCTTCTTGACTTGCAACTATTTGGAATATTTCAAATTTCTTAAAAGGTTTCACACTTTTAATATTCCAACGTTTGTTGTATGATTAGGGAGAAAATATTTTATGAAGTACTTTGAGTTTCAAATGCAACTTGCTATTATTATTATTTGCAGAAAAAGAAAAACAACTAAATTTTGGGGTTTATTGCCAACTTCATTTTGGGATGCAGAAACTTTTGTGTTAGAAGGGACTTCATTTCTAATCCTAGGACATTGAAGAAAAGACTCATGGTTGTCGGGTTTGCTATGCTGCTTCTCTCTCCATTTCTTGTTATATTCATGCTGGTTTATCTCTTCTTAAGGCATGCTGAACAATTCTATAATCATCCAAGCACAGCATCATCCCGCAGATGGTCAAATTTGTCAAAGTGGATGTTTAGGGAATTCAATGAGGTATTTCATTCCCCCTTATCTCCGCTTTATTTGTTAGCTAAGTCTTTTGTTATTTTCTTTGGTGCTGTCAAGTCGAGAAGGATTTATACACTATCTATCTTCACAAGCTTGTGTTATTACTTTTATGTAGTCATCATAAGTGTTAGTCAATTGTTTGAAGTTACTTATATTTTCTGCGAAACAAAAATTATCATAATAAAAAAAAGTTGTTGAGATGGATATTTATACTTATAGATTCTCTTGTTTTCACATACTGTAGTCTGTATTTGTACATATATCGTTGTCTTTGTCTTACAGGTTGACCATTTATTCAAGCATCGGATTAATAGCAGTGTTA
This sequence comes from Gossypium australe, assembly GCA_005393395.2. Taxonomy (NCBI): domain Eukaryota; kingdom Viridiplantae; phylum Streptophyta; class Magnoliopsida; order Malvales; family Malvaceae; genus Gossypium; species Gossypium australe. The sequence goes on from CM016621.1 coordinate 131,655,714, forward strand.
TGCATGCTTCTGAGTACTTAAAGCAATTCCCCTCACCAATTATTTCTATCATAGCAAAGTTTATCTCATTTGTATCTGGTGGTTTTGCTGCTATCCTGATCATCATTGCCTTTCTAGAAGAGTCTTTGCTGGAGGGCCATGTAATATTTTTGAATTTCAACCGTTCTTCTATTTCTTTTCAACTCTTCTATATTTCAATTTTTTTTTTTTACATTTTTCCCAAATGTGTAGATATTTGGCCGGAATTTGTTTTGGTATGCTGCTGTTTTTGGAACCATAACAGCTATAAGCCGGGCTGCTGTTACAGATGAACTTCTGGTCCTTGATCCAGAAGGAGCAATGTCTATGGTGGTTCAACATACACATTACATGCCAAAGAGATGGCGTGGCAAAGAAAACACTGAAACAGTCCGGAAAGAGTTTGAAACTCTATTTCAGGTAATCCCCCTTAGTTCCTTTTTTTTTTTTGTTTTTTGTTTTACCTATAATCTTCAAGTTGCATTCATAAATGATTTTGATTCTTTTGTTTTTAGATTTTTTTTTTTTTATTTTTTAAATTTTCTGATGCAGTACACTGGAATGATGTTGCTAGAGGAGATGGCCTCAATTTTCCTCACTCCATTCCTGCTTCTATTTGTTGTTCCAAAGGTTCTTTTCTTTTTCATCTTTTTTTGGGTAAATTATTTCTATTGTCATAGATCTTAGCTTTTCAACTAAAATGTTTCATGTTGATTTTGCAGCGGGTGGATGACATTTTACAGTTCATTGCAGATTTTACTGTGGATATTGAAGGTGTTGGTCATGTTTGCAGGTACACTGTTCTTTTTCTTTTAATTTACGAAATGATGTGTTTGATTGTCCCGTTTTAATTTTTGTAGTTTTAGTGCCTTTGATTTCCAAAACCATGGGAATGGCAAGTATGGCTCTCCAAGCAATGCACCTCGCGCCCAGAGGAGTTCCCAAGGGAAAATGGAGAAATCGTTCTTGAGGTACGATCAATAGCAAAGATTAATTGGATTTATATACTTCCTCTATCCTAAACCCTGCACATATCATTTTGCTGTGAATAGAGTTTGAGAAACCTGAAACAGGATCACCTAAACTCTTATCCTAATTTTCTTTGTTAATATAAAGCTGACAACAAGTTTTGATTTTCATTTTAAAATGCAAATGATGAGACATAATATCCCGACTCTAATAATTCCGTTTCTGTTTTAAAGGTATGGTGTTTCTTCTGTCTTTTTATTGTGCTGGATATCCCTTCTACTTTTTCCTTCTATCATAGTTCCATCTTGAATAATTCTATTCTGATTTCAGTTTCAAAAGTAGCTATCCTTCATGGGAACCAGATTCTCGGGGCAAGCAGTTCCTGTCGAATATTAGAACTTTCAGGGAGCAAAAGTTGCAAACGCAGGGAACCAGACATGCAGATTCTTTGGGTAGATTGTGGCGAGCAAGCCCACTGAGAGGTCATGTAGATAGAAACGGACTTTTTCCAAGGGAAATGCAGCAGAATATTCCCGACACTTCCCTCGATTTGGGTTCTTTATTGCTAATTGACGCTGAACAAAAGAATCACCCATATCTTCTGGATTGGTATTATACCTCTCGAACTCGGAGAGACACTGCTACAACAAGGCCATCTGAACCAGGTGAGCTACAGCATGAAGATTACTGGATGCCAACCAACATGACACATGATGAAGCAAGAGATGAAGAATACTGGCAGCCACACCATTATGATGGTCGGTCACGGTTGCAGTCACATCTTGATGCTTCAACATCATCTTCTTTCTTCCACGAGAGTGCACTTCAGCATCATGATACAAATGAACTACCGCCCCAGGCAAGGAGCCATTGGTGGGCCAGAAGTGGTCCACATGGTATACAGCCCCAAACAAGCTTTCTCGAGCCACCTGATTTCAACCGTTATTCTTCAGCCCAGCGGTATGATAACATGTCTGAGAGAAGTGTGGAAGAGCAAGATCAATCCCTTGACTGGAGGGATTCTCAGAGGTTATCCCGGACAACATACATGGAGGACGATCTTGAAACCGGAAGGGATATAAATCTTCATTTTGATGATATATATAGTAGACCTCCTGAAGCTCCCACAGTAAATATGAGGCTCCTGAGCTTTGATTGATCGAAACGAACAGAATACAAATGAGTTTCCATAGTTGGAATAGGGTTTTATGAAAGGAAACTTTGTATTCTTTGTTGTATATAAGATTCATCATGAGGTTAGATTCTAGAATGTCTCTAACTCAAATTTTAGAAGGTTACATGCTCCAATGAGCCATTGTTAGCCTTGTGATAATGTATAAACAACCTCAAGCATATTTTGATCATTCTAAAATTTCATTCAAATTCCATATATTTCTTTAAGCACATTTGTCATGTTCAAGCATATCATTAAATACCATTCCTTCATACACTGAATCAATCACATCTCCAAAAAAAAAAAAAAAAAAAAAAAAAACCATATGCAAGTCTCTTTGGCCCTGCATCAGCCAAGCTTCCATTCTAGTGGATTAATTATGGCAGTAGATTACATTCCCTTTGAAAATGAAAATCATTCGGCTGATGACGTGTTCAACTATCAAGTGTCAGTCACAATCATGGGTTATATAAATACTCATGTATAATTAATACCGCCGGTGAAATGTGTTGAGGATTTGTCATCCAGCTATTGCAGAATCGGATTCCATCTTCCTTTTTTTTTGTTGAACTTTATTTGAGCCTAGAAGACTTTTGTAGTTCAATAATGTTTTGAATATTACCATATATGTGTTGTCCCTGATTACGATGGTTCACTTTTCCATTTCTCTTCATCATATATATATATATGCATTATTCACAGAGTTATAAATACCTCTCTCTTCATAGCATAAAATTCACTAAGATAGAATTAAAAAATGGAGCGGCTTGTTTCAAACTGGTACAACCATCGAGCTTTGCCCGAGTCTTATATTTGTCCACCAGAAACAAGGCCCGGCAAGCTCAGCATTCCCAGTGGTGACACCATTCCCGTTGTTAACCTCGGGGAAGCTTTGATTAATCGAAGTAATACCATTCTAAATGTTCTCAGGGCTAGCCAAGAGTTCGGGTTTTTTCAGGTTTGGACGTAATTATAAATATATATATAAAATGGCAGTCATAGCTGTTTTTCATTTTTTGTTGCATTGAAACAGGTTGTTAACCATGGAGTTTCAGAGAAAGTATTGAATGACACAATGAATGTGGTGGAGGAGTTCTTTAAGATGCCAATGGAGGAAAAGGCAAGCCTCTACTCGGAGGATCCAAATAAAGTCTGCAGGCTTTACACAAGCAATATAAACTATGGTACTGAAAAGTATCACTTTTGGCGTGACATTCTGAAGCACCATTGTCATCCTTTAGACGACTGCATTAAACTTTGGCCTCAAAAGCCAACTCGATACAGGTAAATTTAATTAAATATGGCCTGATGATGATCAACCATTAAATCTTAATCCCGTTGTTTAACAGGGATGTTATAAGGACATTCTCAGTTGAAGGAAAAAAACTGGGTTTAACAATCCTGGAGTTGCTTACTGAGGGCTTAGGGCTTGAATCTGGGTACTTCAAGAAGGATCTAAGTGAAGCTATGCTATTGGTGGCTAACCATTACCCACCATGTCCAGATCCAAGCTTGACCTTGGGGTTACCTAAGCATTGTGACCCTAATCTCATTACCATCCTACTTCAAGGACATACCTTTGGACTTCAAGTCTTCAAAGATGGACAATGGATTGGTGTTCAGCCTCTGCCTAAAGCTCTTGTGGTTAACATAGGCCACCAATTACGGGTACATACTAATAGCATGCATGAGCATGGCCTGGGATTAATATGGTTGCATCATGACATCATTTGTGAATGTAGATTAATTTGTTGATTTGGCTTTGATATTAGATTGTGAGCAACAACAAGCTGAAGAGTGCCGAACATCGAGCAGTGACCAACTCCAAGGTTGCTCGAACAACTGTCGGATTATTCATCAGTTCCTCGGAAGACAGCATTATAGAACCAGCAAAATCTCTGACCAATGCAGCACAGCCTCCATTATACAGAGCTTTTCGATACAAAGAGTTCCTAAGTTACTACTTCTCCATGATGGGAGACACTGAGTTAGCTCTTCAGCCTTTTAAGTTGCCATTTAATCAAAGTGTGATTTCGTAGATTGATATGATTAAACATACAAATTACCTATTATTCTTATATGTATCTTTCATGATTTAAGCTGATTCAGCTGTCAAGTATCAGTCGTGATCATGGTTTGAAATATAATTTATAATACTATAAACGTGATAATATATGGTATGCGAGTTTGCCAGACATGGGGAATATTAATGGTATGAAAAGGACTATAGCTTTCTGATTTCATGGATGAGGTAAGCATACAATCAATTCCAAAGCATAGCCGGATAAATTAGTGCATGATTAAGTATGCAATATGTAAGCTATGACTGTGAATAATTAAAATAAAAAATAGGGTTAATTTTGGTTTAAACTTGACAATAGTTATCACATTGGGTTGTAATATTTTTTATTTATGTTAACTTTTAAACTTAACAATTGTTCCCACATTGGGTTTTAAATCTTTTTTAGGTCCAACCTTTTTTCAAGAAAATATCTTAGACAAAAAAAACTTCAAGTCCCAATTTGTAAACAGTTGTCAAGTTCAAAGACTAATTTGGAAAAAATTTCTATGGCTCAATATGAGAATAATTGCCAACTTTAGGAACAAATTTGGACAAAAAAAGTTCAAGTTCTATTGCGAAACATTTCCAAATTTCTGCCCAAAATAATGCATTAACCCTAATATATATATATATATATATAGTTATTTTTAATATTTTTTAAACATATATTATATCATTATCTTCTATATTAAATTTCTTTTGTTGAGTTGATATCACAAGTAAATAAATTATCAACTGAGTTGGGAAGTGACTAAAAAAACTTCTATACTTAAAAAGTAATAAATATTATCCTGAAGATATTTTAATCTTTTTGTGTATATTTTTATAAAATCTATAAACCTAAAATAAATTCCCAAATTGAGCCTAAAACATCCTCAATGCCTTAACTTTATCATTTCAACTAAAATTTTATTTTGTTTAGAAAAAAATTTACTCACGTAATGAATGTGTCATTATAAACTGGGTTTGGGTGGTGAGGTTAAGTTTGCTAATATTGGAAAATGTTTAGAAATAATGTCAAAATTGACATAGTGAAATTTTAAAAAAAATTCTAAAATTGTTTAGAAAATTTCGCAAAGGGCGTTCGAGAAAGTATTTGGACATTTCAATCATTTTGAACCAAAGTCTAATGTCTTTTAACCTTTCAATAAATTGATTTTCTCCGCTATTCTAGAACTTGCAAATGCTTAGAGAGTAATTTCTAACTCAAAGAACTAAAACAAGACAAGAAACCCGATACTCCCATGAAGAACCCCTTGTGCAATTCCCTTGTATTGTCGAGTTGAAAATCAATTTTTGGATTTAAATTATAATTGTTCGATGATTGCAACTATAATTTCTCTAATCTAGAATTCAAACTCAAGAAAAATAAAATTTATTTAAGTGCAAGAAAAAATTACTCAAATAAGCTTTTACTAGCATGAGAATTATATAGAGTGATAATACCCTAGAATGACATATTTTTATGTATTAATTACATATTTATTTTGAATATGATCATACTAATTTGAGCTATTTATGGTTTTTTATCTTGTAGGGACTAAGTTGAAGGCAAAAGGAAATTTAGGGGCAAAAAGTGTGAATTTAAAGATAAAATGGGCTAGCATGAGAAGTAGGAAAGAAGTGGTGCCGAAAATGCAAAGTGTGGAAGACTTGGGGGCATAAATGCAAAGAAGAGATTTTATAAACACAAGACTCTATTTAAATTTTAATTATATTAGGATAATTGTTAAGATTATTATTTAGATTTAACTTTAGTTTTTATCTCTATTTATCTTTATTTATCTTTTAGAATTTAATTAGGAATAGATTAGGTTTCCTAAGTACTATAAACAGGGGATGGAGTGACACAAATTTCACTCATCTTTTCGGTAAAAACTCCCTCTCCCAAAAAGCTTAGCCTTTGTTCCTTTCATATTATTTAATAAAAATTCTATTTTCATTACGTTTATTTCTTTTACCTCAAAAAGCATGAGCCACTAAATTTATCTAGCCAAAGGTTGTCCAAATTTCCCAAAAAGGATTCATGTGGCTTAGAATCCGCGCTTAGCATTCTTAACGAGTATTCATCATTTCTCCGCATTACGAGGTTAACGCTTCCGTCCATATCCCTTCAAAGGTGATCTTTTCAACTTGTGCAAAGAACGACCGCTTTGTATGTTTTGGGAAGGTTGCACAGTCAGTTTGTTAGCTTACTGCGTCAGTGGTTGTCGAGCCCAAGAGACAAAATGGCGTGGCATTCGCCATTGAGAAGTGATGATCTAGTGTAAGACGGTCCCACAAAAGCGACGATTGGCTAGAGTCAGGTTCCTCTAAATCGTAAGTCTAAAATCTAAGTGGAGCTGGTGGTCGTAGGCGTCCTCTTCTACTATAACTGGCTTATTCTGTTCGAGAAGCATCACCCAAAAGCCGAGGATTGAACCCAAGGAGGATTGAGACAACCGGAGGCTGAAATCTCTACATAAAAAACTCTCTTTCCTCAACTCTGTTTATCTTTACAATTTTAATTTTAATTTTCGCAATTTCAATTCAATCAAACCTTTAATTCTGTTTTTTTAGTTTTTTCAAGGTACTCAGGTTTTCTTGGGCACGACTCTGTCCAGGATCTCGAGGAACAAGAATTTGTGCAAATCCAGTCCCTGAGGATTTGACCCTACTTCCCTTATACTATTTTTTTCATTATTTTATAGGGATAAGATATTTTTGGTGCTCTCAACGACGCATCAAATTTTGGCGCCCTTGCTGGGGACTGGTAATGTACTAATATTGTTTCTTTTGTTTCTTATGACCAGATCTGCTCCAAGTATTCTTGTGTTTGATTCAGAGATAGAGAAGACTGCGAGAGCTAATCGCAAGGAAACAAAGCTATGTAAAAAGCAATCAGGGGTGGTAGGGACTCAAAGTAACCCAACGCCGGAAATTGAATTGAGTCTAGGGTTAACGAAAACCCTACTCAAACACTTGAAAGCAAAAAAGTAGAAGTCGATTCACCAGAAGAAGTGCTTAACGCTAGGGTTAACGAAAACCCAAATCTAGCACATCAACCTATGGCTCAAACGATTCGACAATTGGCTGAAGCCCCTGCAGAACAACCATCGTTACGCATTGCGTGTCTTACTATGGATACTAATTGAAATCAGGTTTAATCCAGTTGCTGCCAACTTTCCGTGGGTTGCAAAACGAAAATCCCCACAAACATCTGAAAGAGTTTCATATGGTTTGTCTTAGCATGAAACCTCAATGCATAACCGAGGATCAAATCAAATTGTGTGCTTTCCCTTTTTCCCTAGCAGACTCTGCTAGGGAGTGGTTATTTTATCTACCTCCTGGATATATTACAACTTGGACTAATATTTCCCATTTGTTTCTCAACAGGTTTTTTTCCAGCATCGCGTGCAGCTGAATTAAGAAGGGAGATCGTTGGGATAAGGCTTTAGAAGGGTTCACCAGCTAAGTATTTCAGCTTTAGAAGATAAAGTTGATCGACTTACTAATATCATGAACTTTCTTTTTGCAATAAAAACAGGACCAACCCGACTGTGCGGAATTTGTGCAACACCTGAACATATAACTGATGCATGCCCTAATTTGTGTGACGATACTATGGCCCATTTAGATGTTATGGGAAACTTTCCTGGACCGCCCCAAAGGCGATATGATCCCTATGCAAATACATATAACCCAGGATGGAAAGACTATCCTAACTTGAGTTATGGGGCAAACCTGCAGTACAACTAGCCATACCAAAACCGGTTTCCACAACAGCCGCGAGATTCAGGTACCTCTCTAGAAACCATGGTCAATAAATTAGCAGCTAATATGCTTGATCTTCAATAGAAAACCGAGGCGTCTATAAGAGAATTGACCATATCAATTGAGAAAATGAACTCACAAGGGAGGTTGCCATCACAAACGGAACCTAATCCAAGACAACACGCAAATGTAGTGACGTTGCGAAGTGGAAATGTAACAGCCCGATTTAGGGCCTAGTCAGAACGGTGGTGCGAGACCACAAATCCGAAGTAGTAATATGAGTTTTTAAGGTATTTGAGATGTTTGCATGATATTATGAAAGTTTCATGTAGAAATTTTATGAAAATTTCTATTAAAGGGTCCATTAGGACTAAATTGCAAAAGTTGTAAAATATAAGTTTCTAGAAGCTTTTTGTAGTAAATAGCTTTAGAATATTAATTAGAAGTCTTTAAATAGCAATTTTCCCAAATTATAATTTTTGGACAAAAATAGACATGAATTAGTAAATGGTGAATTTGTAAAGAGAAGGGCATTTTTGTCATTTATCGATTAAATGATTAATAAGGGAAAAAGATGACAAAAATCATTCTCATCTTCTTCCCCAAGTGCCAAAAATTTGAAGGAAGCCATAGCTAGGGTTCTTCAATTTTTTCAAGCTTGCTAGTAAGTTCATTTTAGCCCCGTTTTTAATATTCTTTATATTTTTGGAGTCATCGTATTATGAATTAGCTAATTTTAGCTATAAGATGAGCCAAGATGCATGTTCAAAAATCTACCCATGTATGACATGTTTGTAAAATTATGTTTTAAGAAAGATTATGAGAGTTTGATGTTAGATAAACATCTTTTCCTAAATGAATTTCTTGAAGAATTTCATGAAAAATGCTAGTAAAGACTAGTTTGTAATAATTACGAAATTTGTCATACATGGTAGAAATAGTGAGAATTGATTATTTCTATAGTTGAGATAATGAATTGGCTGAGCATGAAGAGTTAGAAAGTTTAATGAAAATCATTTTACGAGTCTAGGGGCAAAAGTGTAATTATGAGAAAGTTTAGGGGCAAAATTATAATTTTGCCAAAGTATGAGTTAATAGTCAATTTAGTTAATGTAATTTTTTAAATGATCTAAATTATTATTATAGATCAAGAAAAACGAAGCCCGGATCAAAATCGAGGCAAGAACAAAGTCGAGGACTAAATTGCATATCTACATACATTTTGTATATCGAGGTAAGTTTGTATGATTTCTAAGCTTTATGATTACTACCATTGAATTGCTTAGTATAATGTATATTATTACCATAGAAATGCTTAATGCTATGTTAAATAAAGAAATCAATGAGATTAAGCATGAGAAAGTCCCGATTGAAGTTGAATTACTTAGGATACTCGATCTACCACATGAGATAAGAAAGTCCGTATAAGACCAAGCCAAGGCATGGCATCGGCAATCAAGCAAAGTTATTATGTAAGTCTAAGACAAGTCTTGGCATTGAAGAGTTATTATGAGACGAAGACCCATGTAAGCCCAAGCCAAGGCATGGCATTGGTGAGTCTCCAAGCAAAGATGTCATGTAAGTCCAAGACAAGTCTTGGCATTGAAAAGCTATCATGAGATAGAGATCCCATGTAAGTCCAAGCCAAGGCATGACATTGGTGAGTAACAAGGAAGATTTCATGTAAGTCCAAGCCAAGGCTCGGCATTGACCAGTTCATGAGTAAAGATACCAAATAAGACCATGTCAAGACATGACAATGGTAAGTTCCCAAGGGAATACACAAGGAAGACTTTGAGTAAGTCCATGTTAAGACATGGCATCGATACCAAGATGAAAGATACCATGTAAGACCATATCTAGGATATAACTTTGGCATCGAGTTATATGTGGGATGAGATTCAGTATCCTCGGTTATTCATAGAAATTCATCGGGCAAATAAGTAAAGCTTAAATGAGATAGCAAGCAAATTAAGTAAGCAAAACTATTATCAAGTTGGAAATGAGTGTTATTCATGTTATGAATGATGAATTAGAGATTATGTTTATTATAGTAAAGTATGCTGATCTATGTGATCAAGTGATATAGGTACCTTGTTTACCTCACGAGCATGAGACTAGTAAGTATCATGAGATATGTAGGAATCAGTAAGAGTAAGTAAGCTTAAATAGCTAAATTTATGATGCCAATGTCTATGCCAAATGGTTTATGTTAAACAAGTATGTTGCTATGTGCATTATATGTAAACTTACTAAGCTAAATGCTTACGTCTTTTATTCTCTCTTTCCATGTAGTCCCGCCAAGCTAATCTCGTGGATCATCGTCATCGGAGCTCGGAGTAAACTATCAATCGCTATTTTGGTATAGCCAAGATGTTTATATTAAGTATGGCATGTATAGGAAACATTTTATTTTGAGAATATGTCTTAAAAAGGGGAAAAGTATGGGCTATCAAGTTTATTATTCTTTTGTATATGGCTAAGTGATTGGCCAAGATTGACTAAGTATGTATGTTTATTGATATCAATGAAGCATGTAGTATTGTTCATGAAAGATGTAGTAAATTGAGTTGTTGAATTGAATATGAGATTGATCTTGATTTCAGGGTGGCAATTGGCTTGGTAAATAGCCTTCAAGTGCCCACACGGATAGACACACGGGCGTGTGTCTAGGCCGTGTGTTCCCTGCATGTTGTGTCTTAAGTCAGTATAGACCACGAACTAATCCCACGGCCGTTTGTATAGGCCGTGTGAGACACACGGTTAGCACATGGGCTTGTGCCCCAGGTCGTGTGAATAAGTCAGTATATCAAGGTATGGCACACTGTAATAGCCCAAAATAGGACCTAGTCGGAATGGTGGTCTCAAGACCAAAAACTCGAAGTAAAAATATTTAATTTATGATTGTTTTAGAGTCTATGATATGTTGGGTGATGGTGTGCAAATTTTGTTAAGTAATTTTTATCGATAAAGTGCCCAATTTTATTATTGAGATTAAATTGCAATAAGTTGCAAAATATGAGGTCCTAGAAGCTTTAAGTATGAAATAGCTTGGATTATCAAATTGAGGTCTATAATGTGATTAAATTGTTGTGTGGAAATTTCGTTGAGAAATTTTATCGAAAAAGTGTTTAATTTGGTTAGTAGGATTAAATTTTTATAGGTGCGAAGTGTATGTTCCAGATGATAAAGGGTGTAATTGTGATGGGTTTTTAAAGTGAAGGTCCTTATGAAGAAATTAGTCCACTTATAAGTTGATGAAGATATTTGTTTGGTATTTTTGAAGTTAGTTGAAAAGAAAAAAGAGGAAATTTGGAAGTTAAGTTAAATGGTATAATAAGACAAAAATAGTAATAAAATAAAATAAAATAAAACACCATTCTTTTCTTCTTCTCCAGCCGAATGTGAGAAGAAAAAATGGCAGCCATGGATGAGCTCCATTCAGCCAAGCTTCTATGGCTTATATAGGTACGGTTTTTGTCCCGTTTTTAATGATTTTCATATTTTTGAGATCTTTAAAGCTTAATTTGTCTATTTCTATCATTAATTTGAAGTGTAATCAAAGTTTAAAAAAATATACCCATGCTAGATAAGCATGTATTTTGATATCTAATGGTAGAATATGGATGTTTGAGGTTAGGAGAACGATGTTTGCTAAATGATTTTCGGTGAAAACGAGTAAAACGAGTTAATCGGTAAAAGTTGTTATTGCTCATAAGTATGTGTTATAGTAAGAATTTGAAGTTGCTATAGAAGGGAAAAATGTTCAGCATGTCATAAAACATAAGAAAAAGGAATAAAGTTTAATTTTCGAGCCTAGAGGCAAAATCGTAATTATGCAAAAGTTTAGGGGTAAAATTGTAATTTTACCAAAGTTTGAGTTAGGGACTGTTTTGAGTAGTATATTAATTAAATAAGTGAAATGTGATGTTTTAGATCCCGAAAAATGAGATTTGGACCTAGAACTGGAGGAAAATCGAAAATCGAGAAAGTTGGTAAAATGGTCGTTTCGGCATTCGAGGTAAGTTCATGTGTTAATAATAATGCAACATCGTGCTTGAATTGTAATTTTCTATTGATATGGCATAAATTGTATGATTTAATATGTTTAGGAGAAGTTGATGTATGATATGGAAAATGTGATGTTTGTTGTGTTATGTGAAATTGAATGGCAAAATTAATGTTACATGAATTGAATGTTAAATTAATATTACATGGGTTGTATGAGTTGCTACACAGCTGTACCTGACGAGATTTCGGCAGGTAAGTTCATATGGTTAAATTTACATGTTTATTTATGAATGATTGAATGATATAATGTGTTGTTAAATATGAATTTGCTGTGGGATTATAAAAAAAATTATGATAAAATGAAAGAATAAATGCGGTAATTCAAATTACGAAAAACGCAGAATTGAGTACGTTCGTATCGTGACATGTGATGAATTGATGGATAAGACCATGGTTAATCCATGGCAAAGTGTGAAATGTAGGTATGGTATCATCCATACCGAGTTGTGAAATGTAGGTATGGTATCATCCATACTGAGTTGCGAAATGTAGGTATGGTATTAACCATACTGAGTTAAGAAATGTAGGTGTGGTATCATTATACTGAGTTGTGAAATGTAGGTATGGTATTTCAATGAGGAAAACCATAGTAAGTTGTGAAACGTGGCACTGAGCAACGACGTACTCAAATTTGTAAGACGTTTCCTAATTTGATAATAAGTAATACAAAAGAAGTGAATCAAATGAAAAAGATTGAGTGATTGTTAATGTTGAGCTCAACTATGTGTACAAGATAGTTACGAAATGGTTTTGGTCACATGTATAGTACTAAGTGCAGGCTACTATGTGTACCAGATAGCTTCGGCTACAAGGGTGGTACCATGTGTAGGCCACCGTGTATCTGTTATCATTTCGATGAGTTCAACGGGAAATTGACTAAGTGAAAATACATGTGATTGTGTGATGACTAAGTGTAATTGAATACGATCATGTTATGAATAAGTGCAAGTGTGAATGTGACCAATTGAGAAATGTGGCAAATGTACGTATAAACAATGTGTTCAATATGTAATCGGAAATTGGAAAGATTGGTATAAGCAAGTGATGAACACAACTAAAGTGAAAGAGAGCAAAAATTTACAATAGAACTGCTTTAGACAGTAGCAGTGACGTAAATTTGAAAAATCACCAAAAATAGTAGAAATTGAATTATAAGCTGGATGAGATATTTATTTAAAGCTTATTGAGTATATTTTCATATAAAAGAAATATAGCAAACAAAAAATTCGTATATTTTGAGATATTTGAATTTCTGTGAGACTGGTTCAGAATGATTACGTGATCCCCTGTTCTGCATTTGAAAAATCATTAAAATTTGTACAAAAATAATTATGAGATATAACTTATATGCTTGAAATCCTGAATGAGTCTAGTTTCAAATGAACTAAACAAGGAGGCTATATAAATACTGTACAAAGATAAAATTGATTTATAGTGAAGAGAGGTCAGAATAGTTGAACAGTGAAATAGGGGAAACTTTAATGAATAAATTGTACTAATTGGCTAAGCCAAAAATTCTGAAAATTTTATGGTAAGAAGATAAATGAGTCTAGTTTCAGGGAAAATTAATGGATCTTAATTTGGAGTTCCGTAGCTCTAGATATAAATTATTTAATGACTATGACTCAAGAAAATAGCTTAACTAGAATTTGAATAAATAGAAAGAATATGAAAATAGCATGTTATCGTATTGCTGATTACTTTCATGCGAGCTTACTAAGCGTAAAGCTTACTCCCTCCTTTCCATTTCTTTTAGTTTTGTCAGTCAGCTCAGGGTTGGAGATCGTCGGAGGCAGCATCACACTATCGAGCCATTATCCTAGGAGTATTGGCATGTGTATGTTAAATGTTTTCAAGTGAGTGGAATGTATAGGGACTTAGTTTTTCTATGATGGATGTTGTTGTGATTAGCCAAATGTATTGGGTTATATTGATTTGTTGATTATAGCCATGAGATGTGGCTTATAATGATTTTGGCTTGTAAGCCTATTTGTCCATGGTATGTGTTAATGTCTTGCTATGTGGTATAAGTGATTAAATAGATGACAATGTCAAATGCATGTGTTTGAAAAGTTTTAAATTTTGGGCGAAATTTGGTAACCCAGTTTTGTATGATTGTGAATTTTAAGTCCGATAATGCCTCAAACCCTATTCTGGTGTTGGATACGGGTGAGGGGTGTTACACACACGGTCTAAGCCCACGGGCGTGTCAAAACCGTGTGTAATTAGTCAGTGTCGACCACGGGTGGAAGACATGGGCGTGTCTAAGGGGTACACGGGCGTGTCCCAAACCACATGGGCGTGTGACCCCTATTTTAAGAAAAAGTTTTCGATTAAGTTCCGAAAGTTTCCAGATATGTATTTAAGGCCTTGTAGGCCCATGAAATGTATGATTAGACTAAGAAAGAGAAGTTTTTAACTTGGAACAAAATTTTGCAGCCCGTAAGTGCATGTTTGAGAAAGTTCAAGCATAGTAATGTCTCATATCCTGTCTCAGCCTTGGACTCGGGTATGAGGTGTTACAGGAAAAGTACTGAAACCAATTCCTGGCAGAAATCTTGGCCAAGATTTTGCCTAAGAAAAGTACGAGAATGATGAACAGGTCCGAACGAAACCTCCATTGCCTAAAATTCAACCTCCATTTCCAGGACGATTAAACCAATGTCGGAAAGGTAAAGAGGACAAGGAGATCCTCGAAACATTCAGAAATGTCGAGATCAACATACCACTATTGGATGCCATCAAACAAATTCTGCGATATGCCAAGTTCCTTAAAGAACTCTATACCAACAAGCGAAAATTAACTGGTAATGAAATGGTAAGCGTTGGTGAGAATGTATCCATAGTGTTACAGCGAAAGATGCCAGCGAAATGCAAAGATAGGGGCTTGTTTGCAATACCATACAAAATAGGCCACTTAAGAATTAAAAAAGCTATGTGTGATTTAGGGGCCTCCATAAATGTCATGCTCTTTTCTATTTATGAATCACTTAACGCGATTTTTTGACGAAAATAGGTGGTGTCATCCAATTAGCAATCAGGTCTATTATGCATCCCAAAGGAGTCCTTGATGACGTATTAGTGAAAGTCAACGGACTTATCTTTCCTGTGGACTTTTATGTGATAAAATGGAAGAGGATAAAGCTCATCGGTCTTTAGACATCTTGTTGGGGCGACCTTTTCTTAGTACTGCAAGTACTAAGATTGACGTGCGTAGCGGAACCTTCACGATGGAGTTTGACGGAGAGATCGTAAAGTTTAATGTTTATGACGCTATTAGTAACCTGAGTGAAATCTTGAACATAAACAATGTTGACATAATTGACTCATTAGTAGAAGAAACTTTTGAGTCATCTTATGGAGATAAATCTAAAATGATGTTTGATGATTTTGAATCTGTTAATGAATTATTGGCTCATATGGATACTAAACTTCTACCTTTTATTGTGCAGGCACCAGATCTGGAATTCAAACCACTTTTCGAGCATCTCAAACTCGCATTTTTGGAGAATGATGAGACCATTGTTGACTTAAAAAGGATTAACCCCTTGACAGACACACATAAGATTTTATTGTAGGAAAAAAACGAAACCAAAGCAAGAGGCGCAAGGCGCAAGGACGATTGAACCCAAATATGATGGATGTGGTAAAAAAGGAGAATTTCCAAGCCTATACGAATGAAAGAATTCAGCTGGAACAACCCCAATACTAGTTGGGGCGTCAAGCTAACGACGTTAAACAAATGCTTGTTGGGAGGCAACCCAATTTTTGTTTTCTTTATTTTATTATTTATTATTTATTATTTTATTTTGTTTGAATATTAATAAATTTCTTTGCTTTTGTCTAGGTAAACTGGGGAGGAAAAAACTCAAGAATTGACATGTTTTCACAAACATCTCTTATCCTATCCCTATTCCAAGTAGGAATAGCACATCCCTGCTTTATACTTACCTAAAACCTGCATTCAAACACCCACCCTACAGCCAAACACCATTTCTTCTACACCTTCAAACCCTAAACTTTTCCCTATTTTTATCCATATAACCTTCCAGTTTCCGTCCCCCTTCTCCCTCACCCCCACCACCATGGTTAAGACTAGAAGCCATGCCACCAGTTACAGGTGTCGATTCTTGGTGCCCCAACATGTCAACCTAGCCAAAAAATGCCTTCCCTTCCTTCCTCTCCTCCACGCTATGCAGAACCTTCTCCTCCTTGCAGCTATGCATGAACGACAGTGACTACATGGGGAGTTTTCCTAAAACATTTTTCTTTCAAATATTTGTTTTCCTTTTTCTTTCACATCGAGGACAATGTGTTTTAAGTAAGGGGAGGCATTTCTCATTATTTCTGTCATTTTATCTGCTGCTTTTACTGTTGTGTTACTGTTCCTGCCGCCTTGTGCTCGTTTCTGCCCACATTTATTTTTTAAAGAATATTATGCCTCTTTTCATGCCCAAGATTTTAACCAGGAATTGCCCACTGTTTGGCCTGCGAGCATGATTCTTGTCTACTAAGTTAATTATGATTTTGCTAGTTTGATTTTGTCTCCGCTGTTTTATTTCTATTAGGCTAAAATAATTATGATTAATAGAGTTAACCCTACCTTGCTTACAGTAAAATCGATTAAGTCTAAATGCAAAGAGGATACTTAATATAATTGTATGCTAAAATTATGTTCATGACGGTTAGGTGGTTGCTGAAACTTATTTTAGACACTTGATTGTTTTTCCTAGTCCTTCAAAATTAAAATTCCGTTTAATAATAATAATAAATGTTGATGTCTCTGTGGTTATGAGTGCAGCTTAAAAACGTGACTAGGTGAGTAACCGAGGTAGGGTGCTTAGGTTGTCATCCTACTTCGCGTCAAAAGGTTGTGTGAAGTGTTAGGTAAAACTCTGCTAACCGAAATTAAACAAATATTTTAGGAATGTGTTGGGCTGAGTAACCGGGGTGGGGTGCTTGGCTGTCATCTCTCTTCGCGTCAAAAGGTTCAATATATTCTTAAGTTAAAAAAAAGAAAAAGAAGAAAAGAAAAAAAAAGATATATTAATAATAAAATTTCATTTGGAGACTAAAGGTGGAAACAAATAAGGTGTCTTGGTAAGTTTAGTAAGTCATCTAATTTTCATGAAATAATCCAAGTCGATTTTGATTTTTGTGTGATTAAATTGGAATATTTTTTCAGTTTTACTTAAAGCAAGCTAAAGGTTCTCTTTATTTTCATATGCATTATGCCTAATTTTTATAAACACAAGACTCTATTTAAATTTTAATTATATTAGGATAATTGTCAAGATTATTATTTAGATTTAATTTTAGCTTTTATCTCTATTTATCTTTATTTATCTTTTAGAATTTAATTAGGAATAGAGTAGGTTTCCTAAGTACTATAAATAGAGGATGGAGTGACACAAATTTCACTCATCTTTTCTGTAAAAACTCCCTCTCCCAAAAAGCTTAGCCTTTGTTCCTTTCATATTATTCAATAAAAATTCTATTTTCATTACGTTCATTTCTTTCTCCCCAAAAAGCATGAGCCACTAAATTTATCTAGCTAAAAGTTGTCGAAATTTTCAAAAAAGAGTTCATGAGGCTTAGAATCCGCGCTTAGCCTTCTCAACGAGTATTCATCGTTTCTCCGCATTACGGGGCTGACGCTTCCGTCCATGTCCCTTCAAAGGTGATCTTTTCAACTTGTGCAAAGAACGACCGTTTTGTATGTTTTGGGAAGGTTGTACAGTCGGTTCGTTAGCTTACTGCGTCAATGGTTGTCGAGCCCAAGAGACAAAATGGCGTGGCATTCGCCATTGAGAAGTGATGATCTAGTGTAAGTTGGTCCCACAAAAGCGACGGCTGGCTAGAGTCAGGTTCTTCTAAATCGTAAGTCTAAAATCTAAGTGGAGCTGGTGGTCATAGGTGTCCTCTTCCACTATAATTGGCTTATTCTGTTCAAGAAGGATCACCCAAAAGCCGAGTATTGAACCCAAGGAGGATCAAGACAACCGGAGGCTGGAATCTCTCTATAAAAAACTCTCTTTCCTCAACTCTGTTTATCTTTACAATTTTAATTTTAATTTTCGCAATTTCAATTCAATCAAACCTTTAATTCTGTTTTTTTTTTCAAGGTACGCAGGTTTTCTTGGGCACGACTCTGTCCGGGATCTCGAGGAACAGGAATTTGTGCAAATCCAGTCCCTGAGGATTTGACCCTACTTCCCTTATACTATTCTTTTCATTATTTTATAAGGATAGAATATTTTTGGTGCTCTTAACGACACATCATAGAGAAAAATATTTAAAAGTTTAATTTTCATTTGAAGTTCTTAATTAATTAAACTAGAAAAGCTTGAACCTAAGTAAGACTTCCTAGAACATCGAATGACGACACCCAAGGGAGGATACTTTTTTCATGCCACAACACATATGCCTTAATGGGCTTATTGGGTCGATCCAAATCTAATCCAATTTCCCAACGTTACTTCTATTAATGCGTTTAGAAATCAAGCTCATATATTTACTGAACTAAATAATTAAATATTCCTCTAAAATTAATAATGTAATTAAGTTTAATTAAATAATTTAAATAACCTAATTCTAATTTCGTTAAAATCATGACGACATTATCGTATTAGAATTTATGTTCAAACTTACTAAACTATCTGAATATAATTAAACTTCTATAACTACATAATTTAATTTTCACTTTGGACTTAATTATTTAATTTATTCATCTAATTACATAATGATTTAAAGACATTAAATTAATCCTAAGTCATCTTCTATCTTATAAAGAAGTGAATAGTAATTTATGCAATATATTTCTCTTTTGTCATTTTTGTCTTTTCAATCAAAGTTCTAATTATGCAATTCATTCAAAGTTTTTGAGCTAGTAGAGAGGCCAGTTGGACATATATAATTAGAGCTAAAATACTTTATAATTAAGTTTTGACTCTTCATCTATAAAAGTTTATCCAATCATGAAGTCAATTTACTAAAAATACCATGGCTAAACTTCTCATTATATACCATTATGAAAGCAACTAAATTAAGCTTTTATCTAAAGACCTTGTCATATGTTTTTTTCCTTTATAGGATATCATTGATCCCTTCAGGTTAAATTCCTTCACATAATTTGATTCATTTTATCTCATAGTTACCATTGTATCTTCCGTAATGAAAATAATCATTACTTAAACTAGTAATGATAAAATCATTTATCCCAGACAAATGACCCATGACCATGTTCCACTGTCTTGAGAGCACAAGTTTTCAATATATCAAAGCACACAAGTTATTCATAGGGGCATTTACTTACTCAGGATTTAGATAAGACACACTACGAACGTCACAAGTGAATAAATCCATAAACAAATCTGGATAAATTAAATTAAGGTGTTGTCCAATCTATACTTCTATTTTTAGAAGTCAATCTACCTTCAGCTAGGTTTATTAACGACTTAATATTCCTAACATGAGTTATTTTCTCAATCTAATTCATGGACTATGGGCAATTTAGATTACCTACTAATATAAGTTGTCTTCTCGCATTATAATTCTTGATTATATGATATAACTTGATATTATTTAGACCTTAGGTAATCATCGAGTCAATATTTGCTTATTCATGTTTCTTTACATGCAAAAAATCATTGAGGACAATCATATAAATAATGTTAAATAAAAATGTGGTAATTTTTATTTATTCAATCAATTCAAAAAAGTACAAGTAGATAATGACAAAATTAGCTACACCCAATGGACAAATCTCAACAGCTAGAGATCTCATCAAGTAGGTTATGTGAAGTGGTTATAAAAGATTCCAAAAGCAACAATCTCTATGGCCAGAGCATGAGTTTATCTAAATAAACTTATGAGAAATTAATGAAGGCTTTAGTGTGTAACTATTTTTTTAAGGTTCTATTTGCCTCCACTATATATGTTGATGCGCAAAAGAGTTACTGTAAATGAACCTCAAGGATGTTAAAAATTTTGTGCCCTTAGTGTAGTAATTTTATCATGTTTGATAGGTTACTAAAATAGTATAATAGATTATTCATGGAAATAAACAAATGCCATTTATTTATATGCTAGATTGTCCCTTAATTGCTTTTGCATGAAAAGCTAAATGTATAAACAAATATTGGTTCATTGGTTATCTAACGTTTAACTAATATTAAGTCACATTATATAGATGAATTATAATTTGGGAAGGCAATTTATATTAGTAGTTAATCTAAATTACCCACAGTCCGTAGAATTAAATTGAGCAAATGATTTAAATAAATAGGAGACTATTATGTCATTTATGAGTCCAATTGGAGAGATAGTTTTTCTAAGCTATCAGAGTTGGATTGATTCCTAGAAATAAAGACATAGATATGATTGTTCGGATTAACAACACATTAGATTGGACCCAAGTTCAATTTATCCTAGATTCGTTTATGGATTTATTCACTTGTGACGTTCATAGTGTGGCTTACCTAAATTCTGAATAAGTGATAGATCATGTGTGTATAACTTATGTGTTTTGATGTATTGAAAACTTGAGCTCTCATGACAGTGGGCCGAAAGTTGGTACGTTAAGTTCATGATTTGTGCATGACATAACATTACTTACAATAGTGAAATTCATAGCTCTAATAAGAGTAAATGATATCCTCTCTTTGACATTGTATATATTATGAAAATGAAACTTGACCAAGGTCATTTGTCTTGGATAAATGATTTTAGCATTACTAGTAAAAGTAATGATCGTTTTCATTGCAGAAGATATAATTGTGACCATGAGATAAAATTGATAGAATTAGGTGAATGAATTTAACCTAAAGGGATCAAGGAAATCCTATGAGGGTAACACAAAAATGATGAGATCATTAGACTAAAGCTTGAAATTAATAGCTTTCATAATGATATATAATAGGGAAATTAGTCACAATACTTCAGTGGAATGGCTTAGTGACTAGATAACTTGTGATTAATAGAAGAAAAGTCGGGACTTTGTTACAATTATTTAAGCCCTAATTATATATGTCCTATTCATTTTATCTAATTGTTTAGAACGGAATAAAATTAATTACATAAAGTTACACCTGCATTTTAATACGATTGTCTTGACTTTAATAAGATTAAAATAAGGCTTGTGTAAATTATTTAATTAGGTAATTAATTTTGGTTTATTTACTAAAATTAATTAAGAGTCCAAAATATGTATTCGACCCTTAAAGTGGCTCAATTGGGGTCAATTAGGTGGGTCGACAAATATGTGGAATGCTTGTCGTCGAAGCAAATGTGGCGCAACAAGAAGTCCTTATAGGATGTTTGCCACCTATAAGGTGTTGGAAAAATTGAGTTAAGAAAACGATTTATTGTAATAGTGGAAGTTTGAAATTTTGAAAACCAAGCTAGTTTGTGATATTTATAGTAATAAACTTTTAACGAAAAGTACATGTGCTTTTTGCGAGATGAATTCGAGTCGATCCTAGCTTACGATTGATTGGCCTTCTCTACTATCCTCATACCATGAATAACGTCGACTGTGGGCTCGAGCAACCCAAAGAAAATACAGAACAAGAAACTAAATTATTACTTTCAATGGGAAAGTAATTCTCTTAATAGAAAGCAACAGTAATTGTAATCCACAAAAAATAGAATTTATTCTAAGAAAATAAACTTCCATAGCTTTTTGGCACAATAATGATATATGAAACTTATGTTAGAACCTCTACCAGTGTCATCTATTTATATGGAGAGATAAGAGAATCTTGGTTGAATAAGACTTACATAAATAATATTTATTTAATAAAAAACACACTCCTACTCCAACTGGAGTAAGGGTGGGCGCACACCCATAAAAACTACTAGGGTTGTCGTCATCTTGTATGAGAGGATTTGGACCTCTCATGTATTTGGTCCAATTATATGTGCTTCTTTGAACTTTTAACCCAACACTTTATAATTTAATCAAACCCAATACTTGATTTTCTATTCCCAAAATAAGTATTATCCATTCTATTAATTTAATCAACTAAATTAGTTTTCAATTAAATAATTTTCTTAACCTAATTCTTAGACCATTAAAGTTAAACTTTACTGTAAAAGAATTTATGAGAAAATATATTTAATTTCCTTATTCAACATATTCGTAATGATTAATTAATTTCATTTCATTTATTTAATTATAATTAATTAAATAATAATTCGAAAATATTAAATTAAACTCTCAAGTTATTTCTATACTTAATGAGTAAAAAACATTCGTTTGTGAATACAACTCATTTTTCTAACTTCATCATTTCCATTCATTTTTGTTCATTTGTTTCTACATACAATTCATTTTTGATTTCAACAAGCTAACAGATGATTGGACATATATAATTAGAGATCAAATAATTTACAATTAAATTTCAACTTTTACCCTATTTATTATAAACTTATTCAGTCACGAAGCCGTTCCACTATAGTATCATGACTAAGTTCTCCCTAATACATATCATTACAAAAGCTACTAAATAAGTATTCATCCAATGACCTTGTCATAAGTGTGTTACTTTCATTGGATATCCTTAATCTTTTTAGGATAAATTTGTTCTCCTAATATTATCCTATTTTATCTCATGATAACCGTTATATCTTCCTTATGAAAAGTCAATTACTATCAAATAGTAGTCAAGTCATTTATCAAAAAGACAAATGAACTATGACCATGTTTACTTTTCATTTATCATGTAATGCCAATGAGAGGATATCATTTACCCATTAGTTGAGCTAGGAATTCCACAATTGTGAATGATGCTACATATTGCAGAAGTCATATACTCAACACACTAGCTTTCGGTTCCTTATCTATTTGAAATTAGGCTTTTACTTACATTAAAGTATACGAGTCACCCATACATAATTTAGCATCCACCCAGGATTAGTGTATACCGCACTATGAACGTCACAAGTGAATAAATCTATAAACATGGATCTAAGATCTATTCCACTTGGGTCATGTCTGATGTACTATCAGTCAAGTTAGTCACATTTATGTCTTTATCTTTTGGGAGTCATTCACTTCGATGCTCAAGAAAAAACATCTTCCCAATTGGACTTGATAAACGATAAATTAGTCTTTGAATCGATTTCTCATTTTCGATTAGACTAAGGACATGTTTAAGTTTATCTAACAGTACATATTGTTTTTCTATATTACGATCCAACCACATAATATCATTTAGTATTAGTTAAACGTTAGATAACTAGTGATCCAATATTTGCTTTCATTGCTTTGCATGAAAAATCATCAAGGACAATATAAAAATGGTATTGATTTAATTAATGAATATTTTTACTAAACCAATTTATTCAAAACATATAAGGAACAAAATGAATATAATACACTTAAGGTACTAGATCCAACATAAGGTATGTTCAACATAGGACTATTTATTTTATTAGTAATTCTAAATAATTAGAAATCTAATAAGTTCTTTATAAATATCTCACATTGGTTGAAGAGAAAAGGTTGATGATTGATGAAAATCCTTTGATTGATGAAAACTAAAACTCTTTACTTGTCAATTCATTCATTTAGATGTGTATGTCTGAGAAAGAGAGATTATTCGGAACTGTTTTTCTTTTCAAAGTTTCAATTCAGTACTTCTGTATGTGTTTGAAACAATGCCAACACTTTGTATGATTCATAAGTTAGAGAGTAATGTGAGGACTGTTTTACAAAGTATATTAATGTAATAAATGAATTTGTTTTATTAACCAATCTGTTCAAAAAAATTACAAGTGTATATTGACAAAAACACTAAACTTAAGGCAGTAGATCCAACATTTTGGACTATCAATTATGGAAGTTCACCAAGGGAGATCGAAGAAGGAGATAATTCGCTGGAAACTACCTGCTATTGGAAGTGTTTTAGTGAAAGGTTCTGAAGTGGGAAAATCTTATGACATTGTCTTACAGGTACAGGTTTGCAAGGAATGGGAAGTTTATGTATCCGCCAAGCCTCTTATTCAAGTCCACAAACGAGAATATCAATAAATGAATTTGCCTTAGAAGTCAGGTTTTAAGAACATGTTAAGTTATAGGAAGAAAATTTTGGGGTAATACAAATGAGTCTTTACAAAGTTCAGTAAGAATTTGCATTGGTAATGAGACATCTTCTAGTCTACAATTAGAAGTTGTTAATTTGTATAACTGTACATATGGTTGACACTATGGAATACTGAGATGTTAGACAGGGACAAATCCCAGAAGAAAATGTTATTTGGAAGAATATCCCTACGACTAAATCAGTGGATGTGTCCGTCAACGGTTAGCTCAGAGAATGCAAGGCATCAGCTACGTTAGAAAATTTGTGGAGCACTCAGTGATATACAGGGAGTTTAAACTCTGTGATTTTATTCTTATTCGCTACCAACATAGAGTCTTAATAATATACTATTGTATAGAATCTCAGTAAGTTCATTTAAACTTACGATTGTATTGCCTTGTTGCAGGGTCTATGGATGAATCGAGGTTCGTGTAGAGGGATCAAGCCAGACATCGCCAAGTCCTTGCAAATGGTGGTAGTTTTTTCATGCATATATAGAGGGGCACCCTTAGAGGCCACGCCTTGGGGATTTATTAAGTATATCCATATTAAAGTTTTAAGCCTCAGTATTTATTGTAATATTTGTTCGCGCCCAATAAGGTTGAAAGGTTGCAAAAACTTAGTACTTGATATAATCAAAATGTAAATTTTGAAATCAAATGTCATCTATGGAATTGAGTAAGGGTTGTATAGTAGCAATGAATGTATAATTTAATATTAACTAAGATTGTGAGTAATCGAATAAAAGCCTTGTTAAGTAAGTCGGGTTAATTATGACACTAGGTACCCAAACCTGGTGATTAAGTCGGGTATAAGGTGTTATACATGCCCCACAAGAAATTGTCCACATCCTTAGCATCTCTCTAACCCTTGAAGCCTTTGGGCTTCAGAATGTCCCAACAATGATTCGAGGTACCAAGCATGCCTTCCGTGGTTTTAAGTCTTGTGAGGTCCCTTTTAAGCTCTACGATTTTGCTGCACATGGCCTCTACCAAGGCTACAAGGTCTTTGTTCTTATGGGCCAAATCGCTTACCATTACATTAAGGGCCCCTTAGAGCTCCCCCTTTAGCTCTTCCTTAGGCTTTTCACAGGACTCTCTACTACCCATCTCTAGCCCATCCATGTGACCCTGGATGTCCTCCATTTGATCAAGGACATTCACCATGGATTTTTGTACCTTTGCAAGCCTGTTCTCCATAGACGACGCCACATCATTTGAGTTCCCTCTTGAGACGCCTTTTTTGCCTCTTGTTACAGCACCTTGGCTCTCCACCATGCCTTTCTTTTTTATAGCAAATAATGCCTCTAGATCCCAATCTTCTTCGCTAATGGAAGTAACAACGTTATTCTTCAAAGGATTTTTCTTCAACCAACAAGATTTTGTCATGTGGACCCTTTCCTACAATTATAACACTTTCCTTCAAAATTTTTATTATTGTCGTGGTTGTTCGAATATCCCCTTTCACGAATGCTCCTTTCACCTTAATGACCTTTTGACTTTTCATCATTTTTCTTGGACCCGACATTGTCATGCTGCTTGAAGTTTCTTTCGCCCTTACTGGCATAAAGTGCCTCTTCTTCATTCTTTAGCATGACTTCCATTTTTTTAGCTAATACTTCTTGACTAGCTAACGAGTTTCAAATTCAACAAGGAAGGTTGGTTTTTTCATCCTTGTATAACAATAACAAAACTCCTATATTCTAGTTTTAACCCGTGGATGATGATCCGTTTCATTCTAGTATCATCAATTGGAGCTTCAGGATCCAACTCAAAAATCTCCTGACATAACATCTTTACTTTGTGGAAATATTATGTTATTGACATATATTTTGTTATTGACATATTTCATTGTGTTACTGACAATAATTTACTTTCTAGAAGTTAGAGCTTTATATCATTCTTTTTATAAATCAGCTTGGCGAGTGTATCCCAAGCTTCCTTATTGACTTTTATTTTCCATTTTCTTAGTGTGACACTTGCATCCTTAGCTTCCAATTGTGTCACTTCATTACTGTTGACAACCTCCCATAGGTCTTGTCCTTGTATATAAGACATTATGCAAGTTGACCATGTATTATAGTTTTTATTATTAAGCTTCTTCATTTCGCCAACAACTTGTATGTTTGTCATCATGTCGACAAATGATTCTTGCAATTGAATATTGAAATAGTGAAAGTAGATTGTGAACAATGCACTAGGTAGGTTACCAGGAAAATAGAGGTGGGTCATAGTGGACACTCTTAAGTACTAAGTCTTTCCTTAGCCAAAACCTTTCTTAGACATGCAATTTCACACTACCACACTTCCTTCCAACAACTATGCAATCAAGGATAATCTTCAAATAGCTATGAAAATTTCTTTTCTGATGCAAAAGATCAAATAATGCAGCAACCAAAGAACCACTAAATTGATATTTAGCTACACCTCCCAACACTCAAAAATAAGAAAATAAATGAGGAATTTAAAGAAACCAAATAGAAAACTTAATATTTGGTTTTGGTGCAAATAATACTTACAATATAGGTTTTTATAAAAACCCAAGGTCCCACTACCCTTTTTTTCTAAGCAATGCGGGATATGGGTTTTTATATAAATTCATAATCCTTTTATTGTTTGCACCTAAGTGATGTGGGCTTTATTCCCTTACTAACAAAGTACTTAGTTCCTAAAGACTATTCACAAAAGGTAAACTTTTTTACAACATAAACACTAACAAAATATATCTTCCAATAAGTTGGTGTTGATATTCAACAATATCTTGTAATAGTTTACGTTGCTAGAAAGTGAAAAACTTTACCATATAGACAGAGCTCGATACAAACTACTAGAGAATATAAGTTTGAATGTTTTTAACATGTTACATATTTTCACTATAAAATTTCATATCATAATAGTAATCTTAGCATATAAGTCAATACTTTCCAATATTTTACCTTAACTAGAAAAATTAAATATGCTTCAACTAGATGAAAGTTTGTTTGACTAATGTTCAAACAATGTCATCACTATTTAAAACAAAAAATATTGTTTTTGTCCATTAATAGAACTTTTTCCAATTATAAATTTGCATTCCATCCATTTTTGTTCTTTCTTCGTTTCATGATTGTTATATATGTTATATATTATATAATTCTATACCAATCATAACTACACATGTTAAAATATCATGCATATAATAAACTAACATGTAATCTTTTATCAAAGAATTGATGCATGAGAAACCCATACTTTTTACATGTCATTCTTCAATAAACAAATAAGAATTGAAATCTAATTCATGAAACAAGAGTAAAGCAATAAATTTGATGTAGATTTTCTTACTACAAAAATTTCTTTTAAATCAAATTTTAACAAAATAACTTACTTTTATGTGACTCAATTGTCAATAGCCTTCCTTATAATACCATGCTTGTTGTGCCATGCGAAGTGTGGTGAAGCGACATGCCTTTTTAATTTCTCATAAATTTACAAAGATAGAACACTAAAATTGTTGATGTGTGGGTTAAATAAATAAACCTATGAGAAATTAGTGAATGCTTTAGGGCATATAACGATGCCCCTTTCTTTAAGGTTCCATCATATATCTGGGTGTGCAAAAGGGCAAATGCTAAATGAACCCCCAAAGATATAATGAAGTCTAGTGATAGTTTAAATTTGCACTAACGAAAACAATCCACTAAGTATTGATCAATGTATAACAAGAATATTAATTTATATAAAAAAACTTCTATATTAATTTTTTATAAAAAATTTTTGAATATAAAAGATGGTGGAATAACAAAAAGGAAACTTTGTTGTCATGTTTTCTTATTCCGTACAAATGAAATTTAACTCATATTCATAAAAGTTCTACTATCCAATAGGCACCTATTAAGATAATCATATCTATTAGGAATAAACTTTAATTTGACATGACTTTTAATATTTAGGAGGCATAATTCATCACTTGAGATAGTGATAATTTTTAGTTATTAATTCAGTTATATAACTTTTAGATCACTTATAATTTTTTTATTTATAATTATTAAAATATTTAAAACATTAAATTGGATGTGCATTTAATTGGTGTTCTTAAGTTTCTTGTGTTTTTGTCATTAATTGAGTCTTAACTCAATTGACATCGACATTGTTGCTACTGCAGGAGGACGAGGGTTCAAGTGCGCTGAAACGTCTTATCCTCCTATTTAAGAGTTGTGGAGGAGCTATGGGTAATTCTAAATATTGTATAAAAAATAGCAGATATGATAATAACTTATAATGAAATTAATGTTAAAAAAAATATGTTGTGTTTTTTTTTTGAAAATTTTTCATTTTTGGAATTTTTGTGTTGTGTTACATAATTAAGTCTGTTTTGCCCTAGCTTGGTATTTTAACTTTTTCTGTGATGGCTAGTGTCGGTTGATATATAAAGATATTTCTTTTATCTTTTTAATAAAGTATTTTCGATATGGCTTAGATAAAAAATTAATATCATAATAATCTTTTTAAAGAAAATATATAAAGAATTATAATAATTTCTATTTTAAAAAAAAAGTGATTATATATGGTAAAAGAGTCCTCCACATCTTGAATGGGTTTCAGAATA
Source organism: Gossypium australe (assembly GCA_005393395.2). NCBI lineage: Eukaryota > Viridiplantae > Streptophyta > Magnoliopsida > Malvales > Malvaceae > Gossypium > Gossypium australe. The sequence continues at coordinate 131,684,434 of CM016621.1, forward strand.
ATCTGTCAAGAAAAAAGTTTAATTTTGATGTCATGAATTTCTTATATTCCACATAAAAACTCATTCTTAATTACTAAGAATTTTCCTTTCTCAAAAAAGGGAAAAAAGAAACTAGGAATATTTTTTGGAAGAATCTGGCACTTCAATAAAAGGTATTACCTTTTTCCATTTTGAGAGTTATGTGTACTTACGTCAAAAAGAATATGTAACCTTTATTTTTTTTTAATGCTCAATCCTTCAATAAATAAATAAATAAACCTCAGGAGCACTAAATATTGAAAATTGTTTTTTTAATTTCAGGCTTCTATACAAATAGAATCTTCATTGTTGAGTTGAGGTAAAAAACATGTTTGGAAGGCAAAGTTCTGATGTGGGTTTTCTTGCAGATAATGTAAGAATCAAACACAATCCTCGTATCAACATTACGTGTCCCCCTAACCAGTTCCTGTCTCTGAGGATAAGTATTCATATTTAATGTAAACCTGGAAACCCCACCATGGGGGATCCTAAAACGTGTTCAAAGTTTACAAGACAAGCAAATGTTCATACATATATATTATAGGACAATATATAATTTCTTCATCTTCCATTCATATATAAAATAAGAACTTTTTTAAAAGAAACGAAAAAAAAAAAAAAAAAACCTTCACAGTGTTAATAGCTTAGCTAATGGAGGATAATCCCAAGAAACTTGGTCTGATTTTTCATTTTTCTTCTTCCTTGAAACTGTCTTCTTATAGTATTGATTGGTAATGAAATAGTCTTGTTTTTTTTTTCTCTTGTATGTTTTGTAGGAATCAGAAGAATAACAAGAGATTTCCCTCCAGCTCATTTCTTATTTAAAGTTGAAGCCTTCTCTTTGTTGGCCAAAACAGGTGTTGAAAAGTATGAATCTGATGCTTTTGAAGCTTCGGGTTACAAATGGTATGCATATATATATATATATATATATATATTAAAGAAGTCGTAGTTTGAGAATATTGAATTAAATCTTGTATCTTGGTTTAAAAACTTGCCTAGGAGACTGTCATTGTACCCAAACGGAGACAATAAAAGCAATGGAAATGGCTTCATCTCCCTTTACTTAGTAATAGAGGAAACAGAAAACTTACCTCTAACATGGGAAGTCAATGTCAGCTTCAGGTTATTTGTGCTTGACCAGATTCGAGACAAGTACTTAACCATTGAAGGTTTCCATTCTATTATACATTTTTTTCATGATCATATACGTACATAATTCGCCACTAATTTGGTCTGGTAAACTTGGTAGATGGTGATGGAGCAGTGAAGAGATTTCACTGGATGAAAACTGAATGGGGCTTCGCTCAACTTATCTCCCTCGACTCATTTAACGACACATGCAATGGGTATCTTGTTGGTGATTGCTGCATATTTGGGGCAGAGGTATTCCCATTGGCACGCAATTGTAAATGGGAATGCCTTTCCATGGTTAAACAACCTGAAGACAACACCATAATTTTCAAGATGGATCACTTCTCCAAATTAGACAGGAAGTGTTACGAATCTTCTGTTCATACAATTGGGGGTTCAAAATGGTATAATCAATTCATTCCCTCACTAAAAAAAATTGATAATAAAATGGTATAATCTTGACCCCATGAACATTAAACAGGAAATTGACAGTTTACCCAAGGGGAAATGTGAAATTCAAAGGCAAAGCTCTATCAGTGTTTTTAGAGCTAGTTGAAGCTAATAAGCTTCCTCCTAAGCGGAAAGTCTATGCAGAATACAAGCTACGAGTACGGAACCAAATGAACGATAATCACATGGAATTTTCAGGTACTTTTTTAATCAAAATTTTCAAATCGAAACTCAAAATTCACCTGTAACGTTGGGTTTGTGTTGAAATTGTAGTTGAACGTTGGTTTAGTGCAACAAGTGTTAACTGGGGTTACCCACAGTTCATGACGCTCAAGGTTCTTCATGATCCATCCAAAGGCTATATCGTGTGTGATAGCTTAATTGTGGAAGCAGAAATTAACCTGGTTTCTCAAGTCAAGCGTTTCTCATGAATTATTTCTTTTATTTATTTATTTATGAAAATTTAAATGGTAGTTGAAGGTGAAATTGCTGTCACTTTTATGACCAGATTTCTTCATTAGCGAGGATGATGCATTGTTACCATTTATTGCTCTTGACAACTTGGATTTTATCTGTCTATTTCTCAGCTTACCAATTTATTTATCTAATGAATAATACCAATAAAGGTTAATTTCTCAAACATGAAGTTGTTGTGTTTTGTATTTTTATCAATCCAGATATCAATTTCTAAATAAAACTCCAAATAATGAATGTGGACATATTTTGGTTTAATATCTTTTCATTTTTAAAATTTTGAATTTTTAGTCTTCATTTAAATGATAATCATTAAATTTTATTTCTGTTATCTTGTACAAAAAATATATTATATGTATAATACTATGTCAATTTATTATTTTCACATAATATTCACACAAAAAAACCAGTTAGTGCATTCAAAGGTTATTATTTAAGTCAAGATTAAAATTTCAAATTTTGAAACACGTAAAACTAAAAATAATCAAATTTGAAGAATAATGGTTAAATTCATAACGTACGCATAATATGAGACTAATAACAAAATTTAACCTGATGGATTTAATTGTTACTGTTAAAATTTAAAAAAACATAAGGACTAAATTTGACCAAATTAAAATATATAGACTACATTCATAACTTACACATAATACAATGATTAATAGCAAAATTTGACCAATAAAAAAATTTATTATCAAAGTTGTGCCGTTATGATATGTACATATTTAAATACCGAACCAAATAAGTAAAAATATAGAAATTAAGTTGATGAAATGTTACTAAAAATTCAACAACAATACGTGGAGCAAATATGATATAAATATTAAATAGAACTCTAAATAAAGAAGTTTATTATGAAAGTTGAGTTGCCGCATATTTAAATATCGGTGTTCAGTTTTTAATGCTGAACTATGGGATATTCTTGATGACTTGAAAATTTTAAAAAGTTAAAAGTACGATGGAGTGTTAATCAAAATTGATAGTCAAAAAGTTATCCGAGCTATTCAGGAATCCTTTTCAAAGACATCTTCCTCAACACTTATTCGACGCATTTAACAGAACTTGTTGTATATTGGTCAACGGAAGCTCGAATATATTTCTCAAGAAATGAACTTTGAAGCCAATTATATTACTAAGATAACTTCTGATAGAAATGAGGAGCTTCAGTTAGTTTGAAGATATTCCTTTAGAGTTGACACATACATATTTAAATATGAATCCAATAATTAAAATTATAAAATAATATAGAAATTGAAGTCGCCGCGATAAGTACATATTTAAATGCCGATATCGAATAAATAAGTAAAATCATAGAAATGAAGTTATGAAATGTCAGTGGAAAATGTAGCAAAGTTGGTAGGATTTGGAACCGTTGCGCCCCTAAACGAAAAAACCCTACGCGGATACATCTTACCTTTTAAAGCCAACGTGCCTGAACCATTGCCATTGCCCTATATATACCCACTGTTTCTCTCAATTTCCTCACACCCTTCAGATATACAGAGTTTCTTCTCCAACTAACATCCCATGGATGCACCACACTGGGCCTTGTCTTCTGATGGCAGTGGGTGGATGATATATCATCCTCAGCCGTGGATGACCCAACCGGTTGAAACCAAACCACTGGATGCTACTGCTAAGGAGTGGTCTCCTCATACCGACGGTGCTCCTGAGGAAGATCGGTGCTTGTTCATGACCTTCTCCAATGGACACCCTGTAACCGAGCAAGAAATCTCCAGATTCTTTACCCTGTAAGTATAAATGAGCCTTTAGCCATTTTTATCCAACATGGTATGTATCTTATACGGGTATTATTAGATTATGTTAAATCTTTTTCATATGGAAGATATTTGAAAGTCATATTTTTATATCCATACGTAAGACCGATAACTTCGAAATGATTTGTTTTTGGTGCAGTCATTATGGGGATTGCGTGGAGAGGGTGTACGTGCATTGGCCGCAGCCCAAGGATTCTGAAGAGAACAATGTAACAACAGCGCAGTTTGGAAAGGTTGTGTTCAAGAGAAGTTGGATTCCGTTAGTGATGACACTGTGTGGAAAGAGGCAAATCAAGTTCATGCTGGATGGGAAGACGCTTTGGTGCAAGATGTTTGACCCCCAAAAGGCTCAAGCTTTTAAGAGGAATGAGGCTTCTTGATTTCTTCAATTGTGTTTTCTGTATTTTGGTTGTCATCTGTTTTACAATGGCATTGTTGCATGTGATTTAAGATTTTCCATAAATTTTGAAGACAAAAAACCATATGAACCCTCTTCTTTAGAGGCAGACATTTTTATTTTGTTATTATATATGTGGTTTGTTTTTCTTTTTCTTCATTGTTTTCTTACTTTTTTTTAGGTTGCACCAACTATGAAATTCAATAATCCAAACTTAATTATATTTTCAATTGGTCTCAGGCATCAAATTTATTAAAACCGAACTTAACTGGCTTAATCGAGTTCGTAAAATAAATAATCGATTGATCTATAAATCGATACGCATCGAATTAAATAAAATTTTATAAATTATTTAATAATTTGAATATAAAATAAGATTTGCGTTTAATAAAATAATTAGACTAAGCATGAGAAAATTTCACATTTTATATGAAATAATATTTTATTTGAAGCTCTAAAAAAAGGGACATTTTCAAGGCATCCATCGCCAACATTGCAACAACTGTATTTTTATTTTGAGGAAATAAAAATATAGGATGGCAACTGTTCTAATGGTTCTTGCTCTGCCTTGCAAATTCCAATCTCCACGCCATTCGTTGCAGAATTCTAAATCATTCCATGGCTTCGACTGAGTCGGAGACAACAACGTTTTACCAAAACGTCGTCGTAATGAGGCACGGCGACCGCAAGGATAACTTCGATCCCACGTGGATAAAAACGGCGGAGAGGCCGTGGGACCCTCCTCTTGTAGACAACGGCATGGCTAGGGCTTTCCGAACCGGTCGCACTTTTCGCACTATCCTACCCTTCCAGATCCACCGAGTCTTCGTCTCCCCTTTTATCCGCTGCGTCCAAACCGCATCCGAGGTCGTCGCCGCCCTGTGCGCCGTCGATGTCGAGGCCAATGCCAAGTCATCTACCGACGTCATAAAATTCGACCCATCAAAAGTCAAGGTCAGACCAATTTACATAGAAAAACGATTCCTTGTTGTTTTTTTTTTTTTTTTTTGTGTTTCTGCAAAGCTTTTTGTTGTAATTTTTACAGGTTTCTATTGAGTATGGTTTGTGTGAGATGTTAAACAAAGAAGCGATTAGGGTTGATGTAGCGCCGAAAGATGGAAACTTCAGTTTCGATGTTCCACTGCTTGAGACTATGTTCCCGAGTGGGACGTTGGATCCTAGTCTTGAACGAGCTTACGGGAAGGTCATCTTTATCCATTGCCTAACAATTTAAGAATTTTGTCAATGTAGTTTGCATTTTTTTCCCTAGGCAAGTCGACATGATCCGGTTTATCATAATTTTTTAAGTTAAATCATTAAAAAAAAGAGGGTGAAGACATTGTGAACATTTTTTGTTTTATTTTTTCTGTTTTATAATTTAGTTTTTCTATAAAATAATTTTGGACATTATGAATTTACGAAATCAAATTCAAATAATTTTTTCTTTGATCTTCGATACTGTTCGTAGGATCAATTTGGATATAAGATATATTATTCTACTCACCAATAGGTATTGATCTACTATATTGATTGTTAAATCGTTGCTAGGAGCTCATTGGTAGAACTTTAAAAAAAAATTTAACAATCTAATAACTTAAATAAAAACTTTTGAATAGTTCAATGACTTAAATGAAAATTTTCAAATAATTTAGTGACTAAATTGTAATTTATTTTAATCAAGTGGCCAAAATGAAAATTTACTCTTAGTTTAGTGATTAATAGTGTAGTTTACTCTAATTTTTCCAGTGTTACTTTTAGAGATTGGTAAAAAAAATTTCAAACATGAGCCAATTTGATAGATAGTTTTTTTTTTTTTTTTTTTTTTTTTTTTTTGCATTTGGTTTGGAGATGAGTCAAGATTAGTATAGTTCTTCAATGAATTGGGTCAAATCGTGTTTAGGAAAAAAAAACTTGCCCCAACCCGAGATAATAATCAAAATACTTTCATTATATATAACATTAGTTTAAATTATTAGTATTTGGTATACTGGTACTTTTTTTATTTCACAAGCAGCTTTAAAAAGTTGTTATTTGTTTTTCAGAATATTTCTTTCCTTTTTTTCCATATTTTTATATCCCTATAGAACACTTGCTAACCCCTGACTCTATTTGTCGAAGCCAAGAGGGTCAAAGAGAATGAAAAGAAGTCAGTGAAGTGTTTCTTATGTTGTGGTTCGCATAGGATGCGAGATTGTCCAGAGTGATCTAAGTTATCTGCAGTCACTAAAGAAGATAAAATGGAGCTAGACAGAGGCTTTAAAGCTTGGATTAAATACTTAATTATGTGAAAGTGAAGAGGGATCGCAAGCAAAAAAGATTCATGTATATGGATATTAACATCACAGGTCAAAGAAAGAGTGCTCTTGTTGATACGGAGGAATCAGACTTGTTCATATCAGAGAAAGTTGTGAGTAAGCTTGGCTCTCAATTAGTAAACTAACTAAGAGGATCAAGTTGGTCCCAATTGTGGGAGTAGCAGAAGTAGTTGAGGTATAAGTTGGTTAATGAAAAGATAATAAAAGTTTTGAGGTCATTCACTTGGATGATTTCGACTTTGTTCTTGGCTTGAATTTCCTTGATAATATTAATGTTTTATTGGTTTTTCTTGTCGATTGTATATATATCTTGGATACCTGACAACAATAATATGTTGTATTGGTGGGTCGAGACATAAGGGGTGGAATCAATGTATTGTTGGCAATCTAGCTAGTTAAGGATATTTCGTGTTGTAGGAATATTGACTTACTAGGTCAGAGTGTTATGAAAACCCTCTTGGAAATGCTGTAGGGGTAGAAAACTTATATGAAGTCTGTTGAGTTATTAGTAGGGCTACTACCTATGAGAGAGGTTAGTTGTGCATAAGACTTTGAGAGAAAAGTAATTATGCAAATTGGACAGTCGTATTGAGTAAATGCTATGAGCGAGGTACATCTCAACCATTTTCCTAGTTTTTAAATTATGATTTATCGTTAGTCTGGCAAAGACACAAGGGCCCTTTCAGAGTTCTGAAGCAAGTAAGTTGAGGGGTTTACAAACTAGAGTTAGTAGCAATACTTAAAGTTAACCCAATGTTAAATGTGAGTGTGCTAAAATCTTTTTATGTGGATCAAGAGTATCTCAATCGAGGCAAGTCGCAATAGAGGCAAGTAAGAGCAGTGACTTCTCATAGTCGAGATGTACAAAATAGGAAAACAGTTTGAGTTAAGGGGCGGCGGAGACATAAGCTGAGGTAAATATTTCGAGGGGGGAACTACTCGACAGAAAGATTATTTGGGAATCAGCTAAGGCATCAAGACAAGTCAAACCACTATGATCACGAGGATACAACAAAGGCATTGTGAGAATGGGTAGGTGAGGATGTCACAGGCCGTGGATCAAAACTCGTGAAAAATACACACGGAACGTCCTATGGAGATTAACTTATCAAATGGGGCTCATTTAATCTACTTGAACTGGCTCGATTTGTGAAACACATGAAGAAACCCATATACTTGAAGCATTGGTAACCCAGTGAAACACTCCAATAAAATTAAAATTAGAGTTACCAACGTAATTATTGTAAATCCTAAGGGATAAAAATGTATAGAGTTTAAATTCCTCTAAACTCTCATTTTGTAGATAGGCATAAATCTCAACTGTTGATGTAATTCGATATGTACCATTGGATCTAGGAGAGCTCAACTATATATAGAGGCAATCCCCTTCATTTGTAATCACTCAATTGTAATACTTCAAACTGATAGAATACTTTTGAGAGTATTTACTCAAATACTTCGTGTGCACTATTTTTCTGTGGCTTTTCTGTTTGTTCGTGGTTTTATTTTTTTTTTAGTTTGTTTTCGCTTTATTTGCGGTGCCTTAGAGGATTTCTACGAGAATTTTCATTTTTCAAGAGTAAGGTTGAATTAGGCGGATTTGAACTTAAAATTGCTTAAGGTTGCGCGGTTTGTCAGAATAAAGTTCTAGCCCCGTGATACAAGCATAAAGATGAATGATGTTTGTTTATTTCTATGAATAATCAATTTGACTATTTCAGTAATTTAAGATATGATAAAATTACTACACTAAGTACATAAATTTCCTAGAACTTTTTGATTTTTATGGCGGTAACCAATCAATGGGAAGTGCACCAAATTGATTTAATTAATATTTTCCTTAATGGGAAGCTAGAGGAGGAAGTTTTTATGTAGTAACCTTCAAGATTTGATTTGTTCTCACCTAATGGTTCTATATTAGCGTGCAAGCTTCTGCGAGATATTTATGGGTTGTGGCAGCCTTCACGTAATTGGTTCTCAACATTACGTAACGACTTGTTGGAGCTTGGATTTCATCAATCTAAAATTGATGTCTCATTATTTTCTAAGTTTAGTGATGGTTATTTGACCTATCTTGTGGTTTATGTTGATGATGTTTCGGTTACAAGGAGTTCTTTTGTCGAAGTTGTTAATGTTATTATCAAGTTAAGTGCCAAGTTTTCTCTCAAAGGTTTGGAACTACTCAATCATTTCCCTTGAATTGAAGTGAAAAAGAATGATGGTTGTTTGTTACTCACACAACAAAAGTATATCCATGTGATCTATTACTTCGAACCAAGATGGACGGTGCCACATCTTGTTCTACTCCGATGGCTACTTTTATAAAACTTATTAAACATGTGGGCTGAGCTATTGATGATGTACAAGGGTTTCCTATTATTGTAGAGGCCTTACAGTATATTTGTCATACTAGGCCTGATGTTGCCTTTAATGCGAATAATGTGGTGCAGTTTATACATTAACCGTTGGATACACATTTTGTTGCAGTAAAATGTATTTTGAGGTCTTTGAAGAGCACTATTGGTCATAGTGTACTTATTGCACCAGAGGAGGTATCTCATCTTTTAGCCTTTTCTGACGTCAATTGGAGTAGTAGCATTGATTATTGATGTTCCACATCTAGATACTATGTTTTATTGGGTTCTAATTTTATTTTTTGGAGTTCAAAGAAGCATAAGACTGTATTCTAGTCTACTATAGAGGTAGAGTGGCATAGTATTGTTGACATTACTATTGAGGTTCTTTAGGTGCACACAGTTCTTAAAGATCTCGAGGTTTCAGTTATAGGTATTCTAACTATCTGGTGTGGTAACCCCAGCACCATTGCAATGAGTGTTAATTTGGTGTACCATGCTCGCAGCAAACATGTGGTTCTAGACATACATTTTGTGTGAAAGAGAGTCAATAGTAAGACTTTACAAGTGAATTATGTGCTAGCAAGTTTTTAGGTTGCAGATATTTTAACTAAGCCATTAGTATCATCCACCTTTTTTGGCCTAAAGAAAAAGTTGTAAGTGTTTTCTTTGGAAGAGTTATCTAGTGCTTAAAAAGAGGAAGTGAAGAACTAGTTGTTGATAGGTTATTAATTAGTTGTATATTGTATTTGGAGTATAAATATGTGTGTTGGTACTAGTAAAAAATAAGACTGATGGTTGTTCTATCTCTCTAAATTTTTTTTTTTGTTATATTTTCTCTAGTCTATGGTTTTCTTCAGTTGCATTGCTTTTGTTTCATGTTCATGCATTTTTTTAGTCTTTCCAGCATAGTTGGATGCAACTTGATATGCCTAATTCAACATCTTTTGTCTAAAAAATTCACAGATGCCACAATGGGAAGAAACGGTGGATGAATCTAGAAATAGATATAAACAAATTATAAAGGCATTGGCTGATAAATACCCCTCTGAGAACTTGCTATTAGTCACACATGGTAAGCTTCATCCTCTTTATACCAAAGATAATTATAGTGATTTCATTGCTTCTAAATGTTTGAGTCCCATTTGTTGTTTGTGTCAAATGGTAGGGGAAGGAGTTGGAGTTTCGATATCTGGGTTCTTGGAGCACACAACAGTGGTTGAAGTAGAATATTGTGGTAATGCAGAGTTAAAAAGATTAATGACATGCAAAAATGGGTCAACCACTACTGGAAACTTTTTGGTGCTTACAAAAAGTGGCCAGAGTGGGATTACTTATTTTGATTAAAGAATGTTTCAACAAATAATCAATTCTTCTTTCTTGAAAATCTTGTCTTTTTACTTCCCTTGCATGACGATGAACCAATGCCTTTCTTTTCTTTGGATGATGATATTGATTCCATTTTGCTAAAGTTGGTGTCTCAATTTGAATATGTACTTTAATCTGCCCAACAAATTAGCATGTTGTTGCTCAAAAAGTGTTTATGATTAGGGTAATATGAAGAGGAAAGCCTCAAACACTTAGAAATAACAATGATGTACAGGGAAAAAATTCCTCTGGCTCTACTTGGTATCTCACTCATATAAGAGAAACTTATGACAATTAAAACAGAGATATGCCATAAGATAAGAAAATGCAGCTATAAACAAAAATAGCAATGAAAAATGAAGAATGTAAGAATTAATCATTACAGTAGAAAGAGGGGGGAAAAAACAAAATCAAAAATCCAAAAAGAGCAAAGCTTCGAAGATTTAGTTCAATCATCTCTAAAGGCTTCAAAATCCCCCCAAAAAAAGAGTAATTTTACACAGTCCAATTTGATTCCATTATCTTCCTCTTATTACAAGGCTTTAAAGGTAAGAAAACGAACCCAACAAAAGAACTAACTTCCCCATTAAGATTGGTAATTTTCAAACACAAAAGGCAAGATCAAATGCAATAGATTTCACAGTTGGATTTGTTGTAAAGGCTCAATAACATGCTCCTACTTAAAGAGAAAATAAAGATCTGAAGGGAAAAAAATAGATAGATGGAAACATAATGAAACTATGAGGAGAAAGAAAAAAAAAAGGTGATTATTTTTTTAACTTAATTATGCTATGTAGCATATAATTATTGGTGGGCAAGGTGACGCCAAATAGAGATCGAGGAGTTTTATTCGAAATACAAGGGACAAAAATTTGCTTTCTAGTTTAAGACAAAAACTTCATTGTGTTTGATTTACTAAAGCCAACAAGCAAAACATGTGGAGCCATGGGGTTGTCAGTTTCATGAACCAAATCATCTATTTTTGACTCTCTTGTTAACAACCATCCACTGGTGCAAAACACTAGTGAAAAAGTAAGAATCCTCAAACCTAGTCAAAGGGTTTGTCTAGTAGAGTGGGAAGAGAAAATTGAAAAGATTGAAAGAAAAGTAGGAAAAATGAAAAAAATTAAAGAAAGAAACTATTTTCTTTCCATCTGTTACTTAGTAGAGTTGAAAAATGAGAGGACAAAAATTAAACTTTTGAAAGAAAATGCATAATTCTGAACCAACATACATGATCATCTCTCCCATTTTCTTTCCTAAATTTTATTTTCTTTCTGCACTTCCATTTTTTCTTTTCATTCTTTTTACTTTTCCATTTAACCAAACACGATAGAGTCTTGGCTTTCTAAAGACAAGGTGGGTATAATTAGGGTTGTGGAGTTTTAAGGGGGAAATTTTGATTGAGCCTTAACATAATATTACACTAAAAAACAGAAATTTTCAATGCATGATGGTGAGCAAGGCTGACTCTCATTCCTTCATTGATGAACTAAACTCTAGAGCCTAAAAATTGACAAAAAAGATTCAAGTTTATCAAGAAAATATGTACCATGAAAAAAGAAAATTTTGATTGATGCTATATAATTTTAAGCAATTGGTTGGATCACAATATTACAATTAAATTTATTATGTTGAAAAAAATAAGGAATCTATGAAAGATGAAAATGTGTGTATATTGTTTTCTAGAACCAGCACTAATTATAGAGTCAATGGTATCCTCTTCCAAAACAATTCCCATATCAACATCGCCTTTCTGATTATTAATCACATGTTTGTAAATTTTCTTCTTACCAAATGTTCCATCTTCAATACTTTTTGAGCTCGGATTTTGTAACGCCCTAAAAATATAGGGTCTTTAATTTTGCATGTTCTGTCACAAAAAGTTTGTTTGCTTTAATGGCTAAGTGATTTGGGTGTGTATGAGAGAGTGTGAGAAGCCTGGGTTCAAGTATTGACTTTTGCAGAATTTTTAGTTTTCTCTTAAATGAACCTGGACACTGGCACTTAGGCCTTATTAGTAATAATACTTCTTTTATGACACAAAAAGAGCCCGTGGTGTAGTGGCAATGTAGCACCCTAATCCGAGACCGTTGTTGAAATAGGGTCAAGAGGCGTTACCAAACATTCTAAACATTTCACCACCATTTCATGACACCAAGTCATTAGTCAATCAATACATATCAATTAGTAACATATGGTCCCTTATTGAGGTCTACGAGACCTTAATCACATGCTAGATAGAAGTCGGGACTAAATCGAATACTTACAAAAATTTTTAGAAATTTAAAACTTTTTCAAAACTGTCGAGGACACACACCTGTGTAACCAGGCCGTGTGCCTCCCACGGCTACCAGACACACCCATGTGTCCTGGCCGTGCCAAAACTGAGCATGTATACTGACTTATCCACACGGCTACCAGACACGCCCGTGTGTCATGGCCGTGTGATAATATGCTAGCTACTGACTTGGTCACACGGCCATCAGGCACGCCCATGTGCCATGACCGTGTAACCTGCCCAGACACACTTCGAAGTGGTCCTTGAACCAAACGGTGGTGATACATGCCCGTGTCCCTTAACCAAATATGCAAAATAGGCCATTTGCAAGGCCAAAATGCCACCCACACTTGGGTCAACCCTACAATCAATATACCAATTCATTTCATGTACCATTGACAACCAAAAACATGTCAAATGATCAACATATCATCTTATTCAATCTCACTTCTAATCATGTCTACTTATAACCAAATTTCACAACTAAGCATATGCATTACCAAGCATGATTCATCCATAACATCACTAGGTTACAATAGCATCAATCCATCACTAAGCTTACCATTTATAAGACATTCTTCTTGCTAACAAAACATACCAAAACATACTTCACATACCAAATCCACATATGCATATTTCCAACATTTATCTAGCCACATCACATGGCTATTTACACATCTCAATTGTATTTCAAAACAACTAGCCTATACATGCCATATTCAAATATACACATCTTCAAAAGTACCAAAATAGATTGCCGATAGTGTGATAAAGATGCTGACGATCCCCGGATCCGAGCTAACCTTGCTGACACTGTAAAACAGGGAAACAAATCACACAGTAAGCTTTCAAAAGCTTAGTAAGTTCGAAATACAATACATACAACTCAATAATACCATATCACATCTAATTAAACCATCACTTAGATAAATGCACAATTAGACTCATCATCAATCTCAACCATGTACTCAATTATCTATTCATTCAACTTTTAAAGCTATCATCAACCACATAGGTTCAAACGTACCTTGATCATCACATAGTTACTCACCATTCATGCTACTTAATTGTTCGATATTACCTCTCGTTCAACCTTTGATATTTCTTTGTTTTATTCGCACACTTAGTGCCAATTTCATACCCGAAACATAGTTGTCATCGCACACTTAGTGCCAATATGTTAAACCAAATTTATATCGGTATCGCACACATAGTGCCAATTCAATAAGCCGAAGCTTCTATCATCTCGCACACACAGTGCCAATCATCTCTATCCCGTTTCTAATTTCTCGCACTCAGTGCCCTCTAATTCAATTCAGCACTTAGCATTTATAATCTCATAGTTATATAGATATTCATTCAATTCACATCACATAGAACATAAATTAACAACTTGTACTATATCCAAACTTACCTCAGACGTCGAAATACTGAAACGATCGATTAATCGAGCACTTTATCTTTGCCTCGATCTCGATCCGAACCTCTCCTCTCTTGGTCTATACACATTCAAATTCAATCCATTCAATCACCAAATCATTCATTTTAGTCCAACCACACACATTTAGGGCATTTTACAAAATAGCCCTCACATTTTCACAATTCGACACTTTAGTCCATATTTCATAAAATCATCAAATTCACATAATTTCTTTTCATATAAGCCTAGCCGAATTTTATTACACATTTTAGTCCTTTAATTTACACTTTTCTCAATTAAACCCAAATTGCACAATTTCATCAAAATTTCAAGAACAAAACATGTTCATTAAACACATATCTATCATTTAACATCAATACTCATCACAAAGCTCACCATTTCATCAATGGCACATCTCATAAACATCATCAATTCTTCAAATTACAACATGGGCTTGATAGTAGACTTAGCAACAATCTCAAAAACATAAAAATCATCAAAAACTAAAGTCAAAACATAACTTAATTAAGCCATTCAATGGCCGAACCCTAACTTGTATTTCCTCTTCTTTTCCTTTCTTCAATTTTGGCACTCAAAGGATGATAATAATCATCTATCATGTTTGTTTTATCATAACATATATTATTATTAATCCAATTACCATATTAGCCTTTAATAATAACATATTATATTACATTTTAGTTGGTTAAAATGTCCATCCACCGCCCACTATCAATAAAATAGGCTAATTGCCTTTTAAAGGCTTCACATTATAAAGACATCAACAATTTGATACTTAACAATCAGCACCCAGCATTTTACACTTTACGCGATTAAGTCCTTTCTCTTAATTCGACATACAATCGATAAATTTACCACACAGAATTTTCACACAGGCTATATCACATATAATCAACACCAAAAATAACATTAAAATATTATTCTGACCTCAGATTTGTGGTTTCGAAACCACTATTCTGACTAGGGTCTAAACCAGGCTGTTACAGGCAAGGTAGCGTGTGGTGTAACTGAGAGGTCTGAGGTTCAAGTTCTGGGTTACATAATGGAGTGTTTATTTTGCTGCTTGACTTGTGTAGGTAGAAGAGTTGGATTGAAACACTGTTGAAAGGAGTTTGAACTGGTCATGGAGGGATTTGTGGAGCAAGTCAAGGAGGAGATTGGGGAGAAAATCAAGGAATTTCGAAATGGGAGGTTGGTAGGGTGTTGTGGCTGATTTGGACTCTAAGGCTCTATTGGAGTTCGACTAGGGGGAAATAGGGAGCAATTTCGACTGTAGTCATTTCTTGGTTTCGGCTTTTGGGGTGTTGATAGAAGAGTTGCCGAATTTCCTTGTTGACAATTTGGGGTTTTTACTTTTTGCATTTCGGGTTCTCTCTAGTTTTCCTTGTGCTACGAAACTGACCACTTGTGTCATTCCCTTCTAACCGTTTCATGTCATTTTCTCTTCATCTTTTCTATCCTCTTTCTCTTTTTGGTCGAACCTAGCACCTACTCTCCCCTGCCCTTTTTCCTCATCAATCGGTTTTTCTCATAGTCGAACCTTCCCTTTTGCCCCCTAACATCTGTTCGTCTTCTATTCTAGTCTGGCCGAATATCACTGTTTGTTAATCCCTCTCTGCGTTTATAACAACCTGATTTTGACCCTAATCGAAAAAGTGGTTTCGGGACCACAAATCCAAGTCCGAGTCTGAAAAATATTTTAAAATTATTTTCCGTATTTATTATGTGTGAATTTTTTTGTGTTAAATTTTCGTGACTTAATTTTGTTGTTTAGGTGTCCGATTAAATAAAAGGACTTAATCGCGTAAAGTGAAAATTAGGTGGTTATTTCTAAAATGGGCTAATTTGCACTTGGCTTTTAAAATAGAAGCCTTTAAGAAATAAATAGCCCAATATTAAATGAATTGGGCGGTGGTGGCATGATATATGTGATTTTATAATTTATGAATTAAGGTTATAAAATTTATTTAATTATTAAAATATATATATGATATGTTAACATAAAATAAACTATGTTTTCATTCTTTCTTTTCACCGAAACTTAAAAAAAGAAAAGAACAAAGAACAAAGGCTAAAGTTCGGCCTTTGAAGCTTGATTAAAGGTTCGTTTTTGTTCAGTTTTTGATAATTTTTACGTTTTTGAGATCGTTGCTTAAAAATGAACAAAACCCATGTTTTAATTTTTGATTGTGATGATGATTTTGTGTTTCACCATTGATGGTATCTTGTGGTTTTTGATTTTTGGTGATGAAATATGAATTATATGTGTTAGATTAACAAGTTTTGTCTTTGAATTTTTGATAAAATTGAGTAATTAGGATTAAATTGTAAAATAAATTTTAGAGGGGTTAAAATGAAAAACTAATGAATTATATGGGCTTGTATATACATGGTTAATGTTAGGCCTAGCTTGGGTATGGAGAAATTTGGTGTATTTTGTGTTTTGTGCAATAGGGACTAAATTGTAAAAATTATAAATGTCAGGGGTAAAATGGTAATTTACCCATTTATGTGTTTTTGGACTAAATTTAATGAAAGTATGTTTGAATGAGCTTAATTTGAACATGTTTAGATCAAGAATTAAAGAAATTGGATTTGGATCGGGGAAAGGCAAAAGTGGTCGAATAGCCGATTTCGTAGTCATCGACGACCGAGGTAAGCTCGTAAGCATTTAAAAGTTGATATAACTATGAATATATATTTTTTATGTAATAAATTGAATTATTTGAATATATATATACCATGGCCGAATGTAAACAATGTGATTTGGCTAACTTCCAAGCTTGATTCAATCGAGTTTCGACGTCTATAAGCCCCGTACGAACCTTAGGAATAGTTAGGATACATATGTCATGACATAGGATATCCGATATGTGTTATCGTGTAAGACCACGTCTGGGACGTTGGCATCGACTTGTGTTTACATGTAAGACCCTATCTGGGACAGTGGCATCGATATGTGATTACATGTAAGACCACGTCTGGGACGTTGGCATTGTACGAGCTTCCGACTATCTGCGTATGCTTTTTAATTCTGAATGGTTCAACGGGCATGTGTAAGTGAAGGCCAATATGTAATTCGAGTTAAAATAATTCAGGTATGTATATAAACTGTGCTATGAAAAGCAAGGTAAGTTAGATGTGTAGTTCGTTGGACAAAATCTAATGTATGAGCATGTGAAATATATATACGTTTCTAATTTGATGTATTTCGCTAAATTTGGTAAAATGTGATTTGATATTGAACTTTAGTAAGTATTTATGTATGTGGATTATTTAAAGTGTTTGTTATAATTTTGTATAATTGATCTTGTTAAGTTGATTGTTATTAACTTGCTTATGAACTTACTAAGCTTAAATAGCTTACTTTGTGTTTTTCCGTCTACCTTTGTTTTATAGATTTTGGATATACGTTATGAGCTCGGGGATCGTCAGCAAGACTCATCACACTATCGACAGTCTACTTTGGTATTTTGGCTATGTTAATTACGAATATATGGCATGTATAGCATAATAAAAGGGTGGATATAAATCGAGTACTTTTGTATACAATTAATAGCCATGCGAAATTGGCTTATCCTCTTTTGATTGATTTGCTATCTTTGCTGATGGTTTGTGATGGTTATTGAGAATGAGATTATACTTATGCATATTGATGATAGAGTATGTCTATAGTAGGTAAGTATATCTGATGTTTATAAGTAGTTTTATTGAATTTAGTTGATACATATATATATTAGTATACTTTGCATGATAGATTGAATTAGTGAAGATATGAATTCGAATTGAATGCGTACTTGTATATTTGGGCTATAGTAGGTGATGATGGTATGGACATGTTGTATTCGATTAGGTAATGTGTAAAGGTATATTTGTTACGTATTGTGTGAAGTTTAAATTACTTATTAAATGAATTATGATCAAATGTGTCTTTGCATATGTGTATTTGTATATTTATATTCGGTCATATTATGGAATTGTTATGGATGACTATTTGTTATGCAAATGTACGTAGCCTTATGATTAATTTATGAATTAGGTATTGGTAAATGTTAGATGAAACTTTGCTTATATGAAATAATAGAAATTTGGTTAAGAAAATTCATGTAATTATATATGTGCATTCGGCTCAATATGAATAAATTTATAAATGGAAATCATGTGGATATTTGTAAAGGTATTCAGCCTTACATAATTAATTCATTCATATGTTTGTACAAAATGTTACTTATATAGGTGAATTATGCATGTATGAATTATTATAGGTTATGAGTATAGATTTGAAATGATTCAAATTGACTAGGTATATGTTCAATTGGTGATGGATTATTAAATGAAAATTGAGATAATAGATGTCTATTTGCATGGTTGTATAAAATGCTATATATATATATATATATATTTGAATTTACATGGATTAATATGTCTTGATTGTATTGTTAAAATGTGCAGTTTTACTATGTTTAGATGAATTAATATGCAAACACTAGATACGATTTGAATGTTAATTATGTTAAATTGATATGTTATGTAATGGTTAATTTTATTAGGGAATATATGTGTTACTTAAAAAAAATTATATGCTTGTTTTGAGTTGTGTTTTATTCGGTAATGCCTCGTCACCCTAGTTCGGCGAAGGATATAGGTTAGGGGTGTTACATTTGATTGGTATCAGAGCTACGATTTAGTCGATTCTAGGACTAACGTAGCGCGTATGAGTTTAGCTATATATGCCATATTTTATACTGCGATAGTGTGATGACTTCTGACATCTGAAAATGTGGTTTCATATAGTAATGAATCCCAATCGAACCGTAGCTCATAATGTCGAGAGTGTAGCGCTTGCTCCCGCGCAAGGGACAGAGCCGATAGATTCTCGACCTACTTCAAGTAATCCAGAGGGGGAGGCTAGACAAGCCTTCTACCAAATGATGAATGATTGGTTTACACAGTATATCCCAACTAATCCGACTGCACAACAATCTTCACCCCCGATTAGTCCATTTGCGGTGCCTATTATACCCTCGGTGAATGATCCATGAGATTATCAAAGCCACATGCTGATAAAATAAGAAAACATGGAGCCGAAGATTTCAGACCACAGATGATGATGATGCTGAGCGAGCCGAGTTCTGGCTTGATAATACCATTCGAGTATTTGATGAATTATTCTGTACCCCTGATGAGTGTTTGAAATGTGCTATATCTCTGTTACGGGACACTGCATATCACTGGTGGAATACACTAGTATCAGTGGTTCCGAAGGAGCGAGTGACCTGGGAATTCTTTCAGACAGAGTTTCGTAAGAAATATATCAGCCAGAGGTTTATTGATCAGAAACGTAAAGAATTTCTTGAGCTGAAACAGGGGCGGATGACAGTGACAGAATATGAGCGAAAATTTGTCAGACTCAGCAGATATGCTAGACAGTGTGTTTCATCTAAAGCTATTATGTGTAAGAGATTTGAAGATGGACTGAATGAAGACATTAAACTGCTAGTTGGCATACTAGAGATAAAAGAGTTTGTGGTACTTGTTGAGCGAGCCTATAAAGCTGAGGAGCTTGGGAAAGAGAAAAGAAAATTTGATTCTGAAGTTAGAAATTCACGCAAAAGACCATTTAGTAAACTATTTCAGTCGACCTTAATGAAATTTCGAGATGATACTAGCCGTTCGAAGAATACTGCGGGTCATTTCAGAAGAGATCGAGATAGACCACCTATGAGCTCGAGAGCTACCTCTATAGCTAGTGTGGGTAATGTCAGATCAAACCAACCCGAGTGTAAACATTGAGGTAAGCGACATCCTGGCAATTGCAGATTGCATGATAGAGCCTGTTTTAAATGTGGATCCAGAGATCATTTTATTCGGGAGTGTCCAGAGATAGTTAATCAAAATCCAGCTCAGAGTACTAGATCGGGTAATACTACAGCTCGAGGTAGACCACCCAGAAATACGGGTATTGCAAGTGGCAGCCAAAGAGGGACTAAAGATTCAACTTTTAGATCTGAGGCTCGCGCACCAGCCAGAGCTTTTGCCATACGCGCACGCAAGGAGGCTTCATCCCCAGATGTCATTACTGGTACTTTTACTCTTTATGATACTATTGTTATTGCCTTGATTGATCCTAGTTCAACTCATTCCTATGTGTGTGAGACTTTGGTGTTCAGTAAGGCTTTACCTGTTGGGTCTACTGAGTTTGTAATTAAAGTATCAAACCCCTTAGGCCGGTGCGTCTTAGTAGATAAAATATGAAAGAATTATCCGTTGATGATTCGAGATTCATGCTTCCCAGCTGATTTGATGTTGTTATCATTTGATGAGTTCGATATAATTCTGGGTATGGACTGGTTAACTCTACATGATGCTATTGTGAACTGTAAACAAAAGATTATTGATTTGCGATTCCAGAATGATGAAATTGTTCGGATTGAATCTAATGATCTGAATGGTTTACCAGCAGTGATTTCTTCTATGACAGCTCAGAAATATGTGAAAAAGGGTTGTGAAGCTTATTTTGCTTACGTTCTTGATTCGAAAGTGACAGAAAAGAAGATTGAATCAGTACCTATTGTATGTGAGTATCCAGATGTGTTTCCTGAAGAATTACTGGGTTTGCCACCTATTCGAGAAGTTGAGTTTGGGATTGAATTAGTGCCAGGAATGACTCTGATTTCTATAGCTCCTTACAGGATAGCACCTACAGAATTAAAAGAATTGAAAGCACAGTTGCAAGAGTTGAAAGATAAGGGATTTGCACGACCGAGTTTCTCTCTTTAGGGTGCACCAGTCCTGTTTGTGAAAAAGAAAGATGGAACTATAACAATGTGTATTGACTACAGGCAGCTTAATAAAGTGACTATAAAGAACAATATCCGTTACCAAGAATTGATGACCTGTTTGATCAGCTGAAAGGGGCTACAGTGTTTTCAAAGATAGATTTGAGATCGGGGATACTATCAGTTGCGAGTTAAAGACTCTGATGTGCCAAAGACTGCTTTCCGAACGAGGTACGGACACTACGAGTTTCTGGTTATGCCTTTCGGACTCACTAATGCACCTGCTGTTTTTATGGATTTGATGAATCAGATATTCAGACAGTATTTGGATCAGTTTGTAGTAGTATTCATAGATGATATTCTTATTTATTCCCTTGATGAAACCGAGCATGCCGAACATCTGAGACTTGTGTTACAGACTTTGCGAGATAAACAGTTGTATGCAAAGCTTAGCAAATGTGAGTTCTGGTTATGTGAAGTCAGCTCTCTGGGCCATGTTGTATCAGCATTAGGTATTCGGGTTGATCTGAGTAAAATCTCAGCTATACTTGATTGGAAACTACCGAAAAATGTTTCTGAAGTTTGAAGCTTTCTGGGACTTGCTGGTTACTATAGACGATTTGTGAAGGGTTTCTCTATGATTGCTACACCGTTGACAAAGCTGTTACAGAAAGATGTTAAGTTTGAGTGGTCAGAGAAGTGTCAAAAAAGTTTTGATCAGTTGAAAACTCTTTTGACTGAAGCTCCAATGTTAGTGCAGCCTGAATTGGGTAAAGAATTGGTCATTTATAGTGATGCATCTTTGAATGGTTTGGGTTGTGTTTTGATGCAGGAAGGCAAAGTCATAGCTTATTCCTCGAGATAGTTAAAGCCACATGAAAAGAACTATCCAACACACGGTTTGGAGCTAACAGCTATTATGTTCGCGTTGAAAATTTGGCGTCATTATCTGTTTGGTGAGAAATGTCATATCTATTCTGATCACAAAATTCTAAAATATTTGATGACTCAGAAAGATTAGAATTTGAGACAACACCGATGGTTAGAGCTGTTGAAAGATTATGAGTTAGTGATTGACTATCATCCGGGAAAAGCTAATGTTGTTGCTGAAGCTTTAAGTCGAAAGTCATTATTTTCTCTACGTGCAATGAATGCACATATGGTTATGTCTGATGATGGTTCGATGGTAGTCGAATTAAAAGCAAGACCATTGTTTGTTCAACAAATTGGTGATGCCCAGAAAGTTCATAAAGATTTGTTGGCAAAACAAGCTCAGTGTGAAATTAATGTTGAATCAGAGTTTCAAATTGATGAGAATGACTGCTTGAAGTTCAAGGATCGAATATGTGTTCTGAGGAATACAGAGTTGATTCAGATGATTTTGAATGAAGCTCATAGCAGCCGATTATCTGTTCATTCGGGTCGCACAAAAATGTATAACAATCTGAAACAGTTCTATTGGTGGCCTGGTATGAAACGAGACATATCTGACTTTGTTTCGATATGCTTAATCTGGCAACAAGTAAAAGCCGAGCATCAGGTACCTTCTGGGTTACTTCAGCCGATTATAATACCTGAGTGGATATGGGACAGAGTTACAATGGATTTTGTATCCGGTCTACCATTGACACCGAGCAAGAAAGATGCAATCTGGGTTATTGTAGATAGATTGACTAAAACTGCTCATTTTGTTTCAGTTCGCACTGATTATTCACTTGATAAATTGGCTGAATTATATATTTCTCAGATTGTGAGATTACATGGTGTGCCTATTTCTATTGTTCCGGACAGAGACCCGAGATTCACATCGCGGTTTTGGAAGAAATTACAAGATGCTCTAGGTACGAAACTGCACTTTAGCACAACTTTTCATCCGCAGACAGATGGTCAATCCGAACAGATCATTCAGATACTTGAGGATATGTTGAGATGTTGCATCCTTGATTTCGAAGGTACGTGGGAACTATACTTACCTCTAATTGAATTTGCTTATAATAATAGCTTTCAATCTAGTATCCAGATGGCACCCTACGAGGCTTTGTATGGTCGTAAATGTCATACACCATTATATTGGACCGAGCTCAATGAAAATAAGATACGCGAGGTTGACTTGATCAAAAAAACTGAACAGAAAGTGGCAGTGATCCGTGATAGTTTGAAAGCTGCATCAGATCGACAAAAGTCATATGTAGATTTGAAACGTAAAGATATTGACTTTCAAATCGGAGATCAAGTGTTTTTGAAAGTTTCACCGTGGAAGAAAGTACTAAGATTCGGTCGTAAAGGCAAATTGAGTCCGAGATTCATTGGACCGTATGAAATCACAGAGCGTATCGGGCCGGTTGCTTATAGATTGCAGTTACCACCTGAGCTAGAAAAGATCCATAATGTATTTCATGTTTTCGATGCTTCGTAGATACCGATCTGATCCTTCACATGTGATTAGTCCGACAGAGGTCGAGATTCAGTCTGATATGACATATGAAGAGGAACCGATTTGTATTCTGGCTCGTGAGATAAAAGAATTGAGAAATAAGAAAATTTCGTTGGTCAAAGTGTTGTGGCAAAAGCACGGGGTTGAGGAAGCAACTTGAGAGTTACAGAATACAATGAAAGAACGTTATCCAAACCTATTCACCGGTATGATTTTTGGGGACGAAAATCCCTAGGGGGAGAGTTGTAACAGCCCGATTTTGACCCTAATCGAAAAAGTGGTTTCGGGACCACAAATCCGAGTCTGAGTCTGAAAAATATTTCAAAATTATTTTCTGTATTTATTATGTGTGAATTTATTTGTGTTAAATTTTCGTGACTTAATTTTGTCGTTTAGGTGTCCGATTAAATAAAAGGACTTAATCGCGTAAAGTGAAAGTTAGGTGGTTATTTCTAAAAGGGGCTAATTTGCACTTGGCTTTTAAAATAGAAGCCTTTAAGAAATAAATAGCCCCATATTAAATGAATTGGGCGGTGGTGGCATGATATATGTGATTTTATAATTTATAAATTAAAGTTATAAAATTTATTTAATTATTAAAATAAATATATGATATGTCTATTTGCATGGTTATAAAATTGGTGATGGATTATCAAATGAAAATTGAGATAATAGATGTCTATTTGCATGGTTGTATAAAATGCTATATATATATGTTTGAATTTACATGGGTTAATATGTCTTGATTGTATTGTTAAAATGTGCAGTTTTACTATGTTTAGATGAATTAATATGCAAACACTAGATACGATTTGAATGTTAATTATGTTAAACTGATATGTTATGTAATGGTTAATTTTATTAGGTAATATATGTGTTACTTAAAAAAATATGCTTGTTTTGAGTTGTGTTTTATTCGGTAATGCCTCGTAAACCTAGTTCGGCGACGGATACGGGTTAGGGGTGTTACAGCGTTGATCTACTACAAAGGTTCTGACTATCGGTAAGTGTTCATACTCCTCACCTTTGGATTAAATCTATCCTCTGCTTTCTTTTTTCAAACCAAATACACCTATGCCCTTCTTTTCTTTTTCCAAAATTGAATACCCCTTTTACTAACCGATTGTTATTTCCTCCTTCATGTAATTTACTCGTTGCGATTCTAGGGTATTCCTCAAGCAGTGGTGGAGTGTGAACGGTCTTGGAGGAGTCACACCATCGTTCTTAACATTTAGTTAAGGTAAAAGCGTTACCTTATGTTCTTTGGGGTTAGGCCGAATGTGCCCTGTCATCCACTAAATAGATTTTGATTGTATTTTAGGAAATCAATAAGGGCGTGTAATCGTTTCTGAACAGCGATCGTAGAGGGACTAAGGTAACCCTCTTTCAAACAAGGTAAGAAGGGTGTTTCGGATTAAGCGTCAATAAGAGGGTGTTTTGCCCTAACGATGAATAAGACTAACATTGGATCTCGTTTGAACCTAGGTTGGGTGCTCGTGGAATTTGGAGCAATTTTGTAAACAGGTGTGTAATCACACTATCGCTTCTGAGAGTCAGCAAAAGCCAAAAAGCTGAAATGCCGAAACTTCGGCATTTGAGGCCTCACGAGTGTGCGATCACTCGTGTGGTAAATTGAGCCACAAATAATAGGCGATAAACTGTAGAGGCCACCACGAGCGCTCTCGAGCCGTTACTGGCCTCGTTAGGCTGAAATAGGCCGTGTAGGCCTAATGGGCTCGTGGGCCCCACACGAATAAAATCCACGAAAAGTGGCGGATACTGGATTGGGCCATGTAGTTCGCATAGCCGTGATTAAATTTGGGCTGGATAGGCCACACGAGCGTGTGGGCCCACTTGGGCCGAATATTGGGCTTTGGGCCCATTTACATCGTTTTGACCATATATGTTATCTGTGTCTCTCGAGTCGACTATAAACCGTCAGAAAGGTCGTTAACTGCACTGAGACCCCAAAGTAGGTAAAATGACCAAAATACCCCTAAAGGGCAAATTTATTATTTTACCCCTAATGCATGGAAACGATCATTTTACCCCTAGAGGTAGGTTGACTGATGAATGTACATTATTTGTGTGACTGTACTGAGTAGGACATTTTTCATACACGAAACCTTTATGACATGACATACTGCGTGGGGTTGAGATTTTGATATGGAGGAAGAACTGTACTGGTGGCTCTGCCACAGTCACTGTTACTGGTGGCTTTGCCACATCTACTGTTACTGGTAGCTCTGTTGCTTTATTATTACTGGCAGCTATGCTGCAATATTGGTGTGTTGGCTGGGTGGGTCGATTTTATCCCCACATGGTGTGTTGGTTGGATTGGGGTGGGTTGCATATTTGCACCATACTGATACTGTATTGCGCCTAAGCCCACATTGTTACTGTAATGGGCTAAGGCCCATACTGTACTGTTACTAAATAGGGCTGAGGCCTAGACTGTTACCGCATATATTTCTGACTGAACAATAGGGAATTACACACTGAGTTTCATAAACTCACCCTAATCCCCAGCCTTAGACGATTTGGAGCCGCGAGGGATTCGGAGGTGGCCACACGTTCGTTAATATTGCTTTAGACTTAGTTATTTAAATTTTATATTGGGTTCTCGATTATGTAATAAGGCCTTTGGTGGATTTACTTCCTTTTTTATTGGGTTTTTAGTTTCTTATTTGAACTGCCTAACTGATCCAAACAAGTTTTCAAAAATAGTAACTGTTTTAAAGACAAACACATATTTTTTAAACTTCAAGTTGGTTTTAATTAGAGTAGCTTCAACGAATTTAAATAAACTAAGGAACCAACATTAACCAATATGGCAATCGTTTTAATAAGTGATTTTTTCAAACTTAATAAGTTAACTTACCAAAAGTTTTTTTTTTGGCATTAAAAGCTAAATGGGTTTTAACTTAAAAATGGTTTACTATCAACAAGCCTTGATTTTGAAAGACACTTCGATGTGACACGTCAGATTCAGTCGTAACGTTTAGGCCAAGTTCGGGGTGTTACAGATTTAATTGTATTCTCGCTAGAATCATCTGCTTCTAGAGTACTGCATCTTTGTTGAATGACTTTGGAATGTTTCTAAGTGTTTAGGCATACAACTATCAACCGCCTTTGCTTTATAACCAAGATTAGCAATAATTCTCATATTGGCATCATCTACATCTGATGGTAAACTGGTATCAGTAGAATGATTCCTACTTGTTGGAGTCTGTGAGAAAACTTGTAAAAAAAATAAAAGCAAGAATAAAGTAGAAACATTTTTTTATGGAAAGTGTATGTTTCATTGAACTGAAAAATAATGCTTATATAAAGAGAAAAATTCAACAACTAATGACTAAAAATAAGCAACTAAAAGATTCATAATCAATAAATCTCTAAAAATTAACAACAAACTGAAAAAGACTAAAAATAGCTAAATTATTTTGACTGCAATAGCTTAGGCAAATCTTCAACACTCCTCATTCCTTCAGTACTTTAATGCAATTGAACCTTCCTTTTACACATCTCTAAGAAAGATTAATTTGATATTGAAATGCTAGGTTTCCCATGAAATACGAGATTATTTGATATAACAATATTTGCTTGATTATCGACAAACACTTTTGTGCACTTTAATAGTTTTCTAAGTCATAAGGCTTGATTTGCGATAGTTGTTGCTGCAATAAACTCAGCTTCAGTTGTAAATTGTACCACAATTTCTTACTTTTTGGAACACCAAGAAAATACCCCTGAACCAAGGTTAAAATAATAGCCGAAAGTGTTCTTCATATCATTCGACGAACCAGCCCAACCATTGTCAAAATATGCTTGCAGCATGTACTTTTGACTTGCATAGAACTTGATTCTGAAATTCAGCGTTCCTTTAACATATCTCATCACCCTTTTAGTTTCTCTAAAATGGGTGTTACTTGTACAATTTGTGAATCTAGATAAAAGACTTACAACATGTAAAATGTTAAGTCTAGTAGTTATAAGATACATGAGAGAGCCAACCATTCTTCTGTAAAGAGTCTCGTCCACTCTTTTAGCTTCATCATTCTTGCTCAACTTTTCCTTCTAACATGCTAGAGTAGTTGTTTTTTTACAATTTTCCATTCTGAACTCTTCAAAATCTCACTTGCGTATTTCTTTTTACTGGTGAAAATTTCATTTTGCTTTTGCTTGATTTCTATTCCAAGAAAATAAACCATTTCTCCCAGTCATCTCAAAAGTATGTTGCATATCTCTTTTATACCACCAATCCTACTGTACCAGGTTCTAGGCTCCTACTTTAGTCCGTACAAAGATTTCTTGAGTTGATACACTTCATCTTCACAACCTTAGATTGAAATTCTTTCAGGTTGCTCAACATAAACTTTCTTGTCAAGAAAGTCATTCAAGAATGCAGATTGTATAACAACCCAATTTTAGTAAAGTCAGAATAGTGGTTTTGTAACCACAAATCTGAGCTGGAAAGATAAAATATTTTAATATTATGAAATGATTATTTATGTGATAGAATGATTGCATGAGAATATTGATAAGAAAAGTTTATCAATTAGGTGCTTGATAAACCGTAAAAGTAACATATTTTAAGCCCACATTTAGCATACTTTTGGATGATTTAAGCCTTGAATTGTGTAATTTGGTGCTCTTAATCCTTTGTTTTCATGTTTTATACTCAGAAGAGCACCAGAGGATGAAAAGAATGGAAAACGGGCCCAAAACAGAGTAAATGGGCCATATCACGAAATCCATACGGCCGTGCCTCATTCAACAGCCTAGAACACGGCCTGGCCACGATTCACACGGGCGTGTGCCATGGGCGTGTCCCTGCCGTGGAAAAGAAGAATTTCACTCGGAATAGGATACTTGGAGGCAAAGACACACATTCCAAAGCCTATTCAAACACCCTAGTAGGAATTCTACTTGAATTAGGATACTTAGGGGCCAAGTAAGGCATCTCAAAGTCTATATAAACACCCAAGGGGGCAACTTGAAAAGGAGTTCGGCAGAAGCCTTCTGCCAGGGCTTTTGTCGGGGGAACCCAAGGCTTTAGTCAAGGGGCATCCAGCTAGGCCAAAGAAGGCAAATTTGTGGGGATTTACTCGAAGATAGCCAGTTGATCCATCTCAAGAAGCCGGAGTTATACTTAAGACGGAGGATCTCTCCTTCAATTCCTTCAGGGGGTTTTAGGGATTTCTTATGTTTTGTTTTATCTTTTCTTCTGGGATGTTTTCTTTTATTGTTATGAACTAAACCCCCAGATACCTGAGGGGGATGAAACCTAAGATGAATCTTGTTATCGTTTGCTGAACTATATGATAAATATTTGACTTGTTCTTAATTATGTGTCCTTAATTCTTGTGTTAATATTTCTAGGATATTAATTCAAGTATGATGTGCTTAGGTGGAGGAGCAAAAGTCCCTGCCTAAGAGTAGATCTAGCATAATTAAGCGGAGTTGATCACATGCCTAGAGATAAGGTGACGAGATTTTGGCGGATTAGGGTGAAACCTAATATGGGAGTCCATAGATCGAGTTAATGTAATTCTAGGGATTTTAATTAGAAAGAGATTTCAATTAATCAACGTAAGGTTAGACATTAGTCGCCTCGAGAGAGGGATTAATATACATTAGGGAATCTTACGGATCAAGTCAAATGAATAAACCGTCTGGTTCAGAGTTAGATAACAAGTGAAGTCTAGGTGGATTCTTCCTTGGGTATCATCTTAATCAATTGGTTTTTCCTCAAGGTTATTTTCCCAATTTCATTCTTCTTTGTCTTAGAGCCTTTAGTTTAGTAGTTAATTAATTTTAGAATTAGATAAACAATTCCCTTAATTCTTAAGCTAGATAATACAAAGAGAGTTAGTATTAGTACTTTTGGTTCTTTTGGGTTCGACAATCCGGTCTTGCCTTAACTATACTACTGTTCGATAGGTGCGCTTGATAAACCTAAAAGTAACATATTTTAAGCCCATATTTAGCATGCTTTTGGATGATTTAAGCCCTGAATTGTGTAATTTGGTGCTCTTAATCCTTTGTTTTCATGTTTTATACTCAGAAGAGCACCCAATGACGAAAAGAATGGAAAACAGGCCTAAAACGGAGTAAATGGGCCATATCATGAAATCCACACAGCCTGGGCCCTAGCCACACGGCCGTGCCTCATTCAACAGCCTCGAACACGGCCTGGCCACGACTTACACGGTCGTGTGCCACGGGCGTGTCCCTGCTGCGACCAAGAGGATTTTTACTCGGAATAGGATACTTGGAGGCAAAGAAACACATTCCAAAGCCTATTCAAACACCCTAGTAGGAATTCTACTTGAATTAGGATACTTAGGGGCCAAATAAGGCATCTCAAAGTCTATATAAACACCCAAGGGGGCAACTTGAAGAGGACTTCGGTAGAAGCCAGAACCCACGGCATTAGTCAGGGGGCGGTTAGCTAGGCTAAGGAGCCAAGCCAGAAAGGTCAGATTTGTGGGAATCACTCGAAGATAGCCAGTTGATCCATCTCAAGAAGCCGGAATTATACTCAAGACGGAAGATCTCTCCTTCAATTCCTTCAGGGGTTTTAGGGATTTCTTATGTTTTTTTTATCTTTTCTTTTGAGATGTTTTCCTTTATTGTTATGAACTAAACCTTCAGATACCTGAGGGGATGAAACCTAAGATGAATCTTGTTATCGTTTGCTGAACTATATGATAAATATTTGACTTGTTCTTAATTATGCGTTCTTAATTCTTGTGTTGATATTTCCGGGATATTAATTCAAGTATGATGTGCTTAGGTGGAGGAGCAAAAGTCCCTGCCTAAGAGTATATCTAGCATAATTAAGCGGAGTTGATCGCACGCCTAGAGATAGGGTGATGAGATTTTACCGGATTAGGGTGAAACCTAATATGGGAGTCCATAGATCGAGTTAATGCGATTCTAGGGGTTTTAATTAGAAAGAGATTTCAATTAATCAACCTAGGGTTAGACGTTAGTCGCCTTGAGAGAGGGATTAATATAACTTAGGGAATCTTACAGATCAAGTCAAGTGAATAAATTGTCTGGTTCAGAGTTAGATAACAAGTGAAGTCTAGGTGGATTCTTCCTTGGGTGTTGCCTTAATCAATTGGTTTTTCCTCAAGTTATTTTCCCAAATTCTTTCTCTTGTCTTTGCATCTTTAGTTTAGTAGTTAGTTAATTTTACATTAAATAAAGATCACTTCAATTCTTAGGCTAAATAATAAAAAGAGAGTTAGTATTAGTACTTTTGGTTCCTTTGGGTTCGACAATCTGGTCTTGCCTTAACTATACTACTGTTCGATAGGTGCGCTTGCCTCAAAAATCATGGTCATAGTTTCTAGGTTCGATCATTCTTTTTATAAATTTTAAGACTCTAACACGTGATCAGCGCTTGCCTCAAATCATTGTCATAGTTAGTTTCTAGGTTTGATAATTCTTTTTATAAATTTTAAGACTTTGACATCGCATAAAACAACGATCAAGTTTTTGGCGCCGTTGTCGGGGAATTGAAATATTAAGAAAGCTCAATTTTTATTACTTTAGCCATTTTTTATTGCAATTTATTTTTATTTTTATTTGTTTTTACTTTGCTAATTTTTCCTTTATTCACTTTTGGCAGATAATTTTAGTTTATAGAGGAGATGGCATTAAATAATTATCAGTGGCAATTCATGAGGACAATTCCTACTAAAGCAGCCAGTGTCTTTAACCTCGACGCAGCACATCCAGTTATGCAGTGCGACGCAAGTGGAGGCGTGGCGAATCCTGAGTACCCACCCTACGGACAGGGCATAGAGAGCGAACAAATGAACTATATAGGTAACTATCCTAGACCTCAAAATAATTTTTATGGTAACACTTATAATGCAAGTTGGAGGTACCATCCCAATTTCTCGTGGGATGGTCAAAGTAGCCAAAGACCGGAACTTCCTCCAGATTTTCAACAACCACCTCACCAACAGGAAGAGGAGTCGAACCTTGAAGAGATGCTGACAAAATTCATGGCAGCCACAGAAACACGTTTTCAGAATACTGAGTCATCCTTCAAAAAATCAACTTGAAAAATCGACACAGGAGCTCAAGGATCAAATCAGGCAACTTGCTAAGCTGATCTCAGAACAACTACAAGAAAGCTTGCCAAACAACACTGAAACTAACCAAAAGAGCAAATTCAAGCCGTAACAGCTCATGACAGTGAAAGGTTAGTGGAATCTGACCCGAGGCAAGAGCCTGTGGTAAGTGAAGGTAAGGTTGAGGTAAGCCAGGATTTATCGAACCCGATAATTACAGAGTACCAAGCTCGTATGCCTAACCCCAATGCGATAAAGAAAGACCACACAGAGGAATAATTCAGTAAATTTCTTAAACTTCCAAAGAAGTTTCTTATTAACTTGCCGTTTCTTGAAGCTCTTTCGCAGATGCCAGATCCTAGACCTCGTGTCAATAAAGAAGAAATTCATGAGGAACGAAAGCTTTGGATCGATGAACTAGACGAATGGAAGACACACTTCAAGGAGAAACTAAAAACACACGAAGCAAAAGTGAGGCAACTCAACGACGAACTTAATGATGGGACAACCCAGCTTAAGATAGGAGATCAGGTACTCAAAATCCTCCCAGATGGAACAGTCGAGGTAACTAGTCCTAAAATCAGCACCTTTAAGGTAAACACTACTCGACTTAAACTTTATATCAATAATCGAATTGATTGCATGAGAAAGGATTTTCACCTCCTCAAACCACATGATTATGCGAATGAGAGGTAAGTCTAGCTCAAGACTTTAATCGAATGCTTCTCGGGAGGCAACCCGAGCACTAACTCTACTAACTAGTTTCGTTTTATTTCTTTTCGTATTTAGGCGTAGGTTTCCATACCCACACGGCCTTGCACACGGTCGTGGCCATGGCCGTGTGGGCACCACAAGTAGGTAAAAGGGCGTGGCCATAGACGTGTGGCAACAGGACAAAATTTTTCCCAAAACACGGGCTGCATCTCTATTTAAACCCCTTCTTATTTTCTCTTTTCCAGTTGTCTTTCTTCTTTCATTTTCCATTACTTTTATTTTTATTTTTATTTTTATTTTCTTTATTATTTTCTTCTTATTCTTCATGCCATTTAGGTTTAGCTTAGGATATATCAAGCCGACTACTTCGAGGACTCAATTTCAAACTATTCGAGACGCTTCCCCACGTTCACCTCCAACCCTATCCGGTTTCTTTTCATTGACTTCATCCAAAATTTAGGAAGTTTCACTTCTCTCCCCATCTTATGATTTTATGATTATTTTGATATTATCTATCTTTGTACATTGAGGGCAATGTACATCTTAAGTGTGGGGGGTCAACTATAGTATTATTTGAAAATCCCTGAATTATGCCATGAATGATATCTTGTCTTAAAGTGAGTTTCTCATATTATGATTAGAATGAAATTTCCTTTGATTTATGATTTTTATTGATGTGTTTTGGATTAAGTCATTGATAATTGTGCATTGATGATTAAATTTGAAGGATACTAGAGAATCAAGCATGATAAGTCTATTTTTCAGAAATTAAAATTTTTTTCTAGGTTGTCTACCTAAATCTGAATGTTACCTTGAAGTTTGAAATTTACAAGATTGATATCAAATACCCAAAATTTTTGTGAGATTTTGAGCCTTATAGAGCATATACTCTTTTTCGTGCTCACTTTTTATTATGAGTGTGTCAACATTGATTTGTTATTCTAGAACTTGCATTGATAATACTTGTCGAGACCACACCTTTGATTTGATATACAAAGATGATAAAGGCACCTAAGTTTTAACCCACTTACTCCACTAAAAGCCTACCTTCACAATTAACCCCTAGTGAACCCCGTTTAATCCTAACAACCCTTTGTATTGACTCACCCACTAATATTAACTCAAAACCCTTTATATTTGTTATCACCATTCCTTGACTACCCTTTCTGTCGAGATTTGATTTGATCGGTTGCCTAATTATTTTATTTCAGTAGTTGAATTTATCTTTTATTAAATAATTGACTTGTTCTTAAAAAAATCGAAGAATATTCGCTATTGGTTTTGTGATTAGGCGAGCTTATACGTTAAATTCTAAATTACTGAAGAAGAAGCTCATATCAGAATATTATTTATGTAATTATTATCAGTTCGATATCTCTAGTTAGGTGATTTGTCAAGTCAATCTCGATTCTAACCCGCTAATTCAGCCTTTATCCACACCTTTAACCCAAGCCCCGTTACAACCTTGTTAAAGACCTTTTGATTTGTGTATCATCTCATATTATAGTGGTGGAGATTTGATTTTCATGCAAGCCTATGGGATTAACTCTTCATATTTGACTTTTGAGTGCTTAATTTTGAACCTTAAACACTTTGAGTGATTTGAGTGAATCTTTAGTCAGGATGTCAACTCTTGTCGATTTTGAATCAGAGGTAATTAATTAGGTAAGGGGAAACACCTAACGTTTTCGGGATATAAATGTATGACTTAGATTGTTTGAATCTTTAGGACCCTCTGAGTTGAATTATCCATGTATGAATTATCTTTGAATTATGACAAAACATTATTGATGAATATTATGAATCTAGGAAGTTCGTTTTAATTGTGAGTTGAGAATTTTGCTTGAGGACAAGCAAAAGCTTAAGTGTGGGGGTATTTGATAAACCGTAAAAGTAACATATTTTAAGCCCACATTTAGCATACTTTTGGATGATTTAAGCCTTGAATTATGTAATTTGGTGCTCTTAATCCTTTGTTTTCATGTTTTATACTCAGAAGAGCACCGGAAGATGAAAAGAACAAAAAACGGGCCCAAAACGGAGTAAATGGGCCATATCACGAAATCCACACAGCCTAGGCCAAGACCACACGGCTGTGCCTCACTCAACAGCCTAGAACACGGCCTGGCCACAATTCGCACGGGCGTGTGCCATGGGCTTGTCCCTACCGTGGGAAAGAAGAATTTCACTCGGAATAGGATACTTGGAGGCAAAGACACACATTCCAAAGCCTATTCAAACACCCTAGTAGGAATTCTACTTGAATTAGGATACTTAGGGGCCAAGTAAGGCATCTCAAAGTCTATATAAACACCCAAGGGGGCAACTTGAAGAGGAGTTCGGTAGAAGCCTTCTGTCAGGGCTTTTGTCGGGGGAACCCAAGGCTTTAGTCAGGGGGCATCCAGCTAGGCCAAAGAAGGTAGATTTGTGGGGATTTACTCGAAGATAGCCAGTTGATCCATCTCAAGAAGCCGGAGTTATACTCCAGACGGAGGATCTCTCCTTCAATTCCTTCAGGGGGTTTTAAGGATTTCTTATGTTTTGTTTTATCTTTTCTTCTGAGATGTTTTCTTTTATTGTTATGAACTAAACCCTCAGATACCTAAGGGGGATGAAACCTAAGATGAATCTTGTTATCGTTTGCTGAACTATATGATAAATATTTGACTTGTTCGTAATTATGTGTCCTTAATTCTTGTGTTAATATTTCTGGGATATTAATCCAAGTATGATGTGCTTAGGTGGAGGAGCAAAAGTCCCTACCTAAGAGTAGATCTAGCATAATTAAGCGGAGTTGATCGCACGCCTAGAGATAGGGTGACGAGATTTTGTCGGATTAGGGTGAAACCTAATATTGGAGTCCATAGATCGAGTTAATGCAATTCTAGGGATTTTAATTAGAAAGAGTTTCAATTAATCAACCTAGGGTTAGACGTTAGTCACCTCGAGAGAGGGATTAATATACATTAGAGAATCCAACGGATCAAGTCAAACGAATAAATCGCCTGGTTCAGAGTTAGATAACAAGTGAAGTCTAGTGGATTCTTCCTTAGGTATCGTCTTAATCAATTGGTTTTTCCTCAAGGTTATTTTCCCAATTTCATTCTTCTTTGTCTTAGAGTCTTTAGTTTAGTAGTTAATTAATTTTAGAATTAGATAAACAATTCCCTTAATTCTTAGGCTAGATAATAAAAAGAGAGGTAGTAGTAGTACTTTTGGTTCCTTTGGGTTCGACAATCTGGTCTCGCCTTAACTATACTACTGTTCGATAGGTGCGCTTGGCTCAAATCATTGTCATAGTTAGTTTCTAGGTTTGATCATTTTTTTTATAAATTTTAAGACTTTGACATCGCATAAAACAACGATCAATGCTTAATTGTAGAAAGGACTAAATTGCATAAAATGTCAAATTTGAATTCTAGTAGCTATAAGGATTAAATAGCTATGGAATTCAAAACTTGAGGTCCTTAAATGGTAATTAGACCATTGATGAAAAATATGTAGATATTTTTGATGAATCATCCATAGAAAAATTATACAGATGATAATTAAATTAAAATGAAATATCATCATTTTATATCATCTTCTTCAACCTAAAATCCATGAAAACCATAGGTGAGAGAAAACAAGCTCTCCAAGCATAAATTGGTAAGTTCCTATGTCCCGTTTTTAGTAATTTTTATATTTTTGAGTTCGAGAAAGCTTAATTTCTCTATTTGGGGGGTTAATTTGAATAGATATCAAAGTATAAAAATTTTTCCATGGATGAATATACTGAAATTTAAAATTTATGGTAGAAAATGAAAGGTTGTTGATAGATAAACAACTTTTACAAAGGGAAATTTGATTGAAATTTGATTTAGGGACTAAATTGAGAAATGGTAAAACCCATGGGAAATTCTAAAATCTTGAGAATACATGTGCTGTAAAAGTTATATTAGAATTTTGGTTAGGCTTGGAATAAAGATTAAATTGCATGAATTTCAATTTCCAAGCCTAGGGATGAAATTGGAATTAATCAAAAGTATAGGGGCAAAATGGTACATTTGCCTAGATCGTAAATTGAGTTCAATAGAACATGAAATGGATTGAATTGATGATTAAATTCATTTATATAGATCCGGAAGTACCAAACAAAGAGCTAAATCGAGGAAAGAAAAAGATTTCGAATTAATAGATTTTAGATACGAACAAATATCAAGGTAGGTTCGTATAACTTAAATGGGTATGGAAATGTATTTACTTGAAAGTTATATTACATTGATTATGTTATATGAAATCATGTATGTGGATTATATGGATATGGCAATGAACATAATAATACATGTTTGGAAGATGATTGAAAAAGGGTTGAATTCTTTGAATATTGAATTCCGATGGATAAAAAGGTTATTTCCTTGATGAAACTGCATGTGTTGCAGAATGGATTTAGCCTGGACGGGTAATCCAAAATGAGCCTCTCGACTATATGTTTCAATTAGGATTTAGTCTGGACTGGTAATCCTAATTGACTGGATTTAGCCTGGACTGGTAATCCAGAAAGAACTCTATAGGGAATTCTTTGTCATAAAAAAAATTTAGCCTAGACTGGTATCCGATAAAGCCCTTAGAGTATATGTTACAGCTAGAATTTAGCCTGGACTGGTAATTCTACTGTGTGATATGTGGCTCGAGAGTGTACCTATAAGGTACTACTGGATATGAATTGACAGACAATGGAATTGTACACCTCGAGTGTACTATTCGAAATATCCATTGGAAATTCAATGATTCAACAGACAAAATACGCATATAGCATGATGAGCTCGTCTATGCATATTGGTATATTATGACTAACATGTTGGTTGAGTATGTGTGAATAGGTAAATTACCAAATAGTTGGAAAGCATGTTTTGTATAGTTAATATATTGAATGTAATGGTAAGCTTAATTTATGTTATACGAGCTTACTAAGCATAATATGCTTACTAGGTTTTATTTTCCCTGTTTTATAGTGCTTAAAGCTCAGGAAGGTTAGAGATTGGTTGGAGGAAATCATCACACTATCAACCTATCGTTTTGGTATAAATGAAAATCATATTTTGTTAATGGCGTGTATAGGCTAACTAAATCAAATGATGTTGTGTAAGTAATGAATGAAATTTAGCCATTAGAATGGCTAATACACTTATGTTTTGATATATGTTATGGTTGAATCAATACATTAACTAAAATGATAAGTATGAACATCTAATGTTGCAAATTATGTAAATAACATAAAGGTAAGTCATTAAACACAAATATATGATGAAATGTATTAGTTTGGATGATAGAACTTGACTTGAATTATACTTGCAATTGGTTGGATTATACTTGTAAGTGTTGGTGCAGGAAGATGGAAATTTGGGTGAGAAATGAGGCTAGGAAATGGCCTTATTTTATTCACACGGAGGCGTGTGTCCAGGTCGTGTGTCACACACGGCCTGGTACATGGGTATGTTGTCTGGCCGTGTGTCCCTGCATTTTAATTTTGAAAAATAAAATGCTCAGAATTGAGCATACGAGTAGAGACACGGGAGTGTGTCTCAGCCGTGTGGGTGACACGGCCTTGAACACGAGCGTGTTGCATGGCCATGTGGCGTAAGCTAGAGAGCAACCTAAATTGGACACGGCCTGAAGCACGGGCGTGTCTAAGGGTCACACGGGCGTGTCCCTTGGATCACACGGGCGTGTAAGCCCTGCTCTTTGGAAAACTTTTGAAATTTTGCAAAAATTCCTAGAGGTTTCGAATAAGTCCCAACTTAATTCTAATGCTCGTATTGGGCATCGAGGGTTCATTTAAGGAACGTTCTTAACAATCTCGGTTAATGAATAATGATTTACATGATTTATCTGAAAATATTTTGAAAAGTTTTGGTAATACTCTGTAACCCTGTTCCTGCGGTGAATTTGGGTTAAGGGTGTTACATTTATTAGTATCAGAGCTACGGTTTAGTCGATTCTCGGACTAACGTAGCAAGTATGAGTTTAGCTATACATGCCATTATATAATTGTGATAGTGTGATATCTTCTGACCATTTTTAAATGTATTTTTCATATAGTAAATATCTTCCAACCGAGTTAGAGCTGATCCTGAGGAAACTGAGAGTACTGCTCAAGCTTCCGTACAAAGAGCTACATCTAGTAGTAGAAAGCCAGAGTCTGAGGGCCGAGATGATGAGGGAAAAGCTGTATTCTTTCAAATGATAAATGAATGGTTTATAGAATATATAAGAACAAATCTTGTTGTTCAGCAACCTCCCCCACCTGCTCCTCAACCAATTCTTGAGACACCACAAGGTACTGAATCAGTTAAAATTGGTAAGGCTTCGGTTGATAAAATCAAAAAATATGAGGCTGAGGAATTCAGAGCTACTACAGATGATGATACAGAAAAGGCTGAGTTTTGGTTGGAGAATACTATTCAGGTATTAAATGAATTGTCTTGTTCACCAGCCGATTGTCTGAAACATTCAGTTTCTTTATTAAGCGACACAGCCTATTATTGAAGGAAAACTATAACTTCTGTCGTTCCAAAAAAAAACATTACATGGGAGTTCTTTCAAACAGAATTCAGAAAGAAATATATAAGTTAGAGATTCTTGGACCAGAAAAGAAAAGAATTCTTAGAACTTAAACAGGGGAACATGACAGTGTCAGAATATGAACAGGAATTTGTTCGACTAAGTAAATATGCTAAAGAATGGGTTCAAACTGAGGTTAAAATGTGCAAACGATTTGAAGAAGAGAATATATTATACTATTGATTGGTATTCTTGAAATAAGAGAATTTGCAGTTCTGGCTGGCCAAGCATTAAAAGCAGAAGAACTTAGCAAAGAAAAGAAACAAGCTGAAAGACAAGCTCAGATTTCCGGTCAGAGATCTATGGGAAAATCCCAATCATTTGTTTCAAAGAAAATAAGGAGATACCAGGATCGTTTTACCGCATCTACTGGATATTTTAGAAAAGAGCGGTGTTCTCAACGCTCTAACCCGAGATCATTGTCCCCATCAGTAACCAGTGTTGGAAGTGTAGGAAATCCAAAGCCGAAATGTAACTACTGTAATAAGTTTCATTTTGGGGAATGTCGTTTAAAAAGTGGGGCTTGCTATCGATGTGGTTCTTTCGATCATTTCCTCAGATATTGTCCGGAAAGAGGGGAAAAAAATGTTGAACAGATTTCAAAGTCGAGTAATACTATCTCTAGAGGTAGACCACCTCGACACCCTGCAAATGTTGGTGGTAGCCGAAGTGCTACAAAAGATTCAACAGTTAAATCTAAGGCAGGAGCACCGGCGAGAACTTATGCTATACGTGCCAGAGAGGATATCTCTGCCCCAGACGTCATTACTGGTACATTTTCTTTGCTTGGCACTAATATTATTGCTTTAATTGATCCCGGTTCCACACACTCATATATATGTAAAAAATTAGTAAATGTTAAAAATTTACCAGTTGATTCACTGAATTTGTAGTGGAAGTTTCAAATCCTCTGGGTCAATGTGTGATGGTGGATAAAGTTTGTAAAGACTGTTCATTGATGGTAAAAGGTAAATGCTTCTCAGCTGATTTGGTGTTACTGCCTTTTGATGAATTTGATATAATTTTGGGAATGGATTGGTTAACCCAGCATGATGCAGTAGTGAATTGTAAACAGAAATACATTGTGTTGAAATGTCAAAATGGTGAGTTACTCCATGTTGAATCTAATAGATTAGATGGATTATCTAATGTCATTTCAGCAATAACAACACAGAAATGTATCAGAAAGGGATACGAAGCTTATCTTGCTTATGTGTTGGACACAAAGGTAACTGAGTCAAAGATTCAGTCAGTGTCAGTAGTGTGTGAATTTCTAGATGTGTTTCCGGAAGAATTACCTGGATTCCCACCTGTCAGAGAAGTGGAGATTTCTATAAACCTTATTCTATTAACAACATCAATATCAATAACACCTTATAGAATGGCTCCAGCTAAGTTGAAAGAGTTGAAAGCACAGTTACAAGAATTAATTGACAAAGGCTTTACTCGACCCAGTTTCTCACCTTGGGGTGCACCGGTTTTATTTGTAAAAAAGAAAGATGGATCTCTGAGGTTATGTATTGATTACAGGAAGCTAAATAAAGTTACAATAAAGAATAAGTACCCGTTGCCTCGAATAGATGACTTATTTGATCAGTTAAAAGGGGCTACTGTATTTTCAAAAATTGATCTTCGCTCGGGTTATTATCAGTTACGGGTAAAGGACTCAGATGTTCCAAAAATAGCTTTTAGAACCAGGTATGGTCACTATGAGTTTTTAGTGATGCCATTTGGGCTGACTAATGCACCGACAGTGTTTATGGATCTGATGAACAGAATTTTCAAACCGTACCTAGACAGGTTTGTGGTGGTATTCATTGATGATATCTTAGTCTATTCCCAAGATGAAAAAGAGCATGATGGTCATCTGAGAATTGTATTACAAACTCTACGGAAGAAGCAATTGTATGCCAAGTTCAGTAAACGTGAATTTTGGCTATGGAAAGTTGGATTTCTTGGACATATTGTATCTGCTGAAGGTATCAGGGTAGACCCGGGTAAAATTTTAGTAATTGTCAATTGGAATCCACCAAAGAATGTGTCAGAAGTCAGAAGTTTTCTGGGTTTAGCAGGATATTATCGAAGATTTGTTAAAGGGTTTTCGATGATAGCCTCTCCGATGATTCGACTGTTGCAGAAAGATGTGAAATTCGAGTGGAATGATAAATGTCAACAAAGTTTTGATAGGTTGAAAGCTTTATTAACTGAAGCACCTGTGTTGGTACAGCATGAATCGGGTAAGGAATTTGTGAATTATAGTGATGCATCTTTAAATGGTTTAGGTTGTGTTTTGATGCAAGGTAAAGTAATTGCATAGCTTCAAGACAACTAAAACCACATGAAAAGAATTACCCAATACATGATCTTGAATTAGTAGCTATTGTGTTTGCATTAAAAATATGACGACATTATTTATAACGTGAAAAATGTCATATCTTCACTGATCACAAAAGTCTGAAGTATTTGATGACACAGAAAGACTTGAACTTGAGACAACGCAGGTGGCTTGAATTGTTAAAAGATTATGATCTTGTTATTGATTATCATCCGGGTAAAGCCAATGTAGTTGCTGATGCTTTGAGCAGAAAATCTTTATTTGCTTTACGAGCAATGAATACTCGATTGTCTATTTCTGATGATGGTTCTATTATGGCTGAGTTGAAAGTTAGACCAGTATTTTTGCAACAAGTTTTTGAAGCTCAGATAAATGATGTTGAGTTACAAGAAAAATCGGAACATTGTGAATTGAATCTTGATTTGGAATTTCAGATTGGGTCTGATGGTTGTTTGTTGTTCAGAGACAGATTGTGTGTGCCGAAGAATTCAGAGTTGGTATAGAAGATTTTATATGAAGCTCATAAAGGTACAATGTATGTTCATCCCAGTAGTAATAAAATGTACAATGATCTAAAAAAGATGTATTGGTGGCCAGGAATGAAAAGAGATATCTCTAAATTTGTATCCAAATGCTTGATATATCAGCAAGTGAAAGCTAAGCATCAGGTGCCTTCGGGATTGTTACAGCCAGTTGTTATACCCTAGTGGAAATGGGAAAGAATTACAATGGATTTTGTGTTGGGATTTCCATTGACTCCAAGGAAGAGAGATGCTATTTGGGTGATTGTCGACCGATTAACAAAGTCTGCACACTTTATACCAGTACCTATGGATTTTTCTTTAGATAAATTCGTTGAATTATATGTTTCTGAGATTGTTAGATTACATGGGGTACCAGTTTCTATTATTTCTGATAGAGATCCTCGGTTTACATCCAGATTTTGGAATGAATTACAAGAAGCATTGAGTACACGGTTGCATTTCAGCACTGCATTTCACCCTCAAACAGATGGCCAGTCTGAACGTGTTATACAGATTTTAGAGGATATGTTATGGTGTTGTGTACTTGAATTTGAAGGTAATTGGGAAAAATATTTACCTTTGATTGAATTTTCTTATAACAACAGTTATCAGTCCAGTATTAAAATGGCATCGTATGAAGCTCTGTATGGTCGGAAATGTAGAACACCATTGTATTGGACAGAGCTTAGTGAAAAGAAGATTCTTGGAGTTGATTTAATTCGGGAAATAGAAGAAAAGGTAAAGGTGATTCGAGATAATTTGAAAGCAGCCTCTGATAGACAAAATTCTTATGCCGACCTTAAAAGAAAAGAAATAGAATTTGAAGTTGGTGATAAGGTATTCTTAAAAGTGTCACCTTGTAAAAAAGTTCTTCGATTTGGACGGAAGGGAAAATTGAGTCCAAGATTTATTGGACCCTATGAAATTATTGAAAGAATTAGATCGGTTGCATATCGATTGGCGTTACCACCAGAGCTTGATAAAATCCATAATGTCTTTCATGTATCAATGTTACGACGGTATCGATCGGATTCTTCACATGTTATTTCTCCTACAGAAGTGGAGATCCAGCCTGATATGACATATACTGAAGAACCGATCAAGATTCTGGCACGGGAAACAAAAAAGCTGAGAAATAAAAAGGTGGCATTGGTAAAAGTTCTTTGGCAAAAACATGGAATTGAAGAAACTACTTGGGAGTCGGAGCATACCATGAGAAAGCAGTACTCTAATCTCTTTACTGGTAAGATTTTCGAGGACGAAAATGCTTAAGGGGGAGACTTGTAATAGCCCAATTTCAGTGAAGTCAGAATAGTGGTTTCGTAACCACAAATCTGAGTTGGAAAGATAAAATATTTTAATATTATGAAATGATTATTAATGTGATAGAATGATTGCATGAGAATTTTGATAAGAAAATTTTATCAATTAGGTGCTTAATTGTAGAAAGGACTAAATTGCATAAAATGTCAAATTTTAATTTTAGTAGCTATAAGGATTATATAGCTATGGAATTCAAAACTTGAGGTCCTTAAATGGTAATTAGACCATTGATGAAAAATATGTAGATATTTTTGATGAATCACCCATAGAAAAATTAGAAAAGGTTAAGGACTAAATTGGAAATAGAAAAATTATAAAGATGATAATTAAATTAAAATGAAATATCATCATTTATATCATCTTTTTCAACCTAAAATCCATGAAAACCCTAGGAGAGAGAAAAAAAAAGCTTTCAAGCATAAATTGGTAAGTTCCTATGTCCCCTTTTTAGTAATTTTTATATTTTTGAGATTGGGAAAGCTTAATTTCTCTATTTGGGGGGTTAATTTGAATAGATATCAAAGTATAGAAAATTTTCCATGGATGAATATGCTGAAATTTAAAATTTGATGGTAGAAAATGAAAGGTTGTTGATAGATAAACAACTTTTATAAAAGGAAATTTGATTGAAATTTGATTGAAATTTGATTTAGGGACTAAATTGAAAATTGGTAAAACCCATGGAAAATTCTGAAATCTTGAGAATACATGTGCTGTAAAAGTTATATTAGAATTTGGTTAGGCTTGGAATAAGGTTTAAATTGCATGAATTTCAATTTCCAAGCCTAGGGACGAAATTAGAATTAATTAAAAGTATAGGGGCAAAATGGTACTTTTGCCTATATTGTAAATTGAGTTCAATAGAATATGAAATGGATTAAATTGATGATTAAAGTCATTTATATAGATCCGGAAGTACCAAACAAAGAGCTAAATTGAGGA
The DNA here is from genome assembly GCA_005393395.2 of Gossypium australe. Lineage (NCBI taxonomy): Eukaryota > Viridiplantae > Streptophyta > Magnoliopsida > Malvales > Malvaceae > Gossypium > Gossypium australe. The sequence continues at coordinate 131,728,191 of CM016621.1, forward strand.
AAGAAAAAGATTTCGGATTAGTAGATTTTAGATACGAACAAATATCAAGGTAAGTTCGTATAACTTACTATGGAAATGTATTGATTTGAATGTTATATTACATTGATTATGTTATATGAAATCATGTATGTGAATTACATGGATATGGCAATGAACGAAATAATACATGTTTGGAAGATTATTGAAAAATGGTTGAATTCCTTGAATATTGAATTCCGATGGATAAAAAGGTTATTTCCTTGATGAAACTGCATGTGTTGCAGAATGGACTTAGCCCGGACGGGTAATCCAAAATGAGCCTCTCGAGTATATGTTTCAATTAGGATTTAGTCTGGACTGGTAATCCTAATTGACTGGATTTAGCCTGGACTAGTAATCCAGAATGAACTCTATAGGGAATTCTTTGTCATATAAAGGATTTAGCCTGGACTGGTAATTCGCCAAAGCCCTTAGAATATATGTTACAGCTAGAATTTAGCCTGGATTGGTAATTCTACTGTGTGATATGTGGCTCGATAGTGTACCTATAAGATACTACTGGATATGAATTGACAGATAATGGAATTGTACACCTCGAGTGTACTATTTGAAATATCCATTGGAAATTCAATGATTCAACAGACAAAATACGCATATAGCATGATGAGCTCGTCTATGCATATTGGTATATTATGACTAACATGTTGGTTGAGTATGTGTGAATAGGTAAATTACCAAATAGTTGGAAAGCATGTTTTGTATAGTTAATATATTGAATGTAATGGTAAGCTTAATTTATGTTATACGAGCTTACTAAGCATAATATGCTTACTAGGTTTTATTTTCCCTGTTTTATAGTGCTTAAAGCCCAGGAAGGTTAGAGATTGGTCGGAGCAAATCATCACACTATCAACCTATCATTTTGGTATAAATGAAAATCATATTTTGTTAATGGCATGTATAGGCTAACTAAATCAAATGATGTTGTGTAAATAATGAATGAAACTTAGCCATTGGAATGGTTAATACACTTATGTTTTGATATATGTTATGGTTGAATCAATACATTAACTAAAATGATAAGTATGAACATCTAGTGTTGCAAATTATGTAAATAACATAAAGGTAAGTCATTAAACACAAATATATGATGAAATGTATTAGTTTGGATGATAGAACTTGACTTGAATTATACTTGCAATTGGTTGGATTATACCTGTAAGTGTTGGTGCAAGAAGATGGAAATTTGGGTAAGAAATGAGGCTAGGAAATAGCCTTATTTTGTCCACACGGGTAGACACACGGGCTTGTGTCTAAGCCTTGTGTGACACACTGCCTGGTTCATGGGCATGTTGTCTGGCAGTGTGTCCCCTGCATTTTAATTTTGAAAAACAAAATGCTCAGAATTGAGCACACGGGCAGAGACACGAGTGCGTGTCACGACCGTGTGAAACCTGCACCTAATTCGAATTAAATTAATTAACCACACCGCCTAGCACACGGACGTGTCTAAGGTCACACGGGCATGTCCCTTGAATCACACGGGCGTGTGAGTCCTGCATTTTGGAAAATTTTTGAAATTTTGCGAAAATTCCTAGAGGTTCCGAATAAGTCCTAACTCAATTCTAATGCTCGTATTGGGCCTCGAGGGTCCATTTAAGGAACGTTCTTAATAATCTCGGTTAATGAATAGTGATTTACGTGATTTATCTGAAAATATTCTGAAAAGTTCCGGCAATACTCTGTAACCATGTTCCGGCGATGGATTCGGGTTACGGGTGTTACAGATTCAGTGTCTATCTAAAACACTTTTCAAACCTTTTGTGTAGTTATAGCCAACAATAATCTCATGGTTTCTAATCTAGCAATAGATGCAAATGTATCAAAAAAATTGACACCAGATATTTGAATGCACCTGTTTTGCAACAAGTTTGGCTTTGTGTTTGTTGATAAAGTCATTCGCATTCAACTTGGTTTTAAAAATCCACGTCACTTCAATGAATTTTCTATCTTCTGGTCTTTTCACAAGTTTCCAAGTTTGATTCTTCTCAAGCATGATGATTTCTTCCTTCATTGCAGCTATTTATTTGGGATCCTTTTCTGCTTTCCAAAAATTTGTTGGCTCAAAGATGGCCTATGTTGCATCTTTGATACATATCAAAAAGTGATCTCGTGCCTCTTATTGGGACATCATCCACAAGTTCATTTTCTTTCAACTGGACCTTTTTACTTTTTTCTGTAATTAATGTTTGTCATACTTCTTTCTAGTTCCGTTGCCCATACTCCATGAAATGCACATATCTATTTATCATAATTTTCCTTATATGAGGTTGGAAAACTCTGTAAGCTTTGGAAACTGTGTTGTAACCCACAAAGATTTTGACTTCTATCTTTTTTTCCAGCTTATCTGTTTTGATCTATGGCATATAAACATCCAAACACCTTGAGATTTTTTAAAGAAGGTTTATAACCATATTAGACTTCAAATAGTGCCTTTCTTTCCACTGCTTTTGTTGGAAGCCTGTTGACTAAAAAGACAGCAGGATGTGCAGCTTCTGCCCCGTACTCTTTTGGCAAACACTTCTCAAATAATAAACATCTAATCATCTTTTTTATGGTACGATTCTTCCTCTCACTAACTCTATTCTATTGTGGAGTATATGAAAAAGTGAGTCGGTGTAACATCTCGATTTTGGGTCTAGTCGGAATAGTGGTTTCAAGACACAAATTCAAAGTAGAAATATTTTTTTTATGATTGTTTTGAGGTCCATGACATGTTTGCATGATTGTGTGAAAGTTTCATGAAGAAATTTTGTGAATAAGTATCCAATTTGACTTTTTGGACTAAATTGCAAAAGTTGCAAAATATGAGATTCTAGAAGCTTTAAGTATGAAATAGCTTTGGATTAGTAATTAGAGGTCCTTAAATAGAAATTTTCCCAATTTCTATTTTTATGGACAGAAATGGGCATGAATAGGTAAAATTTGAAAGTTTAGTAAAAATGGCATTTTGATTATTTAGTAATTAAAAGATTAAAAAGGGGAAAATGAAGCAAAATTTGCTCATCTTCTTCAAGCTAGGGCCGAAACTTTGAAGCTCTCCATAGCTAGGGTTTTTCACTTTTCAAGCTTGATTGTAAGTGCATCCTAGCCCTGTTTTTAATGTTCTTTACGTTTTTGAAGTTGTTATCAAAATAAATGGCCTATGTTGGCCTATTTCTACCATTTATTTGAGCTAGAGTTCATGTTTAAAAATTTACCCATGTGTGACATGCATGTGTTTTGATGTTTCATGGTAGATTATAAAAGTTTGGTGTGTAATAAACATCTTTTACTAAGTGATTTTTGATGAAAACACCTAAAAAGAACCTTTTTGTAAAAGTTGTAAAATGAGTAGTAGAAATATGAATTATTGAAAAATGCAGGCTGGTATAAGCTTGATATAGGTTCGGCTAGGCTTGGGTAACAAAGAAAATGGTCACATTTCATTTTACGAGCCTAGGGACTAATTTGTAAATATGTGAAAGTTTAGGGGCAAAACTATAATTTTTCCAAAGTATGGTTTTTGGACTGATTTGAACAATGTGATAATTAAATGAGCTAAATTTACTATTACAGATCAAGAAAAACGAGGTCCGGACCTAAACCGAGGAAAGAACAAGGTTGTGGACTAAATTGAATAGTTAGCCATATTTTGGTACCGAGGTAAGTTCGTGTGTAAATAATGCAACTTATATTATGTATTTAATATTTTGTTATTGCATGACTTGTACAATTATCATTATGGATTTGTTCGGCAAAGATTCGATACGGCGAAACTCCCGGTTGAACCTTAGGAATAGTTAGGATACAAATGTCATGATATTAGGGTTATGAGTTTACGTGTAAGACCATATCTAGGATGTAGCATTGTTATGAGATTTCGTGTAAGACCATGTCTGGGACATGGCATCGATATGAGAATCGTGTAAGACCATAGCTGGGCTATAGGCATCGATATGTAATCCCATGTAAGACCATATCTGGGATATGGCATTGGTATGATTCTATGTGTATGTGATTCCCGAGTATCCTTTAGTATTTCAAGCGGTTCAATAGGTAGTCCAAAGATTTCGTCAACGAAATGGCAAGGTATTGAAAGGGTACAGGTACGTACACAAAGCTCATACATATTGAGATTATAAATTGATGAGACCTCAGTAAGAAGTGCATGAATAAATCATGATCACGAGTTTTGTTGTACATTATGTAAATGATATGATTTAAAATGTATCTATGATACTTGATGACATGGTGATAAATTATATTATGTTATGTGTACAATAAGGCATGGTTAATGTTGTTAATTATTTACATGCAAACTTACTAAGCTTTGTGCTTACTCCCCTTTCTTTTCCATTTCCTTATAGTATCGCCAAGCTAGCTCGGGGATCGAAGGACGTCGGAGACTCGATCACACTATCAATTGGAACTTTTGGGTATAGTTAGTCTCAACATTTTGAGTATGGCATGTATAGGGACTTGGTCTTTTTGTTATATGTCATATTGGTTTAGCCAAATGTGTTGGCTTATGATGATATTTAATTTATTGTGTATAAGGCCATGGGAGGTGGCTCATATTGGTTATTGGGTTGTAAACCTATTCATATATGCATGCATGTGCCAATGTCATTATGGTATGGCCTATGGTTATTGATGGTCGAATGATAAGGAGTTGCCATTATGAGCCATGTTTATGAATGTTTAAGTGCTTACGTGTGCCATGTTGGATGTCATTGAGATGTGTAAGTGTGCATGTGTGATTGAGGGTGACAAATTGCTTGAAAAATAGCATTATTTTGTCCACACGGTTAGGCACACGAGCGTGTGTCTAGGCTGTGTGTGACACAAGGCTTGCCCCAAGGACGTGTGTTCTGGCCGTATGTCCCCTGCACCTTAGTTTTAAGAAACTGAATGTCCAGTAATAAACACACGGGCAAGAGACACGGCTATAGGACATGGGCATGTGCCCAGGCCGTGTGAAGTCTGCACTTAATTTTAGGAATTTAATTTGCCACATGGCCTAAGGACACGGGCGTGTGCCTTGGCCGTGTGACCTTATTTGGTTGATGACGTCATAAACAGAATGTCCCCTGTTTTGGACACGGCCTGAAGCACAGGAGTGTGATATGCCACACGGGCGTGTGGACCTTTTTGATGAAAATTTCTAAGTTTTTCCAAAAGTTTCTAAAGTTCTCGGTTTAGTCCCAAACCACTCCTAATGTATGTTTTGGGTCTCGTAGGCTCGTTTAAGGGACGATATGAATGTTTATGAAAATTTTTAAATTTGAGTGGAAATTCATGTCTCAGTTTTGTATGATTGCTTGCGTATAAGTCTGGTAACGCCTCGTACCCTGTTCCGGCGTCGAATACGAGTAAGGGGTGTTACAGTTAGTGTTCAATCCCAACTTCTTCACAAAACAAATTGAATTGATCAAATGTGTACCCCTTATCATTATCAGACTTTAAAGCTTGAATCTTAAAGCCACTTTAAGTTTCAACCCATTGCTTAAATTTCCAAAACATACCAGCAACCTCTAACTTGAATTTAAGGAAATAAAGCAAGCACATCCTAGTATAGTTGTCAATAAAAACTATGAAATACTTACTCCCTTTGTGTGATGTGAGGTCCAGCTTGGTCTGTGTGGATTAATTTCAAATTTCCAGTAGCTTTCTAGGCTACTTTTTTTAATAAAAGTCTTGCTAGCTTACCAAATTGACTAGTTTTCCAATTTGGAATATTAGCTTCAAGGTGAGGCAGACCCTGAACCAAATCCTTCTTTCATAGGTTTATTACAACATGATTGAAAAGCCTAAACCTTTTGTGCTACACTTCTGCATTGATCTTAGCTACAGCATAGGCTTTTTGCTTCTACTCTAAATAATCCAAAGTAAATCTCTTTCCCTTCATCATTACTTTGAATACATCCTTACCTTCTGCATACTTGATTTGACAATGATCGATGTCAAAAACAACTTTGAAGCCCTTTTCAAGCAACTAACCAACACTTTACAAATTTTTATTTATATTAGGTACAAATAACACATTATTGATTAGCCTTGTACCTAAAGGGCATCTAATTGCCACAGTGTTTCGCCTTTAACAACAATATAGTCTCCATTATAAATTTGTTTTTTGGAAATTATCGAAGTATATAACTCCCTAAAAAAATCACGATCAAATGTCATATGGTTTGTGCAACCACTATCAATAAGTCATTTGTCAGTAGATTTACTAGTTGCAAAACAAGTTGCTACAAAAAAGTTGCTCATCCTCTTCTTGATCAACTACCAATGCAACTTCTTTTTGTTGAAAGTTGTTTTTGCAAATCTTTTGATGATGTCTTATCTTTTGACATTTCTCACAGTATTGATCTGGCTTTTGCCAACATTGCAAGGAGGAAAAATAAATTCCGTTTACCTATTGATTTTAGGAGAATCAAAACTTTGAGTTGTCCTCCTAGTATTTCTTTTTTCTTCTTTCCTTTGTCTCCATGGCTTGATTGAACTCTTAGATCAAATCATCTTCTCGCTGGTTCAAGAAATAGTTGCCCCACACATTCTCCCTTGTCAGGACCATCCATTGGTGCAAACACTAATGAAAAAGCAAGGATCCTCAAAATTGGCCGAAGGATCTTGGCTTTCTAAAGATAAGGTGAGGTACAATTGGGGTTGTGGGACCTGAGGGAAAAAGTAATTTGTGGCAGAGCCTCAGCATAGTATCACACTACTTCAGATTCAGAAGATCTGGAACTTCTCCATTTTAATAGTCTCCAGGTTCTCAATGTAGGATGGTGAGCCAGACTGACACTCATTTGGAGCCTAACAATTTGACAGAAAAGATTAGCTTTATCATGCCATAAGAAAACTGTGTACCATGAAAAAAAAATTCTGATTGATGCTATAATTTAAAGCAACTGGCTGAATCACAAAATTACAATTAAATTTATTGAGCATGTACAAAGAAAGAAATAAGGAATTGATAAGCTATCTTTCTATTGTTTGTGAGAACCAGCACTGATTGTAAAGTCAATGGCAGCCTCTTCTGAAACAATTTCCATATCAACAGCACCATTCTGATCATTAGTCACCGATTCATGAATTTCCTTACTATCACATCTTCCATCTTCAACACTTTCAGAATTAGTTGTAGAAGGTTCCTTGTTGCTAAGAAGTTCCTTGTCACCAGAATCATCTGTTTCACGAGCTGCAACTTCAGTAGATGGTTGACCATCACCATTAAGTGGTGTTATTAAATGATTTTGGGATGTTTCCAAGAGTTCAGCCATACTGCTATCGACTACCTTTGCTTCATAACCAAGATCAGCAACAATTTCCAAATTAACATGATCCTCTGATGCGAAACCAGTATCAGTAGAACAATTCTTGCTTGTGTTCTCATTCTCACTTTCTAACGCCACCGATATATCCAGATTCAGAACACCTGAGGGTTCAGCAGTATCAAGCACTTGTGGCTTCATAGTACAGCACAAGGATGGGGATGGCACTGAAGGTTCAATACACTTTCTGCCCAAATGATCTTGATTTGTCACTGTGCATGGCTTTGAAAGCTGTTCTGTTTGGGGAACCTCATCTGGTTGTGGCTCAACAGCCATTGCACTTTCGTGACAATTTATGTTAAATATTTCTTCTTCACATTCATCATCTCTTAAAGCATCATCTTTGGGAAGTGAATAACCATCCATATTAGGGACCTTAATAAAAGCACTGTCTCCATGCCCTGGAAAGGCATTACCAGCTACAATTTCCTGACTAAGAGATGGTAATTCAGGTTGACAAATACTGGAGGGTGGGTCAACATCCATCTCAGAACCAAATATTCCTTCTCCAGCAGTCTCACCATTTATACCAACTCCCTGATCAACCGATTCACTGCCCAAATCACTTGCAATACCAGCCAGAGACTCAGAGCAATCTACGTAACCATATTTATGATTAGGCAATATGTTCCTGTTCACACAGTGATCCTCATCAGCTAATCCTCTATTTTGTTTAGCAGAAGCTACTCGTGCACTTTCTTGCTCAATAGCATCCTTAGTTTGTTTCTGAACATGACCAACTAGTGAATTTAACTGTTTCTGCACAAAAATTGCTAAAGAAACAGCATGATCACGGATCAAAGAATCGTGAGGTGGGCAATGTAGCATATCAATCAATGCCTTGTTGTACTGAAATATGCTGACAGAAGGTGAAATAGACCCTTTTTCACGATAGACCTTGATAACCTTGAGGACATGCTCACAAAGGTAGCCCATCTCTGCCCAGGAACAATCACAGATCCCAAACTGAGACCCAGGGTTCCAAACAACATAAACTGTATCTCGATCAAGCTGATCGGTCACTTTTGCAAATCTCCTCTCAGTGGCCACATCAGAATCAGGAATCTTCAATGCCTTCCTCCAATATGTTAAACCGCTTACCCACTCATCCTTCCAATATCGTGCAAAATCATCTTTCCCCGAATATTCATCCAGCCAAAAGTACGAATGCACTTTCGTACCCAACTTATCAACCAGCCAATCAGTGCGTTGGTAGACAGCAGGATCCTTCTCATTCAACAATCGGAGCTTCAGTTGATTGTGGTAAAATTCCATTGCTGCACAAGTCTCCAGGCTTGCAAGTGGAAGCGTTTTAAGGGCAGAGACCCAAGTCCCTGAAACAAAGAGAAAGTTATAATTTCTTTCCCCACAAGTTAAAAGGCTTTCACAACAGGAAAAAGTGCCTTCATCTGTTAGTGAAATATAAATCTTAGTTCACTCAATACAATAACCGTCTGACAATCTGTTTCTAATTACAATTATATACTCTGCATCTGTGTTTTATGGACTGGAAAATATAGAGAGGTGAAATGAACTGAAAAAAATGGAAACAAATTTGAAAGTGCAACATTATATTCAGAAGAAATAGTTCAACGAGGTGGCTCCCTACTGATAATTTAAAACAAGAATTCGGGAACAGGTGTAAACCAGATAAGAAAGAAAAGGTAAATGCAGCAACGAACCTATTCTAGGATACCAGACTGCTTTGAAGTAATCCATAAAATCCAAGCAATCAACAAAATCTTCCATGAATTTCTCAAAGAAATCAACATTTCCACATCCTCTGCAAATATCATCAACTGTCTGCCCAAGTCGTCTTGATATCTCAACACGCATCTCTGTCTCTGAACATCTCTTCACTAAGTTTTTATGCCATGCATGGCGGACCCTCCAAAAGGATATCAATACAGTGCACTCAAAAACATCCCTGAATACAATGCAAAGAAAGATAGTGTGACATGGAGCACATTCCATCTATCCATAAAATAAAGCAAAAATCATACCCTTCTCCATGCTTGAATGACATAACCATTATAATATGCCACTAAAGAAGCTCACCAAATCAAGCTAAACTAGGTTCCTCCTAGTTTAAATCAAAAGAAAATGCAAAAAATCAAACCCCTCAGCTTGTTCCACATTTGTTAGAATTCAGCAGAGGAACTCCAAGGCTAGAGAAGACATAGGAGACAAAACCAAGCAAGGAGCTGATGAACAAAATATACAATCTTGAATTAAAAGGCATCTCATCAGATGCCTGGATTTAGCAAGGGAGTAGCTATTCTAGTGCTAGAAATCAGTGGGTCCTAAGTCCTAAATCTAATAACTAAAAGAGGACTATTGAAGAAATCATATAAGCTCAAGCTCCTCAGTCCTCACCTAACACAATAGACAATGGAACAATATTCTTCTAAATATAGTAATGTAAAATCAGCTCAGACAAAGGACTTCACAGCAAACCTGACTGTATGAACATCAATAGAAGGATCGTCCACAATAAACCCAGCCAACTTCCAAGTAGGATCTTTAGTGCGAACCCTGTTGTATAGAGCCCTCATCCATCTATGAGCATCTACACTAGCAAATCTTGGGGTTATTATCCAAGCTACCGGGATTGCTTTCTTGTCTGAATTGAAGACAATGAGACTATGTATAGGATACTGAAAATAAATCATAGAGAGAACGGTTAGAGTCAAAGACATTAGAAGAAATCATGGACTGATAGTGACAGTGACAATTAGAGGATTGAGTCATACAACTTAAGAGGTAAGTGGTTGGGAAAAGGCAAAAAAAGGGAAAAGAGACAAACCTTAAGTTTATTTGTTGCAAACCTTGAATCAGAAGCAATGAGACTGTGATTTCCAAATCGAATCATTTGTTGCAACTGCCACTCAGTTTGAATGCCCAAGATAAAAGGGTCTGAATCAGTGAAATCCTCGTAAAAAAATACACAATTCTGGTGGCTTTCAACCCACATGCTTACACTGACTGCATCATCTGCATCCAACTCGTATGTAGAACGTCTAATGCTCCTCTCCTGTCTTCGAACATACCTGTGGGTCAAAAGGTCATCACGGTTGTATGGACCACCCTGTTTCTCTACAGATTCATTGTGCCGCTGCATTATGGTCTCCACAGACACACCAACATGCAATAAAGATAAAACACGGAGGCGCAAATCCTCTGAGATGTACGGTGCAAACATAGCACGTGTGCCTGCTGCCTTTTTGTCCTGTGGTCCATGGCATGGCAACCCTTTCTTATCTACATGCTTATCTTGGTTATATATTATCAGTGCTACTGACGGTTCAGCAATTAAGCGTTTTACAATAAAGTGACAGGTGCAGCCTCTTTTTGTATTAGGTCGACCAGCATTTGTCTTCTTAGGAATGTATGTGTTCCGGCTGGGACGTACAAGACCCCCTTTCCTATGGTCATCAGGACCAAATGAACACCAATACCTACAAGTTGAACAGTATAAATTTAAACAAACAGATCATGGTGCAAGACCATTGAGCACAAGCTATCAAAAGATTAAAAAAAAAAAAACTAAAAAGAAAACATGGAAGAAAAGAAGCAGAACCTACAGAATATATTCAAGAATACCATCAACCTTTGGCTTGTAAGGTGCCTTTGGCGATCTCCGCCTTCTTGCTTCAACATGAAATCTAGTTGGACAATCTTTGTTAGAGGATTCACCCCTAACAAAGTCATCCACTCTAGCAAAAGGGATCAAAGCAACTCTATCTATATTGTCACGCCAACCTTCCACCTTTGACCATACAATATCATGAGCAGAGAACTCCAAGGTTGGTGGGTTTTGTACCGGAAGAGACAGAATCTCATCCCATCTAGCCATCTACATTAGAAGTACCACTGATTACACTACTTATCAGCAAAGTTTTTGCAAACTAGGGCAAAACCCCACTTAGCAAAGAATAAACCCAAGTTGCCACAACCCCTTTTCCCCACGAGAAAGCCATTCAAATAATAGAAAACATCACAAATACCACATCTTATTTATATAAGTTGTTCGTATTCATAGGTCACAGCCAAAATGCAAACAAGAAAACAGAAACCTGGAGCAAGAATAAGACTTAACTCAGGCGGCTTCAACCAAATTTCAGTGAACTTGAGGCACAATAGAATAAAATACACACACACACACACACACAAGAGGTGTCGATATCGATAAGTATCCTCCGAGGTTCTCTACTATCAAAATAGAAAAGCCATTCAATTAGCCTCTTCAAGAGCAAAGGTTTTAAATTTTTAATGCCCCAACACTCAAAAGCTTTCCATTAATTCATTCCACCTCTATCATTACTCCCAGGAAACCAAAGAAACCTTAAAAAGCTCCAGCTTTTGCAGGTAACTTTGCTCAACTGAAAGTACAATAACATGACAAACCATATTTTTATACACTGTTAAGCTTTATATAGGAATATGGTAGATACATAATTATATGCACAGAAATTAAGGTAAGGGATGGTTACCTGACAAAGGCAGCTAAAACAAGCCCCTTTGTTTCCTCTCTGTCCTTAATCAGACTACAGACGCAAGGAGAGAGGGGGGAGAATGAAATGCCTATTATGCGCCGTGATTAATGTTTTATATTTTGCAATAGAGAAAACCCTTTTTATCTCTCATAATTACTCTTCGACCCCTCTATGTTATAAATGTTTGTTGTTATATCCTTCTTGATACTGGGCCTTGAGGGAGGTTTTTTTTTATCTATTTGTGGCGACTATTGGGCTCATAAAAACACAGGCAGCCTTGGGTGGCATTTTCCTAGAATTAAACCTCAACCGCTGGGGTTTTCTCCTTTCCCCATATTGCATCCCGCTGTATTGTCCTTATTGGCTCATACGTTTTAAATTGATTTTGTTTTGTTGGGGTTTGGGTTTTTTCTTGTTTTGGTTTATTGTTCATTGGTAATTCAAAAAGAAAGTGTTTTTTCGTAGAGTTGTAGAAGAAAAGGTTTAAGCTTGTATAGTTGAAGATGCAGAACATTAGGCGGTCTATAATATCTAGTAGGAGCAGATGGAGTGGTTCCTTCAGATCATTTGTGGAATCTAAGCTTTATTTGGATGATTTTGCATCAGCTGCTAAAAGGGTACGATGGTGTATTCCCACTATTCCTTGCTTTGTATGGGTAGTTTTTCTTTATGGACATTACTGTTCTTTCATTTTGCTTTTTTGAGGTCTTTCTTTTTTGCTTGCCTACTGAATATATTGACTCTTTTTATGTGTGATATTAGCTGACAAAGTAGTTTTCAATGGTGAGTTTTTATATGAAATGTAGGGATATAGTAACATAAGTTCTGTGACCCAATCAACTTTATTCGGAACTTCTTCTGCTTTTATTACTTGGTTAATATGATTGCATTATATTTTTTGATAATCTTTTAAGAGTATTTCTTAGATATGATGAATCTGTATCAGTTGCTAAACCATTTGCTGATGACTTGCTGATTACTGCAGTTTTCAGCGGTGGGGAATTCTAATTTTACAAGACAGTATGTGACAGGTGCCAATAATATGTCAAAGGTGAGGCAGTAGTTCTTATTCTATTAACATTTTTTCTCTAAATTTCTGTTGGCTGCAGAGTAAGTGCTTTATGTGTTTGTGTGTGTGTGTTTGTGTTCCTCTCTACATTAGCACTAAATGCCTTTTTCTTTCATTTTGCAGGGTGTACTTGGAGCTACTGGTTAGTTATTTCTCATATATGTTTATCTTTCAACATTTATGTTTAATTTATTACTGTTTTAGCCAATTTGCGATACATTTATAATGATATTTTGGACTCTTTTTGGAAGGAACCCCCCCCCCCCCACGCCCTTTTCAGTTTCATCTGATTTTTCTGAAAGTTAGGGCCTATGGGATTCTTGTATTAGTGATGCTGATAAAGCAGAACTTTACAGTTATTATCACTGTCCATTTTGGTATCCATAATGCTGAAATTCCATGTTGGCCTAACCTTCTTTTCATTATTTCGTTGCATAGAATAGTGCACCATGCATAAGTGACCTACTTTGTGGAGTGCATAAAAGGTTTATGTCAAGTTGGATTAGCATAAGATTAATTATTACCTTCTTTTTTCTCATATGTTTTATTTGACAATAATGTCCAACAGGCATTCCTCTTCCATTTAGAGGACACTGTGGTAGAGATTGTATAGTTCGCTTTCAAGCATCAGTCCCTCACATAGAAAATCATGGATCGAAGGTCATCTCTACTTGCTTTGTTAGATCCTTTGCATCAAGAACCTCAAAGCAATCAAAAGAAACATCTGAGGTTTAGATCTTAACTTCATTTTTTGGCCTTTTTTGTTCTCATCTCTATTAGCTTTAAATGATTGATAAAAATAGTTTTCATGTTGCTTGCTTAGTTTGTTATTCTGATATGTGAATAAACGCATGTTTTATCCACTTCTATGGTGAGGCTATCTATACCTTAATGCTGAAAGGATGCTAAAGGGAATGTTTGGAAAAGTGTTCAGGATTTATCATCATCTTTCTTTCCTAATTGAGCATGAAATGACTTGCATTATTTCATCATACTTCGGTTATTGCATAGCAATAAAGGTTAAACAAAATATTGAAGTTAATTTTATATTAAGTAAATCCATTATCTGAGCTGTACTCATCAAATGTTATGCTGATCAATATATTATTGCTGCATCTTTTGTTTTCTGGCCTTTATGGTTACTTCATGCTTCACATCAGTTGGGCTGAGTTGTTGTCTTTATCCCTTTGGCAGACTAGAAAAGAATTATCTAATGTTGAGGATCCATTTGATGCTCCTACTTATAATATCCCAGACAAACCTGTGACGTTTACGGAGGGAGCTAGCTACAGTCTGATCATCCTTGTTGGGCTTGGGATTGCAGCTGCTGCAGGATATGCCGTCTTCAAGGAGTTGATATTTCAACCAAAAGAGTAAGTGTCAAATGCCTAGTTGGTGATTGGGTTACTAAGTTTCTCCCTCTGTTATTTGCACCCTAATTCAAACTATGGTTTTATAGGTATAAGATATTCAACCAAGCTCTAGAAAGAATTCAGAACGAAAGCCAGGTTTGTGAAAAATAGCTGTTCTGAAGCATGAGCATCAAAATGAGATGTTAGAGGCCCTATTTTGGATGAATTTGACATATATTAGCTTCATAAACTATAAGTATGTTTCTGTTTTTCTTAGATGCATCAATAGTGCATGTTTCTGTTTGTCTTAGATGCATCAATTTGTGCCCTGAGACTTGAGACGGTTCAACAGACAGCCATGTTATATATGACTCTACGCATTTTGAAGTACCAATTAGGGGTGGTCATTGTAATTCTATGTCACATGGGATTACATTTGTTTCTGTCAGGTTAGGGTGAGGATTGGACATCCTATTACCGGCTATGGTCAAGAAACTAGAAATCGTGCTGCCCGCCAACGTATTCCAAACAGGATATACACGGACGAAAATGGTGTAGAGCATGTGGAGGTTATTCTCTAATCTTTACTAGTTTATCGAAAAAAGAGTCTTTCGTATTTGTTAGCTGCTTATAAGCAACTTTGTATTACTGCAATTTTTTAGCGTCCTAGATTACTCGTATGCAAATTTTGATCTGGTGATTGCATCCCATTATAAAATAAAAAAATAAAAAAACAAAAAACAGGTTAATTTCTATATTCGTGGACCCCATGGAGCCGGGAAAGTATTTGCAGAAATGTTCAAAGACAAAACAGACAACAAATGGAAGTATACGTATTTGATAGTTCAGATCAATTCCCCTTCACGGGCAGAACTAATGCTGGAGTCTTATTTACCGGCAGCTGAGATGAGGTCTTCCACAAACTAACATGGGATTGAACGATGTTGAGCTTTGTTTTTGTGTCCCTCATTTAATCATAGTCACCTCTAGTTGCCCTCTACTGGAATGAGGTAAAAAAAAAGTGTTTGGGGATTTTATAGATTTGATTGAGAATTGTTTGTCCATTCTCCTTCTAATTGTGAATGGAGTTAGGTTTTTGTTATCCATTTTAAGTTTACCCCTTAGTGATGGTGGATGCATGGCATGGATTGATTCTATACAAGTTACAGTGAATAATATACCAGCAGTGCAGCCCCACCCCATGTTTCGGATATTATTTGATGGATTTGTCTTATTCTTACCAGATTCACAGCCTCGTAATTTGCTGTACCGAGCTAAACATTCATGCTAATCACTGTCAGAAAATTTCAGTACCAGTCATTACAACTTGAAGCTTATGTTTCTGGTATATTCTCTGTGGAACATGTTAGATGAACTCAACTTCCATAAGAAACAATTCCCATTGACTTTTTCTTCAGAAATCTGTCCAACTCTCCTAATAATTTACTTGTTGAAAATGAGTCGCATACACTAAAGGGCAAAGTTACGATAAAAGACGGTAAATAATTCAATTCAATTATTTTTATATATGCATTAGTGAAAAGAGGAAGCCGGAAGTATGGAGCACTGAACGTAACAACTAGAATATGATTGAAAATAAAGTTAAAAAAGTCTAGCAATTAATACGAATAATGAAATAGATGCCATTTTATCACTTGTCTTCCTCCTACAACCTTTCCCACACCCAGACTACTGCTTCCTCAATTGGGTTGGAGCTTGGAAGGAACATGCCACTTCTATAAATGATATGATCATATCTGCTCCGCCCACTATCACTTATTTTTATCCAAAGTTTATGTTTGACATGAAAATTAAATCACAGCTATTGATGATATTTGATACTAGGTACATGTCTACATGATAAAACCAACAATGCTTAGAAACAAAGCCAATAATGTAATGCCCTAATTCGTATCCGTTGCCGGAACAATATTACGGAGCATTACCGAAATTTACAGATCAAATAACAGACATTTCATATCATCTAGCATTCATATCAGAAACCAATCAAAATCAATTATATTGCCCCTTATAAGAGCCCTCGAGGCTCAAAATACACATTAGAAACAAGTCGGGACTTGACCGGGTACTCAGAAAATTTTTCAAAAAACATCAATTTTTTTCTAAGGTGTAGGGGATACACGCCCGTGTCTGAGGCAGTGTGGGCTTTCAAAATAGGGACACACAGCTGTGTCTCAACCCGTGTCCAAACTTGTGAGCTCTCTGACTTGGGTCACACGGCCAAGCCGCACGCCCATATGTTAAGTCATGTGAACAATTTGAGCATAATAACTTGAGTCACACAGCCAAGCCACACGCCCATGTGCTAGGTCGTGTGAGCATTCTGTTTTGTGCAAATTCACGATACAGGGGACACACGGCTGTGTCACCTGGCCGTGTGTCACACACGGTTGAGACACACACTCGTGTCTCTACCCATGTGGACGAAAATAGGCCATTTTACAAGCCATATTTCTCATCCAATTTTGTGTCAACCTACAATCAACATTATACATATCAAAAAGTCATAATTAGGCATCCAAAATAAGCAAAAATAAGTGGCTAAACTCAACAAATTACATATAGGCCACATTAAACAAAATACCTATACATTCCATTGTAACCAAAATCAAAACATTCGAAAGTACTAATAGAACTGATGGATAGTGTAATATAACTCCGGCAAGCTTCAAACCCAATCGAGCTTCTGATAATCTAAAAATTAAAGGAAAACAACTACATAAGCAATGAATGCTTAGTAAGCTCGTATAAACTTTAATCATATCAATCAATTTCATTATGAAATTTACACTTACCAAGAATAAACATTTACTGATACCACACGATTCAAGAAACTATATTCAACAACTCACAAAATGAGTAACTCCATAGCATCACTTATACATATTATCCCAAGTATAGTGGAGTTTTAAACAATTTTATACTCTTTCAAATTTCTTTATTCTCATTTGTATTTCTTTACTTATCACACTCATTCCATATGCATAACACACAAGTCATAAGCATATCATACCACCATAGCCACAAGCTACTGCATGCAAACACAGCCCTTTTAAATTAATCACATGATAAGCTATTTCATAAGAAATTGCATAACTTAAAACTTACCACTCTTTCATGAGTACAAGTATATTTTCAGGCCATTTTACCCAAAAAGGCCCATTTCCAAAATTATTTACGGAAATGGGCCAATTTTCTGATTATTTACAGGAAAGGGTTGAATTCCTCGAAATCGCGTCCACATCAGCGCGTTCTCAGGTGATGTGTGGAGCGTTTTGTCCACGTCAGCACAAAGCACTTCCTTGAAAGAGCTCTTTGCTGACGTGGACAAAACGCTCCCCTAGGGATGCGTTTTACCCCTGCCCAACGGCTACTTTTTTTTACCGTTTGGGCTCCAACGGTTCAAAAAAAACTATAAAAGGCCCCCTTTCATTTTTTCACACAAAAATCCTCTCATAATTCTCTCAAAATTCTCTCAAACTTTTCTTAAAGCTCTCTTTAATTTTTGCAAGAAAACTTTGTTTAAAATTTTTTGAATTAGTTTTTTTAAAATTAAAAAATATTCGATCGTGTTAGCAATGGCTAGAGAATTAATTCGTCTCGATAATAAACATATCTCCGTCGATCAAATGACAATGGTAAGTGATAATTTTAATTTTTCAATACTATTTAATATTTTTTTCATTTATGCAATTTTAATTAAGTTTTATTTTATATTTTTTTATAACAGTCTGTAGATCGGGTGTTGCAATGTTATATCTGTAATATGTTTCGTCCTCCATCGCCGTTGATAGAGAACTACCTGCGGGAAACGGGTTTTTGGCACGTGGCCACGATAGGCTGGGGGTGCAAGTTGGACCCGAAACTAATCAGTGCGTTGATAGAGAGGTGGAAACCCGACACGCACATTTTCCATCTTCCATGCGGAGAGTGTACTATCACTCTGGAAGACATGCAGTTGCAATTGGGATTGCCAGTGGATGGATACGCAGTCACCAGGTCCGCTCAATCTGCTGATTAGGGAGTCGTATGTTACGAGCTTTGGGGTGCTATTCTGGATAATATTAACGGGGACCGGATCGAGATGGGCTGGTTACGAGACACATTCCCGGAGCCGAATAATAATTTAACTAAACTAGAAAGAATACGATATGCTCAGACATACATTCTTGAGATGATTGGAGGTTATCTATGTCGGACTTGTCACAAAACCTCGTACATCTAAGATGGATGCTAAAACTCGTTGATTTTAGAGCAACTGGTGAATTTAGTTGGGGTCTGTCATGTTAGCAACATTGTACCGGGAGATGTGCGGGGCGACGCGACCGAATAAAGCCAAAATCGGAGGTTGCCTATCACTACTACAATCATGGACACGGTTTCGCTTTCCATTTTTACGCCCTCAAGTGGACCACCCCTATACATTCTCACTCATAATGAGGTAAATTCAATTATTACGTAGATTTAAAATATAATTGTATGCTAAAAATTTATTTAATTAGGTGGAACCATTCGGCGAGTTATGTTGGAATACCTACCTCTCTTGAAGATATACGGCTTCTATTAGACCAACAGCCGGAAGCACAAGTAAGTATTAAATAAAATATATATACATAATAAAATAGTCGTTTCGTATTTAGTATTTAGTACTTAGTATTTAATATTTAGTATTATGTATATAACTAATATTTTTATCATGTTCATATAGTTTCAATGGAAACCATATGAGGATCCGGTAATTCGGGCAGTAATTTCGGATAAATTCTTTCAAAATCCGAACATTTGCCATGTGAAGGTCCCATTGGTCAACTATGCTACCGTGGAGATGCACCAGTCAGATAGAGTATTGTGGCAATTTGGATTCCGACAATTGATTCTCGTGGCACTTGAGGTGCTCGATAATGAGCATAGAGTTGACTTACGGTAATTGAATACGGATTGGCCAAGATACTGGTCAGAATATATCGAAATGTGGGAAAATTGGTATGATAATATACCTACTCGGGAACCGATCATCATTCCTGAGTTAGCGTGCGTGTCAGAATACATGTCATGGTTTAGGATCCATGGTAAGCCATATTTACTGTCGGAAGAGGAGAGACGACGGCAAATTCGTGTCCAATGGGAATGACGGGGCCCTTTAAATCCAAGAAAAAGGGATGACGACGCGGGCCCATCAACAGTGCCCACATAATCATCAGGCCCAACACTTCAACCGACGACACCCATATCACAGCCTTTTTCAGATTATGGCATATGCGTATCCTAGCCCTTATATGTATCCTCACACTTATATGTTTCCTTTTCCCAGTCCTATGGCAGGTTGGAATGTATGGCTCGGTTCATCTCGTTCCCGATTACTCCGAGTCAACCACCAATATATAGACCGCCGTTGCATGAGAGATCGCACGAGGCACTGTCAGGGAGCTCTTCTTTTTACCAATCCCCATCACTTTATGGGATTCAAACACCTCCGCCATGGGTGATGCAAACACCTCCGCAGTCATTATTCTATCAAGGTGGGTCATCCTCCCAACACCCACAACCAGATCCCCTGCCAGGTGAACCACAATCCCCGCCGGAAGCTGAACCAAGGAGGAATCCAACGCGTAACCGTCGACGTCCCCCATGTTGCATTGATTCCGACCGGCACCAACATTGATTTTTTTAATATATTTGAACAAAATTTTTTATATTGTTTCATTTAATAAAATAAAAGTTATTTTTAATATTTTAATTGTAATTTATTTTTTATATTTTTAATAAAATAAAAGTTCTTTTGAATAAGGCAATATTTTTAATATTTTTATATTTTTAATATATTTGTACAAACTTTTTTATATTGTTTCATTTAATAAAATAAAAGTTGTTTTTAATATTTTAATTGTAATTTACTTTTTATATTTTTAATAAATAAAAGTTATTTTGAATAAGGCAATATTTTTAATATTTTTATATTTTAATATATTTGTACAAACCTTTTATATTGTTTCATTTAATAAAATAAAAGTTGTTTTTAATATTTTAATTGTAATTTACTTTTTATATTTTTAATAAAATAAAAGTTCTTTTGAATAAGGCAATATTTTTAATATTTTTATATTTTTAATAAAATACAAATAATGCAACATAATTTTATTACAACAACTATCAGTTATTCCGATTTGGACATGATCGAGTTGTATGGCCTAGGTTCCTACACCATCCGCACAACTTCTGTTGGTTGGTTATTTATCGGATATCCATATTGTTACGTATTCTAGTCGAGTAAGGTCGACCCTTTGGTTTGCGACGTAATTCTCTATCCAGTAACAGCTTAAACGGAACAAGCGATACAAACGGCCACTTACGTTCATCTGGGACCGGTGGGAATACGTGTCTCCACACGTTATACATGTATTCTATTTTGTACACTTCGTCGACATAGCTCATGGGATCTAGACGGAGATTCTGACAAGCTACAATTACATGAGCGCATGGATAACGAAGTGCGTCAAACCTCCCACAGCCGTAGGTCCTATTGCTCAAGTGTACACGATATTGCCCGCCAATAATACCTTAGTCTGATCTGTCAAACTCCTTCACATGAAACCATAGGTTGCCGCGATCGTGACACACTGTGTGCGTGGTGTTGGCCCTTGCCTTCGCCTTGTTAATTTCTTGCAATACCTTTGCGCACCATACATTGCCTCCCTGCATTTGGCCTTTATAACTAGCTGCTCGCTTTGGAAATAGTGCCGCTAAGCGAAAATATGTCTCTCGCACAACCGATGTTATCGGCAAATGACGCGTTCCTTTTAAAACAGAATTTATGCATTCAGCTAGGTTTGAGGTCATATGACCATATCGTAAGCCGCCGTCGTATGCTTGTGTCCACTGTTCGAAAGGTATGTTACAGAGGTAGTCTGCGCCTTCTTCGTTAATTGAACGCAAAGCCGCCAACATCTCATGAAAACGGTCCTTACTTATCTCATACCCTGCCAATATAAGTTGATAGCAAATATTACATACCATTCTTCCATTCAGAATAAATTGAATATTACAAACGAAATTATATTAATAGAGATTAAATACCCATGTTAGTCACTTGTCGTCATTCAGTTGTAGATCGATATTTTCCGTAGTAGTTGGATGCAACGTGCTTTAGGCAATACCGATGGTGTGTGCGATGCCATAGGCTTCCCTGTCGCTCAATTGTGACTAGTATTACAGTGCCCCGATTCGATATAACGCAGATATCAGGTTGGGGGCAGACATGCCTCCTTAACCTAGAAAGAAAAAAATCCTAGCCATCAGTTGACTCCCCCGGTGTTATTGCAAACGCAATTGGAAGGATAGAAATGCGTCTCCGCATTGCTTAAAACTTCAGAACAGACGCTTCAACACTTGGCATCCATGGAGCAATCGATCGTTTTAGTATGCAGGTGTCGTTTCAAGGTTTGTTATGCAACCTGGGACATGTCTTTCCAGCACCTGACACCACTG
The DNA here is from genome assembly GCA_005393395.2 of Gossypium australe. Taxonomy (NCBI): domain Eukaryota; kingdom Viridiplantae; phylum Streptophyta; class Magnoliopsida; order Malvales; family Malvaceae; genus Gossypium; species Gossypium australe. The sequence goes on from CM016621.1 coordinate 131,749,972, forward strand.
CCACACTTCATTTATGAAGCGTCCCACCCACCATGCATCTTTTCCAACGCCTTCTACTTAGCTATCCAAGTCTTGCGGTAAGAGGGCGTGTACCTCAATTGGCTACGAATATTGGAAATTAAGACCGGCACTGAATTCTTGAGATCTGCCTTCGCTGTCGGTAGTATTAAGCTAGCTAACATATCTGAATCCATCTTGGGATGATCTTGTAAAACACCTGTCAACGAAGTACGTTAAATAATGCAACATTACGTAATAACAATATTATTCAAAAACCCTAAACACCTAGTGATATTGTACCGCCAACACATGTATGTGGACCTTTGTAATTTTTTATCTCCCACAAGCATGTCATTTTCCTCAACGAAGCCATGATTTTCCATGAACATATACCGTCTTGCACTGCACACTTGGCCTTAAACTTATCGGATTTGGATTTAACCACGTTATAGTTAACCCCGTTTATGATGCTATGTTGTTTCAATGCACCAAGAAAACTATCATTATTGGAAAACTCTTTACCAACTTCTAATTCACCTGAGACGAACTTGTACGGTCACGCCTTCTGTATGGTAGATCTGGAAACTCCAATGCATCATCTTGAGATAGATCGACATTGTGCATGTGGGCTGGAGGTGAGTACACCCTGAATCACGGATTTTCTTCTTCTTCATCTGAACCCCCTTCAACATCTTCAGGTATGGTTGGAACAGGCTCCGGTTCAGAAAATAATGTAACTTCTGCACCATCAGGGCCGGGCTCTCGAGGTGGATCCACATCGGACTCATCATCCGACCCACCATCATTTGCAACGAACGAGGTCTCCTCGTCCATGGAAGTCGTAAAGAGTACACCATCCCTTCTTGTGGACGTTTCATAACGTCCCCAATTAGATGTGGATTGCCAACGACTAGAAGTTGATGTCATGCCCCAGTATGTATTTCCAGTATCAAACATCGACCCACCGAGGTGCATGTCCAATCCACTAACGGAGTGTCATGCAGGGGTTGTATATTTCATACTGCTACCAAACACGGGCGCTTCTGTGTTTTGCCACCCACTAACGGAGTGTCGGGCAGGGGTCGTGTATTCCTCTCGAACAGCAGTAGATGTTGAAGTCGCAAATGCATCATTTGGCGATGAAAATTGTACATATAACTCAAGATAGGGTGGTTCACTAGCAAGATGAGTCTGCACCATTGCTTCCAAGCTACGAGGACCTTTGATGTCTAATGAGTCATATCTCACGGGATCAACTGAAGCACAAAATTGATACTTAATAGATAAAACTTTTATTGGCGTCGTTTCGAAGATTTTACGCCTAATTCTTTTACGAAGTTCTGTCAAATCTATGTTCTGGTTAAAAACCAGTTGCGCTGTGTTCTCCGATAAAAAACAACGCTGTTCTCGGTGTCACGGACCTCACCATCATAGTAAATAACAGCACTAATACGTTCACTCATCTTCAGTTTTTATTCTACTTTAGCCTCAATTTCTCTTGCTGTAACTTATGCAACCTGATAATGAAATTTGACTCATTTATAATCTAAGGCCAAATAGGAACTACTGTAGAAAAAGAGCGTCCATTGGGAGCTTTTTTCAGTAATTTTGCTGACAGTGCATCCTGCTTAAAGCGTTTTGGACACTATTTGTTCAGAAACATCTTCTCAAAATTATTTTTTTAGATATTACTGTAAAAAAAAGAGCTTCCACGTGGGAGCTTTTTTCAGTAATTTTGCTGACAGTGCATCCTACTTAAAGTGTTTTGGACACTATTTGTTCAAAAACGTCTTTTCAAAATTATTTTTTTAGATACTACTGTAGAAAAAAAAACAAAATTTTTTTATATTACTAATATATTTTTTTCTAAAACCTTAAACACAAAATTATTTAAAAAAAACTAAAACATAATTCAATTAATTAACCCTAAAATCCTAAACCCTAATTTAATTGATTTTTTTAATTAATAGTTAATTTAATTAATTAGCCCTAAACCCTAATTTAAGTATTTTTTCTTTAAAAACCATAAAACCTTAAACCCTTTAAACCATAAACCCTAACCCTAAAATCCTAAACCAAGTAAAAAACCCTAACCTTAAAAAAAAGGCAAAACGCTCTCCTAGGGACGCTTTTTGCTGGCACATCACCTGAGAACACGCTGGCGTGGAAGCAATTTCGCGGAATTCAGCCATTTCCGGTAAATAATCAAAAAATTGGCCCATTTCCGTAAATAATTTTAGAAATTGGCCTTTTTGGGTAAAATGGCCTATATTTTCATTTGAGCACTTACCATTTCAATGCATCTTATAATTAAACATGTTACCATTCAACCAATAGCTTGGCACTTGTCTAAGCATCAAACAACAACACTTGTTAGCGTACTTGAACATATTTCATATAATTTCAACATCGATAACCTTATTATCTCAATATGTCACACTTGAGTTTATTACTCACCTCAACTTACATAATTTCCATGTATCAACATATCTAGATGTTGATATATATATATACATATCATGATACATATCATTCTCTTACCATTTCTTCATATACATATATCATCCAAGAAAACTCTCAATATTTTACCGTTCGAAGAACGACTTACGGATTTGAATACATCGTTAACAGAAACTCGAAAGCTAAATAGAAGCTCATAAGACTTGAACAGAAACTCACAAGAGTTGAACAGAAACTCGTAAGAACTTAACAGAAACTCATAAGAGTCGAACAGAAGCTCGTAAGAGCTAAACAGAAACTCGTATGAGTTAACAGAAGCTCATAAGAGCTAAACAGAAAGTAAAACACGAGAGTTTGCAACAAATGCTGAACCCCGGTTTACTTGGGTAATTTGTCAATATCTTCCTCCAATGTCATCAATGCGCCAAATCACGACTGTACTCAAATCTCGCGTTCAATCCAAACTGAGTATTAAATTCGATAATATTTTTCCAATAATAATTCAATTCCAACAATAGAACACGCACATATATATTACCAATCACCAATTAACATTCAATTTAATCAAAATTATACAGAATATAGTTCATACGAACTTACCTGCCTAAATTGCAGAAATATTAAGATTTAGGGGCATTTTAAAAATTTTCCATTTACCTCGATTTTCCACTCGACCTCGACATAAATTAATAATTTCATTCAATATATTAATTTAGACAATAAAACAATTCATTTCATGTAATTTTGGTCATTTTTGATATTTTACAAAATTACCCCTAAAATTTTTCTTTTATTCAATTTAGTCCTTGAGCCTAAAACATGCAAATTAACCATTTTTATTACAAACCCACGTTAGCTGAATATTCATGGCATTCAATACAGCCCATTTTTGCAATAATTTCACAACAAATCCTTGTATTTTTACTAATTTAACAAATTATTCCTTAATCGAAAAATTCATCAAAATCACTTAACAAAACACTTTTAAATAACAACTAATATCTCAAATTTATCATTTATCATCAAAATCATATAGAATCATCAATGAAAACATCCAAATCTTTAATAGAATCAAAAACTAAAGTAAGATTTAGTTGGACTTAATTACAACAATATCAAAGATATAAAAAAGATAAGAAACGAGTAAAAATTAAACTCAGATGGGGCAAAAATATTAAAAACCAGCTTGAGCTCTCTCCCTTGTGTTTTTTAACCGAAAATTGGAAAAGAAAAGCCTAGAATGCTTTTAAATTTCAATTTGTCTTATTTAATTTCAATATAAATACAAATTTGCCATTGTTTCTTTTTATTTTTTTATTCATATGCCGCCTCATCCATTAATTTAGGCATATTTATCACTTAAGTCCCTCCTTATTTATTAATCAAGCCATTTAGTCACTTCATTATTATAATTAGCAAGTTTTGCACCTTTTTTAATTTAATTCTTTTTAATTAATTCACTATGGAAACATTAAAATTTTTCAACGAAACTTTAATATTACTTTAATAACACTCCATAAATATTTATAAAAATATTTACGACTCAATTTATAGAAACGATGTCCCGAAACCTTATTTTCTAAAACCACTTGAATTAGGATTTTATCACTCGAACCTAATAATTCATTATAAGACATAAATTACTAATTCAAAAAAAAAATTTAAACCATATTTGACTCGTAAATATTAAATAATAAAATTTACAAGCTTACTCGTCAAATTTTGTGGCCTCGAACCACTGTTACCGACACCACTGAAAATCGAGCTATTGCAAACAATATATATTATATTATATATATATATGATAATTGATAACAATACTTGCCGTGCCGACCACCATTTACTACAAACATCGTTTGGAATGGCAACTTTCCCCACCACAAATTTCTTTCATTTACAACCAACATACAGCAGTAAAAAGTTGAAACCTGGACCACTTTTTCAAGTGGGAAATACATGACCTAAGCTTCAGATTTTACTACCCACTTTTCTTCCCATCATTGCCTAAAAGAAAAGCAGCCGCAGCAGCAGCAGCATCCAAGTATTCACTGCACTACAAGACCAGATATATACCAGAATGTAGCACTGTGAGTTGCATCAGATCGCATCTACATACGGTAAGCATGCCAGGTAGTCCAAGATAGTCAGTCCTTTGCTGGGAACCAGCCAGGATGCTACCGAACAGTAGGGAGCAGTTTGGAGTTTGAACCACATCTACAATGCTAACAATTATCCCTTTCTGTTAGTCTGCCAACACATAATCTGCTGGAAACTGAAAATTTGACACTAAGTGGAAAAAACACAATATAAATCTTACCCACCAAAATAGAAAGCAGGAACCAGAACCGAGCATGATACCTGCCATGTTGTCATCAAAACGCATGTGCTCGTGAAAAATTTTCAAGAAGGTGAGAACAATGGAGGTAATGCCATTCAGTTAGGCTCAAGCTTTAAACAGCACAACTCAGCATTTTTCAATGGAACACTGAAGAAGAAATCAAAACACAGTGGAAAAAACATGAATACTACGGCACTTAATGATCTTCCTTTCATATGAGCTGAGCATCTAACCTGAAACAGCTTTGCATTCAATGTTCCCAGCCAGATGCATGTACAAGTCATGGTTCACCAGAGATTTCCAGTAGAAATATCAAAATAACAGATCAAACCATCATTTATCTAAGAAAAAACACATCCTAACAAATTTAAGGCCCATGCTCTGCTCGAATATGTGTGCATGCACGCGTGTGCTCGTGCAAGTTGTGCTGGCTTGAGAAGGAACTAACAGCAGGTACAGCTGGCAACCACACAGCAAATCAGATAAATTTTAAAAAATAAAAATAAAACCTCATTATATGCCCAATTAATATGTGTGCTATAGTAGGATTAGCATTCATAGAGTTTCCAAAAAATGAAGCTTGTCATGAGGTGACCAAAAGCAGTTTTTTCTTTAGATGGAAACATAAACACCAGATACACATGTAAGGCATTGAGGTCAATCACAGAAGTCTAACCAAACTCTTTAGTCTCGGACACTAATATTTTCCATGAAATTCCAAGCCTAAGCATTTATTCACATCTTGCAATTACACACAAACAAATTTCCCACATTTCAAATAGGCAATTAAAGAATGCCAATATTTTCACAAGAGCATCAGGCCAATTATTTGGCTTGTGGGCTACCATACAGACAAGAAGCTGTGCCTTCTTGAGCTGATCAGAAACACACATCTGAGAATAAACAGTAAAACTTCCAAGTAGGGGAGATAAACAAGTAAACTAATTGAGCTTGACATGTTTCTAAGATCTGGTCAATAGTGATAAACGGATCACTTTTACTTTTCAGAAATGCAATTTCAAAGCAAGAGCTAAACTCAGTGATAAAAGGTTTTAAGTCACGCAATGCAAAGCTTCAATGACAAGCAAGTCTTGCTGATCGATCAATTGTATCAAGAAATAATGGTGAGGCATCTAGCTCACAATCTCTTCAACAAAAATGGTGCACAAGAAAAAGAACTTTATAGTTCATTTAACAATTGAACTTCATCTCAAGCCAATCATAAGCCAGTGAATTAAACCTTTTTTCATCATGTAAGTTTGCTTTCGATAGCATGTAAGAATATAAAGATACAACGCATGCAAGCCGATAGAAGGGCATTATAGTCAACGTTTCAGCCTATTCATAGGCACATGTCTTGCCTTGAATGGCCACTGACACGTGTTTGTCACTCGCACTAAAGATAAAACAGAAAGAACAAGCAAAACTACTTTTACTTTTCACAGGCACGCATCTTGCCTTCAATGGCCACTGGCACGTGTTTAACACTCGCGCTATATAGAGATAAAACCAAAGAACAAACAGAACTACTTACTTTTACTAAATAACCACAGTTTCCTCAATAAATTGAAGCCAGTAAACTGACGGTTTTTGCTTCAACAAAAGTAAATTTAAGAAGAAAAGGGGAAATGGAGATTCCAATGTTGCAAATGAATCATAACCATACATTCCTACCATATATGATTCAATATACTCTCATCAAGCAGTCTGTATTCTTAACATAACAGACAGTAGCTTGAGCATGGTCACATGCTCATAAGTACTTAGTCCATCAATTACTATCACGTGATCGGAACTACTCAAACTGTTAATTGCTAACACGTGCTCAGTACTCGATCATTAATTTCAAAAAAATGCTCAGAACTACTCAATCCATTAATTACTAACATGTGCTCAGAGCTACACAATCAGTTGATTACACGCACGTGTTCATATCTACTTAACCGGTCAATAACTAACAAAGCTCAAAACTACCATCCAATAATTACTAACACGTTTCACCAATCAATCAACTGTCAGTGAACTAGTACAGTTTATCTGAGCGGTGCATATGGAAAGAACAAAATGAGAAAGAAACACATGCACAGCAAACAAAAGTATGCATCCCGAACTTTCTGGATCAGTAAACAGTTATTATGCTCTAACATTTAACCAGTTCCATGAGCAACTAGCAAGTACTGATGGTTCAAGGATAGTAGCTCAAGCATGGTCATGTGCTCATAACTACTTAATCCATCAATTACTACCACGTGATCAGAACTACTCAAACTGTTAATTGCTAAAACGTGATCAGTACTTGACCATTAATTTCTAAAAGGTGCTTGGAACTACTCAATCTGTTAATAACATGCGCTCAGAGCTACACAATCAGTTGATTACAAGCACGTGTTCATATCTACTTAATCGGTTGATTACCAACACGTGGTCATATCTACTTAATCAATCAATGACTAACAAAGCTCATAAATACTATCCAATAATTACTAACACGTTTCTCCAATCAATCAGCTGTCAGATAACTAGTACTCTGAGCGGTGCATATTGGAAAGAACAAAATGAGAAAGAAACACGTGCACATCAAAAACAAGTATTCATCCCGAGCTTTCTGGATCTGTAAACACTTATAATGCTTTAACATTTAACCAGTTCCAATAATTACTAACAAGTTTCACCAATCAATCAACTGTCAGTGAACTAGTACAGTTTATCTGAGCAGTGCATATGGAAAGAACAAAATGAGAAAGAAACACATGCACGACAAACAAAAGCATGCATCCCGAACTTTCCGGATCAGAAAACAGTTATCATGCTTTAACATTTAACCAGTTCCATGAGCAACTATAACAAGTACTGATAGTCCAAGGATAGTAGCTCAAGCATGGTCACGTGCTCATAACTACTTAATCCATCAATTACTACCACGTGATGTTAATTGCTAACAGGTGCTCAGTACTTAACCGTTAATTTCTAAAAGGCGCTTGGAACTACTCAATCCGTTACTTGATAACGGTGCTCAGAGCTACACAATCAGTTGATTACAAGCACGTGTTCATATCTACTTAATCGGTTGATTACCAACACGTGGTCATATCTACTTAATCGATCAATGACTAACAAACCTCATAACTACTATCCAATAATTACTAACACGTTTCTCCAATCAATCAACTGTCAGATAACTAGTACTCTGAGCAGTGCATATTGGAAAGAACAAAATGAGAAAGAAAAACATGCACATCAAAAACAAGTATTCATCCCGAGCTTTCTGGATCTGTAAACACTTATAATGCTTTAACATTTAACCAGTTCCAATAATTACTAACAAGTTTCACCAATCAATCAACTGTCAGTGAACTAGTACAGTTTATCTGAGCAGTGCATATGGAAAGAACAAAATGAGAAAGAAACACGTGCACGACAAACAAAAGTATGCATCCCGAACTTTCCGGATCAGTAAACAGATATTATGCTTTAACATTTAACCAGTTCCATGAGCAACTATAACAAGTACTGATAGTCCAAGGATAGTAGCTCAAGCATGGTCACGTGCTCATAACTACTTAATCCATCAATTACTACCACGTGATGTTAATTGCTAACAGGTGCTCAGTACTTAACCGTTAATTTCTAAAAGGCGCTTGGAACTACTCAATCCGTTACTTAATAACATGCGCTCAGAGCTACACAATCAGTTGATTACAAGCACGTGTTCATATCTACTTAATCGGTTGATTACCAACACGTGGTCATATCTACTTAATCGATCAATGACTAACAAACCTCATAACTACTATCCAATAATTACTAACACGTTTCTCCAATCAATCAACTGTCAGATAACTAGTACTCTGAGCAGTGCATATTGGAAAGAACAAAATGAGAAAGAAACACGTGCACATCAAAAACAAGTATTCATCCCGAGCTTTCTGGATCTGTAAACACTTATAATGCTTTAACATTTAACCAGTTCCAATAATTACTAACAAGTTTCACCAATCAATCAACTGTCAGTGAACTAGTACAGTTTATCTGAACAGTGCATGTGGAAAGAACAAAATGAGAAAGAAACACATGCACGACAAACAAAAGTATGCATCCCGAACTTTCTGGATCAGTAAACAGTTATTATGCTTTAACATTTAACCAGTTCCATGAGCAACTAAACAAGTACTGATAGTCCAAGGATAGTAGCTCAAGCATGGTCACATGCTCATAACTACTTAATCCATCATTTACTACCACATGATGTTAATTGCTAACACGTGCTCAGTACTTAACCGTTAATTTCTAAAAGGCGCTTGGAACTACTCAATCCGTTACTTAATAACATGCGCTCAGAGCTACACAATCAGTTGATTACAAGCACGTGTTCATAACTACTTAACCGGTTGATTACTAACACGTGGTCATATCTACTTAATCGATCAATGACTAACAAAGCTCATAACTACTATCCAATAATTACTAACACGTTTCTCCAATCAATCAACTGTCAGATAACTAGTACTCTGAGCGGTGCATATCGGAAAGAACAAAATGAGAAAGAAACACATGCACATCAAAAACAAGTATTCATCCCGAACTTTCTGGATCTGTAAACACTTATAATGCTTTAACATTTAACCAGTTCCATAAACAGCTAACAAGTACTGATAGTCTAAGGATCTAAACGATCTACCGGAAAAAACGGTTTCCTTTTACATAAACTGACAAAAGGTTAAAACCCTATTATGAGTCTCATAAGTCATATTTACAATCTGTAGCTATTCATAACAAGATTCATAATATACTGTCTCCAGCCATCCCAGTAACCTCTTCATGGATTAGACAAAAAGGCACAAGAACAAGATACATTTGTTACCCTTTCATCTCTGCAAGCTCAATCTACAACTGCAAAAAAAGGTGTTTAGCAGTCACTCTTATCCCCACCCTCCAGAAGCACTGGTTTTAGCAGCACTCCCATCTAACCCTGCAATCACAAAAATCAAACCTTAACTCGGAATCAGTTAAGCACGTAATTAAAAAGATTAAACATTTTGAATAGCCAAACCATCAGACCTTTAGAGGAGGCTCGGGGACTCTGTAGCTATCAGGCGTTATGGAAGATAACCACAATCCAGGAAACACGCACTGTACAGGATTCAAAAAAAAAGAAAAGAAAAGAAAAGAATTTAGAAAAGAAAAAGAACATCCATATTTCAGAAGATAAGATAATGAAGCAAATCAAAAGCTTACATCAAGTTGTTTCTGAACATTCTTGGCTCGCTTTTTTGGCCTTCTAGAAGCCTTTGAGCCGGTCATAGCAAAGATATCCTCATCAATTTCTTCCCTAGTAAGCGAAATTGAGAACTTCTGTTTCTTCGCCTTCTTCTCAGCTGGTTTGGACTCGGTTACATTCCTAGACCGACTCGACTCTGGCCTCTGAGTTTTGTTGTCGTGAGCCGAAGCCACCATCTTCGGCGCACCTCCATTTTGATTCCGAGGCTTTGATATCGGCTTCCTAGGCCTCAGATTCCACGTCTTGGGAACAAACTCCTCAACGTCTTCCACATTCAAGTTCTGATCTCCTACGTCTACGACCTCCTCAACAGGTTTCTGATTCTTCGTTCGCAAACGTATGTAGATCTTCGATCTACCTTCCGGTGGAGCAACTTTCTTCCCCAAGCTGTCACTATCAACCAGAGAATCAGGACCGTTGATAACTTTCTTCTCCGATTTTCCAGTCTTATGATCGAGAGAAGAACCAGAAGAAGCTCCGTTATTGAACGGAGCTTCCCGCACTGTATTCCCCTTCCGGTTATTGTCAGAGTCGGTATCGGTATCGCTGCGCTGAGGAGATTTCTGAGAGGAATCAGCGAGCTTTCGAAGGCGTTGATTGTTACTGTGGTTCATGGCCCATTTGAGGTCATGTAATTGAAAGTTATGAAGAGGCTGAGATTTCAAGGTCGAAGAAGAAGCCATCACCACACCTTCGGTTTCGGTTACGGTTTCGTTCGAGTTATTTCTCGTTTCTGAGATTGAATGAAAGACCATTGATTGATAAAACAGAGAAAAAATGATTTCTCCGTCCTTTATCGGACTGAGAAGAAATGAAACGCTACAAAAAGAAAAAAGGGAAATTTGAGAGAAGAGAGAGAAATAGAGAAATGGAGAAATGGAGGGCAAAGTGAAAGAGTGTTGTTTGAGGCTTTTATTGTGAAGAAAGGAGAAGGAAGAAGGAAGAAGGAAGAAGAAAAAGGGCAGTTACGATACTCTCCAACTACAAACAAAACAATGGAAGAAAACAAAGATTTATTTTCTTTTGGTTTTCCGGTTTTATCCTTTAGTGTTTTTGCTTATTACCTTTTATGTGTGAAACCGGTTGAGTCGAGTGTGGTCTGTTCTGTCGTTGGCCCACAATTTCGACGCTAATATTTTTAATTTGTTTGAGCGTTTTTTAACATATATATCCGTTTAAAATGCAATGTGTCTTAACATTTATATTTTCAATTATGTTTCATTTTAAATCCTTAAATTATCTCAATTTTGAAAAATAAAAATAAAAACACGATATATTTTCAAAATTCAAATGAAAATTTCGCTCAATTCATGTTCTCCAATAATCAAATTAACTAGTACTCAAACAATCAATATTTTCTAGTTATTTAAATTTGATTTAAAAAATGTTATATTTTCTAGTTATTTAAATTTGATTAAAATAATTTTAATTAAATTATGTTAATAGCAAATCGAGTTATTCGAATATTTCAATGCTTAGAGCTTATTAAAGTTTTTTAATTAAAATTTAAAAAATTAAGTTAAATTCGGGCACAAATATAAATAACTGAATTTATATTTTTATTAAATCAACAAATTATATCTGAGTATGAATATAAATAATTAGCTCCTTATTTCTATATATAAAATTGAGGAGAATTTTTTTTTCACTAAATTATTAAATTTACATTTAAAAATAATTATAATATTTAATTTAAAATTATTAGTTAGAATAAAATAGAAGTTTAGATAATTATACCTCAATTTTAGAAAAGAATTATTACTTGAATAAAAAAGTTGTGACAATTATAAATATAATTTACCCTTAAAGATTTTATACACATTGATACCTAAAATAAAACTATATTTTATGTTGAATTTGCTAAAAACACTTTAATTATTATTTATAATATTTAAATTATTTAATATAATTAAAATGAGGAGAAATGAAAGTAAAATATAATAAAAAAAAGATTAGAAAAAAAAACAAAAATGGTTAGAAAAGGTTACAAACTTGGATGGTATCATAAATATATTTGGCATGTTTACACAAATGATAATTATTGTGATTATTTATTGAGAATCTGGCTTTAAATTTTTAGCTTTATTTGGACTATTATTTTTTAGCATCCAACTCAGCATTCATAAATATAATCTTCAATGTCAATAACTCAACTTTACCACTCATGTGAATAACAATAAAGAATTATAAATATAATAATAATAAAATTATAAATTTTAATTTGCTTGCCATACTTTATATTTTATTTTCAAAATCGCAAAAATTGAAAGGTTTTCCAAAGAAAAAAAAACAAAGGGGCATTAAAATAGAAGCTAAACCACAGAAAATCCCGGGTGTACCTACTCAATATTTGCATAATAATGTTTTGCATGAAGCACACGTGTCCTCTTTTAAGATTCTTTGAACAGATTTTGACACAACCCACAATCTTTTCCGAAAATCAGCAAATATAACATTTTAATTCTTATTTTAAAATGTAAAAAGGGAAAATTTCAGTTTATTTTTGTAAATTCAACCGGTATTATTTTAAGCAATGTTTTTAGATTTTGTCTGATAATCAATTAAATTTGTTCCTCAAAAATAATTTCAAATGATTAACTTAACAATCCAACTAATCATAGTTGGTTACAGATTTACACACATTGATAATTTCAAATTTCTTGACACCTTAATTTTACTATTGGAATTAAATCTTTAAATTTGAAAACAATCACAAATACAATTTGATATCAATATTAATATAAAATTTAATTTTATTATTATATTTTTTTGAAAATATTTATGTCTTTGAATTTTTTAGAATTAGGATCAAATTGAGATTATTTGTAAATTTTAAGATTTTTTTAATAATGACTAAATTGATATAATATATACAAGTTTGGGGCTAAATTTATTATTATCCTATTTTTTAATAGACACGTCAGCTTGCCCTTTGTGATTTTAACAAGAATGACTAAAATAGTCAAGTTATGTAATATGGGTGCTTAAATTATATGCTTGAAATAATATCTTTTTTATAATTAAATAATTTACCCTAAAAAACTCCACATGACATGTTAGTATGTTGCTCTTTCTTCATCAATTTAAAAATGATTAATTAGCATATTTAAAAAGAAACATGATTAATTATCATCTTTTAATATTTTTAGTTTGAAATTTTATTTATTTATTTATTTCAAATTTAAATATAAACTAAAATGTTTATTATTATAAAAATAATAATTTAGTTTTAAATTTATAATCGATGGCAGAGTTTTGTTCTAAAATGTATTGATTTTTTTTTTTTTAAATTCGACGAGTTAAAGTTGTCGAGGGGGATTGACTCCTTCGAATTTCGAAAGAAGTTTTCGAAGCGTCGTTAGTTAAGTAGTCAACGTTGTCCTCAACAACCAAAGGTATTATCCCTGTGGCGCAATATAAAAGCTATATATGCCTTAGTTGGTGGTTTGAATCCTGGCACGCACATTCACAATTATTGTAATTGTGCACAATACTAAAGTTTCTCTCTTGGGCTATTGCAGATCATATCTCCACTAAATGACGCGTCCCCTCTGTGAACTGTTCACGACTCTCCACGGAGATTGAGGATAAAATCCCAAGTGGTACCATGGTTGCAAGGTAAATGCTACATATGCCTTGATTGGCGGTTTGAATCTCCGCATGCACATTATTATTATTGTACATAATACTAACACTTTTCTCTGGAGCTATTGCAGGCCATATCTCCACCAATTTAGGCGCCCCCTCTATGAACCGTACAACGGTTCTCCACAAAGATTGCGGACAAAACTTCAGCACAAGGACAAAACATTTGATTGTTGAGGGCTACATTGGCTACCTGGCGGATAACACTTTAAAGACCTTTATCGAAGGAGTCAATCCCCCTTAATAGATATCAAATTGAATATTCAAGCCAAATTTAGGTACCAAATAGTATATTAATTATTTTTAATTATACTTAAATTTAAAAATTTTAATATTTATATTTTATTTTGACATAAATTAATCATTTTATTTTTATATTATTATTAATTAGTTTAAATAGGTAATAAAGTTAACCATTTAAATTTCAAATGTTGAAGTGATTTTTTTAAATCCCTCCATGCTCATTACGTTGGAATGATGTTAAAAAGTATGTTTTAAAAGAAATTTGTGTCAACATTTCAAATAGAATATTCAAATGTGTTAATTATTTAGATTAATTAATGGTATAATAAAAATAAAAAATTAAATTATACTAAATTAAAATAATATAGTAAAGACTTAATGGTATCATAAGTTCTTAATATATTTTGAAAAAAATCAATGGTAAACTACACCCAAAGTCATAGAATGAGAGTTTTCGATTGGTGCAGGCGATGCGAATAATAAACTTAATGACTATACAACAGTTATTTTAACAATTTAGTGACTTAAACAAAAACTTTTAAATATCTCAATGACCCATTTGTAATTTTCTAAAATTAAATGACCAAAATATAAACATAATAATAATTTAGTAACATTGAGTATAATTTACCCAAAAATCAATTAAGCACCCTAATATATACGTATCCATATATGGTAACAAATCAATTGATATATAAGGTAAAATATTATTTTGTATGGTAAAAAACATATATATACGGTAACATATCAATATATATGGTAATATAAATTATGATTTCATAAAATATATATAGAAACATATTAACTTTAATTTGCACTAAATACATGGGGTAAAATATATATGGTAATATTTATTGCAAATTTAATATATTCTACACATACTTTTCCATGTATATGGTAATATATTTTGGCTTCATAAAATATATATATGGAAATATATTAATTTTAACATATAAAAATATATATGGTAATTGGCAAGTTATTTGTTAAAGTTAAAATGCTTGTTCGAAATATAGAAGGATTTGGACAAAATTAAAAAAAATTAAAAATTGTGTTTGGACAAAAATATTAGGTCCACTTAAATATATCCTGAGCTTGGGCTTCATTCATGGTCAAAGCCTTGTTGATTTCACATTTTTATAATATGTTTTTATTTTTGGAATAAATATCAAAACTATACATGAACTATGGTTTAGTGTGCAATTGTATACATAAATTTTGATTTTGTGTAATTTTATACATAAAATTTTGATTTGATCCAATTCTTGTAAATTATTAACACAATTATTGATATAACATTATTTTATGATTATATATTGCATACATAAATAATTATATTATCTAATATAAAAATAAATTGATGTATTTATTTCTTTAAATATGTATGATTAAATCAAAATTAAAGTTTTAAATGTACATTTGAACCACAATTAGAGTTTCAAGTATATAATTGCACCAAATTAAAGTTCATGTATACAATTGCACACTAAATAAAGTTTATGTATAATTTTGAGATTTATCCCTTTATTTTTTTAGTATAGGCTTAATCCACAATTTGGCCCCTAAAGTATACCAATTTTTTCACTTTGGTACTTAATTTTTTTTGTCCCACTTTGGTACCTAAAGTATCAATTTCTTCTATTTTCGTCCATTTTGTAACGGCTATCAAAAAATTAAGCAACTTTGGTTAATGGAAAAGAACCACGTGGCACGTTTTGGCCAATGAAAAATGCCACATGGCAATTAGGTTAATTTAAAATAAAAACATTAAATTTAAATTTTAAAAAATTATAATAATAAATATTTAAATATTAAAAATACTTTAACTTTGACTGGCTATTGATTAACTGTTGACTAGAGTTGACCGAGTCTTAACTGATCATTGACCGGCCAAGTGGTGCTATTAGAACACTCCATGTGTCTTTTTAAAAAAATTAATAATATATATATTGATTCCTAATCTTTGTTTTTTGATACAATACCTAGAACTACCCTTAGTCCCTCCTCAACACTTAAATAAGAGGATAATATGCTTCAACGCACTCAAAACCATGTCCTTCTACACTAGCAACAATGTCGATATCAATTGACTTAATTGGAATTATTTTGAAATTTTAAAATTTATAATTATATATTTTATAATTTTATAAAAAATATTTTTAAACTTTTTTAAAAGTTATACATATAATATATGATTTTTTATATTTTTAACCAATATAGTAGATATAATATTTAAAAAAAAACATGTGGCATGTTCTAATAATGTCATGTGGCCAGTCAATTTCGGTCAACGGTTGATCAAGACACTCAATGATTAGTCAACATCGACCAATGCTCAACCAACGATCAATCAACGTTGATCCCTTATCAATCAATGTCGATCAACAGCCTGTCAATACTGGTCAATGGTTGGTAAATGTCAGTCAACGGTCAGTCAATAGTCGGTCAAAGTCAAAAGTGTCTATTAAAAGAGAACGACAATGAGTTGTCTATCCGAAACATAGGTAAGATTTTGGTCTAGAGTTTATTGCTATAAATATCACAAACCGAGTCGATTTTCAAAAGTTTTTTTTTTCCATTGTGCAAGAAAACTGTTTTCAAACCAGATTTTTTCCAACACCATCGTGGAGTAAACTATCAATGGCACATTCACGTGCCAAATATTGAGATTGACCAAGAATTCGGACGGGATGCATTGTTAAATTCTCAAATCGGAGTATGATATTTATTCAAACTATAGTACGAAATAAAAAAAAGTTTATTATCTAGTTAATATTAATTTTGAAATCCTTACATAAATATTATATAATTAAAAATTTTAAAAAACTAATCTCGGCTTCCGATCGTTGACCTAACAGTAGCTGGATATCTTTAAGCTCCTTTGGTAGTCCCACATAACTCGGGCTATGGTTCCACCTATTCAAATAAAATTTTTTTTCTAAAAATTGGCCTTATTAAATAATATTATGATAATTATATTATAGAATTAATTTTACCTTGTTACAAGTGAGAAAGTATAATGATAGTTGGCTTGAGGACATAAAAATGGTAGCCGGAACCATGTCCATGACTCAAAAGGAGTACACAATCACCAATTTTAATTTTTTGTGGTTGTGTCGCCAGACACATCTCTCGGTACAACACGGCTGACCCCGAACTAAGTCAGCCCACTTCTTTTAAGTCGATGAGTCGTAGCAGCCACCTTAAATGTACAAGAATTTGAGATTTATTAGGCACTAGAACACCTCTGATTAACCTCAGGATGTACACTTGGGTGTGTTGTTATCTTTCAAGGGGACTCGAACTCTCATGAAGATTTTGGAAATTTTCTTCCAACCATTTCATCTTTATCTGGCTACCGAAAAACTTATCTGATACCTTACCTAACAGTTGCTCGCAAATGCCACTCCAATCGTCAACAAACACTAATCCTGTAATGACTGGCCCATCCACCGGTAAATCGAGCTGTAATTGCATGTCCTTGAGTGTGATTGTACACTCATTGCATGGAAGATTGAATGTGTGTGTCTCGAGTCTCCATCTTTCCACCAACACGCTGATAAGTGTGGGGTCCAATTTACACTCCCTGAGCATACGGGACACGTGCAAGAATCTTCCATATAGGGTTCAATCATACGCGAGAGCCTCGAAGATAGATTGTGTATATGTCTTCAAAATATGAGTTTCGGTCTGATTATAAAAAAAAGTCTTTTTAACAACTTAATAATGAACTTAAATAAAATTATAAAAGTTAAAAATATTTTCTTACTATTTGCAACTGGAACGCGGAAATGTGATTGTCATCGAAATGAATAAAAGTATTTATCATTTCAAAATTAAATTAACACGAATAAAAATCGAAAAATAGAATCAAATCAAGACCAACTTGAGAAAATTTAAATTAAATTTTATAATTAAAATATTAAGAGATTTAAAATTCTTGAGAGAATTAGATTTGAATGAGAAAAAAAAGAAAAAGATTTGGGTTTATATAAAAATAAAATTAGCCGATTTTTTATGATAGTTAAGAATTCGACCATTGAAGAGATTACCGTTAGGTGAAAATAAGTCAAACTCTTTCTTTAAAATCGACTTATTCCAGTAAATATGTCATTTTTTTTAATCTGAAATTTTTGGATAATTTAGCCGGCCAACTCTCATATTGAATAGTAATAGCAAGAATATTAAAAAAATGAATAATATTAAACCATTGACACGTGGCGTAAAAACCAATTATGACAACAAGCCAAAAATTTCAAATTTAAGTAAAAATCTGGCTACAATATATACGAATGAGATACATTAGATTTCAAAAAAGAAGCCATATATATAGTATATTTATTTTTATTTAAAAAAAAGAAGAAGAAGGAAAAGAGTGAAATTAGCTGAAAGATTTGTGTGCGTGTTGTGGCTCGGTGCTCGTGACTTCTTGTGATCCGAGTCTGAAGTTCCAAATGCCCTTTTAGCGGGGTATATATGTAAATCCACACTCTGAAACGATTAAAGCCCTTGACTTCCAAGCTTCTTACGGATTCGTTCTTCTCTCTTTTTCTTTTTTCTTGCTCTGGTTTTGCCGAACCAACGGCGATGGCCCAGCCTGGTGAATTCCCTGTAAACCCCCCAATGCGACCCGGCTCCCAGATCGAAGTTCAACCTCTTACCGCTGTCCAATCCAAGCCTATTCCCCCCAAAGACCTTTTATCCACTGCCAAGCGCCGTCGCGACGAAGATGACCCCACGGCCGCCTACGATACAGGCGAATCGGCTCCCAAACGACAGGCCAAAGCCCAGGACGTCATTTTCCGAATCGTTGTTCCTTCCAGGCAGATCGGTAAAGTCATCGGCAAAGGAGGTCATAGAATCCAAAAGATTCGTGAAGACACCAAAGCCACCATCAAGATTGCCGATGCAATCGTCGTAAGTTTAGGAATATCATGAATTTTGTTGTATTTCCTTTTCTCATTTAATTATTCCTTTACCCATCCTTTTACATTTGTTAATGTCAGCGACATGAAGAACGTGTCATCATTATAAGCTCTAAAGATTGTGAGAACATGGTTTCTGATGCGGAAAATGCACTTCAACAAATAGCTACCTTAATACTAAAGGTAACCCTTTTTTTTTTCTCTATAATCTCTCAGCTATTTATTTTATTGCCACTTTAACTGTGGTGATAACTGATAAACAAAGATGATGAAATTCAAGACACGATTACTCGCAAAATTATGTCTTATTGTTAATTCTTTATCGGGTTTATTGTTGTTTTTTGAACTGTGGATTTTTTGCTTGGATTGTATTTCTTAATAGGAAGATGATGGTAGTGCGCAGGCAGCAAAGGTAGGTGCTGTCAGTGCAGGACATGTTGCTGCAAATACGATAAGACTTTTGATTGCTGGGTCGCAAGCAGGCGGCTTAATTGGGATGTCCGGTCAAAACATTGAGAAACTGAGGACTTCCTCAGGAGCCTCTATCACAATTCTTGCTCCAAACCAGCTGCCATTGTGTGCATCAGCTCATGAATCTGATCGAGTTGTTCAGGTTAGATTTTACATGGTTGAAGCTTAATGAGATAGGCTTGCAAATTTTATTTTTAAAATATTTGAATCCTCTCTTTATATTGCTCTACTGTTTGTTTGTTCTGATGGCTGGATTATGATTGAATTGTTAATTGGCCACAGATATCAGGCGATGTTCCTGCAGTATTGAAGGCTCTGGCTGAGATTGGTTATCAACTCAGGTATAAGTTGAGTTCTGCTTGAGTTTAGTTCCTAAATAGGATGAACTAGTTATCATGCTTGAAGATGAAATATTCAAAACTTTTGTTGGATCCTTGTTCAGGGAAAACCCACCACGTCAAGTGATTTCCATTAGTCCAGCATATAATTTTAACTTGCTTCGCCCAACCCTTCCACAGCCATTTGTGGACCCAACTTCAGGTTATTCAATATTTTACATTACTTATTTTTAGCTTTCAACCGCTACATTATGTGGTTATCAAGTTTTAATATTTTCTTATAACCACATCATCTTTAGGACAACCACTCTTGCAGCTGATTATGTAACTTTCGAGATGGTGGTTTCGGAGACATATATTGGTGGATTGATTGGAAGATGTGGCTCCAATATTTCAAGGATCAGAATCGAGTCTGGAGCAACCATAAAGGTAGGCAGATGGCTTGTTCTAACTTTCTCTGTGGATTCAATCTTTAGTTATTCTTGGTCAAGTATCCATGTTTACGAATTAGGTATGACTTTCTTGAGTTCTAAGTACATTAGTTCTACTGTTGCAGGTTTATGGCGGGAAAGGAGAACAAAATGTTAGGCATATTCAGTTCAGTGGTAGTTCTCAGCAGGTAATTTTTTATAAAGGCTGGAAGATTCGGCATTTTTTACCCCAAAGATTTGTTGAGATATGTGGAGGTTGTTGACATACTAAGATTGCATGTTAAAACCAGAATAAAAGCTCTGCTCAGCTGGATTTGTTTGTCAAGTTTCTCATCTTGTTTTAATTATTGATGTTTCTTAGGTTGCCTTAGCAAAGCAGAGGGTTGATGAATGCATATATTCTCAGATGATTCAACAAGCTGGTACTCAACCACCAGGGTAATTTTTCCTACCATATTTGTTTTTCCATCTTGTCATTTGGTTGGGAACATATTTAACAATTAACTCAAAAAAACACTCGTACATGATAATCATTAAAACTCTGTTTCTATACGTCATTGTGTACAGATTTAGTTTACTATATCCATGCACACTTATGAAACTTGGGCATGTATAATGAGCACATTAATGCTCAAAACTGGGTTTTAGGCTTTTAGCACCAAAGTGGTACAATATTGCCTGATAATCGATTAAACACCAAGTATTTCATCTCAACATGTGTTTAAGTAGTCTGTATTCGAGGAAGTTACTTATCATGTTCATTATAGGTATAATCTATGGTCTTTACTATCTGTACTATCGATACACTATCTTATTCATCGTTATGTTTGACTATTAGATGTCTCCTTTGATGACAAAATCTTATGATGTAAAAGTTTTAAAGATTGTGCAATTTGTGTCTGCTTGTTTAGATACATATCCAAAGGTTTTCTGGTTCTTCACTAAGCTAACACATATATCTCTCAGTTTGCAGATGTAATGAAGGTGCAACCGAATATCTTTGGGATCATTAACAGTTGAAGGCCAGTATTGTCTCAGTATCGTTTCACCTTCTGACCTTGTAGCTAAGATTGCAAAGTCATTAAATGTTGGGTGGCTTTTGTTTCTCCATGGATGAACAAGTGATTTGCCGGATTATAATTTGCTGTTTTCACATATAGAGCAGGCTTGTATTCTACTAATTATTGAAACTAGAAGCGGTGGTGAAAGATCATAACATCGAAATTGACATAACATGATTAGAAAGTCGGAATGGTTCATCATTACTGCTTTGGCTGTCAATATTTTTACCTCAAAATTTATCTATTACCTTTTCCTTTTGAACACAATAGTTTTGGATTTATATATATACATATATATGTACGAGCCATCGTGTGAAATGTTTAGTATAATTATTCTTTTTACTGGTTCATTCCATTGCTATCTCTTGCAACTGTTTGGAGGCTGCTCCTGTAAACTAGTCATGCTGCCGATAGACCCAAAGAATCCTTAGTTCCATTGGATTCACGGCCACCTCATCGTCTCAAACCATCAGTTTGCTGTGAAAAGCCTTTAAATTCTTCCTTTCGCGGACAATACCCGAGAAAGTCTCTTTTCAAACCGCATCCAGAAAAGAGCAAATGAAAATTACGTTTTCAAAAGGTCAATCTGTTGCCACGTCTCGGACATGCCTCATCAACTGCCAGAGCAAAACGCTCCGTTACAAGTTGTCTATTTGCTTTTTTAAAGTGTTATTAACAAATTGGGGCACTTCTATCAGGAGCTGTAGTAGAAAAAGTTTTTTCAGCTTCAGCTGAGAAATTTCCTTTACCAAAATATACAAGGATTTGCTAATATTTTTAAGGATTTATCAATATTTCTAAGTACTAGAAATATTGATATATCCTTAGATATTTTGGCAAAAGATCAAATTTGGTAATATTTTAGAAATATTAAAAATATTGGTATATTTTTTTAGATATTTTGGTAAAAGATTAAATTTGATAATGTTTTAGAAATATTGGTGCATCCGATAAAACTTTTCGCAAGTTTTTTTTTTTTTGAGCTCACCTTATAAGTTCCCAACAAATTGCTTTTGAATTTAACATTGCTTTTTTAAAAGGGTTGCTAAACAAGTGTTTTTGTACTCAAACAAAATTTTTTTTAGGAAAAATACTTTGAATCAAATGACGGTTTTTAACTCTTATTTACAATCCAAATTTTATGTAATACAATTATTTCCTCATTTAATTTTTTTTAAAAGTATATAATATTGTATATTTAATTTTTTTGGGATTATATTTTAATTTAAAATATAATTTATATCCAAATTAAATTTTACAAACAATTAATATTAATTTTTTAAAGTATTTAAAATTTATATTTCAAATATCAAAATATTAATAATCAGTTGTAATAATTTTTTTATAAATATCATACTATTATCAACTATAAGTATTCTTTAAATGTATACTTTTACTTTAGAACAAAACGTCTTAAAATGAAGATTTTATTTCTCAAAAATACTATTTGACAATAATATTAAACTCTTAAATAGTAAATCAAACATTTCAAAATCACTTCTCATTTCAAAACACTTTTTAAAAGCAATAAGAAACTAGTCTTAAGAAGGGTTCAGCTGTATGAGGGCTCATCTTACAAAAGACATGTGCCCGCATGTTGGCTTCCGCATGGTCATGTTAAGACTCATGCAGTAGCTACTTCTATCACACCTAATAAAGTCTCCTCTCGCCCTACAATTGACTCTACAATGTTAGGGCTAGACTATGCCCAATAACATCTAAATTGATTACTTCACGGCCTTACCTTCCACACTTTATGATAGTATCACCAGCCCTAGATAGCAAGATGTCTATTTAGAGATACTCGAGTCAAGCTTTTTCCCTATACAAACGCTTCCATCGTCAAGGAAGCTCGAAGCAAATTCAACTCGACCAAGACTTTGCCTAAATATCTCTACATTATCCTAGCTCCTTTAGAACTCATAATAGTAGTTCTCAACATTTTCATGTGAACTGGTTCTTTTAGGTCTCCTAATAGCAACTCTTGACATTTTCGTGTGAATTGCTTTCCAAGCTCTTTCTCTAAATCCTGCATCAATGATTTTAAAATTGTTGATATTGAGTATCAACAAGGGTAAAACAAAGAGGAGATGTTAGTGGTGACAAGGGAGCCGGTTCTGTGACAGATGGAGAGTTGGAGTAAGGGAGTAGGGGGAGGGGAAAAGAAAGGGAGATAAGGAAAGGAAGAGGCGACTGTGTGTTAAGGTGTATTGCTAGGGTTGCTAAAGAGGGAGAGGATCTCTTTATTGTTGTGTCTTGGGGTATTTATAAGTGGGGAGTCTCTTATTCAGTTATGTTACATCACCGATAATTTCGGAGTATGAAAAACGTATGGTCAACCAAGTGGCAAGGCCATTAATGCACTGGTTGTCATCAAATGTAGTACGACTCTAACATTTCCTTTATTGAAGTAGTACGTGATTATTAGGCTTCAGTGGTCCCACAATGATCCCATAGTGATCCTTTCTGGATGAGTGCGTATCCGCTAATAGAATTATAAATAGCATACACAATTCAATACTGGAAAGCAATTTAAAGGGACCGCCGATGAAATTAAACCCAAATTTGGTTTGCTAGATCTAGACAGGATGGAATTTCACTTGCTTGTTAATTGTGACTTACTGAGACGTACGAGACATTGGTCCCAACACTATTATATCATGTGAGCTGCTTCTTGAGTTTTAATGTTATGCTATTAGCATCTGTGTTGATTCTATTGCTCTCCTGCTATTAATCTTTTACAACTCCCTTTTGCGCTTTTTTTATTAATTATATATAAGATATTTTATAATAGCTATTTTAGACCCTTTTATTATTAGAATTTGTGGGTATGACGATGGAAATTCAATTGATTAAAAAGTTAAAACGATTTCACAGTGGAAAAAGGATGAAAACAAGAAAACACACTAAATCGAACATATAATAAACCTTTTTGGGTGATAAGAGAAATATTAGGAAACTTCAGGGGTTGACTTGATAATTTGACATTTTAGTCACAACTGAGGATAACATGACTGCTATGGGCAAAACGGCTACTCGAGTCTAGCCCGGAAAACAAGCCATGCCCATGATTCTCTCAACTCCTCTTCTGTCTGAACCATCGTTTCTCTGTAAGTACCTAACATCCATTTACATTTACATTATCTCTACAGAAACATGTCTGAGAAAGATGGAATTGTTCATGTTGTTCTTGGAAAAGATTTTTGCTTTCCATTTTTCTGGGTTTTTCTATTTTGACCTTTTAAATAATTTCTTTGTTCTTTCTCCCCTTCAACTGGACTCAGAAGAACATGGGTTGACGAGTTAAGTGGAAAGTAGTTGGCCCTTGAGGTGATTCTATATGTATTTATGTTGATAATAATAACTAAACCACTCAACGTGCCTGGAAACAACACTGTATTTGATTAATCTTTGTCAGTCTTTTCCTAATTTAAAGATGACTGCTCACTCCATATTATTTCTGTGTTTATTGGAAGAAATTTCTTACTTATTTAGAATATGCTTACTATGTGCTGCAGTGATTCTGATAATTGAATTTATTCATTTACTAGTGATACTAGTGACCCTGTTAATCAAGGCCCCCCGGTAATTTTCCTTAATTCCATAAAGCCTGAATCTAACAACTTCAGAAACAAAATTGAACAACACTGCATTAGTGCTGGAATGGCAAACAGCCCGGTAAAGCCATTATGGCAAGTAAGGCATGCCTGGATATGAAACTGAAATCAAATTAACCTGTGACAAGCAGCCTTGTCTAGTTTGTGCCTGGTCTCCTGCCAGGAAAAAGCAACAGATTAGGTGTTACCAAGAGCCCCTCCAAACTATTTCTCCATTCTGATGCTTAATGAGAAGGGAAATGATAGCTATCCCCCCAGCTAGCATTTTGTGTTGGCGAAACCTGTGGAATACTTCCTATCCTTTAAAACATAAGAATGTATCCGTGCCACCCAAGTAGACACCTTGTGTCTAAACTGCCCAAAGGCTCCTCGATATGCAAGCTTCGTTCCATGCTGATAAATCCTTGATCGCCAATCTCCATTCAGACATGGCATGAGATGACAGATACACTGCCAACAGACTCTAGTCTCTCTCGCAGAAACCCTCTTTTCCAATCTGGAAGAAACTTGAGCATAATTGGGTGACCTTCTTGATAGCTAATTGAATGGTGGTGCCTTTCAGTTTATTTTGATCTTTGAACTGTTATCTACAATGGATCTTGACAACTCTTGCCTTAAGATGCTTGTATATTTCAAGAATTTCTTTTCTCAATCAAGCAATGAACTCTGATGTTTTCTATGCTTTACTGTTTTTATATTAGCATATCTTGTTCGTACTTCTTGACATATTACATTTCAGCATATGCCAGGGTAGGAAATGTTTCCACTCAAAGGAAGAAAACTGCAATTTTCTGCTCGAGTCACAGATTAAAAGACAATGGGTGAGGCAGCTTTATAATCTCTTTCTTTGCTATGTTTTAAATATTGCTTAGGTCCTTACCCTTAGCATTTTGTTTAGAGCCAGTCTGCAGCGTGGATGCGTATTGCATAGGAAGGAAAACTTGAGCCGTAGGTTTCTTCTTTTTGTTTTAGTCTCATCAGGTTTGTCTCCGACCTTGCCTTCTTCTGGAAAGACCAAGAGTAAGAACCCGTATGATGAAAAACGCTTGCTAGAACAGAATAAACGGAGACAGAAAGAGAACAACGCTCCCGAAGACTTCCCAAATTTCATCAGAGAAGGTTTGTGTTGCATCGATAGGAAGTCAAACTGACTTTTAATATCTAGCAGGATGAACTCCATCTTCAAATATTCATCCATTTCTGGTGTTTGAGATTCTTTCCGCATCTGTTATTCTCTCTTTTTTGTTTTGCAAATCATTTCTAACCACCTCTAGTTTTTAAACATTTGATTCAGGCTTTGAGGTTAAGGTTGTAACTTCAGAAGATTACAGAAAGAGTGATTCAGGGCTTATATACCGGGATTATGAAGTTGGTAAAGGTGATTGCCCAAAGGCTGGTCAACAGGTTTTTTCTTTCATTGTCTTTCAACAATCTCTTCCTTTCCATTATTTGTGTTAGGATACCTTAATAAATTTTCATCATATGATGGGATTGTTATCGACCTGCACATCATTATCTTGGCACGTATCTTGGCTCATTTCATTAAGAGAAATAGAATGCTTTTGGTCTCAACATTCTTCTTTCTGCAAAACATGATCAAGTCCACAGTGGCTTCTCTCTAAAATCTTTTCTGGCTGTTGCACCTAGGCTACTTTAATCAAGCACATTTTACTATTGTGGCTATCTTCGTTTATTACTGCTATATCCATTTATGCCTGCCAACTATAAAATGGTTTTCAGGTCACCTTTCACTATATTGGTTATAACGAGTCCGGTCGGCGCATTGATAGCACCTATTTACAAGGTGCTCCTGCCAGAATCCGCATGGGAACTAATGCAGTGGTTCCAGGTGAATAGATTATAAATCTGACCTTCATGACTATCTGATAGTGGCAGTTTGCCCCTGCAAAATATGAACAGTAAATTGTACAACCAAATGTGCACGTAGAAATGATTGAAATAGATGATACATGCAGGATTTGAGGAAGGAATTCGGGCCATGAGGCCAGGGGGGAAGAGAAGGATAATCATTCCTCCGGAGCTTGGACCTCCGGTTAGTGATTCCTGTTTCTTATTTCTGCTTACTTTAGCATGATGGGTACTGATATTACTCCTTCAATATGCTTCTGCCTATTGTATTGTGCTTCTGAACATTAAACAGCAATTGCTTACGAAAAAAACATACGAAGTCGTTTCTTAGCATGCAGGGTCAGCTACTTAGGTTATTGTATTATGTTAGTATCATATGTTCAGTAAGCTCAATAAAGTGAGGTCCTTCTTGAGAGTTTTAGTTCCCTTTTATTAGTGGGAAGACTGACCGAAAATCTCTGTCGAGAAATAATTAATGTGTCTAATGTTCATTTCAGTGTTTATATCCCCTTTTATGCTTTGGGTTGAATCAATTCGGATTAATCTTGATTCATAGGAAAGTATGCTTCCCTGTGCAGGTGGGACCTTCAACGTTTTTCAGCTCAAAACAGTTCGAAGTATTCGACATAGAATTACTCAGCATACAGAACTGTCAAAGGAGAACCATAGCTTTTTATTCAGATGTTGTATGCAATTGAGTGATTGGGAAAAATCTTTAGTCCTTAAAACAGGCCTCTTTTGAAAAGTTTGTTATGTAATATATCATGATTTTTTGTTAACAAGAACTAATCCCCATGCTTGTTTCTTGTGTTAATTACTAAAAGAATGCATGTGGGAATATCATTGAATTGTTTGGATTACAATCTGGTCAGCACTTCCTCGAATCGAGACTCCATTATTGTCAATATATGGGTAACTTTACGGTGAAAATTGAATTATAAAGTTTAGCGGCAACAACATTATGTTGTGAGGAATGAGAATTGGCCTTCTTCACATCCTCAATTATCAAAGAAAAAAAAACACATATCATGTACGTTCTTTGTTTTCCTAATTACAAGTTTTATTCATTGTATTATAAACTGTCATTTTAAATATTTTATTCTATTAAAAGATTTTGCTTAAATGACTTCATTGTTAAATTCTTTTAGGAGTTGTAGTTAAACTTTTTGTTTGATACTTACGATGCAAAGTTCAAATTTTGTATCTTTGTTTTCTCTCTCTTTAATATTGCAAAGATAAAAATGAATTTATTTTGATAATAAGATTTACCATGATTATAAATAAAAAAAAAATAGAGCTCGATCCAATTTAAAATTGATAGATCTGAAATGATATTTGCAAGCAAAACCAAGCAGTGCTTGAGAGCATTGCCAACTACTTCAGGCATTGGTGATGAATTGGCACTGGTTAAGAGCATTGTCAACTATTTCAGGCACCGGTGATGAGCAAAGTAAGGGTGTGTAAATTTCAAGTAAAACTGAATTAATTCGGTTAACCGACCGAATTCAGTTAATCGGTCGATTAACCAAATTAATTTGGTTGGGGTCAGCTAATAATTTTTTAGAAGTTTGGTTAACAATTAATTTGGTTCGAAAATGGTTAATTAACCAAATTAATCGAAAATTTATATTTTTTATATACATTTTACATATATTAAATTCGGTTAATTTTTTTATATGTTTTATACTTGTTTTAACCAAAAAACAAAAAAAACATATAAATTTTGGTAATTCAGTTAATTGACCGAATTAACCGAAAAAGTTCGGTTTGATTAATTTTTTTTGAAAAAATTTTGGTTTGGTTAACGGCTAAGGGTTTAAAAGGGTCGGTTAATTTGGTTAATGGTAGTTCGGGTCGGTTAACCGATTGAACACCCCTAGAGCAAAGTAGGAAAACAATGAACACTCAAAATGTTTATGCAGTTTGGTTTCCCTACGTCTACCAGGCCTTGTCCAAAGTGATAAATCACTATCTTGGCATCTTGTACAACAAGTGATTACATATATTAACACGCACTAGATTAGAACCTCTTTTTTTGTACCTAAGATCTAGACAAGCTCTCCTCTATGTTTTCCCTTAAAAACTTAGACAAAAATCAAGTAGTACACTTGATTTTGCACTCAATGCACCCACAATAAATGTTCCTCAATGAACAAGAATAAGTGCCCTCTAATTTGTATATCACCTATGCAAGTCTCCTCAATATATAAGGAATCGAGACTTAGTAACATACTATATCAATTATAATCAATTTTCCTAATAAAAACAACAAGATAATTAGCACTAGAATTTCTTTAATCTTCAAGATATGCTTTCAAGTTTACCAGATTTGACCAATCTCTTCAAAGTAGGGAAGTTGATTTCCTTGGTTCGATCTAAACCAATCTTCAGGATATATTGCTATAAAAGGTTTGGACATCATAGATGGGCTTGCACACGTTCAGATTATCAATAAAGATCAATGCTTGAGGATTTTGTTACCAAAATTTGCCAACACAAAAAATATGACAAGTTTTTGAGCTGAACAGTGCCAGACACCAGTAGGCACTTCTCAAAAACAACCATAACAATCTCCCCATTTAAACAAAACCATAATAGGAGAACATATACAACAAATGAAACATGTGTCCCTCCTAAAAATCTCTCTTATCTAATATAATCAAGTAAATCAACAATTAATGCTTTTGAAAAAATAATTGCATTAATAATCAAGGTACTTAGTGTAACAACCTTCCCCGACCCGATCGCTAGATTCGAGTTATGGGATGCTACAGTCATTTCCGAGGTAACTACGAACAAATAAAACTAAAATTAAACATAAATCATACAATCATAACCATTTCAGTTCATAATCACCATATTCAACCTTTCTTGGGTCTTATATGAGTCTACGTATGCTCTAGAATTAGCCCAGAATCGAACAGGGACCAATTTGCAATAATTTCAAGATTTCAAAACGATGTTGCATCGTAAGGGGTTTCCTCGTCGTCACACGTCGCGACGTGACATACTGACTTGCCTTGTTGTGACAACGGGGTTCCTTGTTACGCTGTGGCCCAGAGTCCAGGTCTCATTGTGATGACCATCGCTTGACATTGCGACTTGAACTATGTTTTTGGCATAATAAAATAGGCCTTTTGATACCTAATTCAAGCCATCAACAACATTAACTCATTTGGTACCTAATTGCACCTTTGTTCCTACACAAAATCAACCAAAATACATTCTATAACAATCATTTCCAAAATCAATAAATCTAATACGCCTCAATTTGGCACCATTTCATACCAATTCAACCTATTCAAGCATTACTTATACAATCATGTTTTTAAACCATTCAAAACAACATTTAATCATACCATATTAAGCTTAATTATGCTATTCAAAATGCCATACACATAATCATACAATTACAAAATTAAACATATACAAAACTTGACATTAGTTTGCTCAAATTAAGCATTAACCAAAGTTTCAAACCAAACTAACATTTTTAAGTTAATAAAGCAACACATATGTACATGCCACAAAACTGAGTCTAAAACAGTCTAAAGACTACCGAATAGATGGTAGGATAGTGTGGTTTTCAAGCTGATCAAATCGATAGGTTTTGCAAATTAATGATCTAGAAGGAAAATGAAAAGTAACGAGTAAGCATAACGAATGCTTAGTAAGTCCATATGAAATTTATTTAACTTACCTTGACATTTATAATAATTTAGCAATTGAAACACATTGGTACAAATATGACATCTTTTGGCAGCCTTATACTTTCATGTACAATTCAATCACACAATCACTATGTTAATTCATTTGCAAATCAAACCATAATATCAAAATCATATATATAACCATTTCATATAATAACATATACTATTAAACTATGCTCAATTTATAAATATCACATTTTCCAATCCACGATCAATCATTGCATTTCCGCTTTTAATTACTGTTTTCATTTCTGTTTCACCCAAAAAACTGTAACAAATGAACTCAGATACATGAGAATAATTTGCTCACACGAGCTGTCATAATCGGGTTGTTAACACTAGCTTCAGACCAGGGTTACTCATACGAGCTTAGTTCAATGCTGCTAACACTAGTTTCAGAGAATCCGTAACATATGCTGGATCTCAAGCCATCATATTAACCCTTGATTAAACACCTTTTTTCATTCTTTTAGATTAAACCATTTACTTTTTCCATTTGGACCCTGATGGCATACATTCGTATCCTAATCATTTACTAAGTTCACACAGGAGCTGTTACTGTTTTCGTACCATTTCAGATATTGTAATATCATAATATACATATCATTCCATAATATAACCATTTCACATTCATTCAATACATTGTATTTGTATCTATTAAGAATAACTATATTTTTTGTACTTTACAATTTAATCCTTTAAATGCCAACATTATTAAATTACAGTTACCCTAAACTAATAGACATTATAATATAATTCAAACATAACACAATAGTAAGTTTCATATAAACTACCTGGCCAAAAAAAAAAAAAAAAACATCGATGACTAATTCGCAATTTTGTCTTTTTCTCAATTATCCTTTGATTGATTCAAATCCCAATCGATATGATAATTCATTTCAATTTATAAATTCTAATTACCTTATAACATCCTATTATATGCATATGTCAATTCAATTTCATTTTTCAAATGTTCCTTAAACTTTTTCATTTTATTCCCTAAAACTTAAATTGCAATATCTTTCGAATTTGAGCCTCGATTTTGAAACCGGTCTCAATTTCATCCTTCGACAGTCCTTTATTATCTATAATTATAGAAATTTAACATCAATATTTAAATTTATGCATTTTAGTCCATATGCTCAAAAATTAACAATTAAACTTTACAAACTAGTCCTTTTTCATATATAAGCTTAAAATCTAACAAATTAACACCGATTTCATCAAGTATTAATAAATGAAAACTTTTGAAAACTTCAACAGTTTTATAC
The DNA here is from genome assembly GCA_005393395.2 of Gossypium australe. Lineage (NCBI taxonomy): Eukaryota > Viridiplantae > Streptophyta > Magnoliopsida > Malvales > Malvaceae > Gossypium > Gossypium australe. The sequence continues at coordinate 131,781,629 of CM016621.1, forward strand.
ATTGGTACACGAGTTAGCTAAATCAAGCTCCCGGGACCTCAAAAACATAAATATTACAAGAAACAGACTCAAATTACCTATTCAATTTTTGATCGAAAGTTGAAATGCTCCAAAACCTATTTCCTTTTTTTTTTATTTGTGAAGATGAGGATGAAGCAGATGTTTTTGTTTTATTATTTATACTAAGATTAGTATATAATTTATTATAATTAACCTAATTAACATTTAATTAACTAACACTAATCTCACTTAACTAATTTTGGTGGATAATAGTTGTCCACCACCACCGTTTGACATAATAAAGAATGTCCAATTGCTCAGTTGGTCCTTCAATTAATTACAAATCCATAGCGATTAATTTTTACAACTTTTATAATTTAGTTCTTGTACATTAATTAGCTATCCGATTAACAAAATTAGTATACCAAACTTTAATTAAACTTTATACTAACATCATAAATATTTAATATTTATGAACTCGAATATCGAAAATGGGGTTCTCAAACCACCATTTTCGATACCACTGAAAAACGAGTTGTTACACTTAGAATTATATTATAATAAGTTAATTTGAACAAGGGTGCACAAAATAACCACCAAAGTAATTATAATTCATCAAAAGCACCCCCAAATAATAATAGTAATAAAGTTTGTAGAAAAACAACCAAAACAATAGTAGAAAACAAGAAAACAAAATAGCTCCAATCTCTAAGCTCTACCCCCTTTTGTTCAATAACTTTGCCAAAGATCTACTGTAGTTGTTTGACCAACAAATTATTCTTCAAGGCTCGACGCACATTTTCTTGGAGTTGTTGAATGGCTATTTCTTGAGAAGTGATCTCAGCATCAGGGTGTTGTAGCATTCTTTGCTCAAAGGCTGAAAGATGCCCAGGAATTCTAGTATTAGTGCCAACTGTCACAAGCACCGCTGTTCCAAGAACAACTTCATCTACAAGCACAATTCTTAGATTTGCCTTAGTATGCTTCCTTTCTAGCCATTCGTACAAGAACTTTAATTTTGTGGGCATCTTCTCAAATTTTTCAGTGGCATTGACAAGATTAGAGTTTTGTTTATAAAAAATCTAAAAAATTAGAGAAGAGGAAGGAAAACATAGCTTGGGGTAGATTCTCTCAGTATGTTTGATGATTCTTAGAATATAATCTCCCCCAAGTTGAACTAAACTGAACTGTATCATATATCTTTCTCAGAAATGTTGTCATCTTCTTGGTATTTATATTCCTCTGTTTGTTAAGAATTTGGTTTTTGGTTTTAATGGAAAATAGGCTAGTATAAGTAGACTCCAAGGTGGATGCTTGAAGTTTAGTTGCCTGTGGCCAAGTGAGATGAACACCATTGGTGATAGTCTTGGCCATAGAGTTAAAAGACTCATTAAATTTAAAATTACAGGAGCAATAATGAAGTAAGAGCTCTCTAATTTGAGATGGACCAACATTATGTCATTTCCCTCTGACATAGGCCTTGTGATATAGTTTTCTACTAGGCTCGTTAACATAGTTTAGAAGATTTGCATAGAATTCATGAACAACCTTTTTTTACATAAGGTTGTATAAAACTTAGAAATTGGAGAAGATCGTTCTTCTTAAGGATAACATCAATACCTCTGTTCCAAAACTTCTCTCATTGATGTTTTGTTCCCCGATAAAGTTCTTCCTGGAAAATAATAGATACTGGTTGGTGTAGGTAGTGGAGAGTAATGTTTGGCCTATATTCTTGAGCAATGTCTTCTTCTTTAGACTAAGAGTTCATTGGCGTGGAATCTTTATCCTATGAAACTTTCTTTGCTATTGTAGACAAGGGTGTAACACCCTTCACCAGGTCCGATCGCGGGACCTGAGCTACAGGATGCTACAGAAAATATCATAATAAATCACATTTATAATAATATTAAAACTTAAAATAAATAGAAAACATATCATACATTCATGTTTCAAACCATTCACAAACAAAACTAAGTCTCAAATGAGCTAAAGAAAACTCTTAAGTCAACTCGAGAACAAATAAAGACTTATTTGAAAACTTAGCAAAAAGTATAGAAATTCTACAAATAGAGGTCACATGACCGTGTACCTAGACCGTGTGAAAAATTGTGGTCGTGTGGAGAAGGAGTCACACGGTCATGGGGCCAGGTCGTGTAACTCACTAAAGACTTGTGGACCAAAATGCAAAAAAATCTTAAAAAAAAAGTCACACAACTGTGTAACAAGTTGGGACCGTGTCACACCTAGTTCTCCTAAGGACCCAAACTCAAAGAAGAGTCTGGGACCCTATTGCATATAAATAGAAATTTGTAGACTCTGATGAGATATTTAGGAACTTAAGTGTGTGGTTGGGAATGGTCAAATTTCAATCCTGACTTAGTTATATTAAAATCGATTGGTCCCGTAGTGGAAGACAAAATGATTAGGATTGAGTGGTTGTTTTGGTCTATGGAGACCATTCCAATGGAATATATATATAGGTGTGTGTGGAAACAAAATTATTCTAAGTTCAGTTCACCATTTTTTCACTCTCTAAAGCATTGTCTTCTTTGACCACTCCGAAGGAGAAGATGATGTAGCTGAAGAAGCTTTGCATGTTACATCCATCTTGTGATTCGAAGTCTGGAAATAGAGAAATTAGGAAACTGGTAAGCTTCCTTATCTCTCTCAATTCGTGGATTAAAGGAAGAAGTAGAGTAAGGATTCTCAAAGCTTCTACATAATTTAAGATTTTGGGTTTTGAAGGGCTAACCACCTTTAGTTTAACCAATAAATGGTTGTCATGCTTAGCTGCCAGGATGACAGAGACTCTGACGTTTGGACAAGTTAAGCCGATGAGGATAAAAGAATTTAGGTGAGTTTCTGTACTCTACCATTTGAGAGGTTTATTGAGCTGTGTTTCTAGACCGAAATACCTTCTTGTTTGTTACGCATTTTGCTTAGAATCTAGATCGTGAATGGAAAGTGATGAATGAGTATGCTATGAGTGCATAGACTAGTAGAAGCATGCGAATATTGTAGGAATGATTTTTGTCTGTGTAACAGTTATGTTTTGATTTTCAAATATTTGGCGTATTGTGTTTGTGGGTATATAGTGCACTAGTGGGTGTGTGAAATGCATGTATTGCATGTTATTAAAGGCGGAGTACATAGGGGAAATTATTGACGGTTTAGATGAAGTTTGGAATTAGGAAATGGAGTTTCTGTATACCGTTATCTGGACTTTGCTGGGTGAAAACCGTGATGTGCGAAACTCTGGGCCTTATGGAGGGGACACTTTGGTGTTCGAGCATCAAGGTTAGAAATGGAAAAATGAAGGAATAGGCAGATGGAAAGGGACATGAAATTATCGTTAGGTTTCGTAATCCGGTGTTACTACGTGCAAATCATGATGTGTGAAGCTTCGGGCCTTACAGAGGGGACACTACGGTATTCGAGCATCAATGTTAGAAATGAGGCAGAATGATATTGACTGGCTTGTTAGAGCGAAACTATGACAATGACTATTGGGTTCCATAGAGAAACATTGTGACGATAATTAGTAGGCTCTATGGGGTGACACCACAATGGCGGTAAGGTCCTTCAGGATGACACATGTAACACCTCATGCCCGACCCGTTCACCGGATCCGGGTATGGAATGTCACAAATGAACCTATACTATTTGGCTAACTTAGTTACTATTAAAACAATCTAAAAATAAAACTATTTAATAATGAAAAAATAAAAGTAATAATCTTTATGGTTAAAACCTTAAGCCGCTAAATATTTAATCCTTCAGTTCATTTCTATCTCTAATCAGATTGTGTGTTTACAAGAATTTGTTAAAATCTTACTAAGGACTATCTGTCCTAAATGTCCAGACTTTAAGGACAATGTCTGGCCACACCATGTTTTATCTTGTGGCGAAGCCTCCAATGGTACCTCCTTCCTATATGCATGACTTGAACTACCTGCGCTCCCCAATCTCACCACTTCATCTGGCTTGGTCACTCTTCCAAGTCCTTGTTCAGCCTCGCAAGTCTTATGAACATCAGTCAACTCCGTAAGTTCAAATGAACATAGTCGGTTCCTTCACCGTATTATAATTTTAACCCTATCACATGAGGTAAACATGAGTAAAATAAAATAAACCTAAATAATCTTTGTTCGATCATGTCAAGCTACCTTGTCAGGGTGGCAGACTCCACCCGATCCTTCGAGCTACCTAGCTCACCATAAGACTACATCTGGTCGGACTCTCTACGTGACCATAATCCAGTACCTCGCTATATTAGTGACACCTATCCTCATATCTTATCTATCATTACTTACCCTTTTCCTCTTAAATGGGGATGTTTATTGACCTATATTTGACCTGCCTATTAGCTAGCTTCTTACCACGAGCCCTTATGAAAACTTTTCAACTATCTGCCTAAGGATTCTTAGAGCATACCTTTCTTAGAGTACTTGATCATATCAGTCATTGGCGGACTCTTTCTATCCATACCTTAGTCTCGAAAAACTCATTGGCGACCTACAATATGACTCACCATTCTAGCAAACCCCTCTTCGTCCCACCTTATTGTTTACAGTGGGGATTACTTCTGGTAATCTGCATTTTACACCAGCCCTTACTTGGGTCTTCACCCGTTTCATACTCGAGGGTCGACCTTACTTACTGGACTAACAGGTTGGCATCTATACATGTATATAAGCTTACCATCCATACTTAGGCTAGCTCCTACACTGTCTATCTTTCTCTAATTCCTATCTGGTCTTCGCTTGTGCCTTGTTTACTTTCATGTTTACCCTTATCGCATTTAACATTTTGGAGGATACCTTATAATTTACTTGCGTTACGTATGTTTTCTTTCAACTTTTCTTCCACCTGCGTGAATCCTCATGATTGACGCATAGGATTTTACTCCTCATTTAAGGTCCTGGCGTACCTTCTACATTTATTCCATGGTAGACCCTAGGGTTGTCGTAGCTGAACTATGGTCTTATACCTTTCTTCCTTGTTTTTTACATTCTTTCGGACTTACCCCATGTTTTGTAATAGCCCAAATTTCAGTGGTGTCAGAAATAGTGATTCGAGACCACCAAATCTGACAAATGAACTCGTAGACCATATTATTTAATATTTACAAGTCAAATGTAGCTTTTAAAATATTTTTAAAATAGTAAATTATGTTTTATAAAGATTTATTTGGTCAAGAAATCGAGAAAAAGAGGTATCGAGATCTCGGTGTTATAAACCGAGTCATAAGTATTTTTATGAATATTTACGGAGTGTCAATAAGTTAGTATTAAAATTTCGTTAGAAAATTTTGACGTTTGGGTGGTTAATTAAATAAAAAGGACTAAATTGAAAAAGGTGTAAAAGTTGCTAGAAGGATTAAATAGATTAATTGTCAAATGAGGAAGGACCTAAAGTGAAAATAAGCCAAAGGAGATATTTTGGGCGGCAATAGCTGAGAAAAATCAGGAAATGGGTGAAATAAGGGCAAAATTTGAAAATTGCCAAAATTAGTTAAATAAAAATGGGACCAAATTGGAATATCTAGAATTCTCTTCATTTCTCTTCATTTTCTTCAGCTGAAAAACAACTATGGGAGAGAGTTTCAAGCTGGTTTTCATACTCAAGCTTCATGTAAGTTTAATTCTTGCTTTCTCCTTGAAATTTCTATGTTTTTAGACTTTTACAATTTGGTCCAACTTACTATGTCATTAGTTTTTGATTGTATGGCTAATTTTTAAAGTTGATGTGGATTACTGCTGGAAGAATATGATGGATAAATATTGAATTGAAGCTTTAATTTTGTTATATGATGATTTTATCAAGTAAAATTGATGAAAATTAGTTTTAGGACCTAATTGTGAAAGAGTTGAAATTAAGGCCTAGTGTTAAAATTCTGATTTTCAAAGGTTATGAAGTAGTTTAAAATGATAGAGAAAAGTATTAATTAAGAAAATTAGCTCAATTGAGGGGTTAATTGAGCAAGGATTGAATTGTATGAAATGTGGAATTTGAGACAAAATAGAAATCAACATGTTATACTAAAGCAGTTTTGGACAGCAGCAGTTGTCTAACTTTGAAAAATCATCAAAAATGGTATAAATTTAATTATAAGTTGAGTAAGATATATAATTAAAGCTTGTTGAGTCTATTTTCATATAAAAGAAACAGAGCAAGCAAAGGAAGTCTACATTTTGAGAAATTTAAATTTTGGTAAGACTGGTTTAGAATAACTTCGTGAGCCCCTGTTCTTACTTTAGAAATTCACTAAAAATTGTACAAAAAGAATTATGAGTTATAATTTATATGTATGTATTACTTATTGAGCATATTTTCATTAGAAATAATCGAAAACACTATATAAAAATTGTACTATGAGATAATTGATTTTTAGTGAAGAGAGGTCAGAGCAGTAAGACTGTGTAACAGGGGAGAACTTAACTAATAAACTGTACTAATTGGCCACACCAAAAATTTTTGAAATATTATGGTAAGAAGATATGTGAGTCTAGTTTTAAATAAAATTTACGGATCTTAATTTGGAGTTTTGTAGCTCAAGATAAAAATAATTTAGTGACTATGATACGGATGGACAGCTTGAATATTCACATAAGTAAATAGTGAAAATTATTGATAATGTTACTTACAAGTGTGTTGTTTATACTAAGGATGTGGATGGAGAGGAGGAGGAGGAAAAATAATAAATGAATGACTTGTGTATAAATTGATCACATGCTCGATTATAATTGATAAACGTTGAGGTAGAAATGATATAATGCTTTATTTCAAATATTTATTATGAAACTAAGATTATCGTTATGGTATAAAAATCGAATTGTAAGTTCATGTAACTTGAATTATATTTTTAAATGCTTGAAATGTATGTTATTGATATGAATATAATTTGAATGTTCATTGTATGAAAGTTGACGAAACATTGATATATTTGATAAAAAGGGGAAGAAATCCCGGTTGAATGAAAGGAAAATTCGATGGATCTCTGAAAAGGAATTGACGGTAAAAAGGGTCTAGCCCGGACGGGTGATCCTATCCCGATATAGCCCTCCCGAAGAATATAGCCCTCCCGAAGAATATGTGTGAAAAGGATCTAGCCCGGACGGGTGATCCTGATATAGCCCTCCCGAAGAATATGTGAAAAATGGATTTAGCCCGGACGGGTAATCCGAATTAGGGTCTGAATTTAGCCTGGACTGGTAATTCAGATCCAAGCTCATTAGAGTAATTGTCATTGCAGGGGATTTAGCCTGGACTGGTAATCCCGACAATACTCTATGAGTTTATATTACAGGGGATTTAGCCTGGACTGGTAATCCCGCTGTAAGGATGAGGTTCGCGGGAGTGTGCTCTCTTACAGGGGATTTAGCCTGGACTAGTAATCCTGCTGTAAGGATGAGGTTCGCGGGAGTGTGCTCTCTAAAATGGAAATGTGCGCATATGAACATGAATTGACGGACCTGGATTTGTACACTAAAGTGTACCTCTGAAAATCCATCGAAAATTCCAAGAAATTCAACGGGATAAATATGGAAAAATATCAAGGGAATGGAAATCATGGTATATATTATGTGATATAAGGAAATACGAGTTGATGAGACATGAACGTAGAACTTGGTTGACGAATGAGTTCATTTGTGATTATATATTTGTACATCCTTGAGTCTATTATCTGTATGAATTGGTATTCCAAATGAGTTAATGAGAAGAGTTCTAATATGAAATAATCTTAATTCTAAATGAAATATTATGAAAACGTATTTGAAATACATTGGTATGTCTTGTATACGTTATTTGAGTTCATAATGTGCAAAGTAATGTATGTGGAAATATGAGATGATGATACCTGTACATGGAATTTATTGGTGGATACGTACATCCAAATTTATATGATAGATTGTAGTGAACATTAAAATTGGGCTCAATAAGTGATTTGTCACTTTAAATTGTGATTGGCAGGAAGGGTTAGTGAATTGCATGTTTATGAATTGTTACACGTATTTGTCGAAATACAAGGAAATGATGGTAATTGATACATGGAAATATGAGACTATGATATGTATAAAAACATGACATATGTTTGATAAATGTGTTCATTCATAATTATGGAATGGTGCACCTCAAGTGCACTATATGTGTAAAGAAACTTTTATAGTCAATTTCGGTATTTGAGCGATAAATGGCTTAAATTGTCTGTGAGTATTCCGTACTCCTCGGTAATGCCTCATACTTTATTCCAGCAATGGATACGGGTAGGGGGTGTTACATGTTTACTGTCTTGGCAGACTTACCTTGTGTTTACTGTCCCGATAGACATACTTTGTTTCGTGTTTACTATCCCACCAAACTTACTTTGTTCCGTGTTTACTGTCCTGGTGGACTTTATCTTTATGGATGCCATAGAGTCTTTCATCCATGGTCTTACTCATCATACTTGGCTACCATAACATCTTTCATCTGTGGTCTTACATCGTATATCTTATACCTTGTACCCTACTACCATGGCATCTTTTATCCATGGTTTTACGCTACGTATTTCATACCAAACTTTCATAGCCTCTTTCATCCATGGTCTTACACCATATACCGTCATCATGGTGTCGCTTCGAAGGACCATTCGATACCGTCGTCATGATAAATACCATTTTATTGTTTTATTTCACGGATCCTGCTCCCATTACCTCATTTATTCCACTTAACTTTGATGCTCAAACACTGTAGTGTTCTCTCCGCAAGGCCCGAAGCTTGGCCGAGGCAGTAATTGATTGATTCACTCCCTATTTTTCTATCCTAACTTCATCTATCCCTTTGAGGTTTATCCCACAGACATGCAATGCATGCTCATGCAAACATGGCATACTTAAACAACATAAAACCTTTAAAATGGTTTTGAGGTTAATCTGACGATAGGTTTGGAGTCTGGAACTCGCCTGAACCCTTATCGTTTCCATAGCTTATTCTTTCTCTCAAACACCAGAGCTTCCATTCTTTAAGCAGTAACTTACAACAAAAAATCATGGGTTATACTCAATATCTTAATCTAAACTCATTTTTCTAGAAACATGCAAAACCTTTAAAATGGTTTTGATGTCCATAACTTTATCTTACGTACACAGAAAAGTTAAGAACCTTACTCGCTTGTTGGTTTCCCTACTTTTCCTACTCTATCGTCATGAAGTCTGGTCCATGTAAAACCTTCCATAACTGCTCATTCTTTGAGCTACCGAAGAAGATAAAGTATAGGAGAAATTAGAACAAGGTCGGGAAGAAAATCATCCTTGGGAGCCATTTTCTAGCTATTTATAACCCTTGCCATGCTATCACCAACCTTATGAGAATAGTCCATTGCTAATTTTTATGTCTCCCACTAAGGAATCGCATGGTTCCATTCTAACTGAACCAGATTTGGTTTTTAACCATGTCCAACCCAGTTTCTAGCTTTCTCATTTCTTCCAATATAGGCTGCCAGCTTGCGGTCTCTTTCAATTTAGTCTCATAGTCGTTCTAAATTTTCGAGTTATTAGAAATCCGGGTGTTACAACACATTAGATAAGGTTTAAGGTATAAGACCTTAGCTCGGCTATGACAACTAATAGAGCCCGTGGGGACATAAAACACGGGATAGTCTGCCAGGACATTAAACATGGGTCTATATTGAGTAAGACCATATCTCAACTATGGCGTCAGGTAAAGTCTACCAAAAGGATGAACATAAAAGCTGACAGGATACATTAATGGAGATCGAGGTGCGACTCACACGAAAGAATGCGCATAAACAAGAAAATTCTAAGATCCTAAAACATGTAAGGATAAGGAAAAACGGGTAGAAAAGTATGAAGTTGTAGGTAAGCCTCTTAACGAGGATTAACTATGTTAAGTTATATGAGAACCTGTGGATATGAGGTCGTAGGTCTTGCGCGAATAAACCCAAATTAGTGGTTATAATAGATGATCAAGCGAAACATAATCTAAAGGGGTCTGTGGAAAAAATGTTGCCAGATACGTGTAAGTCTGCTGAGGTCCACATGGAGGTAATTATTACTCAAACGTTCTAACTATTAGAGTCAATTAGGAATCTCTAGAAAAGAGGAATGTTGACCAGAACTAGGTAACACTAGTTAGACCATATGGGGCTAACAAGAGAAGGAATCTGCTAAGGACTACTTGGGATGGATAATCCGCTAAGAAGAAGTGGTAGGAAACAATTTGATAGAGATTAGATGCTAATTCCAGTTATCCAAAGATTGGAATGAGATCATCCAAAAGCATCAGACTAGTCTGTAAGGGTAAGGTTTCGAAATTAAGTTGAATATTAGTGGAAGATAGCCAGTGGTAGGCAATGAACCTGTATCCAAGAGTGTGAGGTAGCTTGGTTAAGGTGCAAAAGAATCTGGGATGAGGCAAAATCAAGCCAAGTCCATAAAGAAATCGTATCAGGAAATGGGGCGTATCTGTCTAAGTTAGGGAATAAGTTCGTCAACGATGAACTACGAGAAGTGGCTGGACGATGACCAGGCCGATGAGATTTGTTGAAGGCCAAGAATAGACAGGGAGTTGGAAATTTCTAATTTAAAAAAAAAAATATTTCCTAAAGGTTTACGAAGTTCAATTGAACTTAAGAAATTGCTACTTATTTGTAAGAAAAAAGGTTTAACTTAGGAATTGAGGGGAGGGGCCAAACCAGAAACCGCTAGTTTGAGGGGTGGACGTAGATGTCGTTCATGTGTATAGAGGGGCAAATTCCTAGAGGCTACGTCTCAGGGATTAAATAAGATATAAGCCTAAATTATATATATGCACTACCATTTCTGTTAATGTAATGGAATTGTAAGAAATGTGAAGTTAGATTGATGAGGATTAATTTTATTGAAGCAAAATCTTATAATTCAACAGATTCAAAATATTCAAACAAGTCAGTCTAGAAGTCTTGTTAAGTTATTCGAGTTGATTGTCATATTCGGTACTCGAACCTGTGGATCGGGTTGAGTATAAGGTATTATAGATTGTGTACAAAACTAAGTAATCATATCTACAGTACTCATATGGGCGCGTGGCCAACTCGTGTGACATTCGAGAACCATGTGGACCATAAAATAACTTACCTGGTCACACGATCGTGTCACTAGCTTGTGTGGAGACACAGAACCGTGTGTCAGACCATGTGCAACAAAAATGTTCCTTTAAATGCAACTTATCAAATCAACCATTCCAAAACTCATACCAACACTACTAACCAATATTACATCTATTTAAAACATGCCAAAACACACCCTAAACCATAGCCCTAATAAACTAACCAAAATGCCTCAATGACACTAGTTCACCACAAAACTTTTCAAACTATCACACATAAGTTTGGTACCAAAACATAGAATTAAAAATACTTCAACTCAATATCCCAAAATGAATCATTAAAACTTCTCAATACTTACCAAACATACCAAGCATCTACAATTCAAACTTCATTTCATTCTAGACATTGAAAACCTCATTCATACGACCACACCAAAGCATGCTCATATACCATACCTTTACCACTTCAAAGTATTAAAACATATCATTTAGAACCTACTCAAAGTACTATATAACACATACATTTACATGGCTTAACTAGCTTAAATTCATAACAAGAGAACTAGCTTAAAAGCAACAAGTCTCACACATGTACATATATCCATTTACACCTATTGACATACCACTTATAGCCGAGCTAAAATGATCAAAAGTCTACCGAGTCGCTAGGTGAATAGTGTAAGCTCCGACTTGATCCAACCGTTGCATATTTTCTGACAATCTACAAGAAAGAAAATGGGACAAAGGTAAGCATACTTAATGCTTAGTAAGTTCATACAAAAATTAACACAACTTATTCGACAATAACATAACTCAAGAATTGAACACACACACACACATGTAAGTATGAAATATAGTATTCCTTGATACCTTATGCAAATCCACCATCCAACAAGGTTAGTTCCATCACAATTTAAACATAAAACATAATCCATGCCTTTATATCATATACATACTAATCATACTTGATTCATGTAACAAATATTTTCATAATTAAACCATTCTACCATTTCCAATCACCGGAAGAACTATAGCGAAATAACCACGGATACTCTAGATAGAGTTGCTCACACAAGCTGTGAATATAAGCCCTCACATGAGCTGTGAAGATGGGCCTGCTCATACGAGCTATGGGTCAGGATGATAACTTTACTCGATGCTGCTCACACGAGCTGTGAAGGATCCGCAACACATGCTAGACCTTAGTCATCGGTAAAACATCTAAGACTAACACCGGATACCTTATACACCCTAATGACATGCCATTTGTATTCTAGTTGTTCACTAAGCTCGTATGGGCATCAATTCATATTCATGCCATTTTAGTACTTCGAACATCATCATATCATTCTCATATTCATTCACAGTCATCAATTATACCTTATTTTACAATTTAGTCCCTCCAATACTCAAAATCATTATTACATAGCAATCCAATTACAAAAATATACATTTCATACCAAAATGACAACTACAAATCATAATAAATGTTATAAGAACTTACCTAACCAAAAATGACAACAAATACGACGCCAATGACTATTTTGCAAGTTTTCATTTTTCGCATTTATCTTCTGGTTGTTTTAATTCTTGATTTATATAATAATTCATTTCAAAATTTCAGCTCCAAATAGCTTAAAACCCCTATTACTATGCATATGAAAACTTAATTCCATTTTTCATAATTTCCTTAAAATTTTGCATTTTATTCAATTTAGTTCCTAAAATCGAAACAACTATAACTTACACATTTGAACCCCGATTTTCAATCTAATTTCAATCTTATCCTTAAACAACTCTCAAGTACCTATATTCACAAAAAAATTCATGCTAATCTCAATATATTTTCATCTTAGTCCCTAAACTCAAAACTAAACTTTACAAATTAGTCCTACTTACATCTAAACTTAACATGCAACAATATACCACCAAGAACTTCCACAAATCATCAATGGTAATATTACAAAAAATTAAAAATTTTATGAAATAGCCCTTGGGTTAGCTAAATCAAGCTCCCGGGATTCCAAAAACATAAAAATTACAAGAAATTGATTAAAAATGACTTACCAATTTTGAAGAAAAGCTTGGCCAAAAGATTTGTCTTTCTCTTCAGTGGATAAACGATGGAGAAGGGTGAAAAGATGATGAAAAACAACCATTATTCTTTTTTTTTCACTTTTATGTATTTTATTTTAATTAAAATAATAATATTAACATTATTTTAACATATTTTCACTAATAAATCATGCATTATCCATCCACCATACTTCAATTGTTGTTAATTTCCACTTAAACCCTTGTACAATCACTTTTTAAGCCTTTTAACTAGTAAAATTCTATAGTGATTAAGTTTTATGATTTTTACGATTTAGTCCTTGTACTCTAATTAACCATTTAATCTACCAAATTACCAAACCAAAATTTAATATAACGTTAAATAGACTTGTAAATATTAATAAATAATATTGACTAGATCGTTAGAAAACGGGTTGTTACAAAAGGTATGTTAGGCTTTTTGGTAGGGGCCACACCTTTAAGATACAACTTCTTTAGGGGTAAATCATCATTAGATCCTATCTCAGAAGAAGAATTTGAGACTAGACTAGATCATCTTCTCTTGGGAGCAAAAGGGAACAAGAGTGCTTTCCCTTTGTCAATAACAACTTTTCTTTTAGCTTTTTGGTGAAGTTGTTCAATCTTTTTGTTGAGCAGTGATCGTGTTTTTCTGTAACTGACTGTACCAACATCTTTTCTAGGACCACTGGTAAATCTTGTTAGAACAACTTCTCTTCAACACCCTTAGATGTTTCTATAGCAACAAGGTTTTCATCAACAATAGGATTAGCAACAGGTTTGGCAATGTTGGTCACATAATCACTAAACAGAGATGAATGGCTAGTTTCTAACTCATTAACTGAAGTATTAGCAAAAATATCAAGAGCAAAAGATAAATCAAGGTTACCTTGTTGAATGGCGGCCTAAATGAGTAATTTAATACGATCAACAAGCATTTGCTCATGTTCAAGATCAAAAAGGTTTGCTAGTAGATCGTCAATTTTAACAAATGTCTATCAAATATATGTAGAAATCTCCATTTCATGGTTAGAGTTTACAAACCCTTTCTTACTTTCTCCTTGACCTTCTTTATTGGGGGTATTTTTGATTTTATCAACTTGATCGTATCTCAAAACATGATTGAGTAATTGCATTGGGAATTGTGCCCATATTGTAGTAAACATGTAATTGTTTTCTATTTATTTGAACGATGAATAAATAAATAAATAAATTTAATTTCACATTTCACTATTATGTCTTTTGTATTTTCTGTTTTTTTATATTTTGTATGCATAGCAAAATTGTGATAAGCAAATATTAGCTCATTGATTGTCTAAGTTAAAACTAAAGATAAGTGGCATTGTAAGAACGTTTACATTACGAGAAAGACAACTTACTTTAGTAGATAATCTAAATAAGTCTGTAATCTCGTAAAAGAATCAAATTGAGCATTTGCTTTAAATACTGAGAAGGATTTTTATATCATCTACAATTCTAATTGGGGAGATGACTAGTCTTGGCTATCAGAGCAGTTGACTCCATAAGTAGAGACATAGATGTATTCATTGGTAGAATGATACATTGGACTACACCCAAGATGAATTAACTCTGAATTCGTTTGTGAATTAATTCACTTGTGACGTTCATAGTGTGGTTTACCTAAATCCTGAGTTAGTCACTGACCATGCAAATGCAACTCATGTTGGGTACATGACTTGTGTATGACATGGCTTTACTAGCAACAGTGGAATTCATAGCTCAATTAAAGAGTTAATGATATCCTCTCATTGCCATTGTGTGGATTGATAAATATGGAACGTGACCACGGGTTTCTAGTTCTTGAACGAGCAATATATCACAATCATTTGTTGATAGTGATCATATTAATCATAAGAAGACACAGTGGTGTCAATGAGATACAATAAGATTGTATTGAGTGAACGGATTTAACTCAATGGAATCAAGAATATCATATGAGGGTAACACACACATGACGAGGTCATTGGACAAAGCAGTTGGATGAAATGCTTTCGTAAAGAGTATACAATAAAGAGTTTTCAATCATGGTTCTTCTTGTGAACAAACTCCATGATTAATTAATTGCGAATTACCAGAACGATACTTCTGGACATAATTGCAATCACTAGAGCCTAATTTTATATGTCCGGTTGGTCCTTTCGCTAGCTCAACAAAAGCTTAATTAGACTGTATTTGAATCAGAAAAAAATTCTATGACTTTGAGAATAATTTAATTGAGTTGATTTATTTGATGTGGAATTAAATTAGGTGGTCATTGTAATACCCAAATTTTGTCCGGGCCGATTAAACCAAGCCCATTAAAAAAAAACAATAATAATATAAAAATAGTCCCTTGAATAGCCCAAATGTCCATTTTACAAGCCCAAATTCGCAAAGCCTAATTACAGCCTAGTAACCCCAAAACCCAAACAAAAATATCAGCCCAATAAACCCAAGGCCCAAGACCCCGAACCCATCAGAAACCCTAGGGTTTCTGTTCCCAAGCGCCGCCAATGGCCCTTCATCTGCCCCGCGCGTCCCCTACACGCGCGCCGCTTCCGCTCCCACGCGCGCCTTTTGGATCCACACGCTCCTGCCATCATGCGCCTCGGCCTTCGTGCCTCTCCACTGACCAGCAACCCCTGCCTCGGACGACACCCAACGCCCATGCGCCTCGACTAAGCGCCCGCGAACCTCGCCCACTACCTGCAAACAGGAAAACAAAATGACAAGAAAAAACACAGCAATAGAGGCAGGAAACAACCAGGAACAAGGAAGATGGAAGATGTAGTTAAATAATAGTGAGAGACTGCATCCCTCGGCTATAAAGCCGTTCAAAGTCGATGCGATGGTGGCTTTTTTTTTTTCCTTCTTACGATTAGAGATCAAAAAAGCAGAAAAATTCTTGTAATATCGAACGTCAGAAATCAAAGCAAAGAAGACTTGTGAAGGTTGAAATTCTTTTTCTTTCTCTTTCCCGAAACTAGATCTATAGACCTATTTTCTTTACTTTCTTCTAAAACTGGTCTATATATATGTATATTTCTACAACATCAAAATCAAAAGGGGACGAAAAGACTAACCTTTTGCAAGATTCGGCCACCGCGTGCGGTGGCCGGTGACGGCGTCGGCGGGAGCCAGGGTCGGCATCTGGGATTGCCCAGAGAGAAAAAGGGTTCTGCCCTTTTGTTTTAAAAAAAAAAACAGCTACAAATGAGCTTTCCAAAGAAAATCGGCCTTATGAAGAGAAGTGAAACGACGCCGTTTAAGGCATCGCAAAAACGACGTCGTCTGCTTCGTGACCTGCACACCCGACCCGCTCCTCGCTAAACCCGCGTGTTCCCATTACAAGGGCTAATCACCCTTTCGGTCCCTCCCCTCTTTTGGATCCTTGCAATCCAGTTTTTAAATATTTTCAAATTTCCCCTGACAGTTTATTTAGATTTTGATTGAGTCCCCCCGATGCTGCATATTTTGAAGGAAGGGATTATTGTCCATTTCGACCCTTCTCCTTCCACGCGCGTTTCAAATAGACCCCTCCCCTTCTATCTTATGTCGAATTAACCCCCAAACTTTCGTTTCGAATGCAATTTGATCCCTTTTAGTTTCTTTATAATCTTTTTAGTCTTTTTATTATATTACTGTTATATTTATATTATCATATTGTACATATTTATTATTATACCATTATTATTATATTTTAATACTATTATATTTATATTAGTATATTATATATTCATACCCTTATTATTATTATTATTATTATTACATTTACTATTATTATTATTATTTTAGTATTATTGCTATAGTTGTATTTTATCTTGTACATATTTTGTATTATTATTATTATTATTATTATTATTATTATTATTATTATTATTATTATTATTATTATTATTATTACTAGCTGCACGTATATACTTACTATTATTATTATTACTAAATTATTATTTTATTATTACACTATTATGTTATTATTCTTCCTATATTACTATTATAGTACTATTGCTTGTATATACATACTACTATTATCTGTTTATTATCCCTTTTAGTGTGTCAGTTTCACTCATCGTATTTCTATTTTCGTCTCATTATTATCGTTGTGTTTAACATATGTGTTCTGTATGCTTGCTAGTATTGTACCTCATTTCCTACATTTTGTTACCAATTCGTGCTCCGTTTTATCCAAGGCAAAAATTGATTTCTTTTCGAAACAAGGCAACATTTCGCATTTAGAAATTTGAGAAAATCGTGCCTTAACTTACTAGGTTTCGATTTTTCTCGTTTAATCCAAATAGGGAAATATCTTTTAAAATGATAATTTTTGAATAAAAATGTATCTTCGAGAGTTCGATATGTTGTGTCCTAACTTACTGGATGTGGCATTTTGTTATTTCGAGATAAGATTTTCTAAACGAGGCAATATTCATCTTGGATTCGAGGATTTGAATCATCGCGTCCCAAAGTATTGGATGCGATGTTTTACCTCTTCAGAAGGAGAAAGTTTTCATATTCAATCCAAGGAAGTTCAAGTGCTTTTAAACGGATCATATTTGTAAAATCCATTTTCACAATGTTCAACTTTTTGACATAAGGACATTAATTGATCAATTTGGTACCAATTTTGGGCGTGACGAGGGCGCTAATCCTTCCTCGCACGTAACCGACTCCCGAACCCATTTTCTCAAAATTCGTGGACAAAAAAAAAACACTGTTTTAATAAATCAAAACGCTTTATTAAAACAAAGGTGATCCGATCACACCTAATGAAGATCGGTGGCGACTCCCGTTTTTCTTTTCAAAACCCAAGTCCGATTCCCACCTTTTCAAAAAAGGATGGTTTCGACAGCTTGGCGACTCCGCTGGGGACACTTAGAGAGTCAGGCCATAAAATTGATTACTTTTGTCCTTTTGTCAAAATTTGGAAAGTCATTTTCAAAAATCATTCTTCTCTCAATTTAAAGTAAAAAGCTTATCCTCGAGAGTACAAAGTGTTGCACCCTAACTTACTGGGTATGACATTTTGTTACTTCGAGATAAGAATTTTCAAAGTAACAACGGTCTTAATTGTGTCCTACCTTACTTTCGAGAATTCAGCGTGCTGTGTCCTAACTTACTGGATATGGTATATTGATGCTTCGAGATGAGGGGGCTTTTTATTCCAATTCACTTGAGTTTTTTTAAAATCAATAAAAATGATCGTTTTTCTCCATTTTCAATTCTGTGGGTGTTCAGGTTGCAATCATGTTAATATTTCTGCATTCATATTTGCATGACCATTGTGGTCGCACCTTTAAGTGAGAGCGAGAAGCTATGCTTTCGTGAGGTTTTCACCTCCGCATGGGCTAGTGGACTGCTTTCGGAATACATCCGTACCTATGTCTTCGTGAAGTTTTCACTTCCGCATGGCCATAGGGAAATGTATTCCCCTGAATCGAACTCGGTCTATATGAGCCTATAATGGGTGAGGATCGAGGAATCTGTTGATTCGGGTACCTCGAACTTTAGAACTTAACCACATGTAAAGAGCCTAAGAACCCACCCCGAACTAAACTATGTCAAACCTTAGTAGTTACCCATATAAGTGTTTGTTTATGTCACTCGTTTTGTATTCCATGGTACTAACTCTTTGTGTTTTATTCCCTTTGTGCATATCATTTCATATTCGAAGAGGCATCGATTCACGGTCAGTTTCTGAGTTAGAAAGCTGGTTATGGAAAGCAAATTCCTTGATAAAGTGGAAGACAACGCGGCCGTCCACACGTGGTCAGAACAATGCCAAATAGAAAAAGGGGATAGCTTAGTTGAGGGGTATGTATCGGAACTACGAGGTTTCACCAATATCAGTGTCACACAAAATGAGCTCCAAGAGTTGAAAGAAATCTGGACTCAGTGGGATAACGAGACGAAGCAGCTGTTCTATGGTACTTACGGTGACCTACCTTACCTGCTTGACGTCAAAATAGATAAGCATCTATTCCGAGCAATGACCCAGTTTTGGAATGTCGCTTATAGCTGTTTCTCCTTTGGGAAGGTGGATCTAGTCCCCACGATAGAAGAATATACTACTTTGTTACGTTGCCCGAGAATCCAAGTCGACAAAGCCTATTCCAAAGCAGTTAACGGCCCAACCGTCGTGAAGAAATTAATGAACATCACCGGAATGAGCGAACAATGGGTCTCAGCTAGAATGCAAAAGAAAGGTGAAGGTAAATGCATACCATGGACATGTTTGAGAGACTTGATCTTGGCGCATCCCGACGCAAAGAAAAGGATTGACGTCTTTGCCCTGTGTGTCTACGGTCTGATAATTTTCCCAAAAGCTTTGAGGCACATCGACGAAGCAGTTATTGATCTATTCAGCCGATTAGACAAAGGAGTCACGCCTGTTCCCGCCATCTTAGCCGAAACGTTCAGATCCCTGAATGCATGTAGGAGAATGGGTGAAGGCAGGTTTATTGGATGCGCGCAGCTGTTATTGGCTTGGTTCCATAGTCACTTCTGGAAAGTGGAGAAGGGGTCCTATCGGTTTATGACGGAGAATTACTCTCCACTAGAAGAAATAGCAGCTACACCTAGAAGAGAGGATGTGTCTGAAGAAAGTTGGATCGCGCTCTTCCAAAACCTTCAGGAAGGTGACATCGGGTGGAAAGTTCCGTGGTTGATTACCGACCAAATCCTTTATCGTTGCGGAAGCTTCGACTGGGTTCCTCTACTAGGAATTTAGGGTGCCGCTGCATATGCCCCTCTGCTGGTCCTGAGACAATATAATTCAAGACAGTTCGTGCCAACGACATATGGGTTGGCTCAATGTGAGTTCTCATACGAAGGGGGGAGCTATAAGAAAAAGGTTAAAGAGATCTCTAGTGCCTGGAATCAGATTCATAGAATGAAAAGACTATCCGTAGGCCCAATGACGACCCCGGAGTATAGAGAATGGAGGACTAGGAGGATCAATGACAACATCCCTGAACTGAAGCCCGAGGGTGTCCGGTCAAGAGAGGAATATTTGCGAGTAGTCCCATCAGAACTGGAGATTGTGAAACGAGATTTTGAAAAGATGAGTGCGGAACTTGAAAGGAAAATAGAGAGGTTGGAAGAAGAGAAGATGCTCCTCAAATTAGACGTAGATGGGCAAAAGTCAGAGACTGAGAAGTTAAGAAAAGAAAAAGAGAAAGTAGAGGAAGACCGAGATGACCTGAAGAAGGAATATAAGAAGATGCGTTTGACCATAAGAAACGCTGGATTAGGAAAAACTCTGGAGCAATGGCAACGCGAGATCCAGGAGGAGAAAGCCAAAGCTAGCAGTTGGGAGAAAAAGTTCCAGGAAATGCAAACACAAAACGAGATTCTGAGGAAAGACATGGCAGAAAGCCACAAAGAGAAGAAAGGGTTAAAAGCTAAGGTGGCTGAGCTTGGACGGTCCCTACATTACTACCAAAGGCGTGATTCGGAAAACGAACTGAAGTCGAGTCTAAGCAAAATCGAAGAAATGAAGGGAAATATTGAAGGATTAGAGACAACATTACATGGATGCGAGCTCCGAATTGAACTTTTAGAAGCGAGGGAAGGGCAATGGAAAGAGGAACTTCATCATTCCCACAAGCAGGTTAAAGATCGAGACTACCTCATGAGCGAAGCGATAGTTCAGATTCGGGAGGTGGTTGATCACCTGCAGGCTCTGGCGTCTCAAGCTGAGATCATAAGCATGAAATACGAGCTACAGGCGGATCGTAACCAAGAGCTGACTTCTTTACTTAGAAAAATCAAAGCTTTGGGTTTAAGGGCCAAAACGTATTTGTAATCCGCTTTATGTAAAGGATCTTGCCTTCTAATAAAGTCTTCTAAAATGAAGTTGATCAGAATCGATGCCTTCTTTTTGCATTCATGCATTTGCATCGCATCATATTACATACGTTTAAGTTTATAAAAAGAACCTAATTGGTTAAACTTAACAGTCAATAAAGAGAAAAGTGAAACCTGGAAGCTGAACACCCGTACGGCACGCGAGCTAAGTCTAAGAAAATGGATCAAAGATATGAGCAACTCCAACATGAAATGGCACAGACACAAGAACAGTTGGCCCAGATCAAGCAGGACATGACGAACAGAATGATAGAGTCCGAGAAAAACCTGATGGCTCAAATGACCCAAATGACCCAACTACTGAACGGGCTCGCGGAGAAAGGAAAAGGCCCTATGGTTATTACCGGGGGGAAAATGAAGGCACTCCTTCGAGTTTTACCCCACCACACGCACCTGTATTGCCTGAAGAATATCTTCTGAGGCCGCCTGTCACGATTAGACCCCAACAAGGTTAAAACAATATCAGATCGCCCGCGAATCTCCAAGCAGGTTCCGAATCCAACCCAGGAGATAACCTTGTTAACTTGGTTGTCCCTGATTTCGATATGATAGAGAAGGAAGAGACAAGAGCTGAATCCTCGAGACAATTAGAGGATCGTTGTAAACGATTGGAGGAGGAAGTCAAGGCTTTGAAAAACGCCAGCCATCGCCCGGGCGTTAAGGCAAAAGAGTTGAGTTTAGTCCCAGGTCTAATCCTCCCGCCAAAGTTCAAGACCCCGGAGTTCGAAAAATATAACGGGACTAGTTGCCCAGATGCTCACATAACAATGTTCTGTCGGAGGATGGCAGGGTATGCTGAGAATGATCAATTGCTGATTCACTGCTTTCAAGACAGTCTAGTCGGATCGGTGGCCAAATGGTATAACCAGCTAACCCGCACTCAGGTTAACTCATGGGAAGATTTGGCACAAGCTTTTACAAAGCAATATGGTCACGTGACGGACATAGCGCCAGATAGAATAACATTGCAAAACATAGAAAAGAAGCCAAATGAGGACTTCAGGCAGTACGCCCAGAGGTGGAGAGAAGTAGCTACACAAGTCCAACCACCCCTATCAGAGAAAGAAACCGTTAAGCTATTTATCAGTACTTTGAGGGCCCCGTTTATCACCCACATGGTGGGGAGCACAACTCAAAGCTTCACAGATATAGTCCTGGCGGGGGAGATGATTGAAAATGCTATAAGAGGTGGAAGGATCGAAGCAGGTGAGGCTACAAGGAGATCCGTCCCTAGAAAAAAGGATAATGAAGTGAACAATATGAGTACGTACAGTAAAGGATACCCGAAAGCAGTCACTGTCAATTTACCAAAAGTCATGACTGTTAAGCAGCAAGGGACGACGGGGCAAGAGCCAGGCCCAAGATCGAATTTTGAGAGGCCCCAGTTTACGCCAATCCCGATAACATACGGAGAGATGTATCGACGCCTATTCGACGCACACATAGTAGCCCCGTATTATCTAAAACCATTACAACCCCCGTTCCCCAAATGGTACAACCCGAATGCCGAATGCGAGTACCATGCAGGAATAACAAGCCATTCGATCGAAAATTGCACTGCCTTCAAAAAGGTAGTCGAAAAATTCATTAAGATGGGGATTATAGAGCTCGACGATCTGCCTGGTTCAGGGAACCCATTACCCAATCATGGGGATGGAGCGGTAAACATGATCGGGAAGGATAGAGTAAGAAAGACCAAAGAAGACATCTCGGATGTGAGGACCCCACTAATAACCGTATGGGGGGAAATGGTCAAAAGAGGGCTGATAAAGTCAAGTCTCGAAAGAAGAAGCAAAAAGCCTGGAAATTACTGCGCGTTCCACGGAGCGGAAGGGCATAAGATCCAAGACTGCACAGAATTTAGACTATTGGTGCAAGGCTTCATGGACAATAAATAATTAGAATTTTATGAAGAAAACTCGGAGGAGGGGGACATACATGCGACAGAAGGAGAACTGACCCGCCAAAAGGCCAAGCTTCTAAAGATCATCATTTCCCGCCCGAGCAACTCAGGAAACAAAGCTCAAGCGATACCTAAGATTATAATCAAGAAACCCGCATCTTTCCCTTATGAGGAGGACAAGAAGGTACCATGGAGCTATAATTGTAACGTGGCAACGCCCGGGGTAGGAGGTTCAACCAGCACGGAAAATGAAAACCAAAAGGAAGGGTTTCACACACGAAGCGGAAGACGTTATGATCCAACAGGCGTCAGAATAAACCTGGCAAATCAAAAGCTATGACAGTCGAGCCGGAGGAAGAACCTAGCACCCTCATCAATGTACCCGTAAGAGAGGAAGAGGCGAAAGAATTCTTGAAGTTCTTAAAGCACAGTGAGTACAGCGTGGTGGAGCAACTGCATAAGCAACCGGCCCGCATCTCGGTGCTAGCTTTACTATTGAGCTCGGAAGTACATCGCAAAGCATTGATGAAAGTACTGAACGAGACTTACGTTACCAAAGATATATCTGTCAGTAAACTCGACCGATTAATTGGTAACATAAGTGCTGATAACTTTATCTCCTTCAGTGACGATGAGATTCCATCTGGAGGCATGGGATCAACCAAGGCCCTGCACATAACTACTCATTGTAAGGGATCCATCCTACCTAGCGTGTTAATTGACAATGGGTCTGCTTTGAATGTCTTACCATTGTCGACCTTGAAAAGGTTGCCAATAGACAGTTCTCACATGAAGACATGCCAAAACATAGTGAGAGCGTTTGATGGCACCGAAAGAAGAGTGATGGGAAGGATAGACATACCATTACAAATCGGGCCGAATACATATGAAGTCGATTTTCTGGTGATGGATATCAATCCCTTATACACTTGCTTATTGGGAAGACCCTGGATTCATTCGGCAGGGGCAGTACCTTTATCCCTCCATCAAAAACTAAAGTTGGTGGCAGATGGTCGATTGGTCACTATCAACGCGGAAGAAGACATCATGCAACAGTTACCAATGACGCACCATATGTGGAGGCAAACGAGGAGGCCGTTGAATGCTCTTTTCGGTCTTTAGAGTTCGTCAATGCGACATTCGTTCGTGAGGGGGCTAAAATTCTGGTACCCAAGATATCCAAGACCACGAGGATGGGCCTACAAATGATGATCAATAAGGGGGCCTCGCCGGGAAGAGGGCTAGGCAGATGTCTCCAGGGTGAAGTACGAGTGCCATCACTGAAAGAAAAGAGAGACCGTTTTGGCCTGGGTTTTAAGCCAAATGCCAGCGAGATGAGAAGAGAAATGGAGAAGAAACAGGAGAGGAGAAGAGCACGACTGAATGGGGGAGAGGCCATGTGGGAACCCATGACGTTCCCCCATATATCCCAAACCTTCGTATCTGGAGGAATAATTCACTTCGAGAGAGGGTTGCCGAATGAAGGTCCTCACATCAACGCTATAGATGAAGGAGAAACTGGACCAAGGAACCTATCGGGCATTCGTCCTTATGAACTCGGGAGCATTTTGAACAATTAGACTGCGGAGGAATTGCCTG